>OZ038456.1:23029658-23236622 GCA_964036195.1 Sphaerolaimus hirsutus
CCCATCCACTTCCCAACCTGACCGAGCTGCAGCTGGAACATTGCCAAATTGGCTGGGACATGTGGCTGTCGCTGGCCGGGGCAACTCCGCACTTGCAGCAGATCACATTGTATGATCTCAGATTTGATCGCTTTGAAAGGTCGTCTGAAGAAGTCCCAGAGAGTGGTCGCTTTTGGCCTGCATTGACAACTACAAAAATGACAGACTGTCATGTGAATTTGGTGCTGTTTGTGCTGCGGCAGAGTTGCGCGCTGGAGATTTGTGAAATTTACCCCGATATTTCTCAGTTGGTTCTTTTCTTGTGGTGTTTTTGCCTATAGCGCAGGTGGTAGTTTAGGGTTGGAAAAAAGGTTTTTTTCAACGCCATGTTTTTAAAAAACAACAACGTTTTTTTAATTTTAAACGTTTTTTTGAAAGCTCCCAGGTAAGGCCTTGTGTCAACATACATAGGTATACGTATCAGACAAGTGGCAATACTCTGTGATTAGTGATGGAATGGCGCCATGGCGCTGGCGCCATTTGAGGGCGCCAAGTGGCGCCGCGTCATGGCGCTATTGGCGCTTGGCGCCCTTTTTCTGTGGCGCCATTGGCGCCTGGCGCCCACTTTCTGAATAGCGCCATGGCGCCCGTCGCGCTTGTCGCCCTTTTTCTGTGGCGCCCTTGGCGCCTGGCGCCCTGCCCAAATAGGGCGCCAAAATGACGCCAGCAGGGTTTCAACATGAGCGCCGCGTAAATGAAAAAATAAAGAAGCACATGCGTGGATAATCGAAAATCGCTGCAAAAATGGTGCATGTGGACCAAATTTTTTCGTCCAACGATTCATGAAACATGTCTGACAAGTCAGAAGCTGAGAATGATGGGCTGTCGAACTCTCAAACTTATAAATCAACGTTTCATATCATCGCAATGAATTTTTTCGTCCACTTTAAAAAAACATCAATGGGAAAGTGAACTGTATGTCGTTTGCCATTGTACAGGGGATTTTACATTACTTTTTACAATTTGCATGACATTTGACATTTTACAGGGTCTGCGGGTACGCCCAGGATGCGCTGAAACTTTCGACAGAACCAAAAAATCGTGAGATGATGCCTGAAATAATACCCTGCCTATTCAAAGGCACAGGCAGTGTACTTTATGTAACTAGATATTCTGGCGCCCTATTTTCCAAATGGCGCCCTGGCGCCCTTGGCGCTTGGCGCCCTCTTTCCGTGGCGCCCTTGGCGCCTGGCGCGCACTTTCCTTATGGCGCCATGGCGCCCTTGGCGCTTGGCGCCCTTTTCCCGTGGCGCCCAGTCTCCGAATGGCGTCATGGCGCCATTGGCGCTTGGCGCCCTTTTTTCTGGCGCTTTTCCATCACTATCTGTGATGTTATATATGACCATATAATTGCTGTGGAGCCATGGGATATCATTATAAGTGGTGATTTGTGTCAAAAATGTCCATTTTTTGTTGGCATGTTCATATATCGCCTTATAGTCGGACGTTTGTGACAGGGACGTATCCAGGATTTTTGAGCGGGGGGGGGCTGCTTGTTTACGGGGGCCGGCGAACGGGGGGGCTCAGCCCCCCCCCCTAAATTTTTTCCCTATATAGGGTCAGAAAGGCGTTTTGGCGCTAGCGCCATACAAAGGCGCCACGCCACGGCACTATTGGCGCCAGCGCCAGGAGCCGCTTTATATCTATGTAAAAATGCATACATATGCAGCGATATTCGCAAAAATGTGTTTATTTCCGAGGATATTGGTTCTCAGGGGCCGATCCCTTGAAAATACAATGCATGGGGAAGAAATTGTGCGCTTGAGCGGAAAATTTTTAAGAAACATCGGAAAATATATCGGAAAATGTGCATTTTACGGGACTTTTTGTGTCTCACCCCGGTAAGGGGGGGGGCTGCAGCCCCCCCCCCCGCCCCCCCTGGATACGTCCTTGGTTTGTGACTTCAAGTGAAGTTTGGCACGGAATAGTGATCAAACAAGGTTATAAAAAGAGGTTTTTACTTTAGGAGTGCTGTTTCACACTGTCGAGGTAAACTTGTGTTCAGGCTCCTTTGTACGTTTGGAAACATATTTTATGGATTTATGTATGAATGAAATTTCCCAGTTCTGTCGTGGATTGTAGTGCAATTCAAGCCATACAATTTGAGCGGATCACCTGGGCGCAATTCCTACCCTGGGCCACGCTGGGGCCCAGTGTATTTTTTGTCCTTTGGGGCCTGCTCACCAGTCTTCATTTAGTGCCACCAGCCATCTTATGAGGTATTGGCAGATAGCCAAAATCGTGTACTCTTGAATACAGCGAATTTCGGGCCGTTTTTGGAGCTTTTGGACCCGTTTTTTAGTCGTTTTTCACTTCAATGGTTTTTATATTTGTTCACAAGTCAACGGTTGGTGTGCTTTGATGGATGGTGTGCAGTGGCGTGTGTTTTCCCCGACTGTGAGGGGGGTATTTGGGCTACCAAAAATGCAAATAACTGGCCAACCCTAGTACTTTCTGTATATCTATTTTCGGCTATTTTTGTACTATATGTACTTATATACCTATTTTTAGCTGGGTTTTTTTTCCAATGCGATTTTACCCCCTTTTATTCCCTCTATACATCGGAAAAGCCTATATACTGAACTAGGGTTGGCACTTGATTTTTTAACTGATTTTTTTATTTTAAAATCTGATTTTAAAAAAATCAGAGTGGAAACTGATTTTAATTCAAACAAATCAAAAGGCAAAATTTCTGGTAGACTTGCACTAGGTTTTTTGCATTATTTTTGCGCGCAAGTGCGCAATTTCTCATACATATTACCATTTGTAGTGTTTTCATGGGTTTTGGGGTATTTTTAGTGTAAAATCTTCCATTTATTCATGTTACCAAGTAATAATAAGCTGTGATATGCTAGTGTAGTATATAATATCAAACCAATGTGCTCCCACATACTTCTACAGTGTGTAACATCACTGTCAATGTATTAGCCTTCTCTTACAACCTTATTTGAGATCTATTCCATGCTGAACTTCACTTGAAGGCACAAATTGAAAAAGGTGATATAATAATATTTTGGGCGATTTTAAAGAATCTGATTTTAATTTTTTTTAAATCAAGGCGTTTAAAAAAAAAATTTTTTCCAACCCTGAACCCCTGAACCCCATTGAACCCCCACGAGCCCCCCCCCCCACAATTTTTTATTATTATTTATCTATCCCTCCGGAGGAGTGATTTACTATCTACATGAACCCCCGCAGGGTCCAAATCTACAAAACCCCTGGTACTTGTGCACCGGACAGCGGTAGTTTACTTGAGCAAACTTGTACATTACTTGTGCATTAATTGAGCACCACTTGTGCACCACTTGATATCTCCCCAGAAAAATACCTACTTTTATGTTTTCTCAGAAAAAAATTATTTTACTCACGTTTTACGCAGTGTAAAAGTAAAAAAATATAATTTACATTTTCTGTACTCACCCGTGAGTAAAATAAAAATACTTTATGTTTACGTATACTTTGAAAACAGTTCAGTAGTTTTGACAACTCTGATGTACAGATGATTAAGCAGTGGGGAAATGCGTGTTTGCGCGCAAAATTTTGCACAAGTATGCTCAAGTAAACAGCTGCCTGGTGCACAAGTATCCACCCATTCCGGTGCACAAGTACAGACACTATACTTGTGCACAGGGTAGACTTGTGCACGGGGTATAAAAACTTGTGCATGGGGGCTACTTGTGCACTGGGTTTACTTGTGCACCGACACACCCCTGTCCCACAGCATGTTAATGCATGCTATAGTTGTGATGCACACAAACCCAGCATCGGAACAACACAATGACACATCAAAACAACCAAGGATGTACACAGAGAGGCCTCCCCCCATTCCCAGGATAGACACAAAAATTTGCCGTGAATGGCACTTATCTGAATCATTTTCGTGGCACTTCGAAAAAATTTGGCGCCTACAAATAATGGCGCCAGCACCATGGCTCCATAGGCTCAGCAGCTGTGGACATGAAACACCCCTGGACAACAAACACCCCCGGACAACAGCATGCTCGCAGTGGGCCGCAGTCACCTCTGGACAACAGCGACGCGCGCGCATTGATCGCACGCGCGTCGCTGTTGTCCAGGGGTGATTGCGGCCTACTGCGCGCACGCTGTTGTCCGGGGGTGTTTGTTGTTCAGGGCTGTTTGATGTCCAGGGGTCATTCGCCGGCTCCATACCTTAATTATAGGGCCAAAATTTAGGGGGGTTCGCTGCCCCCCCTCCATTTTGCCAATCCGCTAAATCTCTGCATACATCCCAGCAAACAACGCTGAAACAGCTTGGTGACAACACCTTGCTGAATCGCTCTGATACGATAGTCATATACTCCATGAAAATGCCTATACTTTGAACCCCCCAGGAGATGCGTTGCTGCGCTGGTGGAGCGACACAAGGACACACTCAGAGAATTCCAATGTTGGTGGATTAATGACGAATCAGTCAGGCAGCTGGCCACCTGCGAGCACTTGCGCAAATTTGGGGCACGTTGTTCTGATGTGAGAGCAGAAGCTCTGTGCAGTCTCTCGGTTGGTTGCATTTGCATCTGTTGCAATCACTTGGCCCACCAACGTGTGCGATGTCTTTCAGAATCTGCGCACCACCCTGCAACACCTGCAACTTTCATTTGTTTCTGACGTCGATTTGAATAGATTGCTCTTGCAGGGGGCGCCCTGGCTGCAGCTCACAACCCTGGGTATTCATGGGGAAATGGTGATGACTTATAGTGAGGATACAATCAATGCGATTGTGCGCAGCTTGCCAGGCTTGCAAGAACTTACTCTGTATAGTTTGGCTCGTCTGAGTGACGCGTCGCTGCGCACCTTGGTGGTGGGCCTGCCGCAGCTGGTCAGCTTGGATCTGTGGTACAGGGAAGTGGCAGCAGATTTGCAGTGTTCTGCGCTGGAATCTGTGCCCGCAGACAACTGGACGCAGCTGCAGCACATTCGTCTGAGACACACTTGGGTACTTCATTTTCACTTTTAATAGTAGAAACCTATTTGTGTGTAGCAATTTCCACTGAAAACATTTGCTATTTATTTAACAGAAAAGAAAGAATAAAATTTTTGTTGTAATATTAAAAATGATTAATATTCAATATGGTAGCCCGATATTTTGCGTTGACATTCAATATTCCCAATTTATCAACATTCCTACAGGGCCGTCAGCATGGGATTGTGGACAGCGCTCTGGATGCACTCCGCTTGAGGGCCGCTGGACAGATTACATGCATTAGTACCTGATGTAAGCTAAAGATGTGTTCTGCATGCTTTTATACTTAGGCAGGTTGTGATGTGGTGTGGTGCAAAAAAATGTTGGAGTCTAGTTTCAAATAATTTTGTATTAATGAAATTATGGAAATTGTTTGTAACACGACACAATTTAGAACAGGTTTAGATCTTTTGAGATATCAATTTGCACCTGTAAAATTTTTCTCCATACTGTTACACATACCATTGCGCACATAAGCAGTGCAGCTGGCGCGGTAATTATGACCTGGGGATGGCTGAAAAAGGTTTTTTCAAGATAGGTAGTTTTTTATAGACCTGTTTTTTTTCAAAAAACGGTTTTTTGAAAAGCTCCCAGATATGGTTATGAGGCAACATATACAGGTATATCAGACAGATGACAGTACGTTTTGGTGGGATGTATGGTCATATTTTGGCTGTGGAGCCAATGGATATCATTATAAGTGGTGATTTCTGCTAAAAATATCGGTTTTATGTCAACTTATCATGTATATCAGCTTTTGTCGAGCATGCGTTACTTCAAGTGAAGTTGGCCATGGAATAATGTTTAAATTAGGTTATAATAGAAGGTTAATTCATCAGCAGTGATTGTACACTGTACAAGTATATGGATGCACATGGATTACACTGTACAAGTATATGGATGCACATTGACTGGATATTATATATTAAACTAAATTATGACACATTATGACACAATAGCATGAACAAATGGAAGCTTTCACACTAAAAATGCCTCAAAACCAATGAAAACCATCACCAATGGTAATGTGTATAAATATGAAATTGCGCACTTGTGCCCAAAAAATGCTAAATACCTAGTGCTTAGTAAACTCTGCAGACATTATGCTATACAATGTGTCAATGATATCATAACACTGCAATTGGGCCAAGAATAAAATGGGTTAAATATAGTAAAGGATCAAACACACAATGTAAATTACGAAATTTTCGCATTGTCTAAAGTCGACAAACTTTTCGCTATACAATTTTGTTCCATTGATTTACGATTGATTTTGTTTCAATTTTGAATTTGAATGGACTGTTTCTATTTAGTTTTGTGTTAATTTTATCCAGGGGTCTCCAAGATTTTGGCCCTCGCGGGGGCTGGATAGATAGCAAATCTCTCCTCCGGAGGGATGGATAGCTGAAAATTTTTCTGGGGGGGGGGCTGGTGGGGGAACAATATATAGGCTTTTTCAAGGTTAAGAAGGCAGACAGGGGAAAAAATCGCTGATAATCAGTTAAAAGTAGCCAAAAGTAGGTTTAAAATGGCTAAAAATAGGTATATAACCATGTATATAGCCGGAAAGCATGATTTTGAAGGTGTAAAATTATAAAAAGGTGTGAAAGTTAGTGATTTTGAGTGAAAATTGGGGGAAAATTTCTCAAAAAACCACTCGAGATAGATAGATAGCTGAGCGATTTGGGGGGGGGGGGTCTTCTGGGGTAGTAGCAAAAAAATTTGCCTCGGGATAGATAGATAGCTGAGCGGCCTCCGGCCTTTCACGCACGTGTACTTGAAAATTGTCCTGTGACCGAAATTGAACTATAATCGAGTTGAAACTGAAAGGTGCACCACACACTGAAATTTTGCGTTCAGCGTTCAAACGTTTTCGCATGCTGAACTACAAACGCTGAAATCAAAATCTAAAGAACGCAGCGTTTTTGAAGCGTAAAAATTTCGGCTCGACTGTAAATTACGCAAAGAATTACAAATTCCAAATTTTTACGCTTCAAAAACCTTGTGTCCTTTAGATTTTGATTTCAGCGTTTGTAGTTCAGCGTGCAAAAACGTTCAAACGCTGAACTCAAAATTTAAGTGTGCGATGCGCCAAACAGTTGACATCCAGTGTGTGTGGCACCAGTCCGATGGAATGTGCATTTATGATATTAACGGATTCTGTTTTCACTATAGTGGGTAATTTTATTCCTAGAAAGAGCAGAAATGGGACAGTAAAGCATGCTTAGATGTCACATTTGAACGTGCTGATATACCCTCTTTAGCTATTTTTCACCTACTTTTTTCTCCCTTTTCTTCTACACGTTGAAAAAGCCTATATATGGAGCCCCGCGAACCCCTCAAAAAATTTTTCAGCTATCTATCCCTCCAGATGTGCAATTTGCTATCTATCCAACCCCCTGGAGGTCAAAATCTAGAATACCCCTGTTGTTGAGTACAAAATGTATGTCCTGCTATTTCCAGAAAAAAATCTGCAAGATGGAAAAAGGGATTTATTGATATTTCAAATGTTTGTGTAATGGTCTTCAAGGATTTCATGCTGTACCCCAATTGACAAATGAATGTAGTCAGTATGTCGAGGAAAGCTCAAAATCCAAACAGTGCATAATCTAAACAGCATAATCCGAGCAAAAATGAGGCATAATCCAAACGAAAATGATACATAATCCAAACACTTTTTGTATCCCAAACTGCAGCATAATCCAAATGGAAATGAGGCAAAATCCAAACAAAAATGAGGCATAATCCAAACACTCACACTGCCTATCGGTCGGTCACTTCAAAGCAACTCAGTCATTTTCCCATTAAATCTGCCTCTTAAATCACTGCCTGTTATTGACCTGCAACGCAATATGTGACAGGCACATCCACACTCATGGCTTATCTTTTTCAAATTGTGGCGGAGACTGGGTAAGTTACATATCAAAGAAAACGAATTTAGGAAACAAAAACAGAAGATAAATATGTGATGTTCACTTCATTGAGGGAAAGTGTTTGGACAATGTGTGCAGCGTTTGGATTTTGCACCATTTTTGTTTGGATTTTGCGTCATTTCTGTTTGAATTATGCTGTTTGGATTTTGATGCAGACTCAGAATGTCTCATGACTTTAAGGCGATATACAAACAATATGTCGACTAAAAATGGATATTTTTGACACAAATCACCACTTATAATGCTATCCCATGGCTCCACAGACATTATATGGTCATATATAACATCACAGAGTATTGCCACTGTCTGATATCTCTGGGAGCTTTAAAAAAAACGTTGTTTTTTTTAAAAAAACTCGGGTTAAAAAAAACGTTTTTTTCCAACCCTAATCACGACACAAAACTACAGATTTTGATGCATTCAAAAAACGATTTGACAAAACGATCATAGATTATGGCAAAAAAACAAGTAAATATAGATCGCAGCACAGACAAGAGCACAGAGAACTCTTCAACAGCAGAGATAAAATGACAGAATTAACATGACACTCAAAACAAAATGAGACTGAAGTCACGAACAATCTTAAAAAAAGTGCTCAAATATCTTAGTGTTCTCTTCCAAATTACTTTTTTGAAATCAGAGTGAGTTTTCTTTGGAAGTTACAGGACTTTTTACAACTACACAAGAACTTTATGCTTAAAAAACGATGTATATTTTGAACTCCTTCTCCTTGGCGCTTTTTTGGCGTTTTTAAAAACACAAGCGCCAATGGCGCCAGGGCATCATAGCGCCAAGCGCCAAAAGCGCCATGGCGCTTTTCCGTAGCACAGCGCCAAGCGCCAATGGCGCCAAAGCAAAAAGGCGCCAAGCGCCAAAAGCGCCATGGCGCTTTTTGCCTTGGCGCTAGCGCCAGGCGCCATCCGTATGGCAATTTGACCCGGTTTTTCAACACAAAAAATAATTTTTTCTGAACATGCTATCATATACTTTAGATGACGAGGACTCATATAAAACAAAAATGAGTTCAAAATCTCTTTCCAATCAAAAGTTATAGCGTGTCAAACGTTTCCCTTATCCACATTGTTCTGGGAAAATGTCTGGGAATCTTTTGCTAGTGGTGTTAAGATAAGTTTTTTAGGAGAAATGTTCTAAAAAATAATTGGCTTTTGGTAGCAGAGGAATTCCGGCCGGTTTTTCCAGTTCATTTTTGCCAGTGCATAAACATGGGTCACCGTGTACTCAGCTACACTATTTACTTTGTAAAATGTTGGGCGGTCCCTTTCAGACTTTGTAATTTCACAGTGACAGGCACTCTAATTAGGATGTATTGGGCTGTTGGGAAAGTTCGTTCCGTCTTCCCTTGGATGGTCGGGGATTGTGAGTTTTGAGTCGGTGTATATAAGCTGGAATTACCGTATTTCTCCGTGTAAACCGCCCGGGCGTTATACAAAACCAAGGCACTTTTCAGCAACCTTTTTTTAAAACTTGTATAACGCCCGGGCGTTAAATTATTGGGGAGGGGGGCGTTAAACACGGAAAAAATTTCGCTTACATATCTGCATAAATTTTTTTTTTTCCCAGCGTGCAGCGAATTCAATGAAAAACGTGCATACGCTGAATAACAATGCATGCCGCAAAGTCACAGCATTCAAAAATACAAACGACATGAACGCTTCATTACTGTGCAGCTCGATTTGACATAAAAATATTTCAACTTGGGTTAAGTTTTTGAAACAAAGTATAGCGCCCCGGGGGCGCTATAAAGCTGTATAACGCCCCAGGCGTTGTGTACGGGGGGCGGTTTACACAGAAATACGGTACCGCTCAACGTAAACTTCAAAAATAAAAGTTTACCGCGAAATTGATTACATAAAAGTGTATGATAATACATATCTCCTACTTTATGTTTCCGGCCAATTTTACATTGAAATTTCATCGAAAACCACGGAAACGCTGGATCATGCACGTTGAGTTTTGAACATTATTGAGAGATAAATCAGCACTGCATCGACTATTACGTAATCAATTTTGTGGTAAAAAATTTATGCTTGGACAAATTCCAGCTTATATACGCCGGCTGAATGCCCACTGATCGTCCAGGACGATCCAATGGGAGACGATCCTGAAACGGCACGAACTTTCCCAACAGACCAATAAATACGTAGGAAAATTTTGGTAGGGTGGGTGCGCTCGCCAGCAAGGTGTTAGCCTTGCACTATTAGTTGATTATAATTGCTTAATTTAACGCTTTATTTATGATGCTTTTGCTGTAATTAATTCGGTGAAGATAAATAGGTACTTAATGCGGTAAAGTTTCGCTGCGCGGTTCTTACTCGAATGGCGCGGTTAGGCAAGGTAAGAAATTCCAATATTTGGAAGCTAGCCAATTGTAAAGAATGAAGAGCTGAATACAAATGGAAATGGCTGTACCGCAAATGTCCCTAACTGTTACATTTAGTCCTAGGCACATTAGTGCAGGCAAATTTGTATTCTTTTGATAGGTAGTTTAGATAATTTTACTAGGGGTAAATGGGGTAAAAGATGATAAATTGTAGGCAGTTGTGAAAATAGAACTACCTACTAGCGAATGTTTTCACAATAAATAGAAGTAGTGATGGAAATTAGGTGTCTACCTATCTTAGGCATCAAAAATGGTAAGGTCGCAAAACTGGGGATAAATTGCGGCAAAAATTAGGGTTAGGTTGCAATTAGCAGTAAGTAGGGTAAATGAGTAGCGAAATAGGCAAATAAATGTGATAAAAGTGAAATAAATAAGTAAAATGCAATTTGCAGGGATCACTTATCACAAGCTCCCGGCCGCGAATAGGCTAAGCACCCTCCGCAGCTACACCGGCCCAGTGGCCTTTTAGGTCCAGTGACCTAGGAAAACAGAAATCGGCACACAGCGAAAAAATAGCACAGCTAAAAATAGGTTCAGCACAGAAACAAAGTATTCACATTGGAAGTGAGACTGATTTTTCCAAGCAAAAAGGTTGCAGCTCCAAAACCATTTTTGCTTTTCCATTTGACATGACAGCTCCAGTTTTGTTACCTGAGTGGGCGGAGTTTAACATAGCAGGTAAGTGATATTCATAAAATGCTTGATGCAAGTAAAATCACTAGGCATGTGTGTAAGACAGACACACCCTAGTGTACAACCAAACTTTCATTTTAATTGGTGACTTTTGCATCAATTCAAAACTGGGTACACTTTCTGTCATGATTCCATAGCTTGCTCACAAGCTACTTCCCCACCAATGCTTTCTGTGGGGGACTATTTGCATTGTTGCATAGTGGCACCTGCACTTACCTGTCAATCAAATGTTCAACATTTCTGCAACATGTGTGCACATTCTGTCAGTTATGCAATATGATTGACAGCTCTAGATTGTTATCTTGGTCTTTTTGCTTCAGTTTTTAGCAATTTTTATATCTTATCTAGGTTTTTGCTTCAAATGTCTAGACAAGCCATCTTTTTGGCATGGCGCCAAGTCTAGATTTCTGTAGTGCGCCAAAATAGCTGTCAATCATTTCTTGGGTTGCAGTTTTTCCCTTTGAAGTCAGTGTCATCAATCATCTTTGCTTAGATCTTATCTAAGCTTTTCCTTGACAACTGACAGGTGAAAATGCAAGCTATTTTCAATTTTGGAGCCTCTAATTTGAATTTTCAAATTTCCAGACAAGCCAACCTTGTTGGCACCAAGCCAATTGGCTTACTGTAGTGTGCCAAATGGTGTAAACCATTCCAAGTAAATTCTAGCATTCCTTTCTATATAGTGTTTGGCAAGCTCCATAATATTTAGCTCCATAATATTGTTTATATTGTGCTCCATCTTATAGTATCAGCGTCACTCATTTGCGCAATATTTTAGGTGCGCGCACAATTCCATAAAATCAGGTGCAGCTAACACCATTATTTGGTGTTTTCACAACACTAGTTTTCACAACACGCTAGTATGCCGCAAGTGCACTGCAGCATGCAGCCAGTGTATCTTTACACATTCCAATGTTTATTTTTGGTGGCATTTCATAAATACATCTCTGCACACTGAGTCTATTTTACTGGAAATACACAACTCTCATATGCTAGTGTAGGAGAGTGAATTTGGCTACTAAATATCGGTACACAAGTACGTGTGTACACTGGCACTGGGTGAGCACAAGTATGCAGGTAACAACATTTATAACCGCATAAAGAAGAAGGCATGCAACTTCAAAACTCCACATCTCCACCATTTCTCAGCCGATTTTCACCAACGAATACTTAAAATGATCAGAAATACATGGGGATATCGTTTTTATTATCAGTTTATCTGTATGCACTTTCATTATGATAATTTCATTCATTTCAATCATTTCATGATAATTTCATTTCATAAGAGTTCTCATTGTTTTCTTGTACTTGAGAACTTATAAAATGCACAGATAATACACATACAAAAATGATATCTCCATGTCATTTTGATCATTTTAATTGTTCATTGGTGAAAATCGGCTAAGAAATGGTAGAGATATGAAGTTTTGAAGTTGCATGCATAGCTCCTCATGCGGTTATTTATGTGGATGAGAGGGAAAGTTTGACACCTATAACTTTTGATTGGAAAAAGATATTGAACTCATTTTTGTTTTATATGAGTTCTCGTCGTCAAAGTATATGATAGCATGTTCAGAAAAAAAAATTGCTCAAAATTTGGCATTCAGAAATTGGGTCAAATCGATGTGAACGCAATTGTACATCACCAAAATGATGTCAAAATGGAATCTCCAATGATTTTTTTCATTTTAGAAGTTTAATGAACAAAATCAGCCATGAAATGATGGAGTTATTGACATACAAGTTTGCGTGTTCAAGGCGACACCCGAAAAAAATCGAAAAATGTGCCTCTTTTTAGACCCACCCTAACTCGGGTCAGTGGGCGTCGTAGAAAGTCGAATTCGATTTTCAATACCGCCCGACCTGAAACATCATTTTGTTAAATTGTCGACAAATTTCATCAAGTGGTTGCAGAGTTATAACCATGCAAACTTTGATGGACCCCACCCCCCAAAATGCTACCCCGAAAATCCCCTATGCTGGCACCCAGTCAGAGTGTCTACGCACTGAACCAGTGCAACACACTTAAAGGATAAAAATGGAATCATGTGCACCCAGATATCTGGCAGCCATTTTGGCCAAGGTTAAGGCAGCTATTTGAATTGTCACCAAATGAATAAATTTTTTTCAAATGTGAATGAACACATCCATACATAATAAAATCAGATCTGAATTAATTGAAACAAACAAGTTAGGAGTGTCTAAATTACAACTGCACCAAACAACATGAAGTTGTATTCATAATGCTTTCAAACTGCTTGAAAGATCGAACTGTGGAAAAAAATTCCGGGTATTTTCGGGTATTGAGTGCGGGTTCGGGTATTGAGGCAATGTATTGGGTTCGGGTAGTAGAGTCGGGTTCAGGTATTGGGTTTCGGTTCCAAACAGTGTGCGGTCTCGGGTTCGGGTCGGGTTGGGTCGGTTCCCCAACCCTAGTAGCGGACTTGGGTTTGAACACAGTTTACATTGATAATACTTTTTTTCTTTTTCCAGAATACAATACGGAGTATGAGATACCCTGGCACACAAACATGGGTAGGACCTGCCTTCGATGTAAGTCAGTTGTTGCCAACGATGACAGAAACACATTTGAAACACAGAAACGCAATGAGCACTGTGTTTTAAATGACAGAT
Source organism: Sphaerolaimus hirsutus (assembly GCA_964036195.1). Lineage (NCBI taxonomy): Eukaryota > Metazoa > Nematoda > Chromadorea > Monhysterida > Sphaerolaimidae > Sphaerolaimus > Sphaerolaimus hirsutus. Next base: position 23,043,340 of record OZ038456.1, read on the forward strand.
GCAAAACATAAACCTGCACGTTCTGGAAAACTCAAATGAGTTTTTGTGGAAAACGCAAAAAGAAACACATAAAACAAGAGAATAATTTTTTTCATGAGATCAAGAGGGATTTCCCAACCCTAGTGCACAGCCTCAACTATTATGCATAGTTGTGTACAAGTGTTTAAATTTATGGATGGTATTAGCATTGTCCTACTGATATATCTCTGTGATTTGAAGTGTTGAATTTGAACTCTACATTGGATCACCAACTGCAGTTTTGTCATTAATATTCTCTTTACATTCAATTTCATGGGGGTATTTTGAGGATGGGTTATTATTTTCTCAACTCGCTCAGACCTGGTTCCAGTTCCGCAAGGGGTAAAATAAAAAGGAGAACTTTGATCTTCACTCTTTACTCCTTACCAGAGTTGTTAAAATACCGGTATTTTTGGAAAGCGTAAGCGTAAGCGTAAATACACTTTCCAAATTTTGAGTGTGGATACTGTAAGCGTAAGGTATTTTTAAAATACCTAGGAAAGCGTAAAAAAAAGCGTAAGCGTAAAAAAAATTTTATGAAGTGGTCTTGCTGTTCAGTCTTGTTGAGCAGTCTAGTAGGGAGATTGTGGGTTGCCCAAATAAACTGCCCAAACCCAACTTTTTATCCCAGGGGCCAGATTTAATTCTCCCTACAGATTTGTAGGGTAGGGCCTACGCCCAATAGATTTTTAAAAGTTCAGCCGCATCGACGCACATGCACAGAGAGCAAGGCGGTTTGTAAAATATACGAAACCATCCCTTAAGGTCGTCTGCAACCGAAACCATGAGGGCAGCGACAAGAAAGAAATGCATGCAGGAGCGTACAAAAGCGCGACTTATGTGAGTAACCCGCCCGACAAAATAAAATAAAAAGCGAATTGGCAGACGGCCAAGAAATGACGAAATAGTGATTTCCGGGCCAAAATCAAAATGATATACGTCATATTGCAATATCGACAACCTTAAGGTTTCGTATATTTTACAAACCGCCTTGCTCTCGGTGCATGTGCGTCGATGCGGCTGCACTTTAAAAAATCTATCGGGCGTACGCCCTACCCTACAAATCCGTAGGGAGAATTAAAACATATGCCGCTATGTTCAGTGCGTTATTGCACGCACGCAGTCATTTTTTTAGTACGCCTCCTCGTTCGCTTCTCGTTCACTTTCTTTTTTTTTGTGGTTTTATGCTTTTTCAAAAGCGTAAAACTGTACCGTGTGAAACGTTTTTTACGCTTTTAGTACCCGGGTATTTCGGCCGGGAAAGCGTAATAAAGCGTATGGGTATTTTATGAAAGCGTAAGCGTAAGCGTAAATATAAATACCCATTTACCCGGGTATTTCGGGTAAGCGTAAATACGCTTTCGCAACTCTGCTCCTTACTCTACTACCCCTCTCGAATAACTCCCCCTCAAATCACTCCCCCTTGAATAAGTCCCACTGATTGCGAGGTGAGGAAAAAAATACCCACCCCCCCCTGCTTGAATAACTTCCCCACACATGAATAACTCCCCCCTCTGGATGAAAAGTTGTCGTTGGACAGTTAAATACCCCAATTACAGGAGTTTACATACTGCATCCGTACAATGAATCAAGTCCAAGTTTAAAAAAGTTTAAAAATAACTCCCCCTTGAATACCCCCCCCCACTAAAAAACTTCTGACGACAAATACCTTCCCTGGGGTCTCATTCGAGGAGTTAGGGTATTTACTTTGCTCTTTAATTTTCCACTTGTGGAAGCAGCACCAGGGGGCAGTCCCAAAGTGTCAATTGTGAATCCAAATCTTATGTTTTTGTAATATCTGGATACACAAAAACCCATAAGATTTGGATACAAAGTTGACACGTTGGTACTGCCCCCTGGTGCTGGTTACACAAGTGGAAAATAGAAGAGTAAAGTAAAAAGGAAGCAGTAGAGTAAAGAGTATAGTGAGGACAAAAGTTTTCCTTTTACTTTACCACTTGCGGAACTGGCCCCTGGAGTATCTCGAGGGGTCAATTCATAGGAAGTCGGTATATTCAATTATACAAGATCAATTTATGTACACACATTTATGTGATAGGTCTTAACCGAATTTCACGAAACTCATAGTAAAGAGTACGCTTTTATAAATATACCCGAAACCGGCAATCAGCCAGCGTGTCCAAGTAGGGTATATTTGGACATGCATCGCTACACAAACTAGCTTATGTGTAGCTGCGATGCAACCTGCAACCAATATAATAACATATACATGTATATATATACACAATAACCAATATAACATAATTCCAGACGGGGTTATTTAGAGGGGGGTTTATTTTTTCCCCAGCTCAAAAACACCTGGGGGTATTTCGAGGGGGGGTTTAATTCAAGGGGGTGTATTTCTAGGAAATACGGTACTTTGAATGAACGTATACATACATACGTTTTTTTATATGTGGACTTATTTCCCACCAATAAAAGAGGGTGAAGTTATTCAACTGGGAGTTATTTTTTTCCCGGTCAGCTTACAGGGGGGAGTTATTTGAGGGGAGTTTCGAGGGGGGGGGCTTATTAGAGGATTTACAGTATTTCAAGAAATACCGTATTACCTCGAAATACCCCCATGGGGGTTTATTATTTCGCCAGCAAAATTTGAGGGGGGGTTAATTCGAGGGGGGGGTTTATTCAAGGGGGGGTTTTATTATTTCGCCAGAAATTTTCGTAAGTTCCGTAGTAAATAGTAGGCATTTGCATACCCAAAACAGGTAATAAATGTGTCCAAACAGGAGACATTTGTACAATAAAACGTTGATAGCTACACAAACTAGTCTATGTGTAGTTGCAATGCAAATTAACAGTAATATACATCATGTATACATTGCATACATGACGTATTTATTGTGTACTCGACGTACATCATTCCAAGGGGGGGGGGTATTTCGAGGGGGGGGGTTTATTATTTCCCCAGCCCATTTTGAGGGGGGGTTTATTCGAGGGGGGGTTAATTCAAGGGGGGGGATAATTCGAGGTAATACGGTAAGTTGATAGAAACACGCTTGGAAATTTTGAAACAATAATAATCCCCCCTTGAATAATCCCCAATCAATAAGGTCCCCACTCCAAAAAGTCTGATGGAATAAAAATTCCCTGGGGGATTAGTCCAGCAAAATACAGTAAATATAAACATGGTCCGACTGAAAAGTCCCTGGAACGTGCTCGCCATTCGCGCTAGGGTTAAGCTACAGTCATAAAATTTTGAATTTTTTCGTGAAGTGCCGTGAAGCGTCTGGAATGCGGTGAAGTGTCTTCACGCCGACATTGCGCGTCTGCGTGAAGTCACCCACGCATCACACACCCATTTTTTGCTGTGTGGGGGTTACAATTTCGGTCATTTTGTACTGATGTACACATGGTGCTCTAGCTGAATGCTGCTTTAAGTTGTGATCATGAAACTTTGGCTAGTGTAAGCCACCAGTGTTGGCAATGTGCCAGCACTAAACAACATTAGCTATGATATCATAAGCTTAGTCCATATTGCACTGTCACTACTCTCACTACCAAATTCATCATTCTGCCTCTCCTTCTCAAAAAGCGGTTAATACAGGATGCATTTTGCATGGACACTGCTGTTGAACACAGGTAATGTGTCCACTGCAGATTAGTAATGAAACACAAATGAAAGTTTAATGAAGTTAACGGCGCACACTAACAAATTTTTTTGCCACATTTGTATTCAAATTTTCAATTTATTGATATTAAAAATTTAAAAAAGCTATGGGCCTAAAGTGGGCGGAGCCTGCACTAACTTTTTCAAAATAACAAATGGCATCATATGATCTTTCATATGAGCCATCACTCATGATAATTGGTTGGGTTACTGGGAAGTTATTGCAGTTTGAAGTTTGTCGGGAGAACAAGAACAAGAACAAGAACAACAGCACAACCTAGAGAAGCAAATCTGTAATAACTTCCCTCCAACTCGACCATTTGATCTGAAAATTGGATTAGGGGTACTTTCCGACACGTTTTTTTCATGGTAGTATCGGTTTTCCACTAGCTAATTGCGTTCATAAGTTATTCAGCATTCCGCATTTTGGTGTGTCTGACCATATTATGGGTGGGTCGCTTGCGCCCTCCCTCGGCAGCGAGAGATGGAGCTGGCGCGCCCACTCGATTTTACCTTAATAGCAATGATGTTGATGAAAGTGTCGAATACTATCAGCACATTGTCAACACTTGTGGCTTACACTAACCAAAGTTTCATGATCACAACTTAAAGCAGCGTTGAGCTAGAGCACCATTTGTACATCAGTACCAGGGTTGGCAAAATCTCAGAAAATAAAAATAAAAATAAAAAAAGAAAATTGGAGAATAAAATAAAATAAAATAAAATAGAAAATTAATAAAATAAAAATACAATTTTACTAAAATTCAAATTTTGGAAAATTTTAGTAAAATTGTACAAAAATTCAAATTTTTGTACAATTTTAGTAAAATTTTACAAAAACTCGAGTGTCTGTAAAATTCTAAAAAACTTTTATATCCTCTTGTTCAACATTCTAGCTGCCAATTTGCAGAACTGATGCTATGTTGTTGCTTTCATTGTTGTGATTTTTGCTCAAAATCGCGAATTTTCACATTTTTTTATATATTGTTACCTTAAAAATAACTAATCTATGTGATTTTTTCCCATTTACTTCGTTCCATACCATGAAAAAGCCTATATATTAACCCCGCAAGCCCCCCCCCCCCCCCAAATAACAAGGTATTAGCTATCTTCCCTCGGGAGGAGCAAATTAGCTGCAGATCTATCCGGCCCCTGTGAGGGTCAAAATTCAAGATACCTACATAGCAACCAATGTCACAAGTCTACATAAAAAAATTTTTGTATTCATATGTACGCTTTTCGCGTGCACATTGTTTTATGGCCTTGCATCCAAGATTTTAGATTTTTTGTAAAATTTTTGTAAAATTTTTGTAAAATGGTTTCATTTTATTTTATTAATGACATTTCAGAATAAAATTAAAAAAAAAAACTGAAACATGAATAAAATAAAATAAAAATACAATTTTAATAAAAATAAAATACAATTTTAGTAAAAAGAATTTTACTAAAACCAACCATGATCAGTACAAGATGCCCGAAATTGTAACCCCCACAGTTCCGCAATGGGTGGAGCTAGAGGGGTGAAGTTTTGGGTGAAAACTCGAAACATCTGATATATTAACGTGTTAAAATTTTATGACCGTAACTTACCCATAGCGCGAATGGCAAGCACTGTCCAGGGAATTTTCAGCCCGACCATGTACATTGTGCTGACATTTAATTGTTACATTCATTTCAGGCATCTAGGACTGTGTTCCAGAACACCCCAGGTGATAGACAAACAAAAAAGGTCTGTTTGATTGTATCTATGTACCATTTATGGGTATTCTAGTTGAATTTATGGATGGCATTTTACCTGTATTTTCTGAATTACCTCTGCGGTTTATTTTTTCAGAGTAGAAATTTTGAGGGGGGTTAAACGAGGCATATTTCGAGGGGTGGGGTTATTTCGCCAGAAATTTTTGAAATCCCAGTTGTAACACGCTGGGCAGCGCTTAGAGGCAGGCTCACCCAACATGCTATCCAGCTGCGAGCCTCCACAGAGCTCCTCGATGCTGGCAAGATGAGAAAAGCAAAAGTAGAATGTTTGGGGTGTGATGTGACATTAATTTATTTGTATAGTTAAGGGTTGATGTGGAGTCCCTCACTCCCAGTCGAGTTGCTCGATCAGGTGCTGGTGTTCATTGGCTGCCCAGTGGTTCACTGGCCTCAGAGGGCTCCAGCTGTGAAATATTTAAACAACGAAATGGGACGCGGTATCACACTTGCATAACTAGATGACTTTTTGTTAATTCTACTGTTACTTCACTGGATAACTTTTATCACTAGAAGTCACTGCTAACTGTATTCACCGTTGCCTTGCGACACGTCCATTTGTTTTCTCTTCACTTTATTGTCTGGATTCAACATGGCCGGTGGCCAACAAATAAATAGGTCCGGAATCTGGGCAAAAGAACTGAACTGATTAAGATAGTCATTGCCGGCTATTGTTGTATGTATTTATACAATACTCTGCGGCTATACCATATTACCGAGGCATTTTGATATAAAATTGTGATTTTTTTTCACAAACCGGATAACCCGGGAATGCGGGGAAGCCTTCAATCCAGGGAATTTTCTTCACATGTGACCCAGTTTTTCAGAATTTCATCCCTTAACATGGGGAACCCTATCACTGGAGGAACCGTTAACCTGGGGATGACTGTACACAAGTAGCCACTTATAAAGATTTAGTTGAAACATGAAGTTTAAGGGTTTAGAACATCACTCCAAAACCTACTTAGAAGAGAATATATAATATATAAAATAGAACAAGGTGTAAGATAGAAGTATATAATAGAGTACATTGTAATAGAGTACAGTGAGTACAACAGTCCCCCCCCCCAAGTTCACCCTACATTGAAATAACTGGTTGGTGGTGGACCATGTCATGCAGTGTGGGTTTGTCAGTGGTGTGCTGCAGTTGGCACACTGTCTGTAGTGACATCTGGACTATATGTAGTTCTATGGGCACTAGGTTCTTTGCATGAGTTGGGCTGTTTTTCCATTTGTTTTGATCATGGGTGGCATCTTTTGAATATTGCAATTCCAAAATATATGGGAATAGTATTTGTTGCCTTGTTTCTCTGTGTTAGGCATGGCTGCAACCATGTAGCTGGCAGTTTCAGGTGTGATGGGAGGGCATTTCTGGTTTGGTTCATGTGCTGGTGGTTTGCTTCTTTTTCATTAACTCTTGCTGCTTCTGTGCCTGCAGTGCAGTTGTTTTGACTTTTTCCAAGTTGGTTCCCATTTTCTTCCCATGTGCTTGCTTGTATTGCTTTTGGCCATGCTTCTGTAAATGGGTACTGGCTTGCCCCCGTTGAGTCCTGGGGTTGACAGGCGATGATGGACTAGAGCACTTCTGTTGCTCATCATTTGTGACACCCTCAATGGTTGTTTGCACTCCCATTTCTTGTCTGTATTTGTCTGAGAACCTTTCCAGCTCCTTGTGTGCCATTTGCACTATTTGCAGTGGCCGCATATCGCTGTTTGCCAATGAGCAATGGGTTGGCTGGTGGCAAAAATTCACACAATTTCACTACTGCTGGCAGCATATCTTTCTGCTGTACTGCATTTGGGGTTGTGTGCTCTATGAACATGTCAAAAATTCAGAGCCACTACATTGGGGCTCCATGCAGAGAAAGTGCGCACCATGCCCCTTTGTGTGTTTTCAGGTTGAAAGTTGCCCACACTTCAGCCTGTGTGCTGCTTCTTGCTATTGTGCTTTGCACATTTTGCTTTGTTTGCATGCGCTGATATGCACTGTGACCTTCTGTCTGCTCATTCCAGTTCCCACTGTACCATTGGTGCTGCCTTTGACTCTGTTCTTCATTGCGCTGCACGCAAGCTCTTTCCACCGGCTTGCGAGCAGCTTCCATCATTGTTACAGCCATGTTTAGTGTGCAGCCATTTTCCCTCCAGCGCTGCTGCCACATGTACCAGCAGGATGCTGGGATGAGTTTTGGCACTTCAATGAACAGTTTGTCTCCAGATTATTTGCTCCCGGTCTCTGTCCGATAATGTTTCACTGATGTGGTAAAACTTGGTGCAGAGGTACGTGTGCAAGGCTGTGACTGATTCTCCTGTGGTGGCCTTCAAGTTATACCAGTCTGCCACTGAGTATACTTGGTGGTCCAACCGGTCGGTCTCAATCAACTTGTCTACTACATAAAGGATGTCGTGGCACCTTGCAATTCTAATGCTCATATACCTGTCTTGGGCATCATCTGTTAGACACTGCTGGAAGACAATGTACCAAAACCGCTGTTGTTGGCTTTCTGGTACACCCATTGACTGTTGCATGACCATGTGGAGCCAAAATTTGAATGGGCCTGTTTTGCTTTTTTGGTCTCCATCAAACTTTACTTGTTTACTTGCCGCTGATGCCACATGACCCACACTCATTCAGTCATTGGGTATGGGTTGTGTGCTTAGTCATGGCAAGCCATTCTCTGCTGACAATGCGTATTCCTCCATATATACAATCATGGGCAGCAGGATCGATCCCTGTGCCAATGTTGCCAGCCTGTCATCTGTTTCCCATGTCCATGGGTCACTTCTGTGGTTCGGCTGCAGGTTGTGCCCATGTGCAACTGCGCGTGGGTTGCACGCTGCAAGACTTAATGTCCACTTGGGGCTTGGTGTTTTATGCTCCTGCTGCACTGTCAAACTGGCCAGGTGTGCCAGTATTTGTTGTTGTTGTTCTATTTGCAACTGATGCTGCTGGGTTTGTTGCTGTATCACTGCTACTAGCATCAATATGTCTGACGATCTTGTGTTGGTTTTCTTCTCGTTGCGGGGTCAGGAAATATGCTGTGTGTTTTCGTGCCCCTGCACCTGGGCAAATCACTGGCAAAGTGTCTTTGTCCATGTCATCATCAGAATCCCCTTCCGGGTCTTCCATTGTGATATGACTGTCTTTATTTGTATTGAATATTTTTCCGCAAGTTTCAGCACTTCTTTGGCTAGTGTTTCCGTGCTGTCTTTCCACAGCGAATTTAACTTCAGCCGCTTGTCTTGCCGATATTGGTTCAATGCATTTTCCACATTCAAAAGTGCCCATCTGTCTGCTGCTTGGCATCACTCATTGATATTCTGTGTGGGCTCCCACTCAGTGAATGTGACTGGAGGGGCATTTTTTGGGGGGTCAGCCTCCTCGGAGCCTCCAGCAGCATTTTCATTGGTGTCAGGCATTTTGTGCCTACTGGGCGCTTGTGTGGCACACGGCACGCATTGAATTCATGCTGTTGTAATTGTTTTCGCACTGCCAGTGCAGTTGTTGCAACCGGCCTTTGTGCGCAGGTTCAGTTTTCAAGTTGATGTTATGGTCAGTACGGTCACCATGTAACATACTGGGCAGTGCTAAGAGGCAGGCTTACCCAATGTGTTATCCAGCTGCGAGCCTCCACAGAGCTCATTGATGCTGGCAAGACAAGAAAAGCGAAAGTAGATCGTTCTGGGTGCGATGTGATATTAATTTCTATGTAGTCACCGTTGCCTTGTGACATGTCCATTTGTTTTCTCTTCACTTTATTTTCTTGATTCAACATGGCCTGTAGCCAACAAATAAATAGGCCCAGAATCTGGGCAAAAGAACTGAACTGATTAAGATACACAAGTAGCTACTTATAAAGATTTGGATGAAACATGAAGTTTCAGGGTTTAGAACATACTCCAAAACCTACTTAGAAGAGAATATATAATATATAGAAAAGAACAAGGTGTAAGATAGAATCATAGAATAGAGTACATTGAAGTGTGAGTACAACACAGCAGAGTTGTTGAAAGTACCGAACTTTTTTCAAAGTATACATGAAGTATTTATTATTTACTCACCCCTTGAGTACAGAAACTGTAAAGTAATTTTTTTATACTTTTACTCATGAGTAAACACTACTAAACACTAAAGTACTTTTCCCCACAGAAAAAGTAAATGTGAGTACTTTTGACAATTGTCACTAAAATTTTTGAGAAATGTCACTCAAAATTACTCATTTTCACAACTTTTTGTCTATTTTGCGCCATTTTTGACTATATAGTTGGTACTATACCCATTTTCGACAAGAAAACATTTCTGTTCATGTAGAGCATTTTTGAGTCAAAATATTGTGCCTACACTTTCACCATGACTTTTTTGAAAACTGAAATGGCCAAAAATGATGAGATTATCCAGTTTCCCCCTATTGAATGTATATGGTCAGTTTTCACAAATGGCATGAATTTTTGTCAGATGGTGTTGGCAAGTCACTACTTTGCCCTTGTGTTTACCTAATGTGAAACACAGCAAAAACTGGTTGTGTGAATGCGCAGTGAAGTGTCATGAAGTGTCTTCATGCCAACACTTCCCAACGATTCACCGAGAATGTTGGAGCTTCCACACACATCACAAAAATCTGCATTAAGACACTAATGCATCTTAATATGGCACTCCCAGACAATTGTATACATAGGGGATGCATGTGGAAGCACTAGCCCTGTGAAGTGTCTTCCACATGTTTGGATGCGCATGGAGCGCGTGGTGAAGCTAGGTGAAGCTGGTGGAAGACACTTCACCGAGATTTTCGTGATGTAGGTGGAAGAGGGTGAAATCGTGTGGAAGCATGTGCAAGCACCCGCTTCACGCATATCCAGCATGCTTCCACACGCTTCACGGATCCATTTTTGCTGTGAAAACTCAAATGATGACTAATGGTGATATCACCATCACTTTGTTTTCATTTTGTGTGTGACAAAGATGTGAACTGTTTTAGTAATTTTTTATTTATGTCATCCTATGAATTTTATTCTCTATTTAAAGGTTGGACATACAGCACACAAAAAAGGCAAGAAAAATTTATTCAATACATTTTTTAGTATTGATCATGCAATTTGTTGCCCAAACTGTTGCACTGATACACAAAACCTGGGTGACAGCATGGCAATCACTTTTTGCTATGAATATGACCAACAGTAAATTTTATTGTAAAATTTTTAAAGCCTGAAATCAGTGCTGGCTGACAAGGTTTACTTGATGTCTGGACTGTGAGAGAACAAATTCTGGAGTGGATGAAGTGGATGAACTCCTGAGAGCAGTGTGCCTGGTTTCAGTTTTGCTGTTTGAAAATAAAAAATAAAAAGCATATTAAGGTGAACTGGATGGAATATTGTGGTTGCATTGACTAAAACTTGCTCAGCATACCATGGCACTGCTGCAAGTGTTGAGCACCTATTGTGTCAAACGTCCATTGCAACAACCAGGTGCTTAAGGTTGAGTGCAAATGTTTGTAGCGCAATATGTTTTTTAAGTTGTCATTGAGGTTGTAGGTTGAATTTTTCTCTTCTGATATTTGCTTGATGTTTTCACTTATTGTATAATTATTGTGGAATGATGATAAATGACTGTGGGATATTAAAGTACACTTTTTGCTTGCAAATGGTAAACAAAGCCCAGAATATTGCTTGAAAAAGAAATGAAGGACAAGTGATTTTTTGTAATTTTTTTCAAGCTTAGAGATATTTTTTCAGTAATTTAATTATATTTTCTGGAGATCTAAAGTGATTTATATATATTTATATTTTTCCTAAATTTGGAGTGATATATTTATATATATATTCCAAAAAATCAGTGATTTTTTTGAATGCTAAACACAGTAGAAAATCATTGTTTGTAACATGCACAGACATTGAGAAATGCAACAAAAATGTTTATAGACTCTATATATAAGTATGTAGATGGTATAAACCATGTTCTAACATACACAGGGAATAGTACCTTGCTGACAACTCGCTGCCAGTTTGCTTGCCAAGCAGCAAAAATCAGGCCTAGCTCACTGACAACTTTTTGCACCTCTCTGCCAGCTTGCTGACATGTCTTTTTAACGCTGTAATGTGTTTATTCAATAGGTGCTTTCAGCAAGCTGACTGCTCGCTGCCAACTACACTGCAGCCTTTTATACCTAGCTGCCAGACCGCTGCCGCACGCTGACAACTCGCTGCCGAGTGTAAACAACTGCTTGTCAGCTTGTTGTCTCCTAGCTGGCAGCGAGTTGTCAGTAAGGTACTATTCCATGATAACACAGTCATTGTTTTTAATGTGTATTATGCATTTCCTGGATCACAAACTGCAGCTTTTGTAATCTATGTTCCCTATATACCGAGTTTGGGGGGGGGGGCTGGTTACAGTAGTTACTATATACAGTAGTTACAGCTGAGATGGAGAATTACGCAGCTCAGGTCGTGGTGATGTAGTATTTACATGACATATACATAATGTAGTGTTTAAAATATACATAATTTTTTTAATAATGAATACTTCTTTGCTATCGAATAATCCAGTATTTAGGCTTCTTCACATTCCGTTACTAACGATCAATCAGGAGTAAAAGTAAAAATACGTTTTCTGTACTCAGTGGGTGAGTAAAAAAGAAATACTTAATGTATACATACACTTCAAAAACAGTTCAGTACTTTTAACCACTCTGGAAAAGTGGCAAACATACAGATACAGTAAAATTGGAAGAAACAATATTCTGGGTTCCCCCCCCCCCAATTCCGCCAGCTGTCTATCTATCCCGGAGGCCCGCTAAGCTATCTACCTATCCCGGAGGCAAAATTTTTGGCTACTATCCCCTAAACCCCCCCCCCCCCAATCGACCAGCTATCTATCTATGTGGAGCTATTTTTGAAAAAATTTCACTCAAAATCGCTAATTTTCGGATTTTTTTATAGTTTTTCACCTCCAAAATCGCTAGTTCATGTTCATTATCGCCTATTATGGCTACATATGTGCTTATATACTTATTTTTAGCTATTTTTCACCTACTTTTAGCGATTTTCCCCCTTTTCTTCCTTCTATACCTCGGAAAACCCTATATATTGAACCCCCGCGAACCCCCCCAACCCCCCCAACCCCCCAGAGAATTTTTCAGCTATCTATCCCTCCGGAGTAGCGATTTGCTATCTATATGAACCCCTGCAGGTGTCCAAATCTACAAAACCCCTGATTCCAGCCCCATTTTTCTGTCCACTCATGATGGGCTATATTTTAGAGAAAATATAAGAATGTATATTGAAGTTTCTTCATTGTTACTGATTCTATTTTTAAGTTACATTACTATATACCATAGTTCCTCGAATTACCCCCCCCCCCCTTGAATTAACCTCTCCTCAAAATTGGCTGGGGAAATAATAACCCCCTCGAAATACGCCCCCTCTGGAATGATGTCCATCATGTGTGCAATGTACATTATGTATTTATTACTGCTAATTTGCATTGCAGCTACACATATACTAGGTTGTGTATCTATCTATGTTTTTATGTCCAAATATACCCTGTTTGGACACATTTATCACCTGTTTGGTGTACGCAAATGCGTACTATTTACTACGATCCTTATGAAAATTTTGATGAAATAACAACCTCTCTCCTTCGAATAAGGCGAAATAATAAACACCCATGGGGGTATTTCGAGGTAATACGGTATTACGCATATTACAGGTTGTTTTGTTTGTCACTGATGGCAATCCGAGTGATGGCGCAGCGGTGGGAATAAGCAAAGCAAGGGAACTGCGGGACAGTGGAATTACAATTATATCAGTTGGAGCTGGGAACATAAATCAAAATGTCTGTTCAATTTCTTTGTTGTTTCATTGGCATATTAAATGAATCTGAGTTGAGTGGGAAAGATACAAAAATATATTACACTTACAAACCCTTCACATTGAATTCGTGCATTATATTTGCAAATGTCCACAAAATAATTGGAAACAGACTTTAGAAAGCCAGTTTCTGGCAGAAAAATTTATGAAAAAGTTGGGTATAATATCAATGCCTATCATAACCTAGCTATGAATATCAAATCGGTGAAAGCAGTTGCACCGACCAGCTCACTCCACAGACTTTTTTTTCATTTTTTTACATGACTGCTTACATTTTCGGCACAATAAGTAAAATACATTTCAACAATACTTACCCGATAGTGATGTAAAAGCGCCATGGCGCTTTTGGCGCTTGGCGCCTTTTTGCTGTTGCGCCATTGGCGCTTGGCGCTGTGCTACGGAAAAGCGCCATGGCCCTTTTGACGCTTGGCGCTATGACGCCTGTTGCGCCATTGGTCCTTGGCACTGGCGTTTTATTTAACAAGCGCCAAAAAAGCGCCAAGGAGTTCAAAAAATAGATCATTATTTTATGTAAAAAATTTTCACAAGTGAATGTGTTACTGTACGTGTATTCCAGGAAGAACAAATCATCCACTTGCTTATTTTGTAAACCATGTCCATGCAATTGCAAGGATATAAAAAAAATCCCAAAAAGTTCCCATCTCAATTCAAATCTTGCTCACGAGCCGACGAGCGACGTTCAAATGCATAGTGTTGCATTATGTTCAAAATGAAGTTTTGTTGTTGTTGAATAAAATGATAAATACGATGGTAAAATGTCTAAATAGGTAAATACTTCAAGCTGTAGAGGAGCCAAAGTAAAGTAATGCCCAAAAGCTGTCTGGAAGAATCACATGGTGCACTCCCAAGTAGTGATGGAAAAGCGCCATGGCGCTGGCGCCTGGCGCTAGCGCCAAAGCAAAAAGCGCCATGGCGCTTTTGGCGCTTGGCGCCTTGTTGCTGTGGCGCCATTGGCGCTTGGCGCTGGGGTTTGTAAAAGCGCCATGGCGCTTTTGGCGCTTGGCGCTATGACGCCGTGGCGCCATTGGCGCTTGGCGCTAGTGTTTTAAAAAGCGCCAAAAAAGCGCCATGAAGTACTCAAAATTCATCATTATTTTATGCAGAAATACCTGTTAAGTATAATTTAGATAAGTATATGTGCTACTGTCAGTGTATTCCTGGATTAACATACCCTATTCTTGATTACTTTATAAATAATTTCCTTGTGATTGCATGGGTATTCAACATTAAATGTCCCATCTAATCAGAATTATGTAAGACTTTATGTGACTATTCATCGGACTCGTAACACTCTTCACATAGGTTTTAGCTCAATCGCTATACTGAGCTCGTTCCTTGCAGTTTTGTTTGAGCAGAGTCACAGGACCCTGTAAAGTGTAAAGTTGACTAATAAACATCATCCAATATTTCATAAATACAACTTTGTTAAGTGTCATGCGAAATGTCAAAAGTTCAATCAAAAATTTTTCTTTTTTATTTTGATTGACATTTTACATCACATTTACTTCTTCACATTTGACACTTGATTTTACAGGGTGTGGAATCACTTTCTGAAGCCATTCCAACAATGGCAATCCAAAATTTGAAACCTCAAAATCCTGTGTTCAAAAGTGACTAGCAAAACTCGAAACTGCAATATCCTAGTAGAAAAATCGCAAGTATTCCAAAAAAAAATTTAAAACTTCATTTGAAAATTATTTTGGGAGAAAAACAACTAAATTCCAAAAGTAATTTTAGAAAACACCTAAAAAATCTTAGCACTTTTTACAGATGGTGTGCTATACTTAGCCCAAACACCCAGCTGCAAAATATCAGGACAAAAAGAACAAAAATGACTGCAGTTGACTTGTATCTTGCGCCAAAAACAAATTAATAGCAGTGCATCAGCATTGCTGCAAATATGAGAAGCAAAAAATTTTTGGCGCTGGCGCTATTGGCGCTTGGCGCCAATATCCTCTGGCGCCATTGGCGCTTGGCGCCGTGGTCTAGAAAAGCGCCATGGCGCTTTTGGCGCTTGGCGCCATTTTGCTCTGGCGCCATTGGCGCTTGGCGCTGGATGCGAAAAAGCGTCATGGCGCTTTTTACATCACTAGCCCCCGAATAGTGATGTGAAGTGCACCAGAACTTTGGTGCCAAGCGCCAAAACACGCCATGGCGCTTTTCCGACCCCCAGCGCCAAGCACCAATGGCACTAGAGCAAAATAGTACCAAGTGCGAACACCTGCATTAGCATGGCTGGATTTTATGAGCAGCAAAAAATTTTGGCGTTGGCACTATTTGCGCTTGGCGCGAAATTCTCTGGCGCCATTGGCGCTTGGCGCCGTGTTCTAGAAAAGCACCATGGCACTTTTGGCGCTTGGCGGTATTTTGCTGTGGCGCCATTGGCGCTTGGCGCTCGCATGCGAAAAAGCGTCATGGCGCTTTTTACATCACTAGCCCCCGAATAGTGATGTGAAGTGCACCAGAACTTTGGTGCCAAGCGCCAAAACACGCCATGGCGCTTTTCCGACCCCCAGCGCCAAGCACCAATGGCACTAGAGCAAAATAGTACCAAGTGCCAGAAGCGCCATGGCGCTTTTTGCTTTGGCGCTAGCACCAGACATTTTGTTCCTGGCACCAGGCAAAAATAACGTGAAGCACCAAAAGCGTCATGGCGCTTTTCATGGGCATGGCACCAGGCGCCACAGCAAGATAGCGTCAAGCGCTCATTTATTTTATAAACAATGAGGTTTCATAGTATTTCATTGGTTTCATTCAGAAAAATGCATAGCATGCGGTATAGAAACAAGTATAGAAACATTCTATTGTATTGACTAGTGATGTGAAAGGCGCCAGAACTTTGACGCCAAGCGCCAAAAGCGCCATGGTGCTTTTCCGACCCCTAGTGCCAAGCGCCAATTGCGCCAGAGCAAAATGGAGCCAAGCGCCAGCACCATGACGCTTTTACATCACTAGTTTTGACTTTCTCCCCATAAAGCCGGAATTAGAGCTCAGCGTCGATTCGACGTGAAATGACGACGTAAAATGACGTCGTGAAATTAATTACACGAGTGTGGATCATGCTATGGGTCTACAATTTTCTAAGGATAATATATGAATCAATACCTTAATCGTGTCCAATACTGAGTGTTATCAGCCACAACTAGAGCGAATTGAAAAATTCAATTTTTATCATTTCATGTCATCATTTTACGTCAGGGAACTAACTTAACATTTCACGTCAACGATTGCAAGCAACCGTTGACGTGAAATGTTAAGTTAGTTCCCTGACGTAAAATGAAAAAAACTGGCTGTTAACACTCAGTGTTGGACACGATTAAGGTATTGATTCATATATTATCCTTAGAAAATTGTAGACCCGTAGCATGATCCACACTCGTGTAATTAATTTCACGACGTCATTTCACGTCGTCATTTCACGTCGAATCGACGCTGAGCTCTAATTCCGGCTTAACCACCAATTCTTTCAACGCTATTGCCAATTTCACACGCCAAACTTTTACAGAATCTGTACAGCTACAGCGGCAGCAGATGGCTGACATTTTTTGTTACCGACACGGCAGCATTCAAAGACAATATGAATATGCTGGTGGCCACGATCCAGCTGTGCGCCTGGTGCCAATCCCACACCGTGTAAAACGCCCTGTAAAATGTCAGATGTCATGCAAAGTGTCAAAAGTCATGTAAAATGGCAGGTAAAATAGCAAACGTACGTTTGCCATTTTACCGGCCATTTTACATGACTTTTGACATTTTGCATGAAATTTGACATTTTACAGGGCATCTTACAGGGTGTGGGACTGCGCCCAGGTGTCTCAAAGACAACCCGAATGTGAATAGCTGCGACGAGCAGATCTGCGTTGAGAAGATCCGCGCCAGACGTGGCAACCTTTAGTTCGGCTGATTGACCGTACGAATGTTGGAATACTAGTGATGGTATTGTTCCATTAACACACGTGAAAAACAATGACTGTGTTGTGTTAGAACAGGGTTTATACTGTCTACGTACTTATAAATGTACCTAGGTATATAGAGTCATGTAAATGGTGGTTTTTCTGGCATTTTTCGACGTCTGTGTACGTTACAAATAACAATTTAGTACTGGGATTTCAAAAAATTTCCGGCGTAATAATAACCCCCCTCCCCTCGAAATACCCCCCTCGTTTCACGCCCATCAAAATTTGCACTCTGAAAAAATAAACCCCCAGGGGGTAATTCGAGCAAATACGGTAAACATTTTTTCTTGTCGTCACAGCAGGTTGTCTTGTCTGACATTCACTTGCACCACTTTCTGGCACTTTTCTATCACTAGTACCAAGTAAACTGTAAACTGTATGTTATCTTGAAATTTTGGAGAGGTTGGAAAAAACCCATGCGATTGGGTGATTTTGTCTGATGTGATTTTTTGCACACTGGTGCAGTTTTTCGCCCATTTGAGGCTATGATTGTGTGATTCTTGTGATGAATTGTGATGTAATGTAAACTGAATGAAACCTTTGGCGGTAATTCTCTTAGCAAATGGTCACTGTGTGAGGGTGGTGACATGTCGGTTGTTTTCATGTTGCATTAGGCTGTCCTGTCAAAAAGTGACAAAAATTCAAAACTTTTCAGTGTTTGAAGTTTCCACATTCTCTCAATGAGAAATTAGAAAAAAATTAATGCAAACTGGGTCTACAATATACATAAAATAAAGAAAATTCAAATATTTACAACCCTGTACAAATGTGCAAGTCACTTGGATGCGTTAGCACCAGAGTTGCGAAAGTGTATTTACAGGTTTAGATGCCGAGCGGTGCAGACTCTCGGGCAGATGCCCTACCCTACAAAATCTGTGGGGAGAATTAAATCTTGTCCCAGGTCTTTTCGAGCTGTGGATAAAATAACCCACCCCCTCGAAATACCCATCTGAAATCATGTATGAAATGTACATGATGTATTTATTGCTGCCAGTTTGCTCCGCAGCTACACATGTAAATAACTTGTGTAAGTAAAATAGCGATGTGTGTTAAAATGCCCAAATACCGGTTTTGGGCATGTTGAACGTATTGTTTACTACTAATTTCACGAAAATTTCTGACGTAATAATACCCCGCCTGCGAATAAGCCCCACTTCGAAGAACCCCACCCTCCTCAAAATTTCCTGACGAAATAATAAACCCCCATGGGGGTAATACGAGGTAATACGGTACACTAAGTCTGTTTTTATTCTCGTGACAAAAACAAGTGCCAACGTAAACATAGTCATTTGCTGCTGCAGCCGAACAACTCAGCTTCGACAGTGCAAAAGGGAGCAACGCGAACAAAGTTGCCGCTTCATCTCACACAGCGCCAACTAGGGGCCACTTCCGCAAAATGAGAAGTGAGAAGTGAAATGGCAAATGCCAAGTGAAATGAGAAGTGAGAAGTGAAACGGCACATAAAAATAGCGAGTGAAAATAAAAGGAAAATGTAAGCCATGCGTAAACTTGGCAGCCGGCCATAATATCGCGAAATAGCTATAAATATAATAAAACAAGGCGGAACCATCTATATAGACAAAAAAGCAATTATGACGGTGATAATTTACAATTTGAGCGATTTTGAGCACCATCTGTGTTTTCTATTGCTATTTTAGATCTTAAATTCTTAAATCTTAAATATATCTTAAATATCTTGGACGTAGGCCAAGTATACATTAGTGACCCTAAAATACAAATATCAGCTGACATGGTGCCAATATTTGCACACGCTACATTTTGAACGGACAAAAATCTGATTGTTCACAAAAATTACTGGAAAAATAGATCGTCATTCTGTATCCATTTATCACATGTTTTCAGTTCAACTTTCTACTTGCCAATTCACTTCTCATTTTACTTCGCTTTTGCCAATTTACTTGCCACTTCACTTCGCATTTGCCAATCCACTTGCCACTTCACTTCGCATTTGCCAATTCACTTGCCATTTCACTTCGCATTTGCCGTTTCACTTCTCACTTCTCATTTTGCGGAACAGGTGCCAGTTCCGCAAGTGGACAAGTTAAGAGTTAAAAGTTAAGAGTTGAGTAAAATGACAAATGGCGAGTTAAGAGTAAAGTTAAAGTTTAAGAGTAAAGTTAAAGTTTAAGAGAAAAGTTAAAATTTAAGAGTTGAGTTAAAAGTTGAGTTAAATGTTAAGAGTGGAGTTAAAGGTTGAGTTAAATGTTAAGAGTTGAGTTAAAGGTTAAAAGTTGAGTTAAGAGTTGAGTTAAGAGTTGAGAGTTAAGAGACAAGTGGAAAATGATAAAAAAAAATTAAAAAAATAAAAATGTGAAATTGGTATCGATACGTCTGTTTGCTGGCATGGTGCCAATGTTGTATGCACATCATTTGAAAATAATGTATCCAAAAGATTATTGCTAAAAAAAGAAAAAATCGCGGAACGTTGTTTCAAATCTAATTCATTTTTTTAATTTTTTATTATTTTTTATTACATTTTTCCCCCATGTCTTTTGAACCAACTTTTAACCCACCTTTTAACCTTTAACTCAACTCTTAACTCAACTTTTAACCTTTAACTCAACTCTTAACATTTAACTCAACCTTTAACTCAACTCTTAACATTTAACTCAACTTTTAACTCAACTCTTAAATTTTAACTTTTCTCTTAAACTTTAACTTTTCTCTTAAACTTAAACTTTACTCTTAACTCGCCATTTGTCATTTTACTTTTAACTCTTTACTTGTCCACTTGCGGAACTGGCCCCTGGCACCAGAAAACCACCAGGAACGTATTGGACAAGTGGACAAGTGAAAATACAAGTCATGGAAATGCACCGGGTCACCTTGCATGTGTGTCTGTTAACTGGTCCGTAATAAATTTTGTCAAGATTGCCTAATGTGCGTGCACTTGGAGTTCGCTCTGCAACGCGTGTCAGAATCTGAGTTGACGCAGACCAGTTGGCACTTGTGTCAACTGCTGTGCGGGTGGGCCGCCATTAGTCCATGGTGCAGAGCTGCAAATACCCTCAAATGCTTCATGCATTTACACAGTACCTGAGCATAGGTATTTTTCGAGTAGGTAAAGAAAAATACGTTTTGACAGAAATGTTGATGGCTTGTATTCCCACTGGTGCATGTGCGGGACTGTCCCCGGGGAGCGCGGGTGTTAAACTTTGTGCGTCCGTCTGTTCAATTGTAAATGTCCAAATTGCCAGCGCGCTGATAGATTAGGTAAGTGTACATATTCATTTTGCAATTTCTCAATGTACAATGTACAATGTTCTGATGTACAACCCTCGAGTGCGGTGCAGAGTTGTTTAAAACACTGAAATTTTGCAAAGTACACTAGCGGTCAGAATAGTTGAGACTTTTCACCATAGAGAAATGGGAGTGGAAGTTGTTATAATAATACTGGTGCCAGTTCCGCAAGTGGAAAAGTTAAGAGTTAAAAGTTAAGAGTTGAGTAAAATGACAAATGGCATGCTAAGAGTAAAGTTAAATGATAAATGATGAGTTAAGGGACAAGAGTAAAGTTAAATACAAATGATCCAAAAAAATTTTTGTATCCAAATCGTATGTTTTTGTATCCAAATCTTGTGTCAAAAAAAAAGATTTGGATACAAAAACATAAGATCTGGATAAGAAAAAAATAAGATTTGGATACACTTGCTTGACTCTTAACTTTACTTTTATCTTTTAACTAATCATTTGTCATTTAACTTTACTCTTGAATTTACTCTTGTCACTTTACTCATCATTTACTTATCATTTAACTTTACTCTTAACTTACCATTTGTCATTTTACTCAACTCTTAACTTTTCCACTTGCGGAACTGGCCCCAGGTATTTAAAAAAGTGTAAAAGCAAACATATACGTTTTCTGTACTCGCGTACTTTCAAAAACTACACAAGTAAATGAGTACAGGTATTTTTTTCTGGAGGAAACGTAAATGTATTTATTTAGTAACTGAGTGAGTACACGTATTATTTTGAGTACAAACATAAAAAACTTTTGCCAACTACAGTTAAAACTGCCACAAAACCAATGAAAACTACTACCAGTGATAATGTGTATACTGCAGCGACATTGCACCTTACAATGAAATCCACCATATCCCATCTGAATAAACAAACATACATAAAAAATTTCATCATATTTATCGAAGCAATTTGATAAATATGATGAAATTTTGTTATGTTTGTTCTTTTATTCAGGTGGGATATGGTAGATTTCATTGTAAGGTGTAATGTCGCTGGAGTATATGTGAAATTACACGCTCCCGCGCAATCATTTTGCAAACAGATGAATTTTGCAATTCTGAGCACACACCAAGATGTTCAGCTGCTGTTTAAAGGCTTAGATGTAGGTGTTGAAAAAACGCTGTTTAAAAATTTCAAGATTCCTAGAAAATTTCGGTTCTTTCGGGTATTTACTTCGGTTCCGGGTATAAGTGCCGGTTCTCGGTTCCGGTTCGGTTCTCAAGCTCAGTTCCGGTTCTCGGTTCTCGGTTCCCAAATAGTGCTCGGTTCTCGGTTCGGTTCGGTTCGGGTCGGTTCGGTTCCCCAACCCTAGTGAACATTAACACACCAGAAATGAGCTTAGAATATATTAAGTAGAAAGAAAGAAGCAAAAATCACTAAAAATGGGTTAAAATAGTCAAACAAGTTAATAATAGCTGAAAATATGTACATGATATTAAAAGTGAAATGAACGTGATAATTAATAGTGATGTATACAGCTGAAACTGTTGATTTTGAAGGTGAAAAGTGACAAGAAAGTGCAATAATGAGTCATTTTAGGTGAAAATTGAGGCAAAGTTAATCAAAAACTGCTCCAGAACCAAGTTAAGCTTACAATATATAGACTAGAAAGCTGAAAACACGGTATTTCCCCATTTTTAGTGATTTTCTCCCCTTTTCTACACCTTGAAAAAGCCTGTATATCACTAGTTCAGGTGTCTTTTTATTTACTTACCTATTTTCAGGTATTTTCTTACCTATATGTGCTTGTATACCCATTTTCTCTATATTTTTCAGTCATTTCCCCTTTTGCACATTGAAAAATAGGTACATTTTCCCTATTTTTAGCGATTTTACCCATTTTATACTCCCTTTTAGCGATTTTCACTACACCTTTCGTTCGTATGAAATATGCCAAACGAGTGTCAAAAAGCAAAAAATATTTCACAATTTATTACGTATTTTACATGCACTATAAAGAGCCCACTTTGGAGGTTTGGGCCAAGAGCCCAACTGAGCTAAATCCAGAGACTGGAGGAATGAAAAACCCCACGTTCACTGGTCGGCGATTTGTGTCTGAAAATGGGTGCAAACTCAGGCGAACGGGATTTTGACGCGGAGACTGCTGAATTTTTGGTTGATGTTCATCGCCGGGGCCATGGTTCAGCGAGTTCAAGTCCAGGCTTCCATTTGCGCGGATGAAACGCACAAATTGGCTAAGTGCCAACAGGTGAGAAGGTTTTCTAAGGTGTTCTAATCATTTTTAGTGTATCTTGTATAGCGGGGCACTTGAGATAAATCACTCGGAAAAAAATTTAAGCAAAGCCGCAAGGTTAAGAGGTAGATTTTTTAGATGTGTGAATATCGGAGTATTAATTTGTTTCCTTCAGATTTTGTAAACTAGACACACTTTTCGCAAGGCAGTTTTGTTCCAGTTAGGTACGAATACTTTTGTCTGAAATTTTTATTTGGCCGCATAGATTGCATACGCTTGTAACTTGATTTTATTAGCTGCACCGTTTATGTGGGAAAAAATCTAAGCACATTTTTTGGCTCAGTGCCAACATTTCATAATGTAATCAAAAAGGATCGGGTGACATGACAAGTTGTGAAACGTCCAGGTTGTGAATAGCGATTTGACCGACGTCTACGTGACCGATTCTATTTATAATTATAGTGATGTCAAATTTCTGGCAGGTTTCCAACTTGTCATACGGGGTGTCTCTAGGGTTGGCCGATGTTTTTTTTAAACGTTTTTTATTAAAAAAAAACGTTTTTTTTAAAAAAAAACACGACGTCCGAAATGTTTTTTTTAAAAAAAAAACATCGACCGAAATTTTTAGTACTAAGCACTAGGTATTTTGCAAAATTTTTGCGCGCAAGCGCGCAATTTCGGACACAAATTGACATTGGTGGTTGTTTTAATTGGTTTTGTGGCATTTTTAGTATCAAAGCATCCATTTCTATGTGCTACCATGGGTTAATAAGCCATCATATGTTGCTGTAGTATAAAATATTGAGGTAATGTGCTTCCATGTACCTCCACAGTGTGTAACTTCACTCCCAAAGTAACAACCTCGTTTTATAACCTTGTTTGATCACTATTCCGTGCCAAACTTTACCTGAAGTCACAAACATTCGACTACAAGGCGATATACGAACAATATGTCGATGAAAAATGTATTGCCACTGTCTGATATACCTATATATGTTGACACAAGGTCATATCTGGGAGCTTTTAAAAAAAAAAACGTTTTTTATTATAAAAAAAACGTTTTTTTTAAAAAAAAAAACGTTTTTTTTAAAAAAAAACATCGAGTTAAAAAAAAACGTTTTTTTTCCAACCCTAGGTGTCTCCCGTTTTAAAGGCGCACCGCACACTCAAAATTTTCAAGGGCGGTTTGAACGTTTTGGAGTTCCGCCAATGCAGAACTCCAATGGCGGTTCGAACATTTTTATTTAGGGAAAATGTGGCATTTTTGGGACATTCGGATGAAGTTCACACAAATCCGGATGAATTCACACAGTTTTTGTCCATTTGCATATCATAACAAAACATTTCAAAAACATTGGGACACTTTCAATTCCGCCCTTGACTTAAGAGATACGCCCTTTAGAGAAGGTTGTTATGGGAAACACATCTTATTTATCTTACCAAACATATTTGTGAAAAAAATTTTATAGGTAGATCTAGGGGGCCAGGCCTCCTACGCACAAACGCCCGGCGCGCACAAACGCCTGGCACGCACAATGTGCGGCACGCACAAAGCTACAGTTTTTTGCTTACCGGGCGTTTGTGCGTACCGGACTTTCATTTTGTGCGTGCCAGGCGTTTGTGCGCGCCGGGCGTTTGTGCGTACAGGTGCGGGGCCGATCTAGGCTTTGTCTTCAAAAATGAATAGAGAAATTTTTTTGTAATATCCACTTGTTTAAAAGATATTGAAGTTCACCATGTGGTATATTTGTGAAAACCGAAACTGAATTCCACCCTCTAGAAAGTGTCCGAATGTTTTCTTGCCTAGATGGTGCACTGACACTCAAAATTGTCAAGGGCAGTTCGGACATTTTTGAGTTCCGCCAAGGCGGAATTCCAAGGGTGGTTCAGACATTGTGCACTTTCCTACCTGTCTGAGATAATTCCACCCCTGCACAATCCGGGGCAAATCCGCCATCGTGCAAAGTGTTTGAACGTTTCATGTGCGGAATTGAAATCGAGGGCAGTTCGAACGTTTTTGGATTCCGCCCCCGTTTTTAATTCCGCCCTTTTGAATTCCGCCCTTGAAAAAGTGTTCGAACTGCAACTGAAAATTCGAGTGTGCCGTGCAACAAAGGGTACTGGGTTTCTGGGACTGCATGAATGCCTTTTTCTTTTCACCCAGGAGCGGCGCTGAGACTCAACACCAGCCGCCGCGAGTTTGCCACGTTTAACAACAAACAATTCAGCTACATGTGAGCTTTTGTGTGTTCAATGACTATACTTTTTGATGTCGGTATATTTGGAAAATGTTCTGTTCTTGTAACACCCAGAAGTCTCGTTTTGTGTAAAAAATTTTTTTCAGGAGTCTCGTTTTAGTTGATTTATTGCGAGTTTGCTTGATTTCCACTAAAAGCCGTCAGATTGTGTGGGTCTTAATCCGTTTTTGTAGACATTTCAGTAATTAAAATCCATCTAATCAAACACTGCTCACATAAAAAATTCACGAAAATCTCTACTCTGAAAAATTTAATACAATAAATTCCCGACTGGTGTCCATGTTGCACATTTTTGCAAATTGCGGTGGCGATTTTCATTCGAAATAGAGATGGCCGGGGGCTTTCAAAAAGTTTTTTTTATAAAAAACGTTTTATTTAAAAATCCCAACCATCGAAACCCTTAAAAAAAAAACCTTGAACGAAATTTTTGGTACTAAGCACTAGGTATTCTGCAATTTTTTGCGCGCAAGCGCGCAATTTCACCTACATTTTACCATTTGTGGTGGTTTTCATTGGTTTTGGGTCATTTTTAGTGTAATTGGTCCCCAATTCGCCAGCTGTTCGTGCCACCGCAGGGGTGCCGGAGCGGCGGGCTGCAGCTGATTGGTGCGGCGGGACTCCGCCCCCGACTCCGCCCCCCGACTCCGCCCCCCGACTCCGCCCACCGCGCCACAGCCAAGCACACACTTTGCTCTGCTCGGCCAGCTGGGCCACAGCTATGGCGAAGCGGCAGACTTTTTTTCAGGTTTAGTGTTTTTTGTTGTTCTTGTTTTTGTTTTGGTGGGGGGCAGTTAGGGTTGGGATGATATATGGGGATTTCTGAAAGTTCATATATCCAGATTTTTCGATTTTTCAAAATCGCATTTTAAAGTTTGGCGCTGGCCCGGCAGCGCCATGTTTGGGCGACAAAGCTTGCCCTGCACTTTTCAGATATCTCTGACATTTGTCTACAATTTTTGTATCTCTAAATTTTGTCGGCTGGCAAATATTTTGGGAGTTATGTCATATTTTGTAAACCACCCAAAATAAGGAGTAAATTTGAAAATGTGAACTTGAAATGTTAATAAGGTCCTAACGGTGGATCGCAGGGCAAAACCAATTACACCACTGAAAAGCCCTTTTCGAAAAGTACCCAAACCTAAGTTTTCAGATCTATATTTATACCCGTACTCGATTTATAGAGCAAAATATTTTTGCAAATTCACGTATGAACTTTTGGAAATGAAACTTTATTTTGTATGGGAATTCCAGCCGGCTCTTCGCGAGCGATCCGGAGCACGCGTGAACTTTTGGAAATGAAACTATTTTTGGACTTGTGAACTTATGAAATAAAACTCCTGTGGTCTGGGATTGATATGTAAACTTTCGATATTGATATGTAATCTTCAGTAATTTTGTTTATTTTTTAGTCATGCATTTTCCAGGTTTGCGTAGTGTTCTGCTCGAATGGCTGCATGCTTTGAGAAGGCAGAAATTCTGGTGGTTGAAAAATGTTCCCGCATGAAACCTTGTCAATGATTAAGTTAGAAATATTTGAAATACATATTTGATTTGCTATATTTATGATAATGGGTTCATTTGTAGTGTAACTCGGGTACTGTTTTTGACTACACGGTCATTTTGGTTTGTTACCGTAATTTTGTAGATTTATCTTATTCTGCGATTCCATTTGTGTTTTTTTTCTTCATTTTTGTATCGTGATTTTGAAATACATTTACATAATGATAAAAAGAATTAAATATGCATTTTGAAATGTCACTTAAAATGTTTGCTTGGGCTTTGGTTACTAAGGCCCTCCACACACTAGTTGACGCCAAAATTAGCGTCAACTCAGAGTCAACTGGTCAAAAATTCAGTTGACTCTGAGCCATTTACAATATGTATCCAAAAAATCCCCTTCTTTCATTCTACATCAATCGACTTCTCAATATTTCTTAATCAACACAGGTAAAAAATCAAAAATAGTTATACTGAAAAACAGTTGACTCTGAGTTGACGCTAATTTCGGCGTCAACCAGTGTGTGTAGCACCTAACGATACTTTATTTGCATTTTGCATATTTTGTTCGCCTGGGTGGGGCCAAGGGATGTCTGTCAGCTAGAGATGGAGTGGCGCCAAGGCGTTGCGCCAAATGATTTGGCGCCATGGCGCCATTGGTGCTTGGCGCCATTTTCTGTGGTGCCTGGCGCGCAATCTTCAAAGGGCGCCACCATGGTTTCAGGTTGAGTTGCGCAAAAGTGATAAAATTTTAAGAGAGCGGTGCATTAAAAACCGATTTTTTGACTGAAAATTGCTAAATTAGATATCGTTCTACCTATTCATCAGGTGTATCTGATGGACATTTGTGGGGATGTGATTGGTGCGGTGAAACTGTCGGAAAACTTAACCTGGCCTTTTTTCTGTGGTGCGCCTGGCGCCCTGTTTCCAACTGGCGCTCGGCGCCATTTTTCTGGCGCTTTTCCATCACTAGTGCGGACGTGTGCCGGTGATTTTGTGTGAAAATTAGGGTTTACATGCACAGCGGGTAAACATGCACAGAGAGCCTCAGTCGGTGCTCCTGTAACCCGGAGCGCACGCAGACCCGCCACTCACCCAGCAGCTGCTGCGATGGACCCGGCCGTGCCCGACGCAGGGCGGAGTCGCCTGCTCAGGGTCGGTTACCCGCACATTTCTGTCATCGCTCTGCAAGTGCTTTGTTTTTTACCCAGTTGTTTGTGGGTGAATTCTGTTGTACTTGGTTGTTTTGTATGGCTCTGCTGCTCTATTCAAGACGTTTTGTGTGGCATTTCTGGGTTACATTATCGTTCGTTTTGGTTTAAGTGAGCAAACACAACTGCTTAAACGGTTTAATATTTACATGCGAACAGAGACGTTAAAATTACTGAACTTTTTCAATGTTTATGTACCATATTTTTTCGAAATAACCCCCTCAAAATGGACACTATTAATTCATAAACCTCGAAATACCCCCCTCGTTTAACCCCCGTCAACTTCTCACTCTGAAACAGTCAACCCCTTGGGGGCATTTCGGGGAAATACTGTACATATGTACGTTGCAAATAGCATTCAAAAAATAACCCATGATTTATATTTTCGAAAATCAATATTTATATATTTTTCAAATTCTGAGTGATATATTTATATATATTTTTGAAATTTGAAAATAAAAGCACTGAGAAAATCACTCATACTAGATATTTGTGCTTTATGACTACACAAAAAAATAGGACTGTAAGCACATATAGTACACAAAATAGCTGAAGATAGACAAAAAACACGAACTAGTGATTTTGAAAGTGAAAATCCAAAAATCGCTATGAAAATTAGTGATTTTGGACAAAAAAAATTCAAATAAAATTTTGCAAAAATACTCCAGATAGGAGTTAACCCCTACCAGTGGCGTAGCCAGGGGGGGGCGGGGGGGGCGGCCGCCCCCCCCCCCCCTTCCCGGGCCGCACATAAAAATTGCCCAGAATGGCACTTTTCTATACCGATTTTGTAGGTTGTTTTCAAAAATTTTGCGCGCAAGCGCGCATTTCGTCCCTCACAATCGCTCTTGTTCAGTGGCGTAGCCAGGGGGGGGGCGGGGGGGGCGGCCGCCCCCCCCCCTTCCCGGGCCAGACAGAAAATTTGCCGAGAATGGCACTTTTCTATAGCGATTTTGTAGGTTGTTTAGAAAAATTTTGCGCGCGAGCGCGCATTTCGCACCTCACAATATCTTATATCTTTATATACATCGTAGGAGTATAAATACCGCTTCAAATTACTAAATGCGGTATCAATTTTCATACGTTTAGGTCTATATATTTTCTTATATTGTAGGCATTGGCGCCAACGCCAACGCCAAGCACGCCGTGGCGCGGCACCTACGAATGGCGCCAGTGCCATAACTCCATTCCGCAACTATAGGGGCCAAGTTTTAGGGGGGGGGGGGCGCCGCCCCCCCCGTTCGCCGGGCTCCGTATACAATCCGCCCCCCCCCCGCTCAAAAATCCTGGCTACGCCACTGCTCTTGTTGTTATGTACGTCGCATGGCAAGGGCCCATTCCGCAAAAAAGCCCATTCCGCATTTTTGCCCATCCCGCAAGTTGCATCACCTGTTTGCGGAATGGGCACATTTGCGGGATGGGTCACATAATTTGCGGGATGGGCAAAAATGCGGAATGGGCTTTTTTGCGGAATGCTACACTGTCCGTCGCATTAGTATAAATACCGCTTCACATTACTAAATGCGGTACTAATTTTCAGACATCTGGGTATAAAACTTTTCTTATATTGTAGCCATTGGAGCCAACGCCAATCACGCCATGGCGCGGCGTCTACGAATGGCGTCAGCGCCGATAGTCCATTCCGCTATCATAGGGCCAAATTTTAGGGGGGGGGGGCGCCGCCCCCCCCCGTTCGCGGGCTCCGTGTACAATCCGCCCCCCCGCTCAAATATCCTGGCTACGCCACTGACCCCTACCAATCCCTCCATTCGAGACCCCTTGTCAGTTGTTGTAAATGTGCCTGGTCTTGACACCATAGTTGTAAAAATGTATACTCAAAAAGTACATATACTCAAGTACTCACTAAATACATTTATCTACACTTAAAAAAGTACTTTTTGAAAGTAATCGAGTACATAAAACATATTTCAGATAGGCTGTGTTATTGGCTTTTTCAAGGCATAGATGGGAAAAAGGGAGAAAAAAGCGAGAAATAAGAAAAAAATTTGCTGAAAATAGCTTAAAATAGGCACATAACCCATGAACTAGTGTTTTTGAAGGTTCAAATGGTACAAAAGGTATAGAAATAAATTATTTTGAGTGAAAATTAGGGCAAAATTCCTTAAAAAATACTTTTATGTTTTCTGGGGAAAAAGCATTTTTCTGATGTTTACCCATGAATAAAAGTAAAAAAATTTACTTTACGTTTTCTGTACTCAAGGGGTGAGTAGAAAACTAAGGGGGTGATTTTGCACAAAATTTGTTCTACATACCTATTGTATTGAATTAATAGTGCTTGTGAAATGATAATTAATGGATTGGGGCATATCAGAGTACATTTTTTTGTGCTTGCAAATAGTAAATAAAGCCCATATATCAACTGGAATTGAAATAAAGCATGAGTGATTTTTTTAAGATTTTTTTTGAGCTTAGAGTTATTTTTTCAGTAATTTAAATATATTTTCTGAAGACCTAGAGTCATTTATTTATTTTTTTATTTTTTCCAAACTTGGAGTAATATATTTATATATATTTTCCAAAAAACATAAGTGATTTTTTCGAATGCTAGTTGCAAATGTACGCCTACAGGTCAGTACCAGTACATGTATACATATTTACAAAGTACTCGAGTATATGTATTTTTCAAGTAACTTTAAGTACGTTTTAACAACTGTGCATGGGAATCGCCCAAAGCCCGTTCTTTATTTATGCATTTATGTTTCTGTGGAATACAGTGCTGTGCCACCCGCAGCTGCTGGAGGGGCCCACGGACGTGCCGCACGTGCTGGAGGCGATTCTGCTGTACGCGTGCCCCGCCCCCCAACAGCTGTGCGCGCTGGTGTCGCCCCTGTGCTCGCGGCTGCGCACCTTCGTGTACTCCGAGCCGAGGCTGTGGCGTCAACTGGCAGTTGACGGTTCTCAAAAGAAAAACTTTGAAAGCAACATCGATGCATTGAGCCACTTGTTCCAGCAGCCGATGGTTTGAGGGGGGGGGCATTTTGCGAGTGTTTGACTGTGACACGTGGTTATATTGCCAAGAGGAGTCCTGGCAGTACTAAACACCTTCCCGGTCACGTCCGGCACCCATTTTTTGATTTTACTTCTCACATCCTATACCCAGTTCTAGGGTGCTGCAGAGGCTGAAACTTGGGGGAGATATTGGCGCAACCCCCCTCTACCTCGCATGAATTAGGGGGGTCGTGGCGACCCCTCTCAGGGTGGGTCGCCCTAAGTGCAAAAAATTTTTGTGGCTTTTTTGGTGTCCCACAGCAGGTCCGGCACCTGCTGAGATAGGGTGTCACAAGTACGATCAAAAATAGGGTGCCGGACGTGACCGGGAAGGTGTTTATATGTGCAGCCCTGCTCACTAGGCTAATTTTGCTCTGTCAATCGTGGTCCGGAAACCGAGCTGCACAAACACAACCCGCATCAAAGAATATCAAGTGTTTCAAGTTATCCTTGCAATGTATGCACAAAATGTTTCTCTCACAATCTGCAAATGATTGAATATTCGCAATTTATCGATTGTCATTTTGAACGCAGGTGTGCACAGGGCTGCGGCAATTGAAGTTGCAAAGTGTTTCAATAAAAACAAGCCGCGTGCCCAGTGACTTTTTCGCCCACCCACTTCCCAACCTGACCGAGCTGCAGCTGGAACGTTGCCAAATTGGCTGGGACATGTGGCTGTCGCTAGCCGCGGCAACTCCGCACTTGCAGCAGATCACGCTGCACTCTCTCACACTTGATCGCAATGAAAGGTCGTCTGAAGAAGTCCCAGAGAGCGGTCGCTTTTGGCCTGCATTGACAACTGCAAAAATGTCAATGTGCAATGTGGATTTGAAGTTGTTTGTGCTGCGGCAGAGTTGCTCACTGGAAATTTGTGAAATTGGACCTTTATCAGATGGTGAGAGGTCCCAGTATGTTCATTTACTTGGGCGTTTTGTTTTTCATTAGCGCAGTTTGTATTTCTTGAAGCTTTTTTGGCACTGCGCCATATCGCCATTAGTGTTTGGCGCTCGTGTTGGTGGAATTCCACTCAGGTACACATTACCATTGGAGGTTGTTTCCATTGTTTTTGAAACAATGTTGGTGTAAAAGTTTCCATTTGTTCATGTTATTGTGTAATATGTGTCATATGCTAGTGTGGTATAAAATATTTGGTCCACGTTGGGAATCAGTTAGATAGTAAATCGCTTGGCGGAAACTCGCAGCGCATCCAAACTCTCAGCGCATCCAAACTCCCAGTGCATGCATGCATCCTGTGGTGCCTCACCTCTGCACCGCTAGGCGTCTCTTGACAATCATGCCCGCACTTCCAGCCGTTGAATCACTCAGGCAACCCCCACAGTACCTACCAATGTTATCCAAACATTGTGCACATTTAACATTTCAAAATTTACGCAATGCTTACCCTGCAGCATGCACAGTGTCCAGACGGGATCTGAATCCCGAATCCCGAAAATTTTTGGGATTTTGGAAAAATTTGCACTTCCTGAAAATGGCAAAATGAAATGCTGGAAAATGGAAAACAGAATACAAAATTTGCATTAAAACAGGAAAATTTGCAAAAAATTTGCTGGAAACAGGAAAAAATTGCAGCAATTTTGTCAGAAACGGGAAAAATTTGCAAAAATTTCTCTGAAATGGGAAAAATTAACAATTTTTTTTCACAGAATTGAAAACCTTGATGCATTTTTATCAGTTTGGCTAAAACAGATAAGGCGCCTTTTACACTGTGAGACTGAGAAATGAGCTGGAAAAATGGAAATGAAAAACATTAGCAGCCTGAAATGGAAATGGAGAAAATTAGCATCATGAAAATGGAAACAGAAATGGAAAAATTTTGCCAGTGCGAAACAGAAAATGGAAAACAGAAAGTTGACACCCTACCACCCTTAAACCCCAGAGGACCGATTTACTATCTATATGAACCCCCTGCAGGGGTCCAAATTTACAAAACCCTCGCAATACCATGAACAAATGGAAGCTTATACCCTTAAAAAATTTAAAACAGATGTAAAAAACTTCCAATGGTAATGTGTATTTGTAATTGCACGCTTGCATGTGAAAGTTGCAAAATACCCTGTGCTTGAGTGTTATCAATTTTTCCAGCACTATTGCAAACTACTGAGACCCTTGCAAATATTTTTTTAAAGCACCTTTAAAAAGCACTGGCCATCTCTATTTACACTTAGGGTTGGGATTGGGACAATATATCGCATTGAATATCGAATATCGGATATCGACCATTTTTTCATATCAATTATCGAAAATTTTGAAAAAACATCGAATATCAACCATTTTTTCGATATTCTGATATTCTGTTTGACCTATTTTTGATCCCATAATAAATGGGCGAAGCCAACAAAAATTGGACGCTGCAGCCATATAGCCGGAATTACAGCTCAGCGGCGTTTGATAACATCAAAATAGACATAGGTACAGCGTTGAAATTTCAGAATTTGATAGTTCTAGTAATTGTGTGAAATGTCCTAAAAAAATTTAGAAAATAATTATTATTTAATAAGTTATTAATTTTATGTCAAAATTTACACATTCTACGTCAACATTTCACGTCAAACATTTCATGTCACCAAAATCATTTCACGTTAAATTAATCACTACTTTAATAATGATTATTTTATAATTTTTTTTGGGACATTACACACAATTACTAGAACTATCTAATTCTGAAATTTCAATGCTGTACCTTTGTCTATTTTGATGTAATCAATTTTACGACATCATCATTTCACGTCAAACGCCGCTGAGCTGTAATTCCGGCTTAACATGTGTATGCTTTTGAATGCACAAAGTAATATTTCATATAAATAGCATGCCATTTTTCATTGAGCTATCAACAGTAGTATAAGAAGGGTAATGTATACACACCCCAACAAAATACAAGCTATTAACAAAGGAAACTGCATTACAATGAAACAATTTCACCAAAATGTGGCTAAAAATTTTTTAGCAGTCTTTTTAAACAACAACCTTTCAAATGTAAAAAGCCAGCCACCCCTAGTTACAAGTATGAAATGTAAATGTCTGCAGAATGATTTTCCACCTGATAAAATTAGATTAATCCTGTTCTCATTTCATCCTCTCATTTTGACTGTTGCGAGACTCATTAAAAAATATGATCAACCATGTTTGTGACCAAATAGAAACACAATGAGCCCCATCTGCATGAAAATATCGAAATATCGAAATATCAAAAATATCAAAATATTGATATTGAATATCGAGCATATTTTCATATTGAATATCGAATATCGAGGGTCCATATCATATCGATATCGAATATCGAGTTTCAGAAAAAAATATCGAACATCGATATCGAAAAGTCGTATTGTCCCAACCCTATATATATATATATATATATATATATATATATATATATATATATATATATATATATATATATATATATATATAATTATATTTTGCTAATCACAGTGTTTTTGCATGTAAAGATAATGTTGGGACACAATATCCACGAACTTGAACATAACGCGTTGACAAAAAGTGCAATGGTGGAACAAAACTAGGCTGTCAAATTTCCGTTTTCCATTTCTGTTTTCTGAAGACAAAGTTTTCCCTTCCATTTTCCAGCCACTGAAATTTGAGTTCCGTTTTTTGTTCCGTTTTCCGGACCACAATATTTTTTTTCATTTCCCTTTCCATTTTACCGACTCAATTTCCGTTTTCCAGCTTAATTTTCAGCTTTTCCAGCTTTTTTTCATTTTCTTGCTCAATTTTCTGTTTTTTATTCACCTTTTTCCATTTTCCGGCTAAATTTTCTGTTTGTCCACCTCATATTCCATTTTTTTGGCTAAACTGTCTGTTTTCTGTTTCAGCCAAACAGGTAAACATGCATGCAGGCTTTCAATTATGTTAATTTTTTTCCATTTTCCATCAAAATTGCAGCAATTTTTACCATTTCCAGCAAATTCAGCAGTTTTTTTTCCGTTTTCCAGCAAAATTTCAGCAATTTTTTCTGTTTCTGTGCAAATTTCATTTTTCATTTTCCAGTTTTCTGGCCTTCTTTCTGTTGTTAACACGCTGAAATTTTTTTTCCGTTTCCGTTTCCGTGGCAAGTGCAAGGTTTTTTTCCGTTTTCCAGCCGCTGAATTTTTTCCATTTACATTTCCATTTTTCATAAAAAAAATTTTGACACCCTAGACAAAACCATTCCACAACATGTGAATGCATGCTATAGTTGTGACGCGCACAAACCCAGCATCGAAACAACATAATGACACACCAAAACAACTCGTTGACAACTCCTTGTCAACTGGTGAATCGCTGTGGAAGGATAGTTATATACCCATTTTGGCAATTTCGCCCTTTTCTGCTTTCTACACCATGAAAATACTGCGCCAATTATATACTTTTGAAAAATTTTATTTTTGCTGGGGACCGGTCCCCGGCCGGGACCTGTGTAAATAGCCCCATGAAAATGCCTATATTTTGAACCCCCCAGCAGATTGGTTGCTGCGCTGGTGGAGCGACACAAGGACACACTGAGAGAAGTTCAATTATGTCCATTGAATCAGATTGGTGATGCATCAGTCAGGCAGCTGGCCACCTGCGAGCACTTGACCAAATTTGAGGCAAATTGCGAAGATGTGAGAGCAGAGGCGCTGTGCAGTCTGTGGGTTGGTTGGTTGGTTGGTTGGTTGCAGTGCTGCCTCACTCCCCGCCAACGTGTGTCTTGCAGCAACTGCGCGCCTCCCTGCAACACTTGGAACTGCGAGGTGTTACGGAAGTCGGCTTGAATGGGTTGCTGCTGCGGGGGGCGCCCTGGCTGCAGCTCACCACTCTGATAGTTATTGGTGGTTATAGCGAGGAGACGATCAATGCGATTGTGCGCAGCTTGCCAGGCTTGCAGCAACTTGAATTGACTCTTTTGGCTCGTCTGAGTGACGCGTCGCTGCGCACCTTGGTGGTGGGCCTGCCGCAGCTGCGCAGCCTGGATCTGGTTTATGGGGAAGTGGCAGCAGATTTGCAGTGTTCTGCGCTGGAATCTGTGCCCGCGGACAACTGGACGCAGCTGCAGCACATTCGTTTGCGCTGCCTTTACGTGGGTTTTTTACTTTAAAAAGTAGAAATCTTTTCATGTGTAGCAATTATCACTGAACGCTTGTATTTAAAAATGTATTTTTTCAATATTAAAAAATAATAAATATTCAACATGGTATCCCGATATTCTTTTAACAATCGATATTCCCAATTTATCAACGTTCATGCAGGGCGATCGGCAGGGGATTTTGGACAGCGCTCTGGATGCACTCCGCTCGAGGGCTGCTGGACAGATTACATGCATTAGTACCTGATGTAAGCTAAAGATGTGTTCTGCATGCTTTTATACTTAGGCAGGTTGTGATGTGGTGTGACGCAAAAAAATGTTGTAGCCTGGTTTCAAATAATTTTGTATTCATAAAAATGCTGAAATTGCAAGATCACAATTTAGATTTTTTATGTAAATTTGCACCCGTTTAATTTGTTTCATACTGTCACACATAACGTTGGTGCATCGGTAAACTCGGCGGACATAATGGCATACAATGTTCTGGAAGAATACGCAACGACCATAGCGTTAACTGAATGGGCACTTTGCCAACTATTTCGCAATATGGGGGAAAATAAATTAATTAAATCATCCCGATAGACCTATAAATTACAATAACAATTTATATATCTTGCGTTTATAATGTTTGACGATATCATGTTTCGTTAAAACGTTAAATCGTCCGCCGAGTTTACTGCAGCGCATTTGTGGTCATTATGGCTGCATGAAAAATCTTTGTCAAACCTCCCAGACTAGGGTGTCAACCTTCTGTTTTCCATTTTCCGTTTCCGCTTTCCGCAGGCAAATTTTTTTTTCTGTTTCCATTTTCCGGCTGCTAAATTTGTTTCCATTTCCGTTTTTCCGGATCATTTTCTGTTTTCTAGCTAAATTTTCAATTTTTCTGCCTGTTTTCCGTTTTATGGTTCAATTGTCCGTTTTTCAACTTTTTTTCAGTTTCCAGCTAAATTTTCTGTTTTCTGTTTCAGCCAAACTGGTAAACATGCATGCAGGTTCTCTACTATGTTAATTTTTTCTATTTATAGCAAGATTTCGTCAAATTTTTTATCTTTTATCTTCAACATTCTGCAAAAGTTCCCGGCAAAATTTCAGCAAATTTTTTTCGTTTCCGGCTTAATTTAAGCAAATTTTTCCATTTCTGTTTCCGTTTCCCGGCCTTTCATTTTTCCGTTTTCCATTTTCCAGCAAGTGCAAAAAATTTCCGTTTCCGTTTTTGGCCAAAACGTTTTTGTTGACATCCTACCCCAGACTTTAGGATAAACAGCCTGCAAGGCCGCTACACATGCGTTGCTCTCATAGAATTGGAAATAAAACAAAGTTATTTTTCTCCATGTGAACTTTTTGAATTATCAACTATTTATTTTGAAATGTGGAGGCCTCATAATCATGAACATCAAATGTTGGTAGGCGTTTGCAAAGGACATGTTGCATTCATTTATATGTTTTTCACTGATGAGCAGGGGTGGGAAAGGGGGGTGTTACCACCAAATTACCCAGCTTATATCTATCCTGGAGGAAAATTTTTGGGCTGTTGTTCCTTGAACACCCCTTAATTTTTGCTCAAAATCACCAGCCTTATACAACCCTTTAATTATATTGAACCATCTCACCCCCCCCCCAAAGAAATTTTATCAGCTATCTATCCAACCTATTCATCAACAGCTATCTATCAGCAATTTGCTATCCATCTAACCCCCAGAGGGCCGAAATCTAGAATACCCCTGTTGATGAGTGAATACAAAACTGTATTTCCTGCTCTTTCCAGAAAAAAATCCACAAGATGGCAAATGGGATGGATTGAACTTTCAAATGATTGGGCGATGGTTTGCGGGGATTTCAACGCCAGTTTGTGAACGCCAGTTTACCATAGAAAGTAGTAATACTGTTTGGTCATAATTTTGTTTTGTTTTAATTCAGTCATTTTGCCATTGGGAACTCTCCCACATCCTGTAAGAATGTAAAGAAATAAAATAAATCACAGAAAAAATAAATAAAAGAATGATACGGGACTTGGCAGACGGCCAAACTTCACAAATAAAAGGATGATATCCAAGAGAAAATGATTCAGTAGGATTTTGATCGTATTGCTTAGATCAAGAACGAACACTTTTATGGGTATGAATTCCCTCGAAAAGCGTTGTGAAAATGATTTGGCATTTTGTGTGAAAAATGCCAAAAAAGCTGAACCAGCCGCGGGGATCCGATCACATGACCATCCGAATGCCTGGCAAAAAGATACACACCGTGAATACACGCGTCAATACAATGCAGTTGTCAGAGTTCATTTTTTCCATCAGATATCGAGATTGATGCGGTATGTAGACTTGACCGGTGGCCAATTTTCTAGTTGTGTAAGTAGTCGTTTCAGCTTCATAATTGGAATTTTCATCTTAATAAATGACTATATCCCTATTATTAGTATATTTTGGCTATTTTCAACCTGTTTATAGAACGATTTCAAAATTTTGGCTGGCTGCCAAGTCCCGTATCGTTATTTTTAATGCGATTTTTATTTTTTTGCGTGACACATGACATTTTACATGGTCTGGGAGTGGCACCTGCTGCAAGTTGAGTTCTCTCATCATGCATAAAAATCTGTAGTCTTGTAATTCGCCATTTTAAGCTCCAGCATAATGGGATTTGTTACGTTCGGTTAGGTTATTTTTTTTGGTTTTGTTCGACCTATCGTTTTGAATGATTCAGTTGACATCGTTTGTTCGTGCAGCCGTTAGGGTTGGCCGATGTTTTTTTGAAGGTTTTTTTGTAAAACAACGTTTTTTTATTTTAAAAAACATGACGTCCGACGGCTGAAATTTTTTAGTGCTAAGCACTAGGTATTTTGCAAAATTTTTGAGCGTAAGTGCGCAATTTCACACACAAATTAACATTGGTGGCAGGGACGTATCCAGGATTTTTGAGCGGGGGGGGCTGCTTGTTTACGGAGGCCGGCGAGGGGGGGGGCTCAGCCCCCCCCCCCCCGAAAATTTTAGCTACATAGTGGCTGAATGGCGCCATGGCGCTGGCGCCATTAGTAGGCGCCACGCCATGGCGCCATTGGCGTTGGCGCCAGCGCCATGGAATGCTGTATATGTATGTAAATATACATACAAAACAGCAAAAAGTTCAACATTAAGTGTATTTAGCGATTTGCGGCCATATGGAACAAATCTGATGACAATACCTTATGTCTGGTGAAGAATGCGCGCTTGCGCGCAAAATTTTTGACGCTGACGTTGAAAAAGTCGCATTTTCCGGTCACTTTCTGGTCTCGCCCCGGGAGGGGGGGGGCTGCAGCCCCCCCCCCGCCCCCCCCCTGGATACGGCCCTGATTGGTGGTTGTTTTCATTGGTTTTGTGGCATTTTTAGTATCAAAGCATTTATTTCTATGTGCTACCATGGGTAAATAAGCCGTCATATGTTGCTGTAGTATATAATATTACCTCCACAGAGTGTATAGTCGGCAGACATGATACTATACAATGAGTTGCATGATGTCACATCATGCACGCTGTATCCAACCCGTAGAACTCTGTTTTGGTGACTCGTGCTTACGCATATACGGAATGAAACTGTTCAATTGTGCCCGCACAATTCAAACCCCCCGTCAAAGTGTAGTTGAGTTTTTTGGCATGATGCCATGTAAGCGTCGTCTGGATGGACAGCATCTGAATAAACACAAAGCGGGAACGTTTTCTAAATTCAAAATTTTGAACGTAACAAGTTTTTGTCAAAATGAATCGATAGCATGTAACTTTTCTAAATATGAATTATATTAAACGTAGGTAAACGTATAATCAAAAATTTGCAGCACCTATCGGCACAAAAATTGGAGTAAACGAGTGCGTAAAGACCAGCACATTTTTATTCTCCTTTTTATTATCTTTCCATTTTCTTTTTTAATATTTTCATTTCTCGTTTGCTCTGTACAAGAACAAAATATAACTTTCCAATTTTGTAGAATGATATGGCGAAGGGGCAGACTTGTTTTTCAGGTTTAGTGTTTTTTGTTGTTCTTGTTTTTTTGGTGGGGGGCGGTTAGGGTTGGGATGATGTATGGGGACTTTCATTCTGAAAGTTCACATATCCAGATTTTTTGATTTTTCAAAATCGCATTTTAAAGTTTGGCGCTGGCCCGGCAGCGCCATGTTTGGGCGACAAAGCTTGCCCTGCACTTTTCAGATATCTCGGACATTTGTCTACATTTTTTGTGTCCCTAAATTTTGTTGGCTGGTAAATATTTTGGGAGTTATGTCATATTTTGTAAAGCACCCAAAATAAGGAGTAAATTTGAAAATTTGAACTTGAAATGTAAATAACTTCCTAACGGTGCATCGCAGGGCAAAACCAATTACACCACTGAAAAGCCCTTTTCGAAAAGTACACAAACCCAAATTTTCTGATCTATATTTATACCCATACTCGATTTATGGAACAAAATAAATTTGGAAATTCACGTATGCATATTTGGAAATGAAATATTATTTTGTATGGGAAATCCGGCCGGCTCTTCGCGAGCGATCCGGAGCACGCGTGCACTTTTGGAAATGAAACTATTTTTTGGATATGTGCACTTATGAAATGAAACTCTGGTGGTCCAACATGGATATGTGCACTTACGAAATGAAAGTCCTGTTTTTCATAGGGGATCTGAGATGGATATGTGCACTTTCGATATGAAAATTGTGATTTTTCTGAAAAACGGTACCACTGTATCTCGGGAACGAAATGGACTATAACACTGATTTTTTACCAAAATGGGCAGAATTATACGTGGATGTCGAATCCACAGCTAACTCGATTTTTCTGGATTTGGCGCTTGTGAACTTTTGGAATGGAAGTCCCAATATGTCTGTCGACTATACATACCGTATTTCCTCGAAATACCCCCCGGGGGGTGATTGTTTCATAGTGGCCCGAGAGGGGGGGGGGTTAAACGAGGGGGGTGGGTATTTCGAGGGGGGGGTTATTATTTCACAAGAAAATTTTTGAAAACCAGGTACGAAATTGTCGTCTGAAACGTACGCAGACGTCGAAAAATGCAACAAAAACTGCCATTTATAAGGTTCTGTAGACTAATATTAGTACGTAAAGTCGGCAGACGTATCGCCCTACAAACATTTGCGTCAGTCTCTCCAGTGGAGAGTGCATGACGGCATTAGGAATTGTGACGCAATATTTAAACGATTGGAATAGATTGGGTCACATATGAAAACTTGGCCCTTATCCCAGTTACCAGTTGCGTATTATACAAATGAGAGTGAAAACTGAAAGTTAGCTAAAAATCGTTAGAATTTGCTTAGCTTTGCCAATTTCCACCTTCATAATCGCTATTTTTGTTTATATACATGGTTATATAGCTATTGTGAGCCTATTTTATTCATATTAATAGCGGATTTCGAAATTTTGGCCGGCTGCCAAGTTCTCTTCTGTTGGAACGGAGCCAACGAATGAAAAATAAAATAAAAACAAACACGGTAGTTTGAACGGTCAAATTCTTTACGAGCAACGTTGAAAATGTAGATAACTAGGGCGTGGCACGCACGGACCCAGCGAAACGTCCATTTTTCTCTTAATATGATTTTCTTTTTCAATTTCTAGCGTCCGCGTGGGACACAAGTTTCGTTGTTCGCTCTATTCACGAGCGAATTCTAACTCTCCGATTTTGTAGGGTGAAATGTCCGCCGACTTTAGATGGTATAAACACTGTTCTAACGTGATTCCGACATTGTTTTAACGTGTGTTCTGCACTACGCAGAACATAAACTGCCGTATTTGTCATGTACGTTCTCTTTACACTCAATTTGGGGGGGGTATTTCGAGGGGGGGTGATTGTTTCATAGTGGTCTCGAGAGGGGGGGGGTCAAACGAGGGGGGGGGGGGGTATTTCAAGGGGGGGGGTATTTCGAGGAAATACGGTATTGACATATCTACGACCCACTGTGCACCGTTTTTCTACCGTATTTGAGATGTATCGCACTTCGCTGTTCAGTAAGATGTTGAATTTCATTGACGCTCAGCGAAAGAGTTTTTCCAACCCTAGCAGCCGTGTAGAGTTCTGTTTGTTCTGCCCGTCGATTGCTCATATCTGCTTTTTAATTACATACGTAAATATGTACACTCCGCGCAGAGTT
The DNA here is from genome assembly GCA_964036195.1 of Sphaerolaimus hirsutus. Classification (NCBI taxonomy): domain Eukaryota; kingdom Metazoa; phylum Nematoda; class Chromadorea; order Monhysterida; family Sphaerolaimidae; genus Sphaerolaimus; species Sphaerolaimus hirsutus. The sequence goes on from OZ038456.1 coordinate 23,085,225, forward strand.
GTTAAAAGTACCGAACTTTTTCCAAAGTATATGTAAACGTAAAGTATTTCATTTTTACTCAACCCCTGAGTACAGAAAAAGTAAAGTAAATTTTTGTTTTTACTCACAAGTAGGTAAATGAGAGTAAACGTACTTTTGCTCCTAGAAAACGTAAACGTCAGTATTTTTGAGAAATGTTACCCCATGTTTCACTCAAAATCACCAATTTTACTAACTTTTGGACCACTTCAAGAAATTTTCGGATACATAAATATGTGCGTGTAGACACATTTCCGACCATTTTCATCTAGTTTTAGCATATTCTCTCCCGTTTTCCCTTCTATTCCTTCAAAAAGTCGATAAATATACTTACCAGAAATACGTTTTCTGTACTCGAATACTTTCAAAAAGTATACGTAAATGCGAGTACAGGTACTTTTTTTTGGAGGAAACGTAAACGTATTTACTCTGTACTCGAGTATACGTATTTATCGAGTAAAAGTAAATACGTTTTAACAACTATGACTCCGCGGACAGCGCACTTCACACGCCACATAAATACCTATTTACAATACGCATGTTGTCTGAAGCAATAACACGCCAGAGTAGCACTAATCAATAAATACCCACTCACAAAAAATATATAATTAAATTTATAATAGAAAAACGCATTTTCGCGCATTTAACTTTTTTCAATTGTTTGAACACTATACCGTATTTCTTCGATTTTATTGACTGTTCATTTACATTGGCTTGCTCGTTTACTTTGCCGGGTCTGTGGGGCATCCGAAAAATACATTGCCGTGTTCAAATACATTGGCGTATGAAAATATCGATGTATAATTATCCGATTAACATTTTATGTTTGCCACTTTAGGAGTCTGACAACTCCACCGCTGCGACAATTAACCTAACTTATGATGAATGTAACGTGGAGTTTACATTAAACATATTTCATATTCATATTTAAAATACTTTACAAATGCACTTGAAAAATAGACTCTGGAATATACATTGCCATGCTCATTCACTTTTCCATGCTCATTTACATTACCCCCAAAAAGAGCTTACGAAACAATACATTGACAGTCAATAAAATAGAACAAATACGGTAATTTTATTCTTAAAGATGGCGTTATAATCTTTTTTTCTTCAAGAAAATCGCTTAGCATGCGCGGTCCGCGGAGTAAATATGCGCTTGATTGAATTTTGTGCCCACATTGTTTGCAGGGGTCAATCTTGTAAAATGTCATGTGAAATGTAACTAGAAATGTGTCAAATCTGTTACTCACTGGAACTGGCCCCAGGAAGCGTATGGCGAGTTGCGCTTGTCAAATCAAATTGTACCAATGAGAAAATTCTCCAAAATGCATTCATTGATTTACTAGTTTGCAACTTCGACAGCTTATCAGTCATTTCAACTTCTGATTTAGGCGCCACACACACTGGATGTCAACTGTTTTGGTGTCAACTCGATTTTAGTTAAATTTAGGTTGCAGGACAATTTTCAAGTGAATGTGCGGGGTGTGGGAAAGTCAAAGCGGAATTTATATTGTCATGTGCATTTGAACATGGTTTTGCAGCCCCTAAACAAAAAAATTATGAAAAACCATCTGCCCAGTTGACATCCGAATGTCAAATGTCCAACAGTTTTTCATCAACTTTCGGTTAATGGGCTGCTAAATGATGTTCAAATGAAGGTGTGCTTCTAAAAGTACTGATCTACAAATTTTCCAAATTTGAGTTAGGACCATTTTTTGGGTCCCCATAAAAATGCACTTCTAAATCATATATAATATGTGGTGGGTGCGAAATTCAATTTTTTAGATATGTGGGGTCGAAAAATGCAAAAAAATCGAAAAATACAGTTTTCAAAATTTTAAAAGTACCGATCTACAAGCTTTTTCAGCTTTTGTGTCATTAAAAGTACCAATCTACACACTTTTTCCAAAATTGTTCTTTTAAATGTACCAATCTGCACATTTTTTTGTGCTTCTAAAAGTACCAATGTCAGATCGGCATCCGATTAAGCAAAAACTCATTTTGTACTTTTTTATTATGGGTAAAAGTACTGATCTACACCTTTCTGATTTTGTGCTTTAAAAGTTGTTCCTTTAAAATGTACTGTACTACAAAAATACAATTCCCTAAATTTTATATAGCTAGTGATATGTGTATAATCAATGATTATACACATATCACTAGCTATATAAAATTTAGGGAATTGTATTTTTGTAGTACAGTACATTTTAAAGGAACAAATTGGTAATAACGTGTAGATTGGTATTTTTTAAAGCACAAAATCAGAAAGCTGTAGATCGGTACTTTTACCCATAATAAAAAAGCACAAAATGAGTTTTTGCGCAACAGGACGCCGATCTGACATCGGTACTTTTAGAAGCACAAAAAATGATGTGCAGCTAGGTACATTTAAAAGAAAAATTTTGAAAAAAGTGTGTAGATCGGTACTTTTAAAGACACAAAAGCTGAAAAAGCATGTAAATCGGTACTTTTAAAATTTCAAAAACTGTACTTTGCGATTTTTGTGCTTTTTTCGACCCCCCCATATCTCAAAATTGAATTTCGCACCCCCCACATATTATATATATTTTTGAAGCGCATTTTTATGGGGACCCCAAAAATGGTCCTAACTCAAATTTGAAAAAATTGTAGATCAGTACTTTTAGAAGCACACCCTTCAAATGCACATGGCAATATAAATTCCTCTATGACTTTGCTGTAGATTCACTTGAAAATTGTCCTGCAACCTCAATTGAACTAAAATCGAGTTGACACCGAAACAGTTGACATCCAGTGTGTGGAGAGCCTTAGATACGTCCGATGAACCGCTTGATGAAAGATATCTATCCACTCGCACCACTTTGTCCATTTTTCTGGCATATTTAGACTATCCACAGATGCGCTTTTTTATTTACTTTTCATTTACACAGCGTTCACCTTGACACCCTGCTGGCACCGCATGCACTGCGCTGCCCTACCACTGGCGCCAGCGCTGCACGGGCACGAGACCACGCTGGCACCGCATGCACTGCGCTGCCCTACCACTGGCGCCAGCGCTGCACGGGCACGAGACCACGCTGGCACCGCATGCACTGCGCTGCCCTACCACTGGCGCCAGCGCTGCACGGGCACGAGACCGCCCGCCCGCCAAGCAGCTGATCGACTGCACTGCACATCCGTTGATTTAGATAACAATGTGCCGGCATGATTCACCAAACCGCATGGGGAAACTTCTGCGCTGACTGCGTGACCGATATGCACCAGACCAGACCGACAAGACAAGCAGGGCGTCAAGGAGTACGCAGACTCGCACAAATAACATCACTATTTTTACATTTCTGAATTTATCCATTGTCATGCTGCAAGGTGTCAAAATTTCAGTCAAGTCAAATCTTCTCTTTTTTTTCTTTTGCATGACATTTCACATATCACATCACAGTTGAAACTTTACTTTACACTTTACAGTGTGCGGGACTGGCCCTGGACTTTGTGCGGCCAGAGCTTCGCGCCTTCAGATGAGCTCCGCCAGCACTCGCGAACGCACTCGGGCGAAAAGAGATTTAAGGTTGCCTACCGTATTGATTTGTTTTGAATACTGGTCATTACTGATATAAAAGCGCCGTGGGCCATGGCGCGAGCGGATGAAAGGCGGCATTTTGATCTGGCGATTTTTTTTCACAAGGCGCTCACAGCGGCACACAATTCAAGCATAAGACTGAAATGGAGTATGGAGGAAATTTAAAGCTGCGAGCGTACTGTATTTCCTCGAAATATCCCCGCTCGAAATACCTCCCTCAAATTGGCCATTATGAATTAATAACCCCCACCCGTATTCAGTCTACCGTATTTCCTCGAAATACCCCCGGGGGTGATTGTTTCATAGTGCTCCCAAAAGGGGGGGGGGTGCTTATTTCGCCTGAAATTTTTATAAATCCTAGTACAGTATTGTTGTTTGTGATGTGCGCTGGGGTAGAAAAATGCATCAATAACTGACCTGTATTTATAGACTCCTGTAGACTAATATTAGTACGTAGATGGTATAAACACTGTTATAACGTGATTCCGACATTGTTTTCACGTGTATTCTGCACTACGCAGAACACAAACTGCAGTATTTGTCAGGGATCAAACCAGGGGGGTATTTCAAGGAAATACAGTAAATAGAATGCGATCGTAAAAAACTGCCGTTTGTGATAAAACAATACTTGAGAACTGGGATTAGGTATACCATATATTTATTTACAAACTTACCTACCTACTTATATGGGTCTATCTATAGACTCTTATACGCGGTGGTTATTGTTGCATTTTTTCTACATCTGTGTATGAATGTTACAAACAACAAATAAGTGATGGTAGTTCAAAAAAGTTCTGGTGAAATAAAAAAGCGCGCCCAGCACCATGTGAATGACGTCACCAGAGCAATGCCCCGACTGCAGTGCCTCGAGTGCGGCCCGTGCTTCGGTCGGTTGGGCCAGCTGCTCGGGCACGCGCGCGCACACCAGCCAGCAGGGAGACTCCCCAGCTCGCAGCCAGAGTTGTTAAAAGTACTCAACTTTTTTGAAAGTGAACGTAAATGTAATATTAATATTTTTTATTCACAGGTGAGAACGGAAAATGTAAAGTATTCATTTTTTTACCTTTACTCGACAGTAAATGTGAGTTAATTTGCTTTTGTCTAAAACGTAAAAGTGGGTATTTTTTAGAAGTTTTATCCCAATTTGTGCTCAGAATCACTAATTTCCCAACTTTTTCACCATTAAGTTTACTAGTTAATGCAATTTTGACTATATTTTTGCTATTTTGGATATTTTGTCTCAATTTTTAGCTTTTCTCTCCTTCTTTTTCCTTTTTCTTTTGCCTTGATAAAGCCTACAAAAAGCCCATTTGAAATATGTTTTCTATACTCGCATACTTTCAAAAAGTACGCGAGTAAGTGAGTACTTGTTTTTTTTGGGAGGAAGCATAAACATATTTATGCAGTACTTGAGTATCTGTATCTTGTTAAACGTTAAGTGCTGAAACTTTGCTTGGCGGAATGGAAGATGTTAAGTAAATTTTTTTACAAGGGTAGATGGCTATATAGTTGCAAGTTGCTTCAATCAACTAGCGGTACCAATGGCATTCCCAGACCTTGTAAAATGCCATATGTCAGGCTAAAACTTCAAAATCAATGTAAAATGTCATGCAAAGCCACCTGTGTATATTGATCTTATTGCTTCAATCATTGAATTTGAATTCCTTCCAACCTTTGGGAGGAAATGTAAAAGTATCTGAGTATATTTTACTTTTCGAGTAAAAGTAAATAAAATTTTCACAACTCTGCACTACAGCAACAGCAGCGACAGCGGCAACAATTTGGCCGTGTGAACGCGCAGCACACTCCAACGGGAATCAAGGAATCGCTTGGCTATGATTGTAAAAGTATACCTAGTACCATTTACATTTGATAGGTATATGGTAGATTATAGTTTGGAGGGACTTATGAGGGGGTCCCTCAACCCCGGGTCCAAGTTTGTATACTGGGACTTTATTAGACTGAACTAACTATACAACAAAAGTCAGGCATAGTCACTGATCACTGAAACCTAAAGTTCGCGGGTTTGACACAACCCACTCAACACACCCTATCAACTCCTCGGGGGTAAACAAAGATTATGCGACCACGTATAATCAAAAAGAGATAAAGGTATATGACAAAAACACACATCACACAAGATCACATACATAAATGGGTTTCACACAAGCAGCTGCTATCACACAACACACATTTGGATATCTTTACAAAAGGAATAAAATGATACAGGGTACAATACACAATGATCGCAAAACGAATACATAATTCAAATAATTCACAATCAACTCTTGACAAATCTCGGCTGCAGCATATTGATCGGGACAGTGCGAAGTTTTCCATTGCTGAATTTGATCACTGCAGCTTTTGGTGATGGAAAAGCTTCAATTTCGCCTTCTCGGGAGTTGGGCAGATCGAGCTTTGCTTTTCGGCTTCCCATGGCTGGAGCGTCGCGAATGAAAACCGTATCGCCAACTTTGAAGCGAGTGCTTGGGCTGGTTGAAAATGTAGCACTGGCAGCTTTCTTCTGCGCAGCTTCAACCCGCTCATTGATACGCTTCCAGAAATCAATTAGTGGTGGTGACGGTTCAAATTCATGTCCAGTTGTTGAGCGTTTCGAACCATAGTGAACTTCGAAGGGTGTGGCGCCAGTAGCAGAGTGTTCAGTCGCATTGTAGGCAGCCACAGCGTCAGGCAAAATCAGATTCCAAGTGCGTCCATCATCAGCTCGCTTCTTTGCAAGGATGTCTTGCAGTGTGCGTATGGCGCGTTCACAAATGCCATTGCTCGTTTTCGAACCAGGTGTGGTCGTGTGAAGAGTTGTTTGATGTTTCAGCAGTGTTGACTGAAACTCGTGGCAGTTGAAATGTGTCCCGGCATCGGTGACGATTTCCTCGGGAACTCCATGCTTGGCTATGATGTCGTTGAACATTTTAACTGCATTCTTGGCATCAGTTGTAGGGCATGGCTTTGCCTCAATGAAGCGAGACATTGCATCAATCGTAACAAGACAGTAGCGCGGCCCTTTGTAGGTGTTGGGCATGAAGGTGGAATAGTCCATATGCCATCTGCGGCGTGGTTGGTCCGGAGGCGGCCTTGGCAGCAATGGCAGCACCTCGTAGCGAGTTGATCGCTGCTTGCAAACATTGCACTGCTTGCAGTAGGCTTGTACATCTGCAGCAAGTGTCGGCCACGATTCGTGTGAGTAGAATGGTCGTAGGCGCTGATACGTTTTCTGCGCACCGGCATGTGCAGCCCATCGACCTTCATGATGCCATTGTAGCATCTCCTCCCTTTCCTTCTGATCAGCCAATACAATGTTGCACACCACAGGTTCCCTTGTGGCCAATTTTGCCAACATGTGTGATACGCGAATATTGCACACAGTATCAAGAGTTGTGTCAGGTTCATCGATTGTCTTTTCTCCCCCCGTGCGGACAGGAACGGTACCGGAAGGGGCGCGTGACAAAGCGTCAGCTACTTGATTCTTTATCCCTGGTTTGTAGCGCAAAGTAACATCAAATTGTTGCAGCACCAGGCACCATCGATACAGGCGGTGAGATGGACTATTCTTCTGAAACAGTTGTGTCAATTGGTGATGATCGGTGAAAACGGTCACTTTCTCGCCGGTGATGTAGGGTCGGAATGTCTCGAGTGCATAAATCACACCACGAGCCTCCAATTCAGTTGCTGAATAGCGCTTTTCTGCAGGTGCAGTCACACGGCTGGCGAATGCTATCGGGTTCAGTTTGCCATGGTCCTTTGCTTGTTCCAGCATAGCTCCAAGTCCATCTGAACTGGCATCAGTCGTAATGACGTAGTCCCGGCCTGGCACAGGCATTGCAAGACTCATTGGATCACCCATCTCGGCACAAATTTTATGAAATTTTGCCTTCAACTCCTCAGTCCATTCTAACTTTGTTCCACTTGTCTCCACTTCTTGAAAGAATTTGCGCAACGGAGCGAGTCGGTGTGACAGGTTGTGGTGAAATCTCCGCATATAGCTAGCGAGTCCCAAAAATGATGCTCCATCCTTCTTGGTAATGGGCAGGGGGTAGTCGCGGATTGCGGCAGCTTTGTCTGGGTCAACGCTGATTCCATCAGCGCTAATCACGTGGCCCAGGTACTGAATCTTGTCCTTCAGGAAGTGACATTTGCGAGGGTTGAGTCGCATACCAGCTTTGCACACTGTATCAATGACAGCTTTCATGTGCTTGATGTGCTCATCGAATGTTGATGAGGCAATGATGATATCGTCCAGGTATGCACGGCAAAATGTCTTGTGATCCATCAAAATGTTATTCATGGCACGTTGGAATGTCGCTGGCGCATTGTGTAGGCCAAACGGCATACGTTTCCACTCAAAGAGCTGGTCCAGCGCAGTGAACGCGGTCTTGTGTTGATCCTCCTTTTTGATCCGGATGTTGTAGTAACCACACTTGATGTCCAGGGTCGAGAAAAATTTGCGACCTGGCCAAAGATCAAGCATGTCATCCATGCGAGGTAGCGGGTAGCTGTCGCGCCTTGTATTCAAATTTAGCTGGCGAAAATCAACACAAAATCGCCATGAACCGTCCTTCTTCTTTGCGAGCACGAATGCACTGCTGTAGTTGCTGTTTGATGGCACAATACAGCCTTGATCCAATAAATCCTTTAGCATCTTCTCCACTTCTGGGCGAAGCTTCAGTGGGATGCGGCGTGGCGGAACCTTGAATGGAAGTGTGTCGCCAGTGTCGATCTCATGTTCGACTTCAGTACAGCCGATTTCGTCCACATTTTGACATGTTCCCGCTTTGTAGTCGGAACTGAATGCATGGCGCAATCCAAAAAGTGAATCGACCACTTCCTGTCGATCAGCATCAGAGCATGTGCCGATATTCAACATTTTGGCCCATTTGTCCTTGTTCAGGTCATGCACCTCATAAATGACTGCCTCAGTAACAGGTTTGCAATTGTGCAATGGCACATGGGCAGCTTGGATTGGTTGTCCATACTTGTCAGCAAAAATGACGAGTGCCGCTTCGTCGCTCTCCTGCAATTTGCAATGCTTCACCAGCTGTTGGCGAATACTTGGAGTTGCGTGCACTGTGTCAGCTTCTGGCAGCAGGTTACTCCCATCTGCAGCTGTCATGCGGATGCCAAGTTTTGGCAGCACGTCTTCACCAAGCAAAATGTCGTAATCAATGTCAGCAGACACGTAGCAGGTGTGCGTTGCTTTTCCTCCAGCATATTCAATCTCGATGTTGACACAGCCATCAGTGCCCATCGCTGTCCCATTAGCAGCAAACAGCGTCTTCTTGACCAGATTCACAGGTAAACCCAATTTCTTCACAACAAATGGCGTCACAATTGATACATCAGCGCCATTGTCCGGTCGGCAAGTTGAAAATGGAATGCCGTTGATGTAGGCAGTAGGTCGGTTGGCCTTTGAATTGCCAAATTTGCACGTCACAGCTTCTGCTGGTTGAACGTGTTGAATGCGATTGATTTGCGCATTTTGCCCCAAATCTGCCTCAGTCTCAGCCCCAAACTGGATCTGGTTGACTTTCGATTGTCGCCACTCCGTCTTGATTGGCGGTCTGTTGGCGTTGAATGGTTTGTTTCCACTTGACTGCCGTTGACTGTAGCAATCCTCCGTATTGTGCGTGATGGAGTTGTGAAATCTGCACCACTTGTCAGGTGTCGGCCGGGCAGGAAAACGATCCACATTAGGTCGAGATTGCCGGAACGTCGACTGCGTTCTTGGTGGATAGCGGCCACGGCTACTTTGCTGTCGATTGAAGGTGCGGCCAGTCGATAGTCCACCCCGTTGGTTTTTCTGCCTGTCGTTGGCCACATTTTTGCCCATATCCAGAGCAAGTTGACATTCATTGGTGTGATGTGTCTTGCTGTTGTGAATGACACAGAACACATCGCCAGGCTTCCCTAACGTCCTCACTCTATTGTCTGCAAACTCAAGTCGTTCTGCATTGTCGACTAGCTCCTTGAATGACATCAACTCGAAGGTTGGGAGTGCGTATAGTGAATTTTGCAGTAGCTGGTTGCCCAATCCAGACATAAAATAATGCTTTAGTTGAATTTTCAGTGCCGTAGGTTGAATGTCTGGCATCGCTTGTCGCACCAAACTATCAACAAGAAGTCCAAAATCGCGGACTGGCTCCTTGACGCGTTGTCGCAAATTGACCAATTTGTTCATCGCATTTTGCGCAGAGAAATGGTCACCGTACTGTGATTCCAAGAAGTCGCACACTTGCTCGAATGATTCCTGGTCCTCGTCTGGTAAACGTTCAAATTGTCGCAGGGCTCGACCAGTCAAACACTTGCGCACGTGAAGAACAGCGAACTCATCGGGTGCCTCCGTGAGTCGAATGCGCGCCTTCAAATCCTTGAGCCACAGCTTGAATTTCAGCATATCTTCACCATCGAATGTTGGAAATCGTTCTTCCAACAATGGAGCCCATAGACGCTTCTCATGAACAGCATACTTCGGCGATGCAGCCAAATTGACGTCAGCCTGTGGCAAAGTGCCAGTTTCGGCCTTGCCTGCATCTGCCGTTGTGCCGGTGAATTTGTTAGCCATGAGCATAAAAAATTCTCTTTGTTCATGCATCATTGTGGCTTGCGCTGTTTGTGTTTGTTCCATCATCGATTTCATGAACGTGCACAGCTGCTTGATCAGTTCTGGGGATTCTGATGTAGTGGCGGGAGCAGATGACGATGCAGTTGTTGCAGCCACAGATTGTCGTGATGGTAGTGGATCCAGTAAATTGGTGACACCGGTATCTCGAATCACAGTGGCCACCGTTTTCAGCTTGTCAGCATAGCGCTCAAAAGACATTTTGCGCCACGTTTCTTCATTATCTGATAAATCGTCGGGGTTGTGCGCCTTTAGAATATTTCGCAGCTGGTGGAATTTTGTTCGATCCTTGTTAGCTAGCGACTGGTCCACAAAACCAATAAACGCATCGTACGTAATTGTTGACATTGTTGTCTGTCAGTGAGTAGTTGCGTTGTCGTAACAGTAATCGGCAATTAGTTGGCTTTGTTGTCGACTTCCAGTTTAGACGTAGATTGATAGCTGGTAGTCAGCTTAGTCATTGACGTCCAGTCGATGACATCAAGTGACAGCCGGTAGTCAGGCAGCGTCGTAGGTCGGGCAATGTCGGTCGATTGATGATGAATATTCCCGATGTAGACGTGTCGTCGACGTCGAGTCGATGAAGTCGGGCAAAGTCGGGCAAGTCGGGCAGTCGGGTCCAGTCGGGCACGGTCGGGCACGGTCGCGGCACCAGTTGTTAACCAGTGTTAAGGGCATTGCCGACGCAGCATGTCAGCCCCTAATAGTGATGAGCCCAGCCGCCTCTGTAGTCTAGTGGTTAGGGCACTCGTGTTCTATACGAGAGGTGCGGGTTCGATTCCCGCCTGAGGCAAGTGCAATTTTGCACTCTTTCTGGTGCCGCGACCGTGGATCATACGACGACGCCTGACCATCACACATGGCTGGCCGAGTGTGGTCCAAACACAGGTCTTTAAACAGCACGGATATCCATCCGCTGCTTACCCCTACATCAGCACGATGTCAGGGATGACATCTCCGCAACGCCGCGAGGTGTTAAGGGCATTGCCGACGCAGCATGTCAGCCCCTAATAGTGATGAGCCCAGCCGCCTCTGTAGTCTAGTGGTTAGGGCACTCGTGTTCTATACGAGAGGTGCGGGTTCGATTCCCGCCTGAGGCAAGTGCAATTTTGCACTCTTTCTTTATAGTGATCCCACAAATTGGCCAGCGGTAGAGATAATCTTTTTGTGCATTAAATACTCTAATTTAATGTTTATATGTATGCTTTTGTTTTACACAGAACAATGGAAAGGCGCAGATTTTGAAAACAGAGACGACAAATAAATACAGAAACAGAACCCTGCTTTTGTATGCTTGATTGATGGCGCCAATGACGCCAGGGAAATATAGCGCCAAGCACCAAAAGCGCCATGGCAAAATGGCGCCAAGCGCCAGCAAAACCGTCATCGCGCTTTTTGCTTTGACGCTACTGTCAGGCGCCAGCGCCAAATCGCTTTTACATCACTAGTTGTGGAATAATGAGAATTCAATAAAAATTGTTGGGAAGTTTTCATACAAAGAACGTTGAACGTGGGATCAGTTGATTTCACAACAATTTCTTTTTTGGCTGACGTCCAAACTGCACCAATTTGTATTCTGGCACAATTCCAATATTTCATGAAAAGAAACTGTCGCGGCCACGTTCACTGGTTGGCGTTTTGGGCTTATTCATTATCGAGCGCCTGTAAACAGGATGTATTTGGCACAGTGCATATTCACATGTGGCTCTTTTACAAAAATAGTAAAAAGCATAACAAAAGACTGTTTCCTATGCTATTTTTCAAGGTGTTAATTTAGAAAAAGCTATTTAATGTGAAAATTCGCTAAAAATAGAGAAGATGTAGCTACTTTCAAGGTGCACAATGTAGAAAAGGGGGAAAATCGCTAAAAAAGGGAAAATGTAGCTGTTTTTCCAGGTGTACAGACTATAAAAGGGGGAAAATTGCTAAATATAGATAAAATATAGCTACTTTTCAAGGTGTAGAATGTAGAAAAGGGGAAAAATCACTGAAAATAGGGAAACGTAGCTATTTTTCAAGGGTAGAGACTATATAAGGGGGCAAATCACTAAATTAGGGAAAGTGTAGTTATTTTTGAAGGTGTAGAAGGTAGAAAATGGGGAAAAGTGCCAAAAATAGGGAAAATATAACTACTTTTCAACTACTCACCCATTTTGGGTTGATTGAGATAGTCCAAACCTTAATATTATGTGGAAGGCCTGGAGATTTCGTTTTTGTGGTCAGATTACTTATCTCTTTCTTCCATAATGATGGCTGACAAATTGAAAATTGAAAAATGTTTTTGAATTTGCAAATATGTCTGTGGTAACAGTATAGAATGCTGTAAAACATCAAACTATATTCAAAAATCAGACTAAAAATTCAAAAATGGTCTAATTTTATGTAAACAAATTTGAAACTACTAGAGAAAATTCAATAATTCAAAAGCTTATCAAAAAGTTTTGAAAATTTGAGAACTAAATTTGAAAACATGACAACTACTTTTGGAAAAATTGCAAAATTCAAAGTAGGGTGTCAACTTTCCATTTTCTGCTTTCCACAGACAAATTTTCTGATTTCTGTCTGCTAAATGTTTTTTACGTTCTCCTTTATTCCAGCTCATTTTCTGTTTTCTGACTAAATTTTCAGTTTTTCCACCTGTTTCCTGTTTTCTGGCTCAATTGTCTGTTTTTCCAATTTTTTTTAATTTTCTGACTCAATTTTCTGTTTTCTATTTCAGTCACACGATTTCAGATAAACATGCATGCAGGTTCTCAATTTTGTGAAACTTTTCTGTTTCCAGCAAACCTTCGCAAAGCAAAAGGCTTAGGCAGGTTATGAGAACATTTTAAGCTTAGCCTTAGGCTCCTCACAAAAATTGACAAGCAATCATTCTCATGTGAGAAAGTGAAAATTTGTTGCTAAAATAATAAAAGATGTGGAAGATTTCATTTAATATTCATCCCTTAGGAGAAACCCCCACCAAAACAGTAGAAATTTTAAGGAACAGTAGACCTTCGTAAAGCGATGCTATGTCTTTTTCCTTGCACAGCACTTTTCACGACTAAACTGTAACGCTTTTTACGTTTCAGTATAACGCGTAAAAAAGTCGTTTTGGTAAAATACCAATCTGTATTTAAAACAAAAAGGCGCTCGATAATGGGATAGCCGGCGTTTTGGGCTATACCATGACTAACCATAGCTCCCAGTTATTACTAGTGGGCAATTTACCAAAAGCGACTCTTATGCGTTTCATCTAAAAGACAGAACGCGCAACCACTGTCGCAATCATGTGACCAAAAAATTGGACACACGACCATGGCTGGTCGCTTATGGAACATGCCCATAGTAAAACCAGGTTGCCTTGCGGCAAGCCTAGTGAGATACGTTTTGCCACTGCCTATGTTTGAGATGAAACATCGACCTTGCGGGTTTGGCAACATGGTTTTTGCCCAACTGTATCAAGGTAACTACCATAGTGGTGATATTTATCACCACTGTGGTAGTTACCTTGATACAGTTGGGTATAAACAACCTGGTAGCAATCCCAATGTTTGAGATGAAACATGAACCTCGCGGTTTGGCAACATGGTTTTTGCCCAACTATATCAAGGTAACTACCATAGTGGTGATATTATTTATCACCACTGTGGTAGTTACCTTGATACAGTTGGGTAAAAACAACTTGGTAGCAATCCCAAGCCCAAGTAAAGTGTCAAATGCAAAGTCAAATGTGAAATGTAAAGTAAAGAGTAAAGTGTCAAATGTAAAGTCAAATGTGAAATGTAAAGAAAAGTGTCAAATGTACAGTCAAATGCAAAGTCAAATGTCAAATGTAAAGAAAAGTGTCAAATGTAATGTCAAATGCAAAGTCAAATGTAAAGTAAAGTGTCAAATGTAAAGTAAAGTGTCAATTGTGTATCCAAATCTTAATTTGTGTATCCAAATGTTATGTTTTTGTATCCAAATCTTATTTCGAAAAGTAAGATTTGGATACAAAAACATAAGATTGGGATACAAAAAAATAAGATTTGGATTCACAATTGACACTTTACTTTACATTTGACACTTCACTTTACATTTGACATTTGACTTTACCACTGCCTATCTAAGCCATTTTTAAAATGGTTCATTGCCCTAAGCTTATAATGGTTAGTAGGGCTAAGCTAAAAATGGTTAGTAGGGTTAAGCTTAAAATGGTTAGTAGGGCTACGCTTAAAATGGTTAGTGGGGCTAAGCTTAAAATGGTTAGTAGGGCTAAGCTTAAAATGGTTAGTAGGGCTAAGCGTAAAATGGTTAGTATGGATAATTTTTTACCTAAGCCTAAGCTTAAGACCAAAATAGTGAATTTTCTTAGAAAATAGTCGGTAGAATTCTTTTAATTCCAACGCACAAGCATGAATAAGCCCGGTGCCAATTTGGTCGCTTTGGCAACTTTTGTTAAGCTTTTTACATTTTCAATATACAACGTCACAGTGTCTTGGCATCGTTCCAAATTGAGAGACTACAGTGTGCGCAGAAATTCCTGTGCGTATTGGCACCGACCCAAGTGTCACTGTTACTCCGCGCACTCGCGCCAGCCTACATCTTCAAACTGCACGCGAATTTTGGCCCGGCCGCGCGCCCCCTTTTCCCTATACAAACTTGTGATTTTTACGAACCTTTCGAGGCCCACCACGCGCTTGAAAATGGGAATTGTGGGTCGAGCGTACAGACAGGGGGCTAAAATTATGTCTGTTCTCTGTCAGATGTAAAAAATCGTAGAAATTTAACTGTCGTTATTGAGCTCACACACAAAAAAAGGCGAGCCTGACGGAACGTTCGTGATTTTTGGGGTTAGCGCTAGTGGGCATTTACACGAAAGTGGGCGGAGCTTACGCTGACCGCCGCATGCAAAGCAAAATATCTGCGCACACTGTTGAACTAAGGTTTGTCATCACATAACCAGCGTTTTGTGTCCGAAAATGGGTGCAAACTCAGGTGGACGGGATTTTGACGTGGAGACAGCTGAATTTTTGGTCGATTTTCATCGCCGGGGCCGTGGTTCAGCGAGTTCGAGTCCAGGCTTCCATTTGCGCGGATGCAACACACAAATTGGCTCAGTGCCAACAGGTGAGAAGGTTTTCTAAGGTGTTCTAATCATTTTTAGTTCATTTTTAGTGTATCTTGTATATCGGGGCACTTGAGATAAATCACTCGGAAAAATTTTTAAGCAAGGCCGCTAGGTTAAGAGGTAGATTTTTTAGATGTGTGAATATCGGAGTATAAATTTGTTTCCTTCAGATTTTGTAGACCAGACGCACTTGTCCATAGCGATTTGACCCACGTCCACGCTCATTCGATTTTTAAGTATAGCGATGTCAAATTTCTGGCAGGTTTCCAACTAGTCATACGCTCTGTCTCCCATTTTAAACGGTACTGGGTTTCTGGGACTGCGTGACTGCCTTTTGCTTTTCACCCAGGAGCGGCGCTGAGACTCGACACCAGCCGCAGCGAGTTTGCCACGTTTAACAACAAACAATTCAGCCACATGTGAGCTTTTGTGCGTTCAATGACTTTTATTTTTGATGTTGATGTATTTGAAAAATGTTCTGTTCTTGGAACACCCCGAAATCTCGTTTTTTTTTGTAAAAATTTTTTTTCACAAGTCTCGTTTTAGTTGTCAGATTGTGTGGGTCTTAATCCGTTTTTGTAGACATTTCAGTAATTAAAATCCATCAAATGGAACACTGCTCACATAAAAAATTCATGAAAATCTCTACTCTAAAAAATGTAATACAATAAATTCCCGACCAGTGTCCATGTTGCACATTTTTGCAAATTGCGGTGGCGATTTTCATTCGAAATAGAGATGGCCGAGGGGTTTTCAAAAAGTTTTTTTTTATAAATTTAAATTTTATTTTATTTAAAAATCCTAACCATCGAAGCCGTTAAAAAAACAACCTTGGCCAAAATTTTTAGTACTGAGCACTAGGTATTCTGCAATTTTTTGCGCGCAAGCGCGCAATTTCACCTACATTTTACCATTTGTGGTGGTTTTCATTGGTTTTGGGTCATGTTTAGTGTAATTAGTCCCCAATTCGCCAGCTGTTCGTGCCACCGCGAGGGTGCCGGAGCGGCGGGCTGCAGCTGATTGGTGCGGCGGGACTCCGCCCCCGACTCCGCCCCCCGACTCCGCCCCCCGACTCCGCCCCCGACTCCGCCCCCCGCGCCACAGCCAAGCACAGACTTTGCTCTGCTCGGCCAGCTGGGCCACAGCTATGGCGAAGCGGCAGACTTGTTTTTCAGGTTTAGTGTTTTTTGTTGTTCTTGTGTTTTTTTTTGGTGGGGGGCAGTTAGGGTTGTGATGACATATGGGGACTTTCATTCTGAAAGTTCACATATCCAGATTTTTCGATTTTTCAAAATCGCATTTTAAAGTTTGGCGCTGGCCCGGCAGCGCCATGTAGGGGCGACAAAGCTTGCCCTGCACTTTTCAGATATCTCGGACATTTGTCTACAATTTTTGTAACACTAAATTTTGTCGACTGGCAAATATTTTGGGAGTTATGTCATATTTTGTAAACCACCCAAAATAAGGAGTAAATTTGAATTGAAATGTTAATAACTTCCTAACGGTGGATCGCAGGGCAAAACCAATTACACCACTGAAAAGCCCTTTTCGAAAAGTACCCAAACCTAAATGTTCAGATCTATATTTATACCCGTACTCGATTTATAGAGCAAATTTTTTTTGGAATTTCACGTATGAACTTTTTGAAATGAAACTTTATTTTGTATGGGAATTCCAGCCGGCTCTTCGCGAGCGATCCGGAGCACGCGTGAACTTTTGGAAATGAAACTATTTTTTGGACTTGTGAACTTATGAAATGAAACTCCTGTGGTCTGGGATGGATATGTGAACTTTCGATATGAAAATTGTGATTTTTCTGAAAATCGGTACCACTGTATCTCAGGAACGAAATGGACTATAATGCTGATTTTTGTTCTAAAATGTGAAAAACTTTACGTGGAGGTCAGATCGGGGGTGGGTCGGTGCACAAGTAAACCCGGTGCACAAGTAGCAAAAGTAGTATAAGGGCGCCATGGTGTGGCGTACTTTGGCGCCCTCAAATGGCGCCATTCCATCACTAATCATGTGTATAGTTGTTGTTTTTGGAGGGGGGTCGCAGGGGTTCAATATAAGGGGGTTTCCAAGCCTTAGGAGGAAAAAACGGATAAAAAGTGCTAGATACAGCTATGTAGATAGCTGGAGCGTTTGGGGGGTAACCCAACCCCCTCCAAGCCCCCATACTGAACCCCTGCAGTGCCCATGAAGACCCAGTGCTCAAGTACGGGGGCCGTACCTAAGCACCGGGTCTACATTGGTACCGGACATTGTTACTTGTGCACCGGATTTACTTGTGCACCGGTCCTGCGCCGTCAGATCCACGCTTAAATCGATTTTTCTGGATTTGACGCTTGTGAACTTTTGGAACGGAAGTCCCCATATCGTATCGGATATCGACAATTTTTTCATTTCGAATATCAATATCGAAAAGTCATACGGTCCCAACCCTAGAGGCAGTGCGATTTCCTGGATGGTGTCAACACTTGAATTTACGGTTCTGGGTTTCCAGTAGTCAAACTTCTTACCTTAAAGTTTTCTGATAGCCAGGGGTCTCCTAGGGGAGGGGGGGGGGCTGCCCCCCAAATCCCCCAGCTATCTATCTCGGAGGCAAACTTTTGTTCTGCTCTCTGTTGGATGTGTAGTTGTAGTGTGTTGAGCAACTTTGGTTTATGGAATGACTGGCATTTAAATTGTTCAAAAGACACATTTGTAGTACGTTCTTTTACCTGGGAAAAAAGTGTTCTTTCTTCAAAACCAAATATTGATTTCGGCATTCCCGTTTTAAATACTGGCTTCGATGCTTCGCTTTGAAAAACGTTAGAAACCTGTCAAAAACTCAGCTATCGCTCTATCCGCTATCGAGTCACAATTTTTGGCTACTACCCGCGGAAACCAACTCATCCGAAATCCCTCAACTATGCATTTATCTGGAGCGATTTTTGAGAATTTTTCCTCTTTTTTCGCTAAAAGTCTCTGATTTTCATCTTTTAGTTTATAGTTTTTCACCTTCAACATCGCGATTTTCAGTTATATGTGGCTATATACCCAGGGGTCTCCAGGATTTTGGCCCTCGCGGGGGCTGGATAGATAGCAAATCGCTCCTCCGGAGGGATAGATAGCTGAAAAAATTTTCTGGGGGGGGCTGAGGGGGGGGGCTGGCGGGGGCACAATATATAGGCTTTTTCAAGGTTAAGAAGGCAGAAAGAGGAAAAAATCGCTAAGAATCAGTTAAAAGTAGCCAAAAGTAGGTATAAAATGGCTAAAAATAGGTATATAACCATGTATATAGCCGGAAAGCACGATTTTGAAGGTGAAAAACTATAAAAAGGTGCGAAAATTGGTGATTTTGAGCGAAAATTGGGGCAAAATTTCTCAAAAACCACTCCAGATAGATAGATAGCTGAGCGATTTTGGGGGGGGGGTCTTTGGGGGTAGTAGCCAAAAATTTTGCCTCGTGATAGATAGATAGCTGAGCGGCCTCCGCAGGGGTATCTTGAATTTTGACCATCCGAGTGGTTGGATAGATAGCAAATCGCTCCTCTGGAGGGATAGATAGCTGAAAAATTTTCTGGGGGGGGGGTTGTGGTGGTTCGATATATAGGTTTTTTCGGGGCATAGAAGGAAGAAAAGGGAGAAGAATCGCTAAAAGTAGGTGTAAAATAGCTCAAAATGGGTATACAAGAGCATATAGTACTTAAAATAGCTGAAAATAGGCAGTTAGACGCATGAACCAGTGATTTTGGAGGTGAAAATCTATATATAGGTATGAAAAACAGCGATTTTCAGCGAAAATTGGGGTATAGTTTCTGCAAAATCGCTCCAGATAGGTAGATAGCTGAGCGATTTGGGGGGGGGGGTTTAGGGGGTAGTAGCCCAAAATTTTGCCTCCGGGATAGATAGATAGCTGAGCGGCCTCCGGGATAGATAGATAGCTGGGCGGTTTGGGGGGGGTAACCCCCCCCCCCCCAACCCCCCCCCCCCCCCATTCGAGACCCCTGGGCCTCCGGGATAGATAGATAGCTGGCCGATTTGGGGGGGGGGGCAGCCCCCCCCAGCCCCCCCCCCCTAGGAGACCCCTGTATATACCTATTTTTAGCGATTTTTGACCTATTTTGGCTACTTTAATCCATTTTAGTGGTTTCCCACTTTTCTGCCTCAAATAAGCCTTGAGAAGACCTATACCTAAACCTGTACCTGTACCTTCAAAAAGCCTATATTTTTTGCCCCCCCAGCCCCACCAGAAGAATTTTCAGCTATTTATCTATCTCTCCATAGGAGCGATTTGCTATCTATCCAACCCCCCGCAGGGTCGAAATCTTGGAGACCCCTGCCGCGAACATTGTAGCGTTAGATGGGTGCAGGGACGTAGCCAGGATTTTTGAGCAATGGGGGGGCCGATTGTATACGGAGCCCGGCGAAGGGGGGGGGCGACGCCCCGCCCCCCCCCCCTAAAATTTTTCCTCTGCAGTAAGGGAATGGCGCCACTGGCGCTGGCATCGGCGCCAAAACAGCTGTATGTCTGTATCCTACAGGCATATACAGCGACACGGACAGGAATTTAGGGTTTTTAGTGGCTTTGAGGCCGCGCATACTTGTCAACTGGAAATATATGTAGTGTGACGGTAAAATGCGTGCCCCCCCCCCCTGGCTACGTCCTTGGATGGGTGGTAAGCCGGTAAATGTTATGGTCACTAGCGACGCCACTTAGAACAACACGGGGTAACATTCAGTCTCAAAAATGCAGGAAATGCAGCTGCACGTGGAACGAAGTGGCACAGGGCGAAATCGATCTGGCGAGGCGGCACAAGACGCTGGGAAATACTGCGAGTTCCATCTTTTCCATGTTGTGATGAAACGAGTACCGATAAAAAAACGCGTCCCCCCAACGAGAAAATTTTTTGCCACCTACCTTAGAGTTCAAACGGGATCCTGATCCTGATCCCGATCCCGGATCCCGTGAAATTCCGGGATTTAGCAGTCCCGATCCCGAAACTTTTCAAATCCCGATCCCGAGAAACTCCAAAGTCCGGGATCCCGATCCCGGAAAAATTAGTGGAAATTATCAAAAGTGAAAAAACGACGTTTTTGCATGCAAAAATGTGAACGCAAACCCCCAGCGTTCATTTTATGCCACGTTTCTGGCATCCAACAGTGATTTTAGACCTTTATGAACCACTGTGGATGCCAAAACGTTGGCCAAAATCTCTATCCCAAGACCTCAATCCCGATCCCGAAAAAATGCCAATCCCGATCCCGTGATCCCAATCCCGGCCAATCCCGATCCCGATCCCGAAAAGTCAATCCCGTTTGAACCCTAGACCTCCGGAGAAGCGATTTGCCATCTGCCGTTTTTCCTCGAAATCCGCCCTGGGGGTTTATTTTTTCAGAGTGGAAATTTTGATTGGGGTATTTCGAGGGGGGTTTATTATTTCGTCAGAAATATTCGTCACAAAGAAGAACACAAAAACCCTTCCCTAACGTCACTTAATCATCAGTTTTCACGTGTGTATTGCATTGTACAGATCGCAAACTGCGGTATTTGTCATTTTACGTTCACGTTACACTCAATTTTAGAGGGGGTATTTCGAGGGGGGGGGGCGTTATTATTTCCTCAGCCGAAATTTAGGGGGGTATTTCGAAGGGGGGTTAATTCAAAGGGGGGCATTTCGAGGAAATACGGTATCCAGCCCTCGCGAGGTTCAAAATTTTGAGACCTCTGATTGGGACTGGAGATGGAGAAAAACATTTTGATGACTCCATTTTAAAAAATTTTTAAAGGTTTTTTAAACAACCTTTTTTTCAAAAGCTCCCAGATATGGTTGTGAGATCTCTGCAACCGCCGATGCAGATTTGTATGCAAAATTGCATGCTTGCGTGCAAAAAGCCTAATTGATAAGAAATACTAGAAATTCTATACAACTTTTTAAAAAAGATGGGATGATGATTGTGTTTTAAAAACGTTCAAAACAACTCCGTCAATCCCTAGTAGTAGCAATCGCTTTTTTGGAAACAGTCTTGCATCTTCAGTAATTTTTTTCTTTTTTTAGTTATGCATTTTCCAGGTTTGCGTAGTGTTCTGCTCGAATGGCTGCATGCTTTGAGAAGGCAGAAATTCTGGTGGTTGAAAAATTTTCCTGCATGAAACCTTGTCAATGATTAAGTTGGAAATATTTGAAATACATATTTGATTTGCTATATTTATGATAATGGGTTCATTTGTAGTGTAACTCGGGTACTGTTTTTGACTACACGGTCATTTTGGTTTGTTACCGTAATTTTGTAGATTTATTTTATTCTGCGATTCCATTTGTTTTTTCTTTATTTTTGTATCGTGATTTTGGAATATATTTGCATAATGATAAAATTAAGAATTAAATATGCATTTTGAAAAGTCACTTTAAATGTTTGCTTGGGCTTTGGTTACCAACGATATTTCGTTCTATCGTGTATTGTAGTTTGCATATTTTGTTCGCCGGGGTGGGGCCAAGGGATGTCTGTCAGCTAGAGATGGAGTGGCGCCACGGCGTTGGCGCCAAATGATTTGGCGCCATGGTGCCATTGGTGCTTGGCGCCATTTTCTGTGGTGCCTGGCGCGCAATCTTCAAAGGGCGCCACCATGGTTTCAGGTTGAGTTGCGCAAAAGTGATAAAATTTTAAGAGAGCGGTGCATTGAAAACCGATTTTTTGACTGAAAATTGCTAAATTAGATATTGTTCTACCTATTGCTATTCATCAGGTGTATCTGATGGACATTTGTGGGGATGTGATTGGTGCGGTGAAACTGTCGGAAAACTTAACCTGGCCTTTTTCTGTGGTGCGCCTGGTGCCCTGTTTCCAACTGGCGCTCGGCGCCATTTTTCTGGCGCTTTTCCATCACTAGTGCGGACGTGTGCCGGTGCTCCTGTAACCCGGAGCGCATGTAACCCGGAGCGCACGCAGACCCGCCACTCACCCAAGCAGCTGCTGCGATGGACCCGGCCGTGCCCGACGCAGGGCGGAGTCGCCTGCTCAGGGTCGGTTACCCGCACATTTCTGTCGCTGCTCTGCAAGTGCTTTGTTTTTTACCCAGTTGTTTGTGGGTGAATTCTGTTGTACTTGGTTGTTTTGTATGGCTCTGCTGCTCTATTCAAGACGTTTTGTGTGGCATTTCTGGGTTACATTATCGTTCGTCTTGGTTAAAGTGAGTGTGTGGCCCGTAGACTTTTCATATTGTCTAATTGCTGTCTAGCAATTACACTGAACGCATTGTTGATACGAGAAACAAGCCTGGAGTCCAAATCTAATATGCCACGCAAACACAACTGCTTAAACGGTTTAATATTTACATGCGAACAGAGACGTTAAAATTACTTAAGTTTTTGTTTATGTTTATGTACCATATTTCCTCGAAATAACCTCCTTAAAATGGACACAATGAATTCATAAACCTCGAAATACCCCCCTCGTTTAACCCCCGTCAACTTCTCGCTCTGAAACAGTCAACCCTCTGGGGGCATTTCGAGGAAATACTGTACATGTGTACGTTCCAAATGAACGCCTACAGGCCAGTACCAGTACATATATATACGTATTTACAAAGTACTCGAGTATATGCAGGGCAGTATCCAGGGGGGGGACAGGGAGCCCCCCCTTCCCAGGCCGAGACCGGAAAGTGACAGGAAAATGCGATTTTTTAACGTCAGCGTAAAAAATTTTGCGCGCAAACGCGCATTTTTCACCACACATGATGTATTATCATCAAATTTGCTCCATGTGCCCTAAAATCGTTGTAAATACACTCAATGGTGTGCTTTTTGCTGTTATTGTATGTATATTTATCTACATATACAGCGTTCCATGGCGCTGGCGCCAACGCCAATGGCGCCATGGCGTGGCGCCTACTAATGGCGCCAGCGCCATGGACCCATTCCGCCATTTTGTAGGTAAAATTTGGGGGGGGGGGGCTGAGCCGGCCGTTCGCCGGCCTCCGTAAACAAGCAGCCCCCCCCCCCCGCTCAAAAATCCTGGATACGTGTCTCTGAGTATATGTATTTTTCAAGTAACTTTAAGTATGTTTTAACAACTGTGCATGGGAAGAGCCCAAAGCCCGTTATTTATTTAGGCATTTATGTTTCCACGGGATACAGTTAGGGTTCAAACGGGATCCCGATCCCGATCCCGGATCCCATGAAATTCCGGGATTTAGCAGTCCCGATCCCGATCCCGAAACCCCGATCCTGATCCCGAAACCCCAATCCCGATCCCGATCCCGAAATCCAAAAATACCAATCCCGATCCCAATCCCGAAAACTTTCAAATCCCGATCCCGATCCCGGAAAAAATAGTGGAAATTATAAAAAGTGAAAAAATGACATTTTTCCATGCAAAAATTAGAACGCAAACCCCCAGCGTCCATTTTATGTCACTTTTCTGGGAACCAACAGTGTTTTGAGACCTTTATGAACAACTGTGAATGCCAGAACAGTGGCGAAAATCTCTATCCCTAGACCCCAATCCGATCCCGAAAAAATGCCAATCCCGATCCCGTGTCCCAAATCCCGGCCAATCCCGATCCCGATCCCGAAATCTCAAAATACCAATCCCGATCCCGATCCTGATCCCAAAACCCCAATCCCGATCCTGATCCCAAAACCCCAATCCCGATCCCGATCCCGATCCCGAAATCTCAAAAAGTGAATCCCGATCCCGAAAAGTCAATCCCGTTTGAACCCTAGATACAGTGCTGTGCCACCCGCAGCTGCTGGAGGGGCCGACGGACGTGCCGCACGTGCTGGAGGCGATTCTGCTGTACGCGTGCCCCGCCCCCCAACAGCTGTGCGCGCTGGTGGCGCCCCTGTGCTCCCGGCTGCGCACCTTCGTGTACTCCGAGCCGAGGCTGTGGCGCCAACTGGCACTTAACGGTTCTCAAAAGAAAAACTTTGACATCGATGCATTGGGCCACTTGTTCCAGCAGCCGAAGGTTTGAGGGGGACATTTTGCCTGCCCTGCTCACTCTAGGCAAATTTTGCTCTGTCAATCGTGGTCCGGAAACCGAGCTGCACAAATACAACCCGCATCAAAGAATGTGT
This sequence comes from Sphaerolaimus hirsutus, assembly GCA_964036195.1. Taxonomy (NCBI): domain Eukaryota; kingdom Metazoa; phylum Nematoda; class Chromadorea; order Monhysterida; family Sphaerolaimidae; genus Sphaerolaimus; species Sphaerolaimus hirsutus. The sequence continues at coordinate 23,109,593 of OZ038456.1, forward strand.
TTCAAGTTATCCTTGCAATGTATGCACAAAATGTTTCTCTCACAAAAATCTGTGCAAATGATTGAATATTCGCAATTTATCGATTGTCATTTTGAACGCAGGTGTGCACAGGGCTGCGGCAATTGAAGTTGCAAAGTGTTTCAATAAAAACAAGCCGCGTGCCCAGTGACTTTTTCGCCCACCCACTTCCCAACCTGACCGAGCTGCAGCTGGAAGATTGCCAAATTGGCTGGGACATGTGGCTGTCGCTGGCCGGGGCAACTCCGCACTTGCAGCAGATCACGCTGCACTCTCTCACACTTGATCGCAATGAAAGGTCGTCTGAAGAAGTCCCAGAGAGTGGTCGCTTTTGGCCTGCATTGACAACTGCAAAAATGTCAATGTGCAATGTGGATTTGAAGTTGTTTGTGCTGCGGCAGAGTTGCTCACTGGAAATTTGTGAAATTGGACCTTTATCAGATGGTGAGAGGTCCCGGTATGTTCATTTACTCGGGCGTTTTGTTTTTCATTAGCGCAGTTTGTATTTCTTGAAGCTTTTTTTGGCACTGCGCCATATCGCCATTAGTGTTTGGCGCTCGTGTTGGTGGAATTCCACTCAGGTACACATTACCATTTGAGGTTGTTTCCATTGTTTTTGAAACAATGTTGGTGTAAAAGTTTCCATTTGTTCATGTTATTGTGTAATATGTGTCATATGCTAGTGTGGTATAAAATATTTGGTCCACTTTGGGAATCAGTTAGATAGTAAATCGCTTGGCGGAAACTCGCAGCGCATCCAAACTCTTAGCGCATCCAAACTCTTAGCGCATCCAAACTCCCAGCGCATGCATGCATCCTGTGGTGCCTCACCTCTGCACCGCTAGGCGTCTCTTGACCAATCATGCCCGCACTCCCAGCCGTTGAATCACTCAGGCAACCCCCACAGTACCTACCAATGTTATCCAAACATTGTGCACATTTAACATTTCAAAATTTACGCAATGCTTACCCTGCAGCATGCACAGGGTCCAGACGGGATCTGAATCCCGAATCCCGAAAATTTTTGGGATTTTGTGGTCCTGATCCCGATCCCGCAGCCCCAACCCCAATCCCGATTCCGAAATCTCAAAATCTCAATCCGGATCCTGGTCCCAAAAAGTTGCAAAACCCAATCCCAATCCTGTTCCTGAAACCCCAGTCCCGATCTCGGAAAAAAATCACAATCACTGTGTTTTTCCATGTGTTCATGTGTTCACTGTATATTTTATGCTATATTGTGTACTTTATATGCTTTTTTTATTTATTTTTCACCTACTTTTAATGATTTTTCCCCTGTTCTTGCTTCTATACATTTTATATATTGAACCCCTGCGAACCTCCCCACCAGGGGTATCAAAAATTTGTTTTTTTTTGGAAAACAGAAATGAAAAAAAATTTGCACTTGCCAGAAAACAGAAATGGAAACAGATAACTATTTTGCAAACGGAAATGGAAATTGAAAAATTTGCACTTACTGAAAATGGCAAAATGAAATGCTGGAAAATGGAAAACAGAATACAAAATTTGCATTAAAACAGGAAAATTTGCAAAAAATTTGCTGGAAACAGGAAAAAATTGCAGCAATTTTGTCAGAAACGGGAAAAATTTGCAAAAATTTCTCTGAAATGGGAAAAATTAACAATTTTTTTTCACAGAATTGAAAACCTTGATGCATTTTTATCAGTTTGGCTAAAACAGATAAGGCGCCTTTTACACTGTGAGACTGAGAAATGAGCTGGAAAAATGGAAATGAAAAACATTAGCAGCCTGAAATGGAAATGGAGAAAATTAGCATCATGAAAATGGAAACAGAAATGGAAAAATTTTGCCAGTGCGAAACAGAAAATGGAAAACAGAAAGTTGACACCCTACCACCCTTAAACCCCCACAACATCCCAAACTTTTTTTCAGCTATCTATCCCTCCAGAGGACCGATTTACTATCTATATGAACCCCCTGCAGGGGTCCAAATTTACAAAACCCTCGCAATACCATGAACAAATGGAAGCTTATACCCTTAAAAATTTTTTAAACAGATGTAAAAAACTTCCAATGGTAATGTGTATTTGAAATTGCACGCTTGCATGTGAAAGTTGCAAAATACCCTGTGCTTGAGTGTTATCAATTTTTCCAGCACTAATGCAAACTACTGAGACCCTTGCAAATATTTTTTTAAAGCGACTTTAAAAAGCACTGGCCATCTCTATTTACACTTAGGGTTGGGATTGAAACAATATATCGTATTGAATATCGAATATCGGATATCGACCATTTTTTCATATCAAATATCGAAAATTTTGAAAAAACATCGAATATCGACCATTTTTTCGATATTCTGATATTCTGTTTGACATATTTTTGATCCCATAATAAATGGGCGAAGCCAACAAAAATTGGACGCTGCAGCCATATAGCCGGAATTACAGCTCAGCGGCGTTTGACGTGAAATGATGGTGTCATAAAATTGATAACATCAAAATAGACATAGGTACAGCATTGAAATTTCAGAATTTGATAGTTCTAGTAATTGTGTGAAATGTCCTAAAAAATTAAGAAAATAATTATTATTTAATAAGTTATTAATTTTATGTCAAAATTTACACATTCTACGTCAACATTTCATGTCAAACATTTCATGTCACCAAAATCATTTGACGTTAAATTAATAACTACTTTAATAATGATTATTTTATATTTTTTTTTGAAACATTACACACAATTACTAGAACTATCTAATTCTGAAATTTCAATGCTGTACCTTTGTCTATTTTGATGTAATCAATTTTACGACATCATCATTTCACGTCAAACGCCGCTGAGCTGTAATTCCGGCTTAACATGTGTATGCTTTTGAATGCACAAAGTAATATTTCATATAAATAGCATGCCATTTTTCATTGAGCTATCAACAGTAGTATAAGAAGGGTAATGTATACACACCCCAACAAAATACAAGCTATTAACAAAGGAAACTGCATTACAATGAAACAATTTCACCAAAATGTGGCTAAAAAATTTTTAGCAGTCTTTTTAAACAACAACCTTTCAAATGTAAAAAGCCAGCCACCCCTAGTTACAAGTATGAAATGTAAATGTCTGCAGAATGATTTTCCACCTGATAAAATTAGATTAATCCTGTTCTCATTTCATCCTCTCATTTTGACTGTTGCGAGACTCATTTAAAAATATGATCAACCATGTTTGTGACCAAATGGAAACACAATGAGCCCCATCTGCATGAAAATATCGAAATATCAAAAATATCAAAATATTGATATTGAATATCGAGCATATTTTCATATTGAATATCGAGGGTCCATATCATATCGATATCAAATATCGAGTTTCAGAAAAAAATATCGAACATCGATATTGAAAAGTCATATTGTCCCAACCCTATATATATATATATATATATATATATATATATATATATATATATATATATATATATATATATATTATATTTTGCTAATCACAGTGTTTTTGCATGTAAAGATAATGTTGAGACACAATATCCACGAACTTGAACATAACGCGTTGACAAAAAGTGCAACGGTTGTACAAAACTAGGCTGTCAAATTTCCGTTTTCCATTTCTGTTTTCTGAAGACAAAGTTTTCCCTTCCATTTTCCAGCCACTGAAATTTGAGTTCCGTTTTTTGTTCCGTTTTCCGGACCACAATATTTTTTTTCATTTCCCTTTCCATTTTTCCGACTCAATTTCCGTTTTCCGGCTTAATTTTCAGCTTTTCCAGCTTTTTTTTCATTTTCTTGCTCAATTTTCTGTTTTTTATTCACCTTTTTCCATTTTCCGGCTAAATTTTCTGTTTGTCCACCTCATATTCCATTTTTCTGGCTCAACTGTCTGTTTTCTGTTTCAGCCAAACAGGTAAACATGCATGCAGGCTTTCAATTATGTTAATTTTTTTCCATTTTCCATCAAAATTGCAGCAATTTTTACCATTTCCAGCAAATTCAGCAGTTTTTTTTCCGTTTTCCAGCAAAATTTCAGCAATTTTTTCTGTTTCTGTGCAAATTTCATTTTTCATTTTCCAGTTTTCTGTCCTTCTTTCTGTTGTTAACACGCTGAAATTTTTTTTCCGTTTCCGTTTCCGTGGCAAGTGCAAGGTTTTTTTCCGTTTTCCAGCCGCTGAATTTTTTTCCATTTACATTTCCATTTTTCATAAAAAATTTTTGACACCCTAGACAAAACCATTCCACAACATGTGAATGCATGCTATAGTTGTGACGCGCACAAACCCAGCATCGAAACAACATAATGACACACCGAAACAACTCGTTGACAACTCCTTGTCAACTGGTGAATCGCTGTGGAAGGATAGTTATATACCCATTTTGGCAATTTCTCCATTTTCTGCTTTCTACACCATGAAAATACTGCGCCAATTATATACTTTTGAAAAAGTTTATTTTTGCCGGGGACCGGTCCCCGGCCGGGACCTGTGTAAATAGCCCCATGAAAATGCCTATATTTTGAACCCCCCAACAGATTGGTTGCTGCGCTGGTGGAGCGACACAAGGACACACTGAGAGAAGTTCAATTATGTCCATTGAATCAGATTGGTGATGCATCAGTCAGGCAGCTGGCCACCTGCGAGCACTTGACCAAATTTGAGGCAAATTGCGAAGATGTGAGAGCAGAAGCGCTGTGCAGTCTATGGGTTGGTTGGTTGGTTGGTTGGTTGCGAGTGCTGCCTCACTTAGGGTTGGAAAAAAAACGTTTTTTTTTTAACTCGATGTTTTTTAAATAAAAAAAACGGTTTTTTTTAAAAGCTCCCAGATATGACCTAGTGTCAACATATATAGGTATATCAGACACTGGCAATACTCAGTGATGTTAAATATGACCATATAATGGCTGTGGAGCCATGGGATAGCATTATAAGTGGTGATTTGTGTCAAAAATATCCATTTTTTGTCGACATATCATTCGTATATCGCCTTATAGTCAAATGTTCGTGACTTCAGGTAAAGTTTGGCACGGAATGGTGATCAAACAAGGTTATAAAAGGAGGTTGTTACTTTGGGAGTGAAGTTACACACTGTGGAGGTACATGGAAGCACATTACCTCAATATTATATATTACAGCAACATATGTCGGCTTATTCACCCATGGTAGCACATAGAAATGGATGTTTTGATACTAAAAATGCAACAAAACCAATGAAAACAACCACCAATGTCAATTTGTGTGTGAAATTGCGCGCTTGCGCGCAAAAATTTTGCAAAATACCTAGTGCTTAGTACTAAAAATTTCTGCCGATGTTTTTTTTGAAAAAAAAAACATTTCGGACGTCATGTTTTTTTTAAAAAAAAAAAACGTTTAAAAAAAACATTGGCCAACCCTAGCCTCACTCCCCGCCAACGTGTGTCTTGCAGCAACTGCGCGCCTCGCTGCAACACTTGGAACTGCGAGGTGTTACGGAAGTCGGCTTGAATGGGTTGCTGCTGCGGGGGGCGCCCTGGCTGCAGCTCACCACTCTGATAGTTAGTGGTGATTGTAACGAGGAGACGATAAATGCGATTGTGCGCAGCTTGCCAGGCCTGCAGCAACTTGAATTCAGAATTTTGGCTCGTCTGAGTGACGCGTCGCTGCGCACCTTGGTGGTGGGCCTGCCGCAGCTGCGCAGCCTGGATCTGTGGTGCAGCGAACTGGCAGCAGATTTTCAGTGTTCTGCGCTGGAATCTGTGCCCGCGGACAACTGGACGCAGCTGCAGTACATTCGTTTGCGCTGCCTTTACGTGGGTTTTTTTTTACTTTAAAAAGTAGAAATCTTTTCATGTGTAGCAATTATCACTGAACGCTTGTATTTAAAAATGTATTTTTTCAATATTAAAAAAACATTATCCAACATGGTATCCCGATATTCTTTTAACAATTGATATTCCCAATTTATCAACATTCATGCAGCGTATCAACGTATGCAACGATCATCGTATCGTGGACAGCACTCTGGATGCACTCGACTCGAGGGCCGATGGACAGATTACATGCATCTTTGGAACATGGCGGTGTAAGCTAAAGATTTGTTCTGAATGCTTTTTATACTTAGGCAGGTTGTGATGTGGTGTGAAACAAAAAAAATGTTGTAGCCTGGTTTCAAATAATTTTGTATTAATAAAAATGCTGAAATTGTAAGATCACAATTTAGATTTTTTTATGTAAATTTGCACCCGTTTAATTTGTTTCATACTGTCACACTTACCGTTGGTGCATCGGTAAACTCGGCGGACATGATGGCATACAATGTTCTGGAAGAATACGCAACGAGCGTTAACTGAATGGGCACTTTGCCAACTATTTCGCAATATGGGGGAAACGAAATTAATGAAATCATCCCGATAGACCTATAACTTACAATAACAATTTATATATCTTTCGTTTATAATGTTTCATGATATCATGTTTCGTCAAAACGTTAAATCGTCCGCCAAGTTTACTGCAGCACATTTGTGGTCAATGGCGCTACGCACACTGAAGCCGAAATATTCGGCATACGCACGTTTTCATCTGCCGAATCCGAACTAAAAAAATGCTGTTCGGACGGTTTTAGACCAGCATTTTTGGGTCCAGACATTCAGCAACCGTACGAATTCGGACAAATTCGGACGGATTTAGATGATTTTCCAGCATTTTTGGTCATATGCTGAATTGAACATTTCAGCATCTTGTGAAAAAATTGTATCCAGACACTTTCATTTCAGCAAACCAGTTCAGCAATTGGCAGAAAATCTACTGCTGTGAAATGATCCAGATCTCATCTAGTTTTTCATACATCTTCATGAAACATTTTTTATGAACATGTATGAACATGATCTTCAAAAATGAAGACCATAAATTTTTTTTTAAAAACTGCTCATTCTTGAGATATTGTAGTTCAGCACAGTTCAACAGTGTGTAAACAGAAAAAACGTACGAACCATTTTGGGAATTTGGGCAATGTGTGTACATGAGTAGGGTTCAAACGGGATTGACTTTTCGGGATCAGGATCGGGATCGGGATTCACTTTTTGAGATTTTGGGATCGGGATCGGGATCGGGATTGGTAATTTGAGATTTCGGGATCGGGATTGGCCGGGATTGGGGTCACGGGATCGGGATTGGGATAGGCATTTTTCCGGGATCGGGATTGGGTTCTAGGGATAGAAATTTTGGCCATTTTTCTGGCATTCACAGTTGTTCATAAAGGTCTCAAAACACTGTTGGATGCCAGAAAAGTGGCATAAAATTGACGCTGGGGGTTTGCATCCACTTTTTTGCATGCAAAAACGTCATTATTTCACTTTTTATAATTTCCACTAATTTTTCCAGGATCGGGATCCCGGACTTGGGAGTTTCTCGGGATCGGGATCGGGATTTGAAAACTTTCGGGATCGGGATTGGTATTTTTGAGATTTCGGGATCGGGATCAGGATTGGGGTTTCAGGATCGGGATCGGGACTGGTAAATCCCGGAATTTCACGGGATCCGGGATCGGGATCCCGTTTGAACCCTATACATGAGCGAATAGTAATGATAAACATTGGAACAGCGCGTGCCTAGGGTGTCAAAAAAATTTTGTTATGGAAAATGGAAACGGAAATTTTTTTGCACTTGCCAGAAAACGGAAATAAAATTTCAGCAACAAGGAAAACAAGGCCGGAAAACTGGAAATGGAAAAATGAAATTTTGCCAGAAAACAAAAAAAATTGTGGAAATTTCCTGGAAATGCTAAAAATTGCTGAAATTTTGATGGAAAATGGAAAAAGTCACATAATTGAAAACCTGCATGCATGTTTACCAGTTTGGCTGAAACAGAAAACAGACAATTGAGCCAGAAAAGGGGAATATGAGGCTGAATAACTGAAAATTGAGCCTGAAAACGGGAAAAAGGCGGAATAACTGAAAATTCAGCCGGAAAAACTGAAAATTCAGCCGGAAAAAGGCAGAAAAACTGAAAATTTAGCCAGAAAAGGGATAATTAGCCAGAAAAACAGGAACGGAAATGGAAAAAAATTTTGTAGTCGGAAAACGGAATGGAAAACGGAAAAATTAATTCAATTACCGGAAAACGGAATGGAAAATGGAAAAAATTTGCCTGCAGAAAACGGAAACGGAAATTTGTTACCCTAAGCATGCCTGCAAACCAGATTGTTGAAAGTAATCAATGTTTTCAAAGTTAATGTAAAATATTCATTTTTAGTCACTCCTGAGTGCAGAAAACGTATAGTAGAATTTTTTACTTTTATTTCCATGGGAAAATGTAAAAGTAAGTATTTTTGAAAACGATGACCATAATTTTCACTAGAAGTCACCCTTAACCCCAATTTTCATCCTTTTTGCCACTGCACACATGAAGTTGTGCATACACTGTAGCGTCTGCCAAGCAGGGTTGGTTTTAGTGAAATTATTTTTACTGAAACTGCAGTAAAATTGTAAATAAATTATATTTTATTTTTATTTTTTCTTCAATTTTCCATTTTATTTTTATTTTTTTATTCTTCAGTTTTCCATTTTATTATTATTTTATTATTATTTTATTTTTATTTTTTATTCTTTGTGACCAGGATTAGTTTTTGTGAAATTCTTTTTACTAAAATTGTAGTAAAATTGTATAAAAATTGTATTTGATTTTTTTTTCTGAGATTTTGCCAACCCTGCTGCCAAGTAAAACCAATAATTATCCAAAATTTAGTTGACACAATTTTTGATGTCAACTAGTGTCAGGGGTATTCTAGTTTTCGGCCCTCCTGGGTGTTGGATAGATAGCAAATCACTCCTCCGGAGGGATAGATAGCTGAAAATTTTTCTGGGGGGGGGTTCGCGGGGGCTCAATATATAGGCATAGAAGGGAGGAAAAGGAGAAAAATTGCTGAAAGTAGGTGAAAAATGGCTAAAAATGGGTATATAAGGACATATAGTACTAAAAATAGCTCAAAATAGGCAGTTAGATGCACGAACTAGTGATTTTGGAGGTGAAAATCTATATATAGGTATGAAAATAGCGATTTTGAGCGAAAATTAGGGTATAGTTTCCCAAAAATCGCTCCAGATAGGTAGATAGCTGGCCGATTGGGGGGAGGGGTTTAGGGGATAGTAGCCCAAAATTTTGCCTCCAGGATAGATAGATAGCTGAGCGGCCTCTGGAATAGATAGATAGCTGGGCGATTTGGGGGGGGGAACCCCCCTTTCCTACCCCTGACTAGTGTGTGTGACAAGATATAATTGATGACAATTTTTGATGTCAACTTTATGACAAGATATAATTAGTTACATTCTCTGTACAGCATCAACTTCGGTCAATAGACAATAGTGATTATGTATATTGGATAGGGTTGGCACTAGGGTCGAAACGGAATCCCGATCCCGATCCTAAAACATTTCGGGATTTGGTGGTCCCGATCCCGATCCTGAAACCTCAATCCTGATCCCGATCCCGAAATCTCAAAAGCCAATCCCGATCCCGATCCAGAAACTTTCAAAATCACAATCCCGATCCCGAAAAAATTTATACAATCCCGATCCCGATCCCAGAAAATTTGGTCAACCTCATTAAATGCCCTTTTTGCATTAATAAATTTTAACCAATGTCCACTTTATGCCTCTTTTCTGGCATCCAGACGTGTTTTTGAGCCTGTTTTGTGAAAACATTGGCAAAAAACGTGTATATTAGAATGTTTTCAAAAATGCCATTACCGATCCCGAAAAATGCCAATCCCGATCCCGAAAGGTCAATCCCGATCCCGAAATCTCAAAAACCAATCCCGATCCCGATACCAAAAGGTCAATCCCGATCCGATCCCGAGATCTCAAAAACCAATCCTCGTTTATCTTTGCATTTCAGCATTTGAGATTTTATCCTATTGCTGAATGTTTCCGCATGAAAAAGTGTACGCATCTTTTGAATGCTGAAATACATGCTGAATTGACAAACCGCCTAATTTTCAAGAGTACGGACGATTTGAGTTCAGCAAGTTTTTTTCTATTCAGCATTTAATTCGGCATTTGTCAAAAACGTGCGTATGCCGAATATTTCGGCTTCAGTGTGCGTAGCGCCATTATGACTGCATGAGAAATCTTTGTCAAACCCCCCGGACTAGGGTGTCAACCTTCTGTTTTCCATTTTCCGTTTCCGCTCTCCACAGGCAAATTTTTTTTCTGTTTCCATTTTCCGGCTGCTAAATTTGTTTCCATTTCCTTTTTTCCGGATCATTTTCTGTTTTCCAGCTAAATTTTCAATTTTTCTGCCTGTTTTCCGTTTTCTGGTCCAATTGTCTGTTTTTCAATTTTCTGTTTTCTGTTTCAGCCAAACTGGTAAACATGCATTCAGGTTCTCTACTATGTGAATTTTTTCTATTTATAGCAAGCTTTCTTCAAATTTTTTATCTTTTATCTTCAACATTCTGCAAAAGTTCCCGGCAAAATTTCAGCAAATTTTTTTTGTTTCCGGCTTAATTTAAGCAAATTTTTCCATTTCTGTTTTCGTTTCGCGGCGTTTCATTTTTCCGTTTTCCATTTTCCAGCAAGTGCAAAAAATTTCCGTTTCCGTTTTCCGGCAATAAGTGCAAAAAAATTTCCATTTCCGTTTTTGGCCAAAACGTTTTTGTTGACACCCTACCCCAGACTTTAGGATAAACAGCCTGCAAGGCCGCTACACATGCGTTGCTCTCATAGAATTGGAAATAAAACAAAGTTATATTTCTCCATGTGAACTTTTTGAATTATCAACTATTTATTTTGAAATGTGGAGGCCTCATAATCATGAACATCAAATGTTGGTAGGCGTTTGCAAAGGACATGTTGCATTCATTTATATGTTTTTCACTGATGAGCAGGGGTGGGAAAAGGGGACGTTACCACCAAATTACCCAGCTTACCGTATTACCTCGAAATACCCCCATAGGGGTTTATTATTACGCCAGCAAATTTTGAGGGGGGGTGTGTTAATTCGAGGGGGGGTCTATTATTTCGCCAGAAATTTTACAAAATTACCCATCTCAGACGTAGAAAAATACAACATTGTCAGAGGCGTATGAGTGTTTATAGGCATATACTACTGTATATACACATAAACCCTTCCCTAACATCACTCAGTCATCGGTTTTAACGTGTGTTCTGCATAATATAGTTCACACACTGTGTTATTTGCGATGTACATACTATTTACACTGTATTTGGGGGGGGGGGTATTTCGGGGGGGGGGGGTTATTATTTCCCCAGCCCATTTTGAGGGGGTTTTTTTTGAGGGGGGGGGGGTAATTCAAGGTAATACGGTATATCTATCCTGGAGGCAAATTTTTACGCTGTTGTTCCTTGAACACCCCTCAATTTTTGCTCAAAATCACCAGCCTTATACAACCCTTTAATTATATTGAACCATCTCAACCCCCCCCCCCCCCAAAGAATTTTTTTCAGCTATCTATCCAACCTATTTATCAACAGCTATCTATCAACGATTTGCTATCCATCCAACCCCCAGAGGGTCAAAATCTAGAATACCCCTGTTGATGAGTACAAAACTGTATTTCCAGCTCTTTCCAGAAAAAAATCCACAAGATGGCAAATGGGATGGATTGAACTTTCAAATGATTGGGCGATGGTTTGCGGGGATTTCAACGCCAGTTTCTGAACGCCAGTTTACCATAGAAAGTAGTCACACTGTTTGGTCATAATGCCTCATTTTGTTTCGTTTTAATTCAGTAATTTTGCCATTGGGAATTCTCCCACATCCTGTAAAAGACCCTGCAAAGTGTAATGTGTCATGTAAAAATATAAAAATCACAAAAAATAAAATAATGATACGGGACTTGGCAGCCGGCCAAACTTAACAAATTGAAAAAAATAAAAGGATGATATCCAAGAGAAAATGATTCAGTAGGATTTTGATCGTATTGCTTAGATCAAGAACGAATACTTTTATGGGTATGAATTCCCTCGAAAAGCGTTGTGAAAATGATTTGGCATTTTGTGTGAAAAATGCCAAAAAAGCTGAACCAGCCGCGGGGATCCGATCACATGACCATCCGAATGCCTGGCAAAAAGATACACACCGTGAATACACGCGTCAATACAATGCCATAGTCAGAATTCATTTTTTCCATCAGATATCATTCAGATTGATGCGGTATTTAGACTTGACCGGTGTCCAATTTTCTAGTTGTGTAAGTAGTCGTTTCAGCTTCATAATTGGTATTTTCATCTTAATAAATGACTACCCCTATTATTAGTATATTTTGGCTATTTTCAAACTTTATAGAACGATTTCAAAATTTTGGCTGGCTGCCAAGTCCCGTATCGTTATTTTTTAATGCGATTTTTATCTTTTTGCGTGACACATGACATTTTACATGGTCTGGGAGTGGCACCTGCTTCAAGTTGAGTTCTCTCATCATGCATCAAAATCTGTAGTCTTGTAATTCGCCATTTCAAGCTCCAGCATATTGGGATTTGTTACGTTTGATCAGGTTGATTTTTTTTGGTTTTGTTGGACCTATCGTTTTGAATGATTCAGTTGGCATCGTTTGTTCGTGCAGTCGTTAGGGTTGGCCGATGTTTTTTTGAAGGTTTTTTGTAAAACAACGTTTTTTTAATTAAAAAAACATGACGTCCGACGGCCGAGATTTTTAGGTGTTTTGACTAGGTATTTTGCAAAATTTACCCCATGTTTCACTCAAAATCACCAATTTTCATAACTTTTGGACCGCTTTAAGAAATTTTCGGATACATAAATATGTGCGTGTAGACACATTTCCGACCATTTTCCCCTATTTTTAGCATATTCTCTCCCGTTTTCCCTTATATTCCTTCAAAAAGTCGATAAAAATACTTACCAGAAATACGTTTTCTGTACTCGAATACTTTCAAAAAGTATACGTAAATGCGAGTACAGGAACTTTTTTTGGAGGAAACGTAAACGTATTTACTCTGTACTCGAGTAAACGTATTTATCGAGTAAAAGTAAATACGTTTTAACAACTATGACTCCGCGGACAGCGCACTTCACATGCCACATAAATATTTACAATACGCATGTTGTCTGAAGCAATAGCCCGAGTAGCACCAATCAATAAATACCCAGTCACACAAAAAATATAATTAAATTTATAATAGAAAAACGCATTTTCGCGCATTTAACTTTTTTCAATTGTTTGAACACTATAATTTTATTCTTAAAGATGGCGTCATAATAATTTTTTCAAAAAGAAAATCGCTTAACATGCGCGGTCCGCCGAGTAAAAATGCGCTTGATTGAATTTTGTGCCCACATTGTTTGCAGGGGTCAATCTTGTAAAATGTCATGTGAAATGTAACTAGAAATGTGTCAAATGTGTTACTCACTGGAACTGGCCCCAGGAAGCGTATGGCGAGTTGCGCTTGTCAAATCAAAATTGTACCGATGAGAAAATTCTCCAAAATACATTCACTTGTTTTGTTTTCGAGCTTGATGTTTCTGCCTTGAATACTACATTTGTTGAACCGATGTTGTAGTTATGAAATAAATACGTGCATTTGAATTTTCTGCAGATTGAAATGTTCGCCTGGTGCTCGGTTGTGGAAAATACAGCTATTCAGCATATTGTGTCAGTGTATGTCTTGTAGCATGTGCCCCAACCAGATGTATGTGCCGGTGCACATGTAAACCCGCTGCGCATGCAGACCGCCACTCACCCAGCAGCTGCTGCGATGGACCCGGCCGTGCCCGACGCAGGGCAAGGTGCCCGCTGCAGGTGAGTCCCCCTGCAAATGCGTTTGCCCTTCTCGATGCCGTTTTGCGCTGATCTGTTGAGCACAGTTAATTGGTCTTCTGCTTGTGTGCCATATTTGAATGTTTTGAATTAATTATGCTACCGTATTTCCTCAAAATACCCCCGGGGGGGTTATTTTTTAAGAGTGAGAATTTTGAGGGGGGGTATTTCGAGAAGGGGGGTTTATTATTTCGCCAGAAATTTTTTGAAATCGTCGTCGTGAAATTTGAAAATGTCGTCTGAAACGTACGCAGACGTCGAAAAATGCAACAAAAATCGCCATTTATAAGACTCTAAAGACATTTATAAGTGTGTAGACGTACAAACACTGTTCTCACATAACAGAGTCATCGTTTTTAACGTGTGTTCTGCATTGCCGGATGACAAACCGCAGCCTTTGTCATTTACGTTCTCTATACACTAAATTTGGGGGGGGGGTATTTCCAGGGAGGGTTTATAAGTTCATAGTGTCCATTTTGAGGGGGGTATTTCAAGGAAATACGGTAAATAGTTATTTTTAAGTGAGCGGTTGGTAGACTTTCTTCCATATAATCGCTCATTTTGGTTTATATTGATACAAATTGATTTTTCCAATGCATCCAAAGCAGGTGAAAATAGAATTTTAACGATTTGAAACTGTTGATTTACTAGTTTGCAACTTTGACAGCTTATCAGTCATTTCAGCTTCTGATTTAGGCGCCACACACACTGGATGTCAACTGTTTTGGTGTCAACTCAATTTTAGTTAAATTTAGGTTGCTTTTTAGTTGAATTGGATTTTAGTTTAATTCAAGTGAATGTGCGGGGTGCGGCAAAGTCAAATCGGAATTTATATTGTCATGTGCATTTGAACATGGTTTTGCAGCCCCTAAACTAAAAATTTATGCAAAACCATCGGCCCAGTTGACATCCGGACAGTTTTTCATCAATTTTCGGTTTATGGGCTACTAAATGATGTTCAAATGAAGGGTGTGCTTCTAAAAGTACCGATCTACAAGAGTTATGACCATTTTTGGGGTGGAGTATTCCAATTTGTTGGGGGATGGAATACTCCATTTGTGGAGTATTCCATTCTTTTTGGTTATCTAATATGTGGGGGGTGCGAAATTCAATTTTTAGATATGTGCGGTCGAAAAATGCAAAAAAAAGTCACAAAATACAGTTTTGAAGTACCGATCTACAAGCTTTTTCAGCTTTTGTGTCTTTAAAAGTACCGATCGCTACACTTTTTTCAAAATTGTTCTTTTAAATGTACCGATCTGCACATTATTTTTTGTGCTTCTAAAAGTACTGATGTCAGATTGGCGTCCGATTGAGCAAAAACTCATTTTGTGCTTTTTTTATTTTGGGTAAAAGTACTGATCTACATCTTTCTGATTTTGTGCTTTAAAAGGCAACGATCTACATGCTATTACCAAATTGTTCCTTTAAAATGTACTGTTCTACAAAAAATACAATTCACTCAATTTTATATACCTAGCTAGTGTTATGTGTATAAACAATGATTATACCCATGCATGTGGATACCCAACAATATGGCTGAAATACCCATACCCAAAATTCCCGTACCCAATACGGGTAATGCATATTCCAAACTTTCAATTGTGATTATCTCAAAATCGATTTTTGTAGATCGGCAAGACTTTTAGTAGCACACCCTTCAAATGCACACCCCTCTCGGGACCACTATGAAACAATCACCCCCCGGGGGGTATTTCGAGGAAATACGGTATGTAGATGGCATAAACACTGTTCTAACGCAACAATTCATTGTTTTTACCGTGTTTTTTACACTGCCCGAATCACAAACCTCACTTTTGTCATGAACATTCTCTGTACACTCAATTGGGGGGCGGGGGGTATTTCGAGGGGGGGCTAATAAATTCATAGTGGTCATTTTGAGGGGGGGTATTTCGAGGAAATACGGTATTCTAAAAATTTAGAAAATATTGAATGTGATCTTTCCATTGGAATTTCTTCCTTTATTGCGTGGAAAAAGCTTGTTATATAGCACAGTATAATTTGAACTGTGCCAAGTTGGGCTTGTGCCAAGTTCACGTACGCGGCACTCGTACGAACATTGTGTAGAACGTTGTATAGCATAATTTTTGCTGACTTTATGACAAGTTGTCTCCAGAGTTGGTCAAAGTACTGAACTTTTACAAAAGTAAAGGTAAACATAAAGTCGCATTTTTCTACGTCTGCGTGCATTATTAGTATTATACCAGGAGTTCAAAAAATTTCTGGCGAAATAATAACCCCCCCCCCTCGAATTACCCCCACCCCTGGCGGTATTTCGAGGGAATACGGCAGGCAAAAACACGTTGGGTAGTGAATTTGACGGTGAAAATGTATTTATGAAAATTAATGATTTTGAGTGGAAATTCGGTCAAAATTTCTCCAAAAAACCCGACTCTTTCAAGAATCAAGATTAAAAGATTCTTTCAAACTTTCCGTTTAAATACTCCATTCCAGACTCTGTACCAAAAGATTTCGCAACAAATTTCCTTTTTTTTGAAAAATTGGCTAGCGTCCAAACTGCACGAAATGAAATGCTGGCACAATTCCAAGTAATAAACAAAAGAAAAAGCCGCGAAAGATAAGGGTTGGTGACTCACTATTCCAGTTTCACCAACTGAAGACTATCAATATGTGGCTGCAAATTCAGGCGAATGTAATTTTGTCGCGAAAAATGCAAAAATGACTGAATGTTTGAGCAATTTCCATCTGTGGGATTTGGATGCAGCGTTTTTGGGTCTCAAGGCTTTTATTTGCGCGGATGAATCACGCAAATTGGCATAGTGCCAACAGGTAATACGTTTTTCTAAGGTTATTATCTCGGTTTTCAAAGCTGTTCGGTTCATTTTAGTGTATCTGTTCATAGGGATGGCAAGCGCTTTTTTTCAAGCGCTTTTTTTTAAAAAAACGCCGCTTTTTTTTAAAAAAAAGCGCTGGCAAAAATTTTAGTACTCATGCACTAGGTATTTTGCAAAATTTTTTGCGCGCAAGCGCATAATTTCACATGCAAATTGCCATTGGTGGTTGTTTTCATTGATTTTGCAGCATTTTAGTGGCATTGCTTCTATTCCTGCATGGTATCATGTAATAATAAGTTGAGGAGATATGTCAGTGTAGTAAATAATATCCAGCCAATGTGCTTCCACTTTTCTACACTGTGAAACATCACTGTCATGTATTAGCCATCTTTTATAGCCAAATTGAGGCACTATTCCATGCCTAACTTCACTTGCAGTCACGAAACATTCAAAAACGGCGATATACATAATTAGTCGACATAAAATTGGAATTTTTTTGGCAGAAATCAGCACTTATAATGCTATCAGATGATTACATAGCCATTCTATGGTTATATATCATCACAAGTACTGCCACTTGTCTGATATACCTGTATATATTGACTCAGGACCATATTTGGGAGCTTTTCAGGTAACGTCTTGACAATTTTTGAAAAAAAGCGAAAAAAGCGCGTTTTTTTAAAAAAAGCGCTTTTTTTTAAAAAAAAGCGGGGCCGTTAAAAAAAAGCGCTTTTTTTCCATCCCTATCTGTTCATTTTAGTAGTGTATTTTAGTTCATTTTAGTGTAAAGTGGGTCAACTTAGCTAAAATGTTGGAAACAAGTATTTTGAGCAATGGCGTAAAGATGTGAGATTATTTCGACTGTGCAAATCGAAAAATTTCCTTCATCTGTACGATGTTAACGTTTGCGACACCAGAATACATTGTCAAATACTAAAAATTTTATTTCACCCCCGAGATTCTATTCGTTTCACAGTTGATTTTATCGAGTCATATCTAGGGTTGGAAAAAAAACGTTTTTTTAACTCGATGTAAACAACGTTTTTTATTTATAAAAAAACTTTTTTTCAAATAAAAAACGTTTTTTTTAAAAGCTCCCAGATATGACCTTGTGTCAACATATATTGGTATATAAGACAGTGGCAATACTCGGTGATGTTATATATGACCATACAATGGCTGTTGAGCCATGGGATAGCATTACAAGTGGTGATTTGTGTCAAAAATATCCATTTTTTTGTTGACATGTTCGTATATCGCCTTTTAGTCGAATGTTTGTGACTTCAGGTGAAGTTTGGCACGGAATAGTGACCAAACAAGGTTATAAAATGTGGTTGTTACTTTACGAGTGAAGTTACGCACTGTGGAGGTACATGGAAGCACATTACCTCAATATTATATACTACAGCAACATATGACGGCTTATTAACCCATGATAGCACATAGAAATGGATGCTTTGATACTGAAAATGCCACAAAACCGCGTGAAATTGCGTGCTTGCGCGCAAAATTTTTGCAAAATACCAAGTTGTTAATACTAAAAATTATGGCCAATGTTTAAAAAAAAAAATTACGGACGTCATGTTTTTAAAAAAAAAACAACGTTTAAAAAAATGTTTAAAAAACATCGGCCAACCCTGTCATATCCTTGTGTGGGA
Source organism: Sphaerolaimus hirsutus (assembly GCA_964036195.1). NCBI lineage: Eukaryota > Metazoa > Nematoda > Chromadorea > Monhysterida > Sphaerolaimidae > Sphaerolaimus > Sphaerolaimus hirsutus. Next base: position 23,127,834 of record OZ038456.1, read on the forward strand.
AAAATCCGTATTTTTTGGCTCAGTGCCAACGTTTGGTAACGCGTTTGAAACGGAACTGTATTTTTTTGTACTGTAACTGCCTTTCTCAATTTGCACAGGAGCGGCACTGAGGCGTTGCCAGCACGTTTCAAATACAAAAAATATAGGAACATGTGAGTTTTTGTGTGTGAAACAACATTGAATCTTTTTTTTAAACGTTGAAAATTTCTCAGTTGATACTAGGGATGGCTGGCATCTTTTTCAACCATATTTTTAAAGACAACCATCGTCAACACCGTCTTCGCTCAAAAAAGACACCAAACAAAAATATCAGAACTTATTCACTAGGTAAAAAGACATTTTTTTAACATGTCATTTTTTAGACAGAGTCATAGGTATTCTAAATTGAAATCCTAGTCAGTACTCCTGAATTGTTTTGCGTTTTCTCAAATTTCAAGAATTTCATTCAAGTTGTTAGCTTGTTGTCTGTTCTAGTACGAGATTGTTAGCTTTGTTTCCAAAAACTGCCATCCATTTAAATTTCAGCTAAATTTGTTTTTGGATGCACTTATTATCAGACAAACTGAAATCCTAGTTGAAAACAATATTTTGATTAAAACACTGAATTCAAATTTCAAAAATTCCATTCAATCAGTGAAAACAACGGGGCAGGCCTGATACGCACATCTGCCCGTTTTTTCACTTGACAGTTTTTCAAGTGATTTTCAGATATGAGTTTTTCACTTCACTCATATCTGAAAATCACTTAAAAAAGTGTCAAGTGAAAAAAACGGGCAAATGTGCGTAACGGGCAGATGTGCGTATCAGTGCACCCCCAAAACAACCACCGATGTCAATTTGTCGCTCCGGAGGGATAGGTAGCTGATAAATTTTCTGGGGGGTGGGTTCGCGGGTGTTCAATATATAGGCATAGAAAAAAGAAAAGAGAGAAAAATCGCTAAAAAAATGGGTATATAAATACATGAATACTATAAAAAATAACTGAAAATAGGCAGTTATAGGCATGAACTAGTGATTTTGGACGTGAAAATCTATACAAATGTATGAAAAAAGCTACTTTGAGTGTAAATTGGCGTCGTGTTTCTCAAAAATCGCTCCAGATAGGTAGATCTGACTGGGGGGGTAGCCCAAAATTTTGCCTCCGGGATAGATAGATAGCTAGGCGGTGTGGGGGGGGTAACCCCCCCCCCCCCCAACCCCCGCTTTCCTACCCCTGATATAAAGTAGTGCGTTTTGCTCGCAAACAATCGCGTGTCCGCTGTGCAGCGGTGACTTGCGCAGGGCTGCAGCTGACTGGTGCGGCACTCCCCACAAACTCCGCCCACTGCGCAACAACCGGCACGCGCTTTGGCCCCGCCCAGCTTTGCGCCAGCGGCAACGCAAAGATGACTTTTCAGGTTCTGTTTTTTCCTGGATCAGTGCCAATTTTCTGGATTTCAACTGTGAAGGGTGTGGACCCCAGCTTTGGTTCGTATAGATAGTAAATAGCTCCTCCGGGGGATAGATAGCTGCATTTTTTTGGGCGGGTGTTCAATATAAATACAGGCTTTTTCAAGGTATAGAAGGAAGAAAAGAGGAAAAATCGCTAAAAGTAAGCGAAAAATAGGTATATAAGCATATAACGTACACAAATAGCTGGAAATAGCAATGAAACATGGAATAGCGTTTTTGAAGGTGAAAAACTATAAAATGGTATTAAAATTGTGAGCGATTGTGAGTGAAAATTGGGACAAAATTTCTCAAAAATCGCTCCAGATAGGTAGATAGCTGGCCGATATATTGGGGATAGTTAGCCAACGTTTTTGCCTTCGTTATAGATAGATAGCTGGGCGTCCTCCGGGATAGGTAGATAGCCGGCGGATTTGGGGTGTGACTCCCCCGCCTACTAAACCCCTGAAACACTTGATTTTTCCCCTGTTACTGGTGAACTTTTTATATTCCAGTTTTCTGATGGCTTCTTTTTGTTGAATGTTAGTTTTTCGTTGAGTGTTGACACATGGTTTGTGGCATTGTTTGCATTTCAACCGTTAGAATACACTTTTCTAAAACTCTACCGGACCGTTAAAAAAGGTTTTTTTCTTCTTCAAAAAACCCCCAAATATTGATTTCACCGATCCCGTTTGAAAAAACGGCTCCGATGCTACGCTTCTTTTAAAAAACGTTGTTTAAAAACCGTAAAAACTCCCTACGGTTGCCATCCCTACGGTTGCTTATGTTTTTAGTAGGGTACTACCGTGTTTCCTCTAAATACCCCCCCTCAAAATAAGCACTATGAATTTCTAACCCCCTCCCTCGAAATACCCCACCCCCAATTGAGTGTAAAGAGAGCGTCAATGACAAAAGCTGCGGTTTATGACCCGGGCAATGCATAAAAAACTGTAGACTCTTATACATGGTGGTTTTTGTTGCATTTTTCGCGTGAAATTTTGCGGTACGGTTCGGCAAAGTTTGTACAGTAGCGGCGTAGAACACTGAATAATATTTTCGTGCAAAAATGCAGGAAATGCAGCTGCACGTGGGACGAATTGGCACTGGACGAAATCACTCTGGCCGATGTGACACAGGAGGATGGGAAACATTGCGAGTTCCATGTCTGATTGCGGAAAAATGCGTGCGCGCTAAGGATAAAGCGTTGGGTTTTTATCTTCACGATGAGCAGATTTTTCTTTCAAAATAATGTCGTGTTGGTACTGGTAGATATCGAGAATATTACTCAAGTGTTGTAAATACAAAAACGTAAAATTCAATATTTGATATGAAGACGGTCGATATTCGATGGGATACCTTTACGCACATTTTTATTTCCACTCTGTGAATTGTCTCCACGTTTTTCTGTGTAACTGCATGTAATAGGGTTCAAACGGGATTGACTTTTCGGGATCGGGATCGGGATTGGGGTTTCAGGATCGGGATTGGTATTTTGAGATTTCGGGATCGGGATTGGCCGGAATTGGGGTCACGGGATCGGGATTGGCCGGAATTGGGGTCACGGGATCGGGATCAGGATTGGCATTTTTTCAGGATCGGGATTGGGGTCTAGGGATAGAGATTTTCGTCACTGTTCTGGCATTCACAGTTGTTCATAAAGGTCTCAAAACACTGTTGGATGCCAGAAAAGTGACATAAAATGGACGCTGGGGGTTTGCGTTCACATTTTTGCATGCAAAAATGTCATTTTTTTCACTTTTTATAATTTCCACTATATTTTCCGGGATCGGGATCCCGGACTTGGGAGATTCTCGAGATCGGGAACGGGATTTGAAAGTTTTCGGGATCGGGATCGGGATTGGTATTTTTGGATTTCGGGATCGAGATCGGGATTGGGATTGGGGGATCGGGATCGGGACTGCTAAATCCCGGAATTTTACGGGATCCGGGATCGGGATCCCGTTTGAACCCTAACTGCAAACTCTCACAAATTGCTCGGTGAATGCTCGCAAAAATTTTACTAGCAAAAGCATTTGATGTCCTGCATCTATTTGATCTTTTAAAATTGCTATTTGTTGAAAAAAATAGCTTTGCGTTTAAAAAAGTTATCGTCCACTATTTGAATTGCACATTTTTCAGGTTAATTTGCAAAATCTTTTGCCGGGATGCTGGATGCATAAATATGATGAATCAGGAATTCAGACGTTGATAAAAATAAGAGCAGAATAACTTTCCCTCTTGAGTGATCTGTCAATAATTTTTCCATGTCAATGGATTGATTTGCATTGTTACTCGGAATCTGTTCTTATCTATACAATGTACTGTAATTCTGATTTTGTGACAATATTCTGTAATTCCATTTTTGTATTTTTTCATCTTTGTATTTAATTTGTATATAATTCTGCAATAAAATTACGTAATGATATAAATATAGAATCAAACAATTGTGCGTTTTGTAAAGTTACCTTAAATGTTTGCTTGGGCCTCTCCAGGGGTCTCCTAGGGGGGGGGGGGGGCTGGGGGGGGGGCTGCCCCCCCCCAAATCGGCCAGCTATCTATCTATCCCGGAGGTCGCTCAGCTATCTATCTATCCCGAGGCAAAATTTTTGGCTACTACCCCAAAAGACCCCCCCCCAAATCGCTCAGCTATCTATCTATCTGGAGTGGTTTTTGAGAAATTTTGCCCCAATTTTCGCTCAAAATCACTAATGTTCGCACCTTTTTATAGTTTTTCACCATCAAAATCGTGCTTTCCGGCTATATACATGGTTATATACCTATTTTTAGCCATTTTATACCTACTTTTGGCTACTTTTAACTGATTATTAGCGATTTTTTCCCCTTTCTGCCTTCTTAACCTTGAAAAAGCCTATATATTGTGCCCCCGCCAGCCCCCCCCCCAAGCCCCCCCCCCAGAAAATTTTTCCAGCTATCTATCCCTCCGGAGGAGCGATTTGCTATCTATCCAGCCCCCGCGAGGGCCAAAATCCTGGAGACCCCTGGGCCTCTCTCGATGGCGTTATTTCGTTCTATTTATCGTGTATTTTATAGTTTGCGTATTTTGTTCGCGTGTGCCTTCAGCCAAGTGTGTTTATCGACTAGTGATGGAATGGCGCCATTGGCGCTTGACACCATTTTTCAGTGGCGTCCTTGGCGCCTGGCTGCCAGTTCTAACAGATGGCCACAAATGTGCTTTCAGGGTGAACTCGTACAAGAGCGATACAATTTGAAGGGGGGGGGGGCAAGATTCGATATTGACTTAACATTGCTGGAAACGACAGATTTTTGTCCTACTGCCCTTTCGCCAAATGGCTCTTGTCGACGTGCTTTCTGGCGCTTTTCCACCACTAGTGCCGCCCATGTGCCGGTACACATGTAACCCAGTGCTCATGTAACCCGCTGCACATGCAGACCGCCACTCACCCAAGCAGCTGCTGCGATGGACCCGGCCGTGCCCGACGCAGGGCAAAGTCGCCTGCTCAGGGTCAGTTACCCTGCACATTTATGTCACTGTCTGCGTGTTATGTTGCTTGTACCCAGTTGTTTGTGGGTGAATTCTGTGGTGCCTAGTTGTTTTGTATGGCTCTGCTGCTCTGTATTCGTGAAGATTCGTGTGGCGTTTCTGGATTACATTATCGTTGGTTTTTGTGAAGTGAGCGAGTGGCCTGTAGACTTTTTATATCAATTGCTGTCTAGCAAATATACAGAGCGCAGTGTTTTTACGAGAAACAAGCCTGGAGTCCAAATCGCATATGCCACGTAAACTCAACTGCTCAAATGGTTTAATATTTACATAAACATAGATGTTAAAATTACTGAACTTTTTTTCACTGTATATGTACATGTTCAAAGTGTATTTCCTCGAAATACCCCCTCAACATGGACACAATGAATTTGGAAACCAACCTCGAAATACCCCCCAAATTTAGTGTATAGAGTCCGTAAATAACAAAAGCTGCGGTTTGTGATCCGGGAAACATAGAACCAGTGGCGTCGCCTGGATTTTTGAGCGGGGGGCGGATCGTATACGGAGCCCGGCGAACGGGGGGGCAGCGCCCCCCCTAAAATTTGACCCCCGTAGCAGCGGAAAGGAGTTATGGCGCTGGCGCCATTCATGGGCGCCGCGCCATGGCGTGATTGGCATTGGGAATGGCGCCAATGTTTACCATGTAAGACTTCTATTTACCGTATTTCCTCGAAATACCCCCCGGGGGGTGATTGTTTCATGGTGGTCCCGAGAGGGGTTGGGGTATTTCGAGGGGGGGGGGTTGTTATTTCGGCAGAAATTTTTTGAAATTCTAGTACAAAATCCTTGTTTGTGATGTGCGCTGGGGTAGAAAAATGCATCAATAACTGACATGTATAGACTCCTGTAGACTAATATTAGTACGGTGATGATATAAAAACTGTTCTAACGTGATTCCGATTTCCGACAGTGTTTTAACGTGTGTTCTGCACTTCGCAGAACACAAACTGCAGTATTTGTCATGTACGTTCTCTTTACACTGGGGGGTGATTGTTTCATAGTGGTCTCGAGAGAAGGGGTCAAACGAGGGGCGGGATATTTCGAGGAAATACTGTACATGTGTATGTTTCAAATGTACGCGTACAGCCCAGTCCGGTACTTTGTTTAAAGCACATGTAAACGTATTTACAAAGTAATCGAGTAAATGTATTTTTCGAGTAAGTGTAAATACATTTTAACGACTGTGCATGCGAAGAGCCCGGTTAATCATTATTTATTAAATGGTCGTTTACAGGGTTTCGTGTGCCGACAAAAAAGTCAAGCAAGAAAGTTCCATAATTCTGGAATAAAGTTCCTTATCTACGGGAAAAGCCAGTTCAGTATACTTACTAGTTAAGTTTATACACATGCCAATTTGCATATAATTTGGGCCTGTCGTTCAAGACGATTTCAGCATTTGAAGATGAATTTCAGTTGTCGGTTCGGTTTCAAAACGAAAACCGAACCGACAATCAAAATTCATTTTCAAATGCCTATAATTCTTGAACTACATGCTCAAGTTATCTGCAAATTGGCATGTGTGTACACTTCACTAGTGAATACACTTCACCGCCTTTGGTTGCAGATATGAAACTTAATTCCAGAATTATGGAATTTTTTCACCAATCTTTTTTGTCAGCACATGAAAACGTGTAATCGTTGCTTTAGGCGTTTGTGTTTCCACGGAATATAGTGGTTGTCCCACTCGCAGGGGTCTCGAATGGGGGGGGGGTTGGGGGGGGGGGTTACCCCCCCCAAACCACCCAGCTATCTATCTATCCCGGAGGCCGCTCAGCTATCTATCTATCCCGGAGGCAAAATTTTGGGCTACTACCCCTAAACCCCCCCCCCCAAAAATCGCCCAGCTATCTACCTATCTGGAGCGATTTTTCAGAAACTATACCCTAATTTTCGCTCAAAATTGCTATTTTTCATACCTATATATAGATTTTCACCTCCAAAATCACTGGTTCATGTGTATAACTGCCTATTTTCAGCTATTTTAAGTACTATATGCTCTTTTATACCCATTTTGAGCTATTTTACACCTACATTTAGCGATTTTTCTCCCTTTTCTTCCTTCTATGCCCCGAAAAAGCCTATATATCGAACCACCACAACCCCCCCCCCCAAACCCCGCCCCAACCCTCCCCAGAAAATTTTTCAGCTATCTATCCCTCCGGAGGAGCGATTTGCTATCTATCCAACCACTCGGAGGGTCAAAATTCAAGATACCCCTGCCCACTCGCAGCTGTTGGAGTCGCCCACTTGTGTGCCGCACGTGCTGGAGGCGATTCTGCTGTACGCGTGCCCCGCCCCCCAACAGCTGTGCGCGCTGGTGGCGCCCCTGTGCTCGCGGCTCTGGGCGTTCGTGTACTCGCAGCCGAGGCTGTGGCGCCAACTGAAAGTTGACGGTCGTCGGATGAAGAACAATATTGATGCATTGGGCAGCTTGTTCCAGCGGCCACAGGTTTGAGGGGGGACATTTTGCGAGTGTCTCACTTTGAAACCTGGTTATATTGGCAGATAAGTCCTAGCTAGTGATGTAAAAGCGCCATGGCGCTGGCGCCAAAGCAAAAAGCGTCATGGCGCTTTTGGCGCTTGGCACTTTTTTCCTGTGGCGCCATTGGCGCTAGGGGTCGAAAAGCGCCATGGCGCTTTTGGCGCTTGGCGCTAAAGTTCTGGCGCTTTTCACATCACTAGTCCTGGCGGTACAATATCACGCCCCTGCTCTGGGGTTTTATTTCATGGCAAATTTCGCACTGTCAATCGTGGTCCGGAAACCCAGCTGCACATCCATATTTACAACCCGGATCAAAGAATGTGTTTCAAGTTGATGTGAAAACTAGGGATGGCCAAGGTTTTTTTCAAATGTTTTTTAAAATAAAAACGTTTTATTTTATAAAAAACGACCATCGAAACCGTTTTTTAAACACTTTAGTACTAAGCACTAGGTATTTTGCAATTTTTTTGCACGCAAGCGCGCAATTTCACCCGCACTTTACCATTTGTGGTGGTTTTCATTGGTTTTGGAGCATTTTTAGTGTAAAAGGTTCCATTTGTTTATTGTTTGTGCTATTATGTCATAATCTGTCACGATGCGCTAGTGTAGTATATAATATACAGCCATTGTGCCCCACATATGTGAACAGTGTGAAACACCACTGCCAATGTGTAAGCCTGCTCTCATATTCTTATTAAGACACTTTTCCACACCCAACATCACTTGTCACAAAGTCACAAATGTTTGACAAAATGTGATATCCATAATAAGTTGGCATAAAACATATATTTTTGACAGAAATCACCACTTATAATGATATCCCATGGCTCTAAAGCCATTCTATGGCTATATATAACATCACAAAGTACTGTCACCTGTCTAGGGTTGAAAAAAAACGTTTTTTTTTAACTCGATGTTTTTTTTTAAAAACAACGTTTTTTTAAAGCTCCCAGATATGACCTAGTGTCAACATTTATAGGTATATCAGACAGTGGCAATACTCTGTGCTGGTCAATATGACCATATAATGGCTGTGGAGCCATGGGATAGCATTATAAGTGGTGATTTGTGTCAAAAATATCCATTTTTGTCAACATGTTCGTATATCGCCTTACAGTCGATTGTTCGGTGACTTTAGGTGAAGTTTGGAACGTAATAGTGATCAAACAAGGTTAAAAAAGGAGGTTGTTACTTTGGGAGTGAAGTTACACACTGTGGAGGTACATGGAAGCACATTACCTCAATATTATAAAATACAGCAACATATGACGGCTTATTCACCTATGGTAGCACATAGAAATCGATCCTTTGATACTAAAAATGCCACAAAACCAACGAAAACAACAACCAATGTCAATTTGTGTGTGAAATTGTGCGCTTGCGCGCAAAAATTTTGCAAAATACCTAGTGCTTAGTACTAAAAATTTTGGCTGATGTTTTGAAAAAAAAAACATTTCGGACGTCATGTTTTAAAAAAACAACAACAACGTTTTTAAAAAACAACAACGTTTTTAAAAAACAACAACGTTTTTTTTCATAAAAAACGTTTAAAAAAAACATTGGCCAACCCTACACCTGTCTGATTTACCTGTATCTGTTGACTCATGACCATATCTGGGAGCTTTTAAAAAAACCGGTTTTATTTTGAAATAAAACCCTGTTTTTGAAAAAAAACGTTGTTTTTTAAATAAAAAACCCTGTCGTTGAAAAAAAATCTTTTTCAGCCATCCCTAGTGAAAACGCGTCCTTGCAATATATGCCTGAAATGTTTCACTCACAATCTGTGCAAATGATTGAATATTCACAATTTTTTGATTGTCATTCGCAGGTATGCAAAGGTTTGCGGCATTTGAAGTTGGAAAATTTTTCAATGGGAACAAGTCACATGCCGAGGGTCTTTTTCGCCCACCCACTTCCCAACCTGACCGAGCTGCAGCTGGAATGTTGCCAAATTGGCTGGGACATGTGGCTGTCGCTGGCCGGGGCAACTCCGCACTTGCAGCAGATCACGCTGCACTCTCTCACACTTGATCGCAATGAAAGGTCGTCTGAAGAAGTCCCAGAGAGTGGTCGCTTTTGGCCTGCATTGACAACTGCAAAAATGTCAATGTGCAATGTGGATTTGAAGTTGTTTGTGCTGCGGCAGAGTTGCTCACTGGAAATTTGTGAAATTGGACCTTTATCAGATGGTGAGAGGTCCCGGTATGTTCATTTACTCGGGCGTTTTGTTTTTCATTAGCGCAGTTTGTATTTCTTGAAGCTTTTTTGGCACTGCGCCATATCGCCATTAGTGTTTGGCGCTCGTGTTGGTGCAATTCCACTCAGGTACACATTACCATTGGAGGTTGTTTCCATTGTTTTTGAAACAATGTTGGTGTAAAAGTTTCCATTTTTTCATGTTATTGTGTAATATGTGTCATATGCTAGTGTGGTATAAAATATTTGGTCCACTTTGGGAATCAGTTAGATAGTAAATCGCTTGGCGGAAACTCGCAGCGCATCCAAACTCTCAGCGCATCCAAACTCTTAGCGCATCCAAACTCCCAGCGCATGCATGCATCCTGTGGTGCCTCACCTCTGCACCGCTAGGCGTCTCTTGACCAATCATGCCCGCACTCCCAGCCGTTGAATCACTCAGGCAACCCCCACAGTACCTACCAATGTTATCCAAACATTGTGCACATTTAACATTTCAAAATTTACGCAATGCTTACCCTGCAGCATGCACAGGGTCCAGACGGGATCTGAATCCTGAATCCCGAAATTTTTTGGGATTTTGTGGTCCTGATCCCGATCCCGCAGCCCCAATCCCAATCCCGATTCCGAAATCTCAAAATCTCAATCCGGATCCTGGTCCCAAAAAGTTGCAAAACCCAATCCCAATCCTGTTCCTGAAACCCCAGTCCCGATCTCGGAAAAAAATCACAATCACTGTGTTTTTCCATGTGTTCATGTGTTCACTGTATATTTTATGCTATTTTGTGTACTTTATATGCTTTTTTTTTCACCTACTTTTAATGATTTTTCCCCTGTTCTTGCTTCTATACATTTTATATATTGAACCCCTGCGAACCTCCCCACCAGGGGTATCAAAATTTTTTTTTGGAAAACAGAAATGATAAAAATTTGCACTTGCCAGAAAACAGAAATGGAAACAGATAACTATTTTGCAAACGGAAATGGGAATTGAAAAATTTGCACTTCCTGAAAATGGCAAAATGAAATGCTGGAAAATGGAAAACAGAATACAAAATTTGCATTAAAACAGGAAAATTTGCAAAAAATTTGCTGGAAACAGGAAAAAATTGCAGCAATTTTGTCAGAAACGGGAAAAATTTGCAAAAATTTCTCTGAAATGGGAAAAATTAACAATTTTTTTTCACAGAATTGAAAACCTTGATGCATTTTTATCAGTTTGGCTAAAACAGATAAGGCGCCTTTTACACTGTGAGACTGAGAAATGAGCTGGAAAAATGGAAATGAAAAACATTAGCAGCCTGAAATGGAAATGCAGAAAATTAGCATCATGAAAATGGAAACAGAAATGGAAAAATTTTGCCATTGCGAAACAGAAAATGGAAAACAAAGTTGACACCCTACCACCCTTAAACCCCCACAACATCCCAAACTTTTTTTCAGCTATCTATCCCTCCAGAGGACCGATTTACTATCTATATGAACCCCCTGCAGGGGTCCAAATTTACAAAACCCTCGCAATACCATGAACAAATGGAAGCTTATACCCTTAAAAATTTTTTAAACAGATGTAAAAAACTTCCAATGGTAATGTGTATTTGAAATTGCACGCTTGCATGTGAAAGTTGCAAAATACCCTGTGCTTGAGTGTTATCAATTTTTCCAGCACTATTGCAAACTACTGAGACCCTTGCAAATATTTTTTTAAAGCGACTTTAAAAAGCACTGGCCATCTCTATCAGGGACGTATCCAGGATTTTTGAGCGGGGGGGCTGTTTGTTTACGGAGCCTGGCGAACGGGGGGGGCTCAGCCCCCCCCCCCTAAAATTTTACCTGTGCAGTGGCGGAATGGCGCCATGGCGCTGGCGCCATTCGACGACGCCACGCCATGGCGCCATTGGCGTTGGCGCTGGCGCCATGAACCGCTGATATGTATGTAAATATACATACATATGGAGAGACGGGCATGAAATTCAACGTATTTTACAGATATTTGAGGGTACAGGTGCTGATTTTCCAATAATCCCGTGGACGGTGGAAAAATGCGCGCTCGCGCGCAAAATTTTTACATAGCACCTTGGAAATTAGTACCGAAAACGGCATTTTCCTCGATTTTTTCCAGTCTCACCCGGGAACGGGGGGGGGCTGCAGCCCCCCCCCCGCCCCCCCCTGGATACGTCCTTGATCTCTATTTACACTTAGGGTTGGGATTGGGACTATATCGTATTGAATATCGGATATCGACCATTTTTTCATATCAAATATCGAAAATTTTGAAAAAATATCGAATATCGACCATTTTATCGATATTCTGATATTCTGTTTGACCTATTTTTGATCCCATAATAAATGGGCGAAGCCAACAAAAATTGGACGCTGCAGCCATATAGCCGGAATTACAGCTCAGCGGCGTTTGACGTGAAATGATGGTGTCATAAAATTGATAACATCAAAATAGACATAGGTACAGCGTTGAAATTTCAGAATTTGATAGTTCTAGTAATTGTGTGAAAGTGAAATGTCCTAAAAAAATTGAGAAAATAATTATTATTAAATAAGTTATTAATTTTATGTCAAAATTTACACATTCTACGTCAACATTTCACGTCAAACATTTCATGTCACCAAAATCATTTGACGTTAAATTAATAACTACTTTAATAATGATTATTTTAAAAAAATTTTTGGGACATTACACACAATTACTAGAACTATCTAATTCTGAAATTTCAATGCTGTACCTTTGTCTATTTTGATGTAATCAATTTTACGACATCATCATTTCACGTCAAACGCCGCTGAGCTGTAATTCCGGCTTAACATGTGTATGCTTTTGAATGCACAAAGTAATATTTCATATAAATAGCATGCCATTTTTCATTGAGCTATCAACAGTAGTATAAGAAGGGTAATGTATACACACCCCAACAAAATACAAGCTATTAACAAAGGAAACTGCATTACAATGAAACAATTTCACCAAAATGTGGCTAAAAAATTTTTAGCAGTCTTTTTAAACAACAACCTTTCAAATGTAAAAAGCCAGCCACCCCTAGTTACAAGTATGAAATGTAAATGTCTGTAGAATGATTTTCCACCTGATAAAATTAGATTAATCCTGTTCTCATTTCATCCTCTCATTTTGACTGTTGCGAGACTCATTTGAAAATATGATCAACCATGTTTGTGCCTAAATGGAAACACAATGAGCCCCATCTGCATGAAAATATCGAAATATCAAAATATCAAAAATATCAAAATATCGATATTGAATATCGAGCATATTTTCATATTGAATATTGAATATCGAGGGTCCATATCATATCGATATCGAATATCGAGTTTCAGAAAAAAATATCGAACATCGGTATCGAAAAGTCATATCGTCCCAACCCTATATATATATATAATTATATTTTGCTAATCACAGTGTTTTTGCATGTAAAGATAATGTTGGGACACAATATCCACGAACTTGAACATAACTAGGGTTGGAAAAAAAACGTTTTTTTTTTAACTCGATGTTTTTTTTTATAAAAAAAACGTTTTTTTTTTTAAAAAACGTTTTTTTTTAAAAGCTCCCAGATATGACCTAGTGTCAACATATATAGGTATATCAGACACTGGCAATACTCTGTGATGTTAAATATGACCATATAATGGCTGTGGAGCCATGGGATAGCATTATAAGTGGTGATTTGTGTCAAAAGTATCCATTTTTCGTCGACATATCGTTCGTATATCGCCTTATAGTCGAATGTTCGTGACTTCAGGTAAAGTTTGGTACGGAATGGTGATCAAACAAGGTTATAAAAGGAGGTTGTTACTTTGGGAGTGAAGTTACACACTGTGGAGGTACATGGAAGCACATTACCTCAATATTATATATTACAGCAACATATGTCGGCTTATTCACCCATGGTAGCACATAGAAATGGATGTTTTGATACTAAAAATGCAACAAAACCAATGAAAACAACCACCAATGTCAATTTGTGTGCGAAATTGCGCGCTTGCGCGCAAAAATTTTGCAAAATACCTAGTGCTTAGTACTAAAAATTTTGGCCGATGTTTTTTTAAAAAAAAAAACATTTCGGACGTCATGTTTTTTTTTAAAAAAAAACGTTTTTTTTTTAAAAAAAAACGTTTTTTTTAAAAAAAAACGTTTAAAAAAAAACATCGGCCAACCCTAAACATAACGCGTTGACAAAGAGTGCAACGGTGGAACAAAACTAGGCTGTCAAATTTCCGTTTTCCATTTCTGTTTTCTGAAGACAAAGTTTTCCCTTCCATTTTCCAGCCACTGAAATTTGAGTTCCGTTTTTTGTTCCGTTTTCTGGACCACAATATTTTTTTTCATTTCCCTTTCCATTTTTCCGACTCAATTTCCGTTTTCCGGCTTAATTTTCAGCTTTTCCAGCTTTTTTTTCATTTTCTTGCTCAATTTTCTGTTTTTTATTCACCTTTTTCCATTTTCCGGCTAAATTTTCTGTTTGTCCACCTCATATTCCATTGTTCTGGCTCAACTGTCTGTTTTCTGTTTCAGCCAAACAGGTAAACATGCATGCTGGCTTTCAATTATGTTAAATTTTTTCCATTTTCCATCAAAATTGCAGCAATTTTTACCATTTCCAGCAAATTCAGCATTTTTTTCCGTTTTCCAGCAAAATTTCAGCAATTTTTTTCTGTTTCTGTGCAAATTTCATTTTTCATTTTCCAGTTTTCTGGCCTTCTTTCTGTTGTTAACATGCTGAAATTTTTTTTCCGTTTCCATTTCCGTGGCAAGTGCAAGGTTTTTTTCCGTTTTCCAGCCGCTGAATTTTTTCCATTTACATTTCCATTTTTCATAAAAAATTTTTGACACCCTAGACAAAACCATTCCACAACATGTGAATGCATGCTATAGTTGTGACGCGCACAAACCCAGCATCGAAACAACATAATGACACACCGAAACAACTTGTTGACAACTCCTTGTCAACTGGTGAATCGCTGTGGAAGGATAGTTATATACCCATTTTGGCAATTTCTCCCTTTTCTGCTTTCTACACCATGAAAATACTGCGCCAATTATATACTTTTGAAAAATTTTATTTTTGTCGGGGACCGGTCCCCGGCCGGGACCTGTGTAAATAGCCCCATGAAAATGCCTATATTTTGAACCCCCCAGGAGATGCATTGCTGCGCTGGTGGAGCGACACAAGGACACACTCAGAGAATGTCTGTTCAATCAGATTGGTGATGCATCAGTCAGGCAGCTGGCCACCTGCGAGCACTTGACCAAATTTGTGGCAAATTGTTTTGATGTGACAGCAGAAGCTCTGTGCACTCTATGGGTTGGTTGCATTGCATCTGTTGCAATCACTTGGCCCGCCAACGTGTGCAATGTCTTTCAGAATCTGCGCACCACCCTGCAACACCTGCAACTTACTCGGGTTTCTGAAGTCGATTTGAATAGATTGCTCTTGCAGGGGGCGCCCTGGCTGCAGCTCACAACCCTGATGATTCATCAGGAAATTTATAGTGAGGAGACGATCAGTGCGATTGTGCGCAGCTTGCCAGGCTTGCAAGAACTTTCTCTGCATCGTTTGGCTCGTCTGAGTGACGCGTCACTGCGCACCTTGGTGGTGGGGCTGCCGCAGCTGCGCAGCTTGCATCTGTGGTACAGGGAAGTGGCAGCAGATTTGCAGTGTTCTGCGCTGGAATCTGTGCCCGCGGACAACTGGACGCAGCTGCAGTACATTCGTCTGATACACATTTGGGTGCTTCATTTTCACTTTTAATAGTAGAAACCTATTTGTGTGTAGCAATTTCCACTGAAAACATTTGCTATTTATTTGACAGAAAAGAAAGAATAAAATTTTTGTTGTAATATAAAAAATTATTAATATTCAATATGGTAGCCCGATATTTTGTGTTGACATTCAAATATTCCCAATTTATCAACATTCATGCAGGGCGATCGGCAGGGGATCGTGGACAGCGCTCTGGATGCACTCCGCTTGAGGGCCGCTGGACAGATTACATGAAACATGGGCCCTGGTGTAAGTTAAAGATGTGTTCTGCATGCTTTTATACTTGGGCAGGTTGTGATGTGGTGCAAAAAAATGTTTTAGTCTAGTTTCAAATAATTTTGTATTAATAAAATCATGGAAATTGTTTGTAACACAACACAATTTGGAACAGG
Organism: Sphaerolaimus hirsutus; assembly: GCA_964036195.1. NCBI lineage: Eukaryota > Metazoa > Nematoda > Chromadorea > Monhysterida > Sphaerolaimidae > Sphaerolaimus > Sphaerolaimus hirsutus. The sequence continues at coordinate 23,143,653 of OZ038456.1, forward strand.
TTTAGATCTTTTGAAATATAAATTTGCACCTGTAAATTTTTTTTCCATACTGTTACACATACCGTTGCGCAAATTAGCAGTGCAGCTGGCGCGGTAATTATGACCTGGGGATGGCTGAAAAAGGTTTTTTCAAGATAGGTTTTTTTTAAACCCGTTTTTCTCAAAAGCTCCCAGATGTGGTTATGAGGCAACATATACAGGTATATCAGACAGATGACAGTACTTTGTGGTGTTATGTATGGTCATATAATGGGTGTGGAGCCATGGGATATCATTATAAGTGGTGATTTCTGTCAAAAATATCGGTTTTATGTCAACATATTTTGTATATCAGCTTTTGTCAAACATGCGTTACTTCAAGTGAAGTTGGCCATGGAATAATGTTTAAATTAGGTTATAATAGAAGGTTGATTCATTAGCAGTGATTGTTCAGGGGGTCGGGTCGGTGCACAAGTCATCCTGGTGCCCAAGTAGGGCTGGTGCACAAAAAGTTTTGATACCCGGTGCCCAAGTAGGCCCGGTGCCCAAGTAAAGTGCCTGTACTTGGGCACCGGGCGACTTTTTACTTGAGCATACATGTGCATTGCTTGGGCACCACTTGTGCATTACTTGGGCAGCACTTGTGCACCTTGCGTCAGGCCTTACTTGAGCATCCTGGATCTGCTCACCCTGCGCGAGCGCCATGGCGCCATTTTCTCTGGCGCCTGGCGCCATTATTTCAAATGGCACCTTTGGCGCCTGGCACCATTGTTTTCGACGGCACTAGAAATGGCACCAGGGTGCCCCAAAAGAAAAATGATTTGAGGACTATAAGAGTGTAATATTTACATATATAAATTGTTTCCAATGTAAAGGAAACATCATCACTCCTAATGTATATATCCACTTCCTTCACTTTTTTACACAATTCCACATTCAATTTACCATATTTCCTTGATACACCCCCCTCGAAATACCCACGTTCAAATTTTGCTGGAGAAATAATAACCCCCATGGGGGTATTTTGAGGTAATACGGTAAATACATTAGATGCTACTCCATACCGTTTTTCTTGCTCTACCCTTTAGTTTATTAGCCCACTTTGTAGCCATTTAAAAAAATTTATTTGTTATAATTTAAATAAAAAAACCACTCAACCATTAGTGGTTGTACCCTATTCCTCGCAAAAATGAGAACCTAAATAATTACAATGAATTTTCTATATTTGGATGATTATCCATCACTAGTTGTATGAGAATAGCAATGTTGACGTTTCTGTGGTCGGCACCACCCAGTGCACAAGTATGGCACCCATTCTTGTGCACTTGGCGGGGTGCTTGCACCTGCCCTGTACACAAGTAAACAGCTGCCCCATGCCCAGTAAATGCTGTGGCCGGTGCACAAGTACGGGCACTTCACTTAGGCACCGGGCCTACTTGTGCATTGGGCCTACTTGGGCACTGGGCCTACTTGGGCACCGGGTATTATAACTTGTTCACCGGCTCTACATGGGCACCGGTTTTACTTGTGCAACGGTCTGGCGCCATTGTTCACACTTTACAAGTATATGGATGCACATTGACTGGATATTATATATTTAACTAACATATCATGGCTTATTATGACACAATAACAAATGGAAGCTTTCACACTAAAAACGCCTCAAAACCAATGAAAACAATCACCAATGGTAGTGTCTATAAATATGAAATTGCACGCTTGTGCCCAAAAAATGCTGAATACCTAGTGCTTAGTAAACTCTGCAGACATTAGGCTATACAATGTGTTAATGGAGTCATAACACTGCAATTGGGCCAAGAATAAAATGGGTCAAATGTAGTTAACAATAAAATGCACAATTTTAATTACAAAATTTTCGCAATGTCTAAAGTTGACAAACTTTTTGCTATACAATTTTGTTCCATTGATTTATGATTGATTTTGTTTCAATTTTGAATTTGAATGGACTGTTTCTATTCAGTTTTGTGTTTATTTTATCCAATCCTACCTTTTATTTTGAGAAATGTCTACTTGCTTCTTTTTGGATCAGTCCCAAAAATGTTTGTCGGATGTGCAAAGGACAAAGCAAATTAAAACAAACATTTGTACTCACCCATCACTTTTCTTGTTCCATTGGTGTCACACACACTGGATGTCAACTGTTTCAGTGTCAACTCGATTTTAGTTCAATTTAGGTTGCAGGACAATTTTCAATTGCACGTACCGCAAAGACAAAGAGGAATTTTTATTGCCATGTGCATTTGAACAGGGGTTTGCAGCCCAAAAACTGAAAATTTACAAAAAACCATCGGCTCAGTTGACATCCGGATGTCAACTGCTCTGACAGTTTTCCATTAATTTTCAGTTTATGGGCTGCGAAACCATGTTCAAATGACCATGACAATATGAATTCCTTTTCAACTTTCATGCATCCTGTGATCGAAATTGAGCTATAATCGAGTTGAAACTGAAACAGTTGACATCCAGTGTGTGTGGCTCCATTCCGATGGAATGTGCGTTTTTGATATCAATGGATTCTGTTTCCACTATAGTGGATAATGTTATTCCTAAAAACGCAGAAATGGGACAGTAAAGCATGCTTAGATGTCACATTTGAATGTTATTAGGAGTTAAAAACTCTTTTGACCTGATAAAAATAAGTGTTTTGATTGAATGTTAGAAATTGTGAGTAGATTGATAATTTGCAATGAATATAGGTCAATTTAATAATCTCCTTCAAATGAGCAAAAGTTGCAGCTTGTGGCAAGCAGAAGATAGATAGTCCTCAGATAGAGCTCCTCAGATAGACCAGCAGAAGTTTTTTGTATTTTTATTTATTTTTATTTTTATTAAGCACTCGGTGAAGGTGAGTTTCATCTTGCCGACACTCAGCGAAACGAAACGTAAGTGGAACAAAATTGTAGAATATCATGTCTGCCCAGTATACAAAAAAATTTGGCTGGGGTTTTTTTAAATAAAAAAATGGTGGTTCGATGGTTATTTTTTTAAATAGAACATTTTTTATATAAGAAACATTTGAACAAAACCCCGGGCCATCCCTATTATGATTGCATGAAAAATCTTTTTCAAACCCACCCCAGACTTTATGATAAACAGCGTGCAAGCCCGCTAGACATACATTGCTCTCTTAGAATTGGAAATAAAACTTAAAGGTAAATTTTCTCTTTCTGGAAATGTCAACTTTTTGGAATTATTGACTATGGATTTTGGAATGTGAAGGCCTCATAAACATGGACATAAAACATTGGTAGATGTTTGCAAAGCACATGTTGCATTCATTTATATGTTGTCATTGATGAGCATGGCTGGGAAAGGGGGGGAGGGTGTGGCTGGGGCTTGGCCGTAAAGTAAACCCAGCTGTAATGTAGACCTGGGGGCAGTCCCAAGCCCTGTAAAGTGTCAAGTAAAGTGTCAAATGTAAAGTCAAATGCAAAGTAAAGTGTCAATCAAAACAAAAAAAAATATTTTATTACTGAACTTTGCATGACAATTGACAGTTTACTTTGCATTTGACTTTACATTTGACGCTTTACTTTACACTTTACAGGGCTTGGGATTGCCACCTGGCCGTATTGTAAGCCTACCCAGCCATAAAGTAGAGCTGGCTGTAAAGTAGGGTGTGCTACATTATGGCCTGGCATCATTACGACTGGGTTTACTTTATGGCTGGGTTTACATTCCGGCCGAGCAGGGGGATTGGTCAACTTTTTCACTTTACTTAAATCCAAACATCACTTGAAAAAGCGTAAAGTGAAAAAAATAGCCAAAAACACTAATCCCCCCACTCCGCCGGAATGTAAACCCACATTGTCCCCATCTTGTTTCTACATGTCAGCATGTTGGTGGGAGGCTGCTCAACTGTGGGAGGCCGCTCAACTAATTAACTATCTATCCTGCATAGGGTTGGCCAATGTTTTTTTTGTAAAAAAAACATGATGTCAACTTTTTGGAATTATCGACTATGGATTTTGGAATGTGAAGGCCTCATAAACATGAAATGTTGGTAGACGTTTGCAAAGCACATGTTGTATTCATTTATATGTTGTTCATTGATGAGCAGGGCTGGGAAAGGGGGGGGGAGAATGTGGCTGGGGCTTGGCTGTAAAGTAAACCCAGCCGTAATGTAGACCTGGCCGTAATGTAAGCCTACCCAGCTGTAAAGTAGGGTGTGCTACATTATGGCCTGGCATCATTACGGCTGGGTTTACTTAACAGCCGGGTTTACATTCCGGCCGAGCAGGGGGATTGGTCAACTTTTTCACTTTACTTAAATCCAAACATCACTTGAAAAAGTGTCAAGTGAAAAAAACGTTGAAAAAAAGCCAAAAACACTAATCCCCCCACTCTACCGGATTGTTAACCCACATTGTCCCCATCTTGTTTCTACATGTCAGCACGTTGGTGGGAGGCTGCTCAACTGTGGGAGCTATGGGAGGCCGCTCAACTAATTAACTATCTATCCTGCATAGGGTTGGCTGATGTTTTTTTTATCAAAAAAACATGAAGTCCGAAATGTTTTTTTTTAACATTGGCTGAAATTTTTAGTACTAAGCACTAGCACTGCAAAATTTTTGCACCCAAGCACGCAATTTCACACACAAATTGACATTAGTGGTAGTTTTCATTGGTTTTGTAGCATTTTTAGTATCAAATCATGCATTTCTATTTGCTACCATGGGTTAATAAGCTGTCATATGTTGCTGTAGTATATAATATTGAGGTAATGTGCTTCCATGTACCTCCACAGTGTGTAACATCACTCCCAAAAGTAACAACCTCCTTTTATAACTTTGTTTGATTACTATTCCGTGCCAAACTTCACTTGAAGTCATGAACATTCAAGTATAAGCCAATAGACGAACATGTCGACAAAAAAATGGATATTTTTGACACAAATCACCACTTGTTATGCTATCCCATGGCTCCACAGCCATTATATGGTCATATTTAACATCACAGAGTATTGCCACTGTCTGATATACCTATATATGTTGACACTAGGTCATATCTGGGAGCTTTTTTAAAAAAACATCGAGTTAAAAAAAAAACGTTTGTTTTCCAACCCTAATCCTGCAGGCAAATTTTGTGCTTTGAATGGGGGTGTGTCCGTGCACAAGTAGCAAAAGTAGTAGAAGGGCACCATTGTGCAACATACTTTGGCACCCTCAAATGGCACCATTCCATCACTAATCATGTGTATATTTGTTGTTTTTGGTGGGAGGGGGGGTCGCAGGGTTTCAACATATGATGTTTTTCAAGCTTGACAAGAAAAAGGGAGAAAAATCGCTAGACACATCTAAATAGCGTGAGCATTTGACTGTTACCCAACCCCCCTCAAACCCCCCATACTTAACCCCTGCAGTGTCCATGAAGACCCAGTACTCAATTATGGGGGCCATACCTAAGAACTGGGTCTACATTGACACCAGACATTGTTACTTGTGCACCGGGTTTACTTGTGCACTGGTCCTGCGCCGCTTTGAACACCCCTCCAAACCCGCCAGCTATCTATCCATTTTTTGAGCGATTTTCGAGAAATTGTACACCAATTTTTGCTCAAACTCACCAGACTTCTACAAACCTATAATTATGTTGAACCATCTCAACCCCCCGCCCCTCACCCCTAAAAAATCAGCTATAACTGAGGCCTTCTGTGCATGTAAACCCGGTGCACATGTAGACCCTAATTTTCACTCAAAATCACTAATTTTTGAGATTAGTTTTTTTAGATTTCCACCTCTAAAGTGATTAGTTAATGTGTTTAATTATCTATTTACAGCTATTTTTTTTAGTATATTTGCCAATATACCCTTTTTAGCTATTTTTCACCTACTTTTTTCTCCCTTTTCTTCTACACATTAAAAAAGCCGGCTATTTACATAGGCCCTGGTCGGGGACCAGTACCCGGCAAAAAAATAAATTTTTTTAATAGTCAATTTTGGTGTATATGGGTTGTTTGCATGTTAATTAGATGAATTTTATCACCAAATTTGCATGCACAAAATTTCTGCAAGACAGTTACATGGGCTGATGCATTTTTTTAGGAGGGTGTAAAATTTTATTTTTGATTTGTCTCAATTTTGGCATGCATGTACTCCTTCGTTTAGTTAGTACGCATGCCAAATTTCAGCTCAGAGCAGTTGCACTGAACTCTTGTATAGTGAACAAAATCTCACCGCGGACTGGTCCGCGGCAGACAAAAAATCTGCCCCGGTCAGGGATGAATGTCCCTGGTCGGAGACAAAAATTCTTTGTTTATGGAAAAATAATTTTTCTCACTGGGGACGTTTGGCACCAGTCGGGGCCATTTCTATTGCCGCCAGGGACTGGTCCCTGGTGAGATTTTGTTCAGTATACAAAAGTACAGTGAGCAACAAAACTAACAGCATTAAAAAAATAAGAATCGCTAACCGCTCTGAGCTGAAATTTGGCATGCATCCTCACTAAACGAAGGAGTACACGCATGCCAAAATTGAGACAAATTGAAAATAAAATTTTACACCCTCCTAAGAAAATGCATCAGCCCATGTAACTGTCTTTCCGAAATTTGGTGCATGCAAATTTGGTGATAATTCACCTAATTAACATGCAAACAAACCATACACACCAATTATTCACTTTTCCAATTATTTATTTTTTGCCGTGGACTGGTGCCTATGTAAATAGCCGAGAAAGCCTATATATGGAGCCCCCGTGAACCACTCAAAAACTTTTTCACATATCTATCCCTCCAGATGTGCGATTTGCTATCTATTTAACCCCGCAGAGGTCAAAATCTAGAATACCCGTGTTGATGAGTACAAAATGTATGCCCCACTCTTTCCAGAAAAAAATCCGCAAGATGGAAAATGGGATGGATTGAAATTTCAAATGTTTGTGTAATGGTCTTCAAGGATTTCATGCTGTACCCCAATTGACAAATGAATGTAGTCATAATGTTTGGTCATAATGTCTTATTTTGTTTTGAGCGTCATGTTAATTCTGTCACTTTTACACTGTTGTTGAAGTTGACTTCTCTCTGCTCTTGTCTGTGCTGCAATCTATATTTACTTGTTTTTTTGCCAGTAATCTATGAGCGTTTTGACAATCATTCAGTTTTGTGTTGTGATTTATCATTCCAAGCTCCAGCACATCCAGATTTATGTTGAGTTCATCAGGTTAAAAAATTATGGTATGTTCGACCTATTGTTTTCAATTATTCAGTTGGTTTTGTTTGCTCGTGCGGCTGTGCATATCAACTTCGTTTGTTCTGCGCGTCGATTGCTCACTTCTGCTTTGATTACATACGTATGTAATATGTACACTCCGCGGACAGCACACTTTGCATCCCACATACATATATACAAACACGCAATTTTTTTCTGATATGACGGTACATCAGCACTAATTAAAAGTAATTAAAGTCACTTGTGCCAAAAATAAATGTATTTATAATATTACAATAAAAGCGCATTTTCGCGCGTCAAACTTTTTCAATTTTTTAAACACCAATTTTATTGGTTGCGATGTCGCCATGATTGATTATTTCTTTCAGAAAACCGTTTAGCATGCGGTCCGCTGAGTGAATATATTCATGATTGAATTTTGTACCGACATTGTTTCCTGGTGTCAATCCCGCATCTTGTAAAATGTCATTTCAAATGTAACCACAAATATAAATTTAACTTTAATCATTCACACACTGGAACTGGTCCCAGGGAGCGTATTATGTGTTTTTTATCAAATTTTACAAATGAGAAGGTTCTCCAAGATACATTACTTGTTTTGTTTTCGAGCTTGAAGTGTCTGCCTTGAATACTGCTAGTGCTGTCGTTGTACCGCTTTTAAAGTAATACAATAAATACATGCAAATGATTTTTTTGCATATTGAAGTGTTTACTTGGTCCTCAGTTGTGGAAAATACAGCTGAGCTACCGTATTTCTTTCAATAGAAGGGCGGTCTCTAATAGAAGGGTCAAACTACTGGAATTGTGCTAATATTTACAAATAATAATAAAAATGTTAGCAGACAGTGTTAGGTGGCTCTGGTTAATTGATCTGTTGGCATTTTAAGATAAAATGTTACATCATTCTATGAATTATTATTTGTATTGACGCTCGATAAAACCTGAAATAACAGTTCGCAAAACCTTGTAGAATTTCAAAGCTTGATTGAAAATATGATGAAAAATGGGACGCCCTTCTATTAGAGAAAATGCGGTATTTAGCATATCGTGCTTGTGTATGTTTTGTTAGCGTGTCGCCCGGCCAAGCGTGAGTTGCCGACCCTGTGCCAGGGGATGTACCGGCCGTAAAGTAAACCCGGCCGTAAAGTAGAGGGTGCTACTTTAGGCCGGGCATCATTACGGCAGAGTTGTTAAAAGTACTGAACTTTTTTCAAAGTAAACGTAAACTCGGTTCTGTATGTAAACGTAAAAAAATGTTCTCAATTACGTTTTCTGTACTCGCGTACTTTCAAAAAGTACCGAGTAAGTGAGTACCGGTATTTTTTCGGGAAGAAACGTAAACCTATTTACGCAGCACTCGAGTATACGTATTTATCGAGTATACGTAAATACGTGTTAACAACTATGCATTACGGCCGGGTTTACTTTACGGGCGAGATCTGGCCATGCAGACCCACTGCTCATCTATCAGCTGCCCGGCGGTGCTGCCATGGACCCGGCAGTGCCCGAGGATGGACCGAGTCGCCTGCTGCGGGGGAGTCCCCCTGTGAATGCGGTCGCCATTTCCAATGCTCTTTTGTGGTGGTGCTTTGCAGTGCCAAGGTTTTTCTCTTCCTTTCGTGTTGGCAGTTTTTGAAGGTTTTGGTTACGTTATGGCTAGATAGTTTTTTTAAAGTGAGCGGTTGCGAGAATTTCATATCACCCAATAATACATGATCGCACCTTGGCAAATATCATAGACACTTGATATGAGAAGCTAGCAAAGAGTCCATATATACCGTATTTCCTCGAAATACCCCCCGGGGGGTGATTGTTTCATAGTGGTCCCGAGAGGGGGGGGGGTATTTCGAGGGGGGGGGTTATTATTTCACAAGAAAATTTTTGAAAACCAAGTACGAAATTGTCGTCTGAAACGTACGCAGACGTCGAAAAATGCAACAAAAACCGCCATTTATAAGGTTCTGTCGACTAATATTGGTATGTAGATGGTATGTACACTGTTCTAACGTGACACCGACATTGTTTTAACGTGTGTTCTGCAGTACACTGAACACAAACTACAGTTATTGTCATGTACGTTCCCTTTACACTCAATTTGGGGGGGGGTATTTCGAGGGGGGGGGGGTGATTGTTTCATAGTGGTCTCGAGAGGGGGGGGTCAAACAAGGGGGGGGGGGGGTATTTCGAGGAAATACGGTAGTATACCCCGAAAACAAGCCCTCAATCAAATGTTTTCATATTTACATACTATTTTATGAAGTGCCCATTTGCAACGATGGGTGAGTTCTCAAAATAAAAACACTTTCGGTATTTTGAGTTTTTCAAAAATGAATATCTGCGTTTTGAGTTTTTTCACGAAAAAAACTTGAGTTTCTGTGTTTTATTTCTGTGTCTTTTGAAAAAACTTGAGTTTTTTGGTAAAAACTCAAGTTTTTTAGTAAAAACTCGAATTGTTTTACAAAAAGTTGCATTTTACAGCATTTTACTGTTGAAACAGTGGTTCTCTTATCAAATATTGGTTTTGCATACATTTTTTCATGTATTGGAAAATTTTCATTAGTTCACTGGAGGTAGTTCCAAATGGGTGACCAATACCTTTGACAGCTTGGGAGGTGAGGAGCCCTCAGCTCAATTGTGTGAGCTAGCAGACCCTGGTCGACACTCCTCAACACTTCGATCACAGTCCATAATATTGTCAAAACCACCAGGAGCTGTGGACACCGTTATTTTTTGGATACTTATTTCATCGTTTAACTTGGAAACTATGTACATATTTACACACTATACATACATGCATACCTTATGTATGCACATACACACATTGTTCAGTTCAAATCTTGTGCCTTCAATTGCTTGAATAAAAAACTCAAAAAACATTTCCGTATTTTCCGTGTTCTCCAAAAAAGAACTCATTTGAGTTTCCGTGTTTTTCAAAATTGTTGAGTTTCCGTGTTTCTGTGTTAAACAAAAACACGGAAACTCAATGAGTTTCCGTATTTAAAAAGTGTGTTTTTGCCATCGTTGCCCATTTGTTCATTATTTAGTTGTTAGTATCACTGAACTTTTTAAAAGTATATGTAAACGTAAAGTACTTTTTTACTTACCACAAGCTATAGAAAACGTAAAATACGTTTTTTTACTCGTACTTACGCGTAAATGTGGGTACTTTTCTTGTGAGTGTAGAAATGACTACTTTTCTTCATAGAAGATGTGAAAGTGGGCACTTTTTCATACGTGTGCAGCACAACGTATGTTTTTCCATAAGCAAATGCTAGATAAAATTGTTTTCAAGGTCTCTTTACTCTAGTAGATAAAAACCGTCGCTCTACCGACTTGTTTCCACTTCTATTGTCTGCACAACCATCTCGATTTGGTTGCGATTTTTTTTATATTTTTAAAGGCACTACCCCCGCGTATCTTTAATATTCAACGGAACCACTTCTGTAAATACATAGCAGTGTAGTAACTTTATTTATAAATATGTCCCACAAGTTTCTGAAATATATTTTTTGTACGCGTATGCTTTGAAAATGTACGCGTACAAGTGACTGCGGTATTTTTTTAAAGTATATCTAAATGTATTTACCGCGTACCCGCGTACGCGTATTTTTCGAGTGAACGTACGTACCTTTTAACAACTTTGGTATTTACATACAATTTTACGAGGTGCCCATGTATTCATTGTTTATTTAGTATGCATTTATGTTTCTGTGGAATATAGTGTTGTCGAACTCGCAGCTGCTGGAGGGGCCGACGGACGTGCCGCACGTGCTGGAGGCGATTCTGCTGTACGCGTGCCCCGCCCCCCAACAGCTGTGCGCGCTGGTGGCGCCCCTGTGCTCCCGGCTCTGGGCGTTCGTGTACTCCAGTTCTGCGCTGTGGCACAAGCTGCAAGTTGATGGCACTGAATATTGCGGTTTGAGAGAAGACATTGATGCATTGGGCCATTTGTTTCGGCAGCCAAAGGTTTGAGGGGGGACATTTTGCGTGTGTTTGATTTTGAAACGTGGAAATTTTGCAAGATTAGTGCTAAGTGTCCTGTAGCGTCAGCTTTTATATCCTATACGTTGACACATTTCACACTGTCAGTCCTGGTCTAGAAACTCGTTCTGTATGAAACTGCATGAAAAAATGTGCTTCAAGTTATAATCATGAAAACGTCGTTGCAGTGTCCAAAGCAATTTTCAGCAGTTATCTTCGTGTCACTGATTGAAAGCTCACTAGTTATTGATTGCCATTGGAAACACAGGTGTGCACAGGGCTGTGGCATTTGTATTTTGCAAGATTATCGATCAAAACAAGCAGAGATGAATTTTTCGTCCATACGCTTTCCAACCTGACCGAGCTGCACCTGGCAGAATGCAAAATTGTCTGTAACATGTGGCTGTCGCTGGCCAGGTGCCAGCCCCAGACCCTGTAAAAAAACCTGTAAAGTGTCATGTCATGTAAAAGACTATGTGAAATGTCATGTGTCATGTAAAAATCATGTAAAATGCTGTGTGTCATGTAAAATACCCTGTTAAGTGTCATATGTCATGATATTTGACAGTTTACATGATCTTTTTACATTTTTTACATTTTACAGTGTCGTTTACACTTCACAGGGTCTTTTACAGGGTATGAGACTGCCACTAGGGCAACTCCACACTTGAAAAAGATCACATTAGATTCTATCGAGTTTGATTCTCAAGAAAGAGTGTCTGGATATGAAAGCGACACCGATCATTTTTGGCCCGAATTGAAAACTGCAGATGTAGATGGATCTTGTGTGGATGCGGTGTCGTTTTTGCTGCATCACAGTTGCTCACTGGAAATCTTTGAAATTTTCGGACAGTCCCAGTCAGTTTTTTTCTCGTTCGTACTTACCGTATTACCTCGAATTATCCCCCCCTTGAATTAACCCCCCCCCTCGAAATACCCCCCTAAATTCGGCTGAGGAAATAATACCCCCCCCCCTCGAAATCCCCCCCCCTAACATTGAGTGTGAAGAGAACGTACATGACAAATACCGCAGTTTGTGATCTATACACTGCAGAACACACGTTAAAACTGAGTGAGTGACGTTAGGGAAGGGTTTATGTGAATATATGCCTATAAACACATGTACATCTATGTAATTGTTTGATTTGTATACGTCTGACATTGGGGAATTTCCGAAAATTTCTGGCGAAATAATAGACCCCCCCCCTCGAATAACCCCCCCTCGAATTATCCCCCCCTCAAATTTTGCTGGCTAAATAATAAACCCCTTGGGGGTATTTCGAGGTGATACGGTATATGCTGCATGCACTGGGGTCAGTCCCGCAAGTTGACAAGTACTTTACTCTTGACTTTTAACTTACTATTGATCTGTTTCCGCAAGTGGCAATGGCAGTCAAGAGCAGGGGTAGTAAAGGGGGGGGGGGGTTACCCCCCCCCAAACCGCCCAGCTATCTATATATCCAGGAGGCTTCTCAGGCTCAGCTATCTATCTATCCCTGAGGCAAAATTTTGGTTTACTATCCCCAGAACCCCCCCCCCCCCCAACCCCTAAATCGGCCCCTGGAGCGATTTTTCAGAAACTATACCCCCTTTTTCACTCAAAATCACTATTTTTCATACCTATATACATATAGATGTTCACCTTCAAAATCACTAGTTCAGGGATCTAACTGCCTATTTTCAGCTATTTTTAGTACTACAATGTTCTTATATACCCATTTTTCGCCTACTTTAAGCGATTTTTTTCCCTTTTCTTCCTTCTATCCCTATATATTGAACTCCCGCAAACCCCCCCCCCCCCCCCAGAAAAATTATCGGCTATCTATCACTCCGGAGGAGCAATTTTATCTATTCTACCCCCGGAAGCAGGGTCAAAATCTGGAAGACCCCTGGTCCAAGGTCAAGAGTCGAGTCAAGAGTCAAGTCATGTAATTGTCAACTTTCGGGACTGGCCCCTGGTGGAATGGCGCCATCGGTGCCTGGTACTCTTTCTTGGTGCCAGATGCGCGCTACAAGCTGCACCGACATTGGAACATTGACGCTTCAGTTTGTAGATCATTTTCTATATTTACAGTATAGAGTATACTTACATGATTTGGAATAAAGCAAACCATTCTTAAGACTCGTTCTTCAATGGAGCTTTCTTCTGTCAAGTTTTCAGAGCAAATCTTTGCAATGACACTCTTTGTTGTGCCATTCGCACTTCACACCCCTGTTTTTCGCAGCTGCCCGGCACCCAATCTGAATATCACCATTTTCGGCTATTTTCATGACTTCTTACCACATTTTGAAACCACCCAGCATTTTCACTTCTTCCATTACTCTTTGAAAGGTTGGAAGGTTGCATGGAAATTAGTTGTGGAAATGTTTTTTGCTGTTGGTAATTTACATGGGCTGAATCTCTCACTGCATGTAGATCCTCAGTACAAGCAGGTAATTTAGTGCCAGTGCATGTAAACTCAGCACATGTAAACTGTCAGTGCAAGTAAACTCTCTGCGCATGTAAACTCTCAGTGCATGTATGCACCCTATATGATGCTGTGTGGCCACAAAGAACTTTGCCAAATCATGCGGCCACATGGTGCCACTGCTGCAGCATGGCTTTGCAACGCTCCAGTACCTCTATATTCTCAGTGCATCTAAGCCACCTATTTGGAACAGTGGAATGAATGATCAAAGATTTGCATGCACTGGGAGTTAACATGCACTGCGAGTTCATTTCCCACTGGGAAATAGATTATTTGCACTAAGAGTTTACTTGCATTGAGAGCTTGCATTCATTTCCATTGTGAATATATTCACCCAATGCTTTTGAGCGGGCTTGCAGATGTGTTGCTGAGCTGGTGGAAAGACATGCGGACACGCTCAGAGAATTTCAGTGTTTGCAGATTGATGATGAATCACTCAGGCAGCTGGCAACCTGTGAACATTTGCAGTTATTTGTGGTGGGTTGTGATGATGCCACAGCAGATGCCCTGGCCACTCTATCGGTTGGTTGCAAACATTTGACCCTGTGTGGCTACACATCTAAACCCATTACACATCTAAACAGAGTCTGCAAATAAACAGTGATTATCTACATGTTGGATCGATAAACATCTATTATTGATGTATATTTTGATGTGTGATGGGTTTAGATGTGTATCAGGCTTCAGTCAATCATTTTGCCCCAGCCCAACCTGTGCAATGTGCTATGCAGAATCTGCGTGCCACCATGCAACACTTGCAACTCTATCGCATTTCTGAAGGTGCAGAAGTCGGTCTGATAACATTTATGCTGCAAGGAGCACCCTGGTTCCACTACCAGCCCCTGTAGAGTGCCCTGTAAAATGTAAAATGTCATGCAAACTGTTAAAAGTCATGTTTGTTTACATATGTTTGCCATTTTACTTGACTTGTGACACTTTGCTTGACATTTTACATTTTACAGGACTTTTTACATGGTCTGGGAGTGCCCCCCCGGCTGGAACTCACAACCCTTATGCTTTGTGGGTATTTTATTGGCGAGGAGATAATCAATGCGATGGTGCGCAGCATGCCAATGTTACAGCACCTTCAATTGTTCTATTTGGATTGTCTGAGTGATGAATCACTGCGCGCCTTGGTGCCACTCCCAGACCCTGTAAACTGTAGAGTAAAGTGTAAAATGTAATGCGAAGTGTCAATTGTCATGACAACTGTAAAGTAATTGCCAATTGTCGTGCAATAATTTATAGTTAAGTAATAATTTTTTTCTTTTGATTGACATTTTATTTTTACATGACATTTGACACTTTAATTCACCCTTTACAGGGTCTGGGACTGCTCCCTGGTTGTGGGGCTGCCGCACATTGTCTGCTTAGATATCCGTTGCGACGAACTTGCAGATGATGCCCAGCTGGCTGCATTAGAATCTGTCCCAGAGGACAACTGGACGCAGCTGCAGCATATAAATTTGATCTGCCAGGTTGGTTGTTTTATTTTAACTTTTAAAAGTACCGTATTTACTCGAAATTTATCTTTTAATTTCAAGTTAAAAATTTCCAGGATTATGATCTTGGCTAAAAAGTTTGTCACAAAAAGTCGCAAACTTTTGTAGTATTTATCGCGCTAATTTGCTGTGGTGCCATTTGTGTTGCAAACAAAAATTTGAAAATGTTTTCGAATTTTTTCAGACTTTTTGAATTTTATTTTACCGCCAGAATAAATACATGAAATCGATTTTCTCAATATTAATGCAGCGCGACGAGAATGGAACGTTGGCAAATGCTATCAAGGTGCTCGGCGTCAGGGCAGCTGGACAGATTTCAATACATTCCGATGTGGATTAATAATCAGATGTAAGCAACAAATGTGTTGATTTTTTTATATCGGGGGCAGTCCCGGACCCTGTAAAATGTCAAATGTCATGTAAAGTGTAAAAAGTCATGTAAAACGCCCTGCAAAATGGCAAATGTACATTTCGGGTCTGGGACTGGCACCAGGTTGTCGCGCCAGTGCCATAACTCACTGCCGAGGGAGGGCGCAAGCCACCCACCCATAATATGGTATTGGGGATCTGGGTTTTTTTTAAGTTTTCAACAGATGCTGTCACAGTGTTAGACATTTGCAAATGCCCTGCTTCACTCATTTTTATGATTTTCATTGATTTTCTGTAAAAACTTTGCTTTCCACTTTTTCCAACAAAATTTCGCGAGACAACAAGTGGGATTGAATTTTTTTCCATTGTTTTGGCATTGTTGCCCGCATGGGCAAGTACTGACGGATCTGCACGCGAGTGTCGCCCCAGTCGCCCGCGGCACTGCGCGCAATGGCGCCACACACACTGGATGTCAACTGTTTCGGTGTCAACTCGATTTTGGTTGAATTTAAGTAGCAGGATACTTTTGAAGGACACATGCGGCAATGTCGAAGAGGAATTTATATTGTTATGTGCATTTGAACACGGTTTCACAGCCCAGAAACTAAAAAGTTATGAAAACCTGTCGGCCCAGATGTCAGACCGCCATCCGGATGTCAACTGGGCCGACAGTTTTTCATAAATTTTTAGTTTATGGGCCTCGAAACCGTGTTCAAATGCACATGGCAATATAAATTCCCTGTCGACATTGCCGCATGTGCCCTTAAAAACTGTCCTGCAAGCTACAGTGTCATAAAATCGAGTTGACGCCGAAACAGTTGACATCCAGCGTGTGTGGCACCAATGCGGCGGGTTGCCGCGGGGGCACCCGCACTGCGCACGCGCCAGCCGACATTTATTATGCTATGATTACAGCTCGGCGTAAAATTCCAGCATAAAATTCCATTGCAAAATTGATTACATGAAAGTGGATGATGATACAGGTCTGCAATTTTTCATGGACAATATGTTTATCAATGTCTTCATTGTGTCCCAGAGTCATCGTCCACGGTCACCGCTATTTGATTGTGAAAATTCAAAAAGTTCGATTTTACGTTGAAATTTTATGCCAGCTGAAGAAAAATCAATTCTACGCTATGTCATTGCATGCAATCACCGGGCGTAGAATTGACTTTTCTTCAGCTGGTGTAAAATTTCAACGTAAAATCGAAATATCTGAATTTTCACAATCAAATAGCGGTGACACTGTGAACGATGACTCTGGGACACAATGAAGGTATTGACAAGCATATTGTCCGTGAAAAAATGCAGACCAGTATGATCATCCATTTTCATGTAATAAATTTTGCGATGGAATTTTACGCTGGCATTTTACATTTTACAAATTTGAGACCCTTTCCACCATCCTTTTTTTAAAACTTGTAAAACACCCGGGTGTTACATCAGGGGGTGTTATACACAGAAACACCCCAAATTCAGCGTATTAAACTTCCAAAATGCCTTCAAATAGACGCCCCTACATATTTAGCCTTTTTTGGTTCCCAGCGTGCAGCATTTCAATGAAAAAATGCGCGCCGCCGAATTACAATGAGTGGCGCGCGCCAGGCACAGTATTTAAGCAATTCAAATCGGGTGATTTTTTGAAACTTAGCATAGCACCCCGGGGGTGCTATGCAGCTGTGTAACACCCCGGGTGTTGTGCACGGGGGGGTCCTTTACACGGAGAAATACGGTAATCGTAGCATTAGGACCGCATTTTGTATTCCTTTCAGTTGTTCTTCCCGCGACTCATTTTCCCCTCGCCCCACAGCTCATGCAAAAATGAATGCAAAGTTTTATCTGTGAAGCCTGTGTCGCGAGGCGACCTTTCGATCCAACAAAATCACCGTCACCACGCAAACATTTCACACTTCAGCGGTCGACAGCACCGGGAATGACATCGCCTCAGTCAACGGAAACGGACCCACTGCTGTTTTTTTCTGTGAAATCAGCACTTAGTGAAATCCCTGTGGGATGGGCGTAAGTTTGGCAGGATACTGTAAGACCCCGTTTACACGGAATTTTTTGGGCGACGGCGGCGCCAGTTCAGCTGGGGGGCGAGCGTCCCTGGGAGCGGGTTGCCCATCGTGTCGACCCCGATTTGCCAGTTGACGGGCAGCTGGGTCGGCTTCGGCACGCCCATCCACTCCACCTCATCCGCGAACTCGTCAGTCAGCGTGTCGCCTTTGTTGCCGTCGGTGGTCGCCATGGCGCGCGGCCGTGTCAGCTGGCCCTTGAGCGGGTGCGATCTGCGTCGAGCCCTCGTAGAGCGCATTTATTCGCCCGGATTAGGAGGGAATCGAGCGCGTTTGAGCGACATTTTTCGCGATCAAATGTCGGCTAGTTTCACGGGCGCTATTTTTCTGCCATTCGAGCGGTTAGACTTCCGAAAGCCGAACGCAGCGGCACGCTGGACCGTGTCGAGCGAGTACCGTGTAGGGATGGAATGGCGCCATGGTAATTCGAGGGGGGTTAATTCAAGGGGGGGATAATTCGAGGTAATACGGTATACATTGTGCCCAAATATTAACCAAAAAGCTTCAGTGTTTCTTGTGATATAAATGTAAAACGACTATTCCGCTATTTTTCGGCATCGGCACTACTGAATAGTGGAATAAATATACCCTAAATCCTCAAATAAGACCCCAGGGAAGTTATTTTTTCCTCAGACGTTTTGGAGGGGTGTTATTCAAGAGGGGGGGAGTTATTCGAGGGGGGGAGTTATTTTTTCCTTGTAAACTTCCTCGTTATTCATTGTATGGGTGCAGTCTGTAAACTTGTGTGATTCAGGTATTTAACTGTCCAATAACAATAAAAATATTTGTATACATTGCATACACATCTGCTTTCGCTGCTCTAGGCTAATATTTTTTTGTATTGTATTGTTTTCATCCAGAGATTCAAGAGGGGGGAGTTATTCGAGGGGGGGGGGTTATTTTTTTCTCACCTCGCAAACAGAGGGGAGTTATTTGAGGGGGGTCTTATTCGAGGATTTGCGGTATTCAATTTAAAAAAAATCTATCCCGCAATGAGAGCACATCTACTCAAAAAACACGTTCCCCGGATGCGCGGGCAATCCGCACCCCCATTTGATCGTGTAAATAGCACAGCTCTGGGGGAGCGAAGCCACTCGACTCCAGTGGCGGCGATCGACAGCACCAGGGCCCAGTTCCGGGGCAGCGCAGCGGGCAGCCCAGCCAGGTGCAGCCCCACCTCCTGGGTGGGTAGTGATGTAAAGGCGCCATGGCGCTGGCGCCAAAGCAAAAGGCGCCATGGCGCTTGGTGCTAAAGTCCTGGCGCTTTTTACATCACTACCCCTGGAGCCAGGTTCAAGGGGATGTAGGGCGCACCTAAGTCGCCCAACACGATGTTCAGTGTGTGAACTCAAATAGTCCAGGGGTGCAATGTGGGCAGCTCCCGCCAAATCGGCCAGCTATCCATCTAGCTGTTGACTATATACCCACTCATTTTAACTGATAAAAATAAGAAAACCCCAAAAATTTGAAAGAAAAAGCGGCTAGAAGTTATGTCGCCACTCACATAACCGTGACTGCACTCTTTACACTGAAATCTACCACGTTACATCTGAAAAGTTTACCAGGTTTTTTTCGCGGCAATACGTTGATTTCACAATGGAAAACAACTTGCAAAACATTTATAACATGGTCAATTCAGGCAATTACCGTATTTCCTCGAAACGAGGGGGGGGGGGTATTTCGAGGAAATACGGTATATTTTTTCACCTGCAGATACCGAACAAGGCACCGAAAGAAGACGACCAAAACCCAATATTTCCCTGCAAATGGACGCGTGCGTTGGCATGTTGCCAGTGCTGCTGCAGCTGGTGGCTGCGGTGCGGGGGGCCCCTGGCCAGTGCATCCAGCCGGACAGGGACACCATCTTTGACCAGTGCTCCAGTTAGTATGGGTTACTTGTTTGCACTGACTTGTAGGGCTGGGAATTTCAAAATTTTCGGGTTCAGGTATCGTGTATCGGGTCCTAAAAATTTCGGGTTGTGTATCGGGTATCGGTGCCAAAAACTTTGCGTGTATCACGTTCGGGTTCGGGTAGTTGGGTCAAGATTCGGTATTGGGGGTCTGTCTTAAAAAGTGTGCGGGTACCGGGTTCGGGTTCGGGTAGTAGGGTCGGATTCGGTATTGGGGGTCGGTCTTCAAAAGTGTGCGGGTACCGGGGTCGGGTCGACCCTACTGGCTTGACGTTGGAAAGTATGTTTGAAGTTATTTGAAGATTGGGGTTCTGCAAAAGCGCCATGGCGCCAAAGTCCTGGCGCTTTTCCCATCACAATGCACAATCACCTTCAGTTGACATTAGGAATGGGTAAAACACAGATAATAACGAGAAGGCAGTAATATTGAAAACCATGTATTCCAGCGGTGCCGGGCGGGGGCATGCGGCATGCCAAGTGGGTGTTCCACTGGGTGCGGGACCGGTGCGAGCAGGTGGCCATCCAGTGCCCCGCCCAAGTCTGGCACACCTTCGACTCGAAGGACCAGTGCGAGGCCGCGTGCAGGGGACAGCGGCCGCCGCGTGCAGCCACCGCCAGACCCCACTGGAGTCGGTCCTTTGTTGTGGGGGTTGTGTAATTGTGGGTAACTGTACGCGTGTACTTTAAAGATGTACGCGTAAAAGAAAGTACATTACTTTTTGAAAAAGTCTATGTAAATGTATTTACCGCGTACTCGCGTACGCTTATTTTTCGAGTAAATGTACATACATTTTAACAACTGTGCTGTGAACCGAGTAAACGGCCCACAGTTTTTTTATACAACTTTGGGGTGATCACTCACACGTGGACAAGAGCCATAACTGACTAAAATCATGTCTTTCACGGCCATTTTTCGGCCTGAAATACAGAACAGGCTCATGGTGAAGTGCCAAAAGCAACTTCAACGGCATTTTTACTGTTAATAATGAGATAATGGCATTTTCGTTTTGTACTGTTTTGTACCGCGTAACGCACCCAACCATAATTTTTATCGGAGAACTTTGTAATGCTGCAAAATGTGATCAGGAAAAACACTTCCACATGAAAGAGGAAGGTTAAGGCATTTTTTAAAACTTACTGCGCTAAAATACACCCTCCCACATTCAAGAACACGCGAGGCGAAATTTCAAACACCTCGCTACATTCTCCTCACTACTAATTTTCTTCCCGGTTCAAAATTTAGTGACTCCTTAAAATTTCGCTTCGCGTCTTCTCAAAAGTCGAAGGGGGTGTATTTCCGAGCAGTAAGTTTAAAAACAATGCCTTAACCTTCCCCTTTCATGTGGAAGTGTTTTTCCTGATCACATTTTGCAGCATTACAAAGTTCTCCGATAAAAATTATGGTCGGGTGCGTTATCCGCGGTACAAAACAGTACAAAATGAAAACGCCGTTATCTCATTTTTAACAGTAAAAATGCCATTGAAGTGGCTTTTGGCACTTCGCCATGAGCCTGTTCTGTATTTCAGTCAGTTATGGCTCTTGTCCACGTGTGAGTGATCACCCCAAAGTTGTATTAAAAAACTGTGGGCCGTTTACTCCACCCACAGCTGATTTCACGGGGGTCACCTACATGAACTTTAAAAAAAATGTTGGGGCTTACTTTTGTATGTGCCTAAGTTGGCCGTCGAGCTGCATTTCGCCGGCGGCACATTCTTTTATCAAAATTTTCAAAGTGTCTACATGTGGGTGATCAGAGGTGTACATGTGTATGTTGTGTGACAGAAACATACTTGAAAATTTTAGGAATAATAATTCCCCCACTTGAATGATTCCCTCCTTGAATAGTTCCCCCCTCAAAAATGTCTGATGGAAAAATAATTCCCTGGGTGAATTATTCGAGTAAATACGGTATTAATCGTTACGTAAAGGTTTACGTAAGTGGTGTTTAAAGGTTAAAGTAAGTGTATCCAACTGTGCCTGTTTCCCAACTACGTTTTATCACTCAACATTTGGATACGCAGGCGGCAAGCCGACCACAGTGGCGACCACGACCAGGGCGACCGCGGCGCCCACCACCACGTTGCCGGGCAGAATTTGCGACACCAACGTCGCCTTGCACTTTGTTCTCGATGGCTCAGGGAGTATAGGTGATGATGATTTTCATGGTATGTTATTTTTCCAGCATAAAATTCCATCGCAAAATTGATTACATGAAAGTGGATGATGATTTAGGTCTGCAATTTTGTGACCAATTTGTTTTGTGCAATCAAATAGAAGTGACCGTGGACGATGACCTTTGGTCACAATGAAGGTATTGATAAACATATTGTCCATGAAAAATTGCAGACCTAAATCATCATCCACTTTCATGTAATCAAATTTGCGATGGAATATTACTCTGGAATTTTACGTCCGAGCGCATATTGGAGCAGTTACAGCTCGACGTAAAATTCCAGCGTAAAATTTATACATGAAAGCGGATGATGATCATAGGCGGCACAAGTGCTTGTGCGCTTGTGAATGTCACAAGCGGAATTTTTGGTGTCACAAGCAGAAATTTCACTGTCACATTGTGATATTCACAAGTGTGTATTGTACTTGGTCCATCTGAAAAGTCCCCAGGCAGTGCTCGCCATTCGCGCTAGGAGTAAGCTACAATAAATTTTTTTTGAAAGTGGACATTATTGTGAACTATTTTAGACACTTGAATGAATACACAGATGCTCTGTGGGATCTAAACGTGTGAAAAACCACTTTACAAAAAACTTAATACAGAAAACTTACTTAATACTTAATACTTAACGAAATACACTGTTTCTCTCTCGAGAACTTACCCATCGTAGGCTTTAATAAGTGTCATCAGTAACTTTACACTTGTCAAAACCACCCCAGAGTATGTGCTGGGGACGGCCGCGGAAGTGGTCAACCGTCGGACCGACTGCACGCATGGATTTGAATATTTCCACATTGCCGTGACCGTCTTCGCTAGTTACACGGATACCACACCATTTGCAACATTTGAAGGAGCTACGAATGCGCAAGCCGCTGTGAGTTGTGAGGATTTAATGAAAATGATCCATTTTCATTTGCAGCATTTGATAGTGATACAAATGCACAAGCCAGTGTGAGTTGTTCGGCGGCCCCATACACTAGATGACAATCACATTATACTCCGATTACTTTACACCCTGCACGCGTGGTTCCTGCTGGAAGTGTGCCAACGATGGTTAGCGCGTGCGAGTTTCATATAACGATGACAAAATTGATTGTTGTGATAATGTTATTCATTAACAGATTCACATCGATGAATTTTTTGACAGTGGACATTATTGTGAACTATTTTAGACACTTGAATGAATACACAGATGCTGTGGGATCTAAACATGTGAAACAAAAACGACTTAACAATCATTGGCACGCTTCCAACACGAGACATAAATCAGTGCGACGGCAGAGTATCATGTACGCGGAGTATACTATCGATGGCAAAAAATTTTTTTAACATTTTCGGATTTTTGTTTCACCCGTGGAAAAAACGCTTAAAAATCGACTTTATTCAAAAAATTCGAAAATTCATAAAATTGAAAATTCGAAAATAGTTTTTCAGGGAATTCAAGGCTGCAAAGTTGAATGTGCTAAATTAATCGACAATTGATGTGTGGTGCATCTGAAAAAGTGTAACGTAATGAAAAAATGTCAAAAACGTTGAAATAGCATCCACAGCAGCAGATTCAGTCCGGGAAACAGACTAGTGTTTCCCAGACTAGTGATGGAAACGCACCAGAGAAAATGGTGCCAAGCGCCAATGGCACCATGGTGCAATTTAGAAACTGTGTGCCAAGGGGCCATACGGAAAGTAGGGGCCAGGCGCCAAGGGCAGCACTGAAAGAGGGCAACAAGCACCACGAGTGCCATGGCACCATTCACAAAGTTAACATCAGGCACAGGGTTGGCAAAATCTCAGAAAAAATAAAATAAAAATAAAATGGAAAATCAAAGAAAAAATAGATAAAATAAAATGGAAAATTTATAAAATAAAAATACAATTTTACTAAAATTCAAATTTTTGTAAAATTGTACAAAAATTTGAATTTTTGAACAATTTGGATAAAATTTTACAATAAATCGAGTGTAGTTAAAATTCTAACCTCTATTCTATTTTCTATCCTGTTGCTTAAGATTGTAGCTGCCAATTTGCATAATTCAAATTCAAAAGGAGGGTTAAAATTCAAGATACCTACCTGCGTCGCAACCTGTGTCACATGTCTACATTAAATTTGTTGTATTCATCTGCATGATTCTAGTGTGCACATCGTTTTATGGTCTTGCATCCAAGATTCCGATTTTTTGTAAAATTTATCTAAAATATTTGTAAAATGACTTCATTTTATTTTACTAATGACATTTCGGAATATAATTAAATAAAATAAAACATGAATAACAATAAAATACAATTTTAATAAAAATAAAATACAGTTTAATTAAATTAAAAAAAACAATTTTAATAAAAATAAAATACAATTTTAGTAAAAATAATTTTACTAAAACCAACCATGATCAGGCACCAATGGCGCCACACAAAAAGGGTGCCAAGGGCATCCATTGACTAATGCACAGCAAAATGTCCCATTTTCCAGCTAAATTTACAATTTTTTCACATTTTTTGCCGTTTTCTGGCTGAATTGTCTGTTTTTTCAACTTTTTTTCATTTTTCAGCTAAATTATCTGTTTTCTGTTCCAGCCACACTGGTGGTAAACATACATGCAAGCTCTCAATCATGTTAAAATTGTGTTTCCAGCAAAATTTCTGACATTTTTCATTTCAGGATAAATTTCAGCAAATTTTCCCATTTCTGCCAAAATTTCACCAATTTTTTTTTCCGGCAGAATTTCAGCAAATTTTTCCGTTTCCATTTCCATTTTCCGGCAAGTGACAAAAGTTTATGTTTCCATTGTCTGTAAATAAGTATTTGTTGACACTGGTGCCCTAGTGCTAGGAACTGATAGGCACCACCACCGGTGTAGTGATGTATTGGCGCGCTTGGCGCTAACGCCACTGTAAAAAGCGCCATGGCGCTTTTGATGCTTGGCGCTAAAACCCTCTGGCACCATTGGCGCTTGATGCCGGGATATGAGAAAGCGCCATGGCGCTTTTGACACGTGGCGCCATTTTCTGGTAATTTCCAAAAATCGCCAACCATGATCATCAAATTTTTTTGGTAATACAGTCCATAATTTTTGTAAATGGACAATCCAGGTGCCAGTTCCGCAAGTGAAAAAGTTAAAACGTTACTCTTGTCTCTAAACTCATCATTTATCATTTAACTTTACTCTTAACTTGCCATTTGTCATTTTACTCATCTCTTAACTTTTCCACTTGCGGAACTGGCCCCAGTTGATCAATTTTGAGTACAACTGAATAAATTTGTCAAGTTTTGTTATAAGATCACACTGCTCCACTTTAAGTGAATTCGGTTCACAATTTCTCGCGTAACTTTATTCATCAAAATATGGTAGCGTTCATTGTATAGCGCTCTGTCCGTCCAGTATACGTGAAAACATCTTTATAAATATTATCATGGCCGAACATGGACATGGTGTAGTGTAAGTGTAATGGACTACAGCATGGTGTAGTGTAGCTATCACAAGGTGTATGACTACCGTATTACCTCGAATTAACCCACCCCCCCCCCTTGAATTAACCCCCCCCCCCCTCGAAATACCCCCCCCTAAATTTCGGCTGAGGAAATAATAAACCCCCCCCTCGAAATACCCCCCCTAAGATTGAGTGTAACGTGAACGTACATGACAAATACCGCAGTTTGTTATCGTATTGTACGGAAACATACCAGTTTTCAAAAAAATGGTCTTGCTCAAGAAAAAGTATGACCATTTTTGTTATATAAAACATAGCTCCAGTTGTGGGATACCATCACACCATGGTGGCTGAGGCACCTAAAAATAGTGAAACATATTTTTCGTGGATGCAGATTGGCCCACAGTGTCTGAAAAAAAGCACATTTTTCGATTTTTTTTCGCTGTCTTTGCATGCATGCATTGGAACATGCAAGCTTTGCAGCGCTATAACTCTGCCATTTCATGACCGATTTTGATCGTTTAACTCTTAAAGTGATGCAGAATGCCTGCAGATTCATTTTTGTTGTCGTATTATGATGCACAAAATCCGTATGTTGTGATGTGAAAAGCGCCAGAACCTTGGCGCCAAGCGCCATGGCGCTTTTGCCATGCATAGCGCCAAGCGCCAATGGCGCCACAGCAATTTAGCGCCAAGCGCCAAAAGCGCCATGGCGCTTTTCTAGACCACGGCGCCAAGCGCCAATGGCGCCAGGGGATGTTGGCGCCAAGCGCCAATAGCGCCAGCGCCAAAAAAATTGCCGCTGATATATGCGACCATGCTAATACACAGCGACTTATTCGTTTAACTTGCAAAATACCTAAATGTAAGTGAACTTCAGTGCTCCAGTCAAGTTTTGTTATTTTTATCATATGATTTTACAGAGGCCAGTTCCGCAAATTGAGAAGTGATATATAAAATGGCAAATGCGCAGAGAAATTACTTCTTATTTTACTTTTTTACGCTTTGCCAATTTATTTGCCATTTCACTTCGCATTTGCCATATTTTACTTATTTCTCAATTTGCGGAACTGGGAGTTTGGGCTAACGATGGCAAACCATCTTAAAAAGTGCTTAAATATTTTAGTGTTCTCTTCCAAATTACTTTTTGAAATCAGAGTGAGTTTTCTTTGGAAGTTACAGGACTTTTTACAACTACACAAGAACTTTTTGCTTAAAAAACGATGTATATTTTGAAATCATTCTCCTTGGCGCTTTTTTGGCGCTTTTTAAAACACAAGCGCCAAGCGCCAATGGTGCCAGGGCATCATAGCGCCAAGCGCCAAAAGCGCCATGGCGCTTTTCCGTAGCACAGCGCCAAGCGCCAATGGCGCCAAAGCAAAAAGGCGCCAAGCGCCAAAAGCGGTTTTTTTTTTTGCCAATAATTTTTTCTGAACATGCTATCATATACTTTAGATGACGAGGACTCATATCAAACAAAAATGAGTTCATAATCTCTTTGCAATCAAAAGTTATGTCAAACTTTTCCCTCTTATCCGCATTTTTCTGGGAAAATGTCTGGGAATTTTTTGCTTGTGGTGTTAAGAGAAGTTTTTTAGGGGAAAGGTTCTAAAAAATCATTGGGTTTTGGTATTCCAAAGCAGCTTTGGTTCTAAAGCAGAGGAATTCCGGCTGGTTTTTCAGTTTGTTTATGCCAGTGCACAAACATGGGTCACCGTGTACTCGGCTACACTATTTACTTTGTAAAATGTCGGGCGGTCCCTTTCGGACTTCGTAATTTCACGGTGACAGGCACTCTAATTAGGATGTAAATAGGTAGGAAAATTTTGGTAGGGTGGGTGCACTCGTCAGCAAGGAGTTAGCCTAGCACTATTAGTTGATTATAATTGCTTAATTTAATGCTTTATTTATGATGCTTTCACTGTAATTAATTCGGTGAAGATAAATAGGTACTTAATGTGGTAAAGTTTTGCTGCGCAGTTCTTACTCAAATGGCGCGGTGGGGCAAGGTAAGAAATTCCAATATTTGGAAGCTAGCCAATTGTAAAGAATGAAGAGCTGAATACAATGGAAATGGCTGTACCGCAAATGCAAATGTCTCTAAATGTTACATTTAGTCTTAGCATAAATGAAAAATGTCCCATATTTCTGGTGGCAACAGTGAGTGACAGGCATTTTAGAGGCGGTGACACCACTATATATCGTTTTGACCAACCATATACCTCGAAATACCCCCGTGGGTGTTTTTTATGACCTCAGGAAATTTTTAGGGGGGTTATATCAAAGGGTTATATCATTTCACCCGAAATTTTAGAAAATAAATTTTTAGTAAAATGCACCAACACGTAGTAAAATGCACCAATGACAGTGAAATATATGTGTTTGTGGACCATAAATTACTGTATCTAATGCATTAAATCGGAGTTACAGCACAACGATTTATGGAAACTGAAGCTATTTTGAGGAACTACAGTATTCCAAAAATTCAGAATAACAAACTAAATTCAAGAATTTGGAAATCATATTTGAAAAAATGAAAATTTGAAGTTATTTAAGAAAACGTCGGTAGTTTACTACTCAGAAATGCACGTCCAAGCTAAGTATAAAGCGATATCCCAAAGGCATAAATAGACCAAATGATTTCACGCTCCCTCAACGCGTACGTTATGTAAATATGTACTCAAACATTTATACTGGTAGGTATCGAAAAAAATTGAATTTAGGTGGGCGCTCTGTGCGCGGCTGACCGTGTGAACTTTTTTTATTTGTGGGCTGAATGCTAAATTGGCCCACAATGGTTTAACGCAACAATTCACTATGGAACCTGTTTCTAAATAAATTGCTCAGTGAACTGTCAATTAATAAATCTGGCGGTGATTGTCACCGCGATGACATGTCGTTTTGTGGCAGTGACATCGCAAAACCAGGCGGTGACAACCACTGTGTCACTGCCACATTTTTTGTCACTGGTCCTAGGCACATGAGTGCAGGCAAATTTGTATTCTTTTGATAAGTAGTTTAGATAATTTTACTAGGGGTAAATGGGGTAAAAGATGATAAATGGTAGGCAGTTGTGAAAATAGAACTACCTACTAGCGAATGTTTTCACAATAAATAGAACTAGTGATGGAAATTAGGTGTCTACCTAACTTAGGCATCAAAAATGGTAAGGTCGCAAAACTGGTGATAAATTGCAGCAAAAATTAGGGTTAGGTCGCAATTAGCAGTAAGTAGGGTAAATGAGTAGCGAAATAGGCAAATAAATGCGATAAAAGTGAAATAAATAAGTAAAATGCTATTTGCAGGGATCACTTATCACTGCAAGCAGATTGTGAGAGCTTTTCTCAAGCTCCCAGCCGCGAATAGGCTAAGCAGCCCTCCGCAGCTACACCGGCCCAGTGGCCTTTTAGGTCCAGTGACACACAATTGACACACAGCCAAAAAATAACACACACTAAAAATAGGTTCAGCACAGAAACAGAGTATTCTCATTGGAAGTCAGACTGATTTTTCCAAGCAAAAAAGATTGCTCCAAACCCATTTTTGCTTTTCCATTTGACATGACAGCTCCAGTTTTGTTACCTGAGTGGGCGGAGTTTAACATAGGCAGGTAAGTGATATTCATAAAATGCTTGATGCAAGTAAAATCACTAGGCATGTGTGTAAGACATACACACCCTAGTGTACGACTGAAGTTTCATTTTAATTGGTGACTTTTGCATCAATTCAAAACTGGGTACACTTTCTGTCATGATTCCATAGCTTGCTCACAAGCTACTTCCCCACCAATGCTTTCTGTGGGGAATTATTTGCATTGTTGCATAGTGGCACCTGCACTTACCTGTCAATCAAATGTTTAACATTTCTGCAACATGTGTGCACATTCTGTCAGTTATGCAATATGATTGACAGCTCTAGATGCAATATGATTGACAGCTCTAGATTGTTATCTTGGTCTTTTTGCTTCAGTTTTTAGCAATTTTTAGATCTTATCTAGGTTTTTGCTTCAAATGTCTAGACAAGCCATCTTTTTGGCATGGTGCCAAGTCTAGATTACTGTAGTGCGCCAAAATAGCTGTCAATCATTTCTCGGGTTGCGGTTTTTCCCTTTGAAGTCAGTGTCATCAATCATCTTTGCTTAGATCTTATCTAAGCTTTTCCTTGATAACTGACAGGTGAAAATGCCAGCTATTTTCAAATTTGGAGCCCTAAATTTGAATTTTCAAATTTCCAGACAAGCCAACCTTGTTGGCACCAAGCCAATTGGCTTACTGTAGTGCACCAAATGGTGTAAACCATTCCAAGTAAATGCTAGCATTCCTTTCAATATAGTGTTTGACAGGCTCCATAATATTTAGCTGCATTTTTATATTGTTTATATTGCGCTCCATCTTATAGCATCAGCGTCACTCATTTGCGCAATATTTTAGGGGCGCGCGCAATTCCATAATATTAGGTGCAGCTAACACCATTCTTTGGTGTTTTCACAACACTAGTAGGTTTGCTAGTATGCTGCGAGTGCACTGCAGCATGCAGCCGGGTTTTTTTGTTTTTTTTTTTTAATACGTCTCTGCACACAGCTGTTTTGGGACGTATAGGCGCATGCTTTTGTGAGTCTATTTTACCGGAAATACACAACTCTCATATGCTAGTGTAGGAGAGCAAATTTGGCTACTAACTATCGGTACGCAAGTACGCGTGTACACTGGCACTGGGTGAGCACAAGTATGCAGGTAACATTTATAACCGCATAAAGAAGAAGGTATGCAACTTCAAAACTCCATATCTCCACCATTTCTCAGCCAATTTTCACCAATGAATACTTAAAATGATCAGAAATACATGGGGATATCGTTTTTATTATCAGTTTATCTTTATGCACTTTCATTATGATAATTTCATTCATTTCAATCATTTCATGATAATTTCATTTCATAAGAGTTCTCATTGTTTTCTTGTACTTGAGAACTTATAAAATGCACAGATTATACACATACAAAAATGATATCTCCATGTCATTTTGATCATTTTATTGTTCATTGGTGAAAATCGGCTGAGAAATGGTAGAGATATGAAGTTTTGAAGTTGCATGCATAGCTCCTCATGTGGTTATTTATGTGGATGAGAGGCAGAGTTTGACACACTATAACTTTTGATTGGAAAAAGATATTGAACTCATTTTTATTTTATATGAGTTCTCGTCATCTAAAGTATATGATAGCATGTTCAGAAAAAAAAATTGCTCAAAATTTAGCATTCAGAAATTGGGTCAAATCGATGTGAACGCAATTGTGCATCACCAAAATGACCTCAAAATGGAATCTCCAATGATATTTTTCATTTTAGAAGTTAAATGAACAAAATCAGCTGTGAAATGATGGAGTTATTGACATTCAAGTTTGCGTGTTCAAGGCGACACCCGAAAAAAAATCGAAAAATGTGCCTTTTTTAGAACCACCCTAACTCGGGTCAATGGGAGTCGTAGAAAGTCAAATTTGATTTTCAATACCACCCCGACCTGAAACATCATTATGTTAAATTTTCGACAAATTTCACCAAGTGGTTGCAGAGTTATAACCATGCAAACTTTGACGGATCCCACCCCCCTAAATGCTACCCCAAAAATCCCCTATGCTGGCAGTGCACCCAGTCAGACTGTCTACCGCACTGAACCAGTGCAACACACTTAAAGGATAAAAATGGAATCATGTGCACCCCGATATCTGGCAGCCATTTTGGCCAAGGGAAAGGCAGCTAGGTATCTGAATTGTCACCAAATGAATTAATTTTTTTCAAATGTGAATGAACACATCCATACATAATAATATCAGATCTGAATTAATTGAAACAAACAAGTTAGGAGTGTCTAAATTACAACTGCACCAAACAACATGAAGTTGTATTCATAATGCTTTCAAACTGCTTGAAAGATCGAACTGCGGAAAAAAATTTCCGGGTATTTACAGGTATTGAGTGCGGGTTCGGGTATTGAGGCAATGTATTGTGTTCGGGTAGTAGAGTCGGGTTCGGGTATAGGGTTTCGGTTCCAAACAGTGTGCGGTCTCGGGTTTGGGTCGGGTCGGGTCGGTTCCCCAACCCTAGTAGCGGACTTGGGTTTGAACACAGTTTACATTGATAATACTTTTTTCTTTTTCCAGAATACAATACGGAGTATGAGATACCCTGGCACACAAACATGGGTAGGACCTGCCTTCGATGTAAGTCAGTTGTTGCCAACGATGACAGAAACACATTTGAAACACAGAAACGCAATGAGCACTATGTGTTTTAAATGACAGATGCAAAACATAAACCTGCACGTTCTGGAAAACTCAAATGAGTTTTTGTGGAAAACGCAAAAAGAAACACATAAAACAAGAGAATAATTTTTTTTCATGAGATCAAGAGGGATTTCCCAACCCTAGTGCACAGCCTCAACTATTATGCATAGTTGTGTACAAGTGTTTTAATTTATGGATGGTATTAGCATTGTCCTACTGATATATCTCTGTGATTTGAAGTGTTGAATTTGAACTCTACTCATTGGATCACAAACTGCAGTTTTGTCAATAATATTTTCTTGACAATCAATTTCATGGGGGTATTTTGAGGATGGGTTATTATTTCCTCAACTCGCTCAGACCTGGGGCCAGTTCCGCAAGGGGTAAAATAAAAAGGAGAACTTTAATCTTCACTCTTTACTCCTTACTCTACTACCACAAATACTCGAATAAGACCCCCTCTCGAATAACTCCCCCTCGAATCACTCCCCCTTGAATAAGTCCCACTGCTTGCGAGGTGAGGAAAAAAATACCCACCCCCCTGCTTGAATAACTTCCCCGCACATGAATAACTCCCCGCTCTGGATGAAAAGTTGTCGTTAGACAGTTAAATACCCAAATTACAGGAGTTTACATACTGCATCCGTACAATGAATTAAGTCCAAGTTTAAAAAAAGTTTAAAAATAACTCCCCCTTGAATACCCCCCCCCCACTCAAAAACTTCCAAAAACTCAAAAACTGATGAAAAATACCTCCCCTGGGGTCTCATTCGAGGAGTTAGGGTATTTACTTTGCTCTTTAATTTTCCACTTGTGGAAGCAGCACCAGGGGGCAGTCCCAAAGTGTCAATTGTGAATCCAAATCTTATGTTTTTGTAATATCTGGATACACAAAAACCCATAAGATTTGGATACAAAGTTGACACTTTGGGACTGCCCCCTGGTGCTGGTTACACAAGTGGAAAATAGAAGAGTAAAGAAAAAAGGAAGCAGTAGAGATAAGAGTATAGTGAGGACAAAAGTTTTCCTTTTACTTTACCACTTACGGAACTGGCCCCTGGAGTGGAACTGGCCCCTGGAGTATCTCGAGGGGTCAATTCGTAGGAAGTCGGTATATTCAATTATACAAGATCAATTCATGTACACACATTTATGTGATAGGTCTTAACATGTAAATATTTACGTAATTGCTACATACCTATTGATAATTTGATATGTATTTCTAAGCGTTACTATTTTATTTGCTTGAATAGTCATCCCCTGAATAATTCCCCCTGGAATAACCCTGTGAAACGAGTGAGGAACTAATAATTCCCTATTTTATAATTCCCCCTTTAAAAATTTGTTCAATTTATTGTGCCCAATCAAAACAAAAATGGCACGTTATTGTATTTACCGTATTTCTTCGAAATACCCCCCGGGGGGTGATTGTTTCATAGTGGTCCCGAGAGGGGGGGGGGTCAAACGAGGGGGGGGGCTATTTCGAGGGGGGGGGGGGGGTTATTATTTCACAAGAAAATTTTTGAAAACCAAGTACAAAATTGTCGTCTGAAACGTACGCAGACGTCGAAAAATGCAACAAAAACCGCCATTTATAAGGTTCTGTAGACTAATATTGTTACACTGTTCTAACGTGACACCGACATTGTTTTAACGTGTGTTCTTCACTCTGCAGTACACAGAACACAAACTACCGTTATTGTCATATACGTTCCCTTTACACTCAATTGGGGGGGGGTATTTCGAGGGGGGGGTGATTGTTTCATAGTGGTCTCGAGAGGGGGGGTCAAACGAGGGGGGGGGGGGTATTTCGAGGAAATACGGTATAAGGATTACCGTAAATCCCCGAATAAGTTCCCGGGGAGTTTCTTTTTCCTCAGAATTTTTTTTTGGGGGGTGGGCTTATTCGAGGGGGAGTTATTCAAGGGGGAATTATTTATTCGTTGAAATATTGAGTAAAAAGCAAGATCGATATATCATCTGAATGGGGTTGAGTTGATTGCATAAACATGTGAGCCAGAATAGAAATCTCATGGTTCATGCAATGAAATCAATGCTAGTATTTATGTATCAACTGCAAAATAATGCATACCGTATTTCCTCGAATACCCCCCGGGGCCAGATTTAATTCTCCCTACAGATTTGTAGGGTAGGGCGTACGCCCGATAGATTTTTTAAAGTTCAGCCGCATCGACGCACATGCACCGAGAGCAAGGCGGTTTGTAAAATATACGAAACCATCCCTTAAGGTCGCCGATATTGCAATATGACGTATATCACTTCGATTTTGGCACGGAAATCACGATTTCGTCATTTCGTGGCCGTCTGCCAAATTGCCAATTCGTTTTTTATTTTATTTTGTCGGGCAGGTTACTCGCATAAGTCGCGCTTTTGTACGCTCGTGCATGCATTTCTTTCTTGTCGCTGCCCTCATGGTTTCGGTTGCAGACAGTGAACACTAAAAAGTGACCACCTGACTACACAAAAGCGTGACCTATGCGAGTAACGCGCCCGACAAAATAAAATAAAAAACGAATTGGCAGACGGCCGAGAAATGACGAAATCGTGATTTCCGGGCCAAAATCGAAGTGATATACGTCATATTGCAATATCGGCAACCTTAAGGGATGGTTTCGTATATTTTACGAACCGCCTTGCTCTCGGTGCATGTGCGTCGATGCGGCGAAACTTTAAAAAATCTGTCGGGCGTACGCCCTACCCTACAAATCTGTAGGGAGTATTAAATCTGGCCCCAGGGGGTTTATTTTTTCAAGGTGAAATTTTGACAGGGTTATTTTGAGGGGGGAGCTTATTCTAGGGGGGGGGGGGGGTTATTATTTCGTCAGAAATTTTCACGAAACTCATAGTAAAGAGTACGCTTTTATAAATATACCCGAAACCGGCAATCAGCCAGCGTGTCCAAGTAGGGTATATTTGGACATGCATCGCTACACAAACTAGCTTATGTGTAGCTGCGATGCAAGCTGCAACCAATATAATAACATATACATGTATATATATACACAATAACCAATATAACATAATTCCAGACGGGGTTATTTAGAGGGGGGTTTATTTTTTCCCCAGCTCAAAAACACCTGGGGGTATTTCGAGGGGGGGGGGGGTTAATTCAAGGGGGGTGTATTTCTAGGAAATACGGTACTTTGAATGAACGTATACATACATACGTTTTTTTATATGTGGACTTGTTTCCCACCAATAAAAGAGGGTGAAGTTATTCAACTGGGAGTTATTTTTTTCCCGGTCAGCTTACAGGGGGGAGTTATTCGAGGGGAGTTTCGAGGGGGGGCGTATTAGAGTATTTACGGTATTTCAAGAAATAAGTTGATAGAAACATGCTTGGAAATTTTGAAACAATAATAATCCCCCCTTGAATAATCCCCAATCAATAAGGTCCCCACTCCAAAAAGTCTGATGGAATAAAAATTCCCTGGGGGATTAGTCCAGCAAAATACAGTAAATATAAACATGGTCCGACTGAAAAGTCCCTGGAACGTGCTCGCCATTCGCGCTAGGGTTAAGCTACAGTCATAAAATTTTGAATTTTTTCGTGAAGTGCCGTGAAGCGTCTGGAATGCGGTGAAGTGTCTTCACGCCGACATTGCGCGTCTGCGTGAAGTCACCCACGCATCACACACCCATTTTTTGCTGTGTGGGGGTTACAATTTCGGTCATTTTGTACTGATGTACACATGGTGCTCTAGCTCAACGCTGCTTTAAGTTGTGATCATGAAACTTTGGCTAGTGTAAGCCACCAGTGTTGGCAATGTGCCAGCACTAAACAACATTAGCTATGATATCATAAGCTTAGTCCATATTGCACTGTCACTACTCTCACTACCAAATTCATCATTCTGCCTCTCCTTCTCAAAAAGCGGTTAATACAGGATGCATTTTGCATGGACACTGCTGTTGAACACAGGTAATGTGTCCACTGCAGATTAGTAATGAAACACAAATGAAAGTTTAATGAAGTTAACGGCGCACACCAACAAATTTTTTTGCCACATTTGTATTCAAATTTTAAATTTATTGATATTAAAAATTTAAAAAAGCTATGGTCCTAAAGTGGGCGGAGCCTGCACTAACTTTTTCAAAATAACAAATGGCATCATATGATCTTTCATATGAGCCATCACTCATGATAATTGGTTGGGTTACTGGGAAGTTATTGCAGTTTGAAGTTTGTCGGGAGAACAAGAACAAGAACAAGAACAACAGCACAACCTAGAGAAGCAAATCTGTAATAACTTCCCTCCAACTCGACCATTTGATCTGAAAATTGGATTAGGGGTACTTTCCGACACGTTTTTTCATGGTAGTATCAGTTTTCCACTAGCTAATTGCGTTCATAAGTTATTCAGCATTCCGCATTTTGGTGTGTCTGACCATATTATGGGTGGGTCGCTTGCGCCCTCCCTCGGCAGCGAGAGATGGAGCTTACCCGATTTTACCTTAATAGCAATGATGTTGATGAAAGTGTCGAATACTATCAGCACATTGTCAACACTTGTGGCTTACACTAACCAAAGTTTCATGATCACAACTTAAAGCAGCATTGAGCTAGAGCACCATTTGTACATCAGTACCAGGGTTGGCAAAATCTCAGAAAAAAATAAAAAAAAATAATAAAAAAAAGAAAATTGGAGAATAAAATAAAATAAAATAAAATAGAAAATTAATAAAATAAAAATACAATTTTACTAAAATTCAAATTTTGGAAAATTTTAGTAAAATTGTACAAAAATTCAAATTTTTGTACAATTTTAGTAAAATTTTACAAAAACTCGAGTGTCTATAAAATTCTAAAAAACTTTTATATCCTCTTGTTCAACATTCTAGCTGCCAATTTGCAGAACTGATGCTATGTTGTTGCTTTCATTGTTGTGATTTTTGCTCAAAATCGCAAATTCTCACATTTTTTTATATATTGTTACCTTAAAAATAACTAATATATGTGATTTTTTCCCATTTACTTCGTTCCATACCATGAAAAAGCCTATATATTAACCCTGCAAGCCCCCCCCCCCCCAAATAACAAGGTATTAGCTATCTTCCCTCGGGTGGAGCAAATTAGCTGCAGATCTATCCGGCCCCTGTGAGGGTCAAAATTCAAGATACCTACATAGCAACCAATGTCACAAGTCTACATAAAAAAATTTTTGTATTCATATGTACGCTTTTCGTGTGCACATTGTTTTATGGCCTTGCATCCAAGATTTTAGATTTTTTGTAAAATTTTTGTAAAATATTTGTAAAATTTTTGTAAAATGGTTTCATTTTATTTTATTAATAACATTTCAGAATAAAATTAAAAAAAATAAACTGAAACATGAATTAAAAAAAAATAAAATACAATTTTAATAAAAATAAAATACAATTTTAGTAAAAAGAATTTTACTAAAACCAACCATGATCAGTACAAGATGACCGAAATTGTAACCCCCACAGTTCCGCAGTGGGTGGAGCTAGAGGGGTTAAGTTTTGGGTGAAAACTCGAAACATCTGATATATTAACGTGTTTAAATTTTATGACCGTAACTTACCCATAGCGCGAATGGCAAGCACTGTCCAGGGAATTTTCAGCCCGACCATGTACATTGTGCTGACATTTAATTGTTACATTCATTTCAGGCATCTAGGACTGTGTTCCAGAACACCCCAGGTGATAGACAAACAAAAAAGGTCTGTTTGATTGTATCTATGTACCATTTATGGGTATTCTAGTCAAATTTATGGATGGCATTTTACCTGTATTTTCTGAATTACCTCCGCGATTTATTTTTTTAGAGTAGAAATTTTGAGGGGGGGTTAAACGAGGCATATTTTGAGGGGTGGGGTTATTTCGCCAGAAATTTTTGAAATCCCAGTTGTAACACGCTGGGCAGCGCTTAGAGGCAGGCTCACCCAACATGCTATCCAGCTGCGAGCCTCCGCAGAGCTCCTCGATGCTGGCAAAGTGAGAAAAGCAAAAGTAGAATGTTCGGGGTGTGATGTGACATTAATTTATATGTATTCACCGTCGCCTTGCGACACGTCCATTTGTTTTCTCGTCACTTTATTGTCTGGATTCAACATGGCCGGTGGCCAACAAATAAAAAGGGCCGGAATCTGGGCAAAAGAACTGAACTGATTAAGATAGTCATTGCCGGGTTATCGGGTGGAGTGAAATTCTAGAAAACATTCCCGATAATGCAGGGAACCCAATAACCGGGGGACATAATATGGAGGTGCCATGGTAGCGCCTGGCTTTACCATCACTTGAAAAACTTAAATGTGGAGGCTATTAAAACACAATATTCAACGTTTAAAATGTGCATTGATGTATTTATGATTGGCCATGTTCTGCATGGTCCTATTGTATGTATTTATACAATACTCTGCGGCTATACCCTCTTACCGAGGCATTTTGATATAAAATTGTGGATTTTTTTTCACAAACCGGATAACCCGGGAATGCGGGGAAGCCTTCAATCCAGGAAATTTTCTTCACATGTGACCCAGTTTTTCAGAATTTCATCCCTTAACATGGGGAACCCTATAACTGGAGGAACCGTTAACCTGGGGATGACTGTACACAAGTAGCCACTTATAAAGATTTAGTTGAAACATGAAGTTTAACGGTTTAGAACATCACTCCAAAACCTACTTAGAAGAGAATATATAATATATAGAATAGAACAAGGTGTAAGATAGAAGTATATAATAGAGTACATTGTAATAGAGTACAGTGAGTACAACAGTCCCCCCCCAAGTTCACCCTACATTGAAATGACTGGTTGGTGGTGGACCATGTCATGCAGTGTGGGTTTGTCAGTGGTGTGCTGCAGTTGGCACACTGTCTGTAGTGACATCTGGACTATATGTAGCTTCTATGGGCACTAGTTTCTTTGCATGAGTTGGGCTGTTTTTCCATTTGTTTTGATCATGGGTGGCATCTTTTGAATATTGCAATTCCAAAATATATGGGAATGGTATTTGTTGCCTTTTTTCTCTGTGTTAGGCATGGCTGCAACCATGTAGCTGCAGTTTCAGGTGTGATGGGAGGGCATTTCTGGTTTGGTTCATGTGTTGGTGGTTGGCTTCTTCTTCACTAACTCTTGCTGCTTCTGTGCCTGCAGTGCAGTTGTTTTGACTTTTTCCAAGTAGGTTCCCATTTTCTTCCCATGTGCTTGCTTGTATTGCTTTTGGCCATGCTTCTGTAAATGGGTACTGGCTTGCCCCCGTTGAGTCCTGGGGTTGACAGGCGATGATGGACTAGAGCACTTTTGTTGCTCATCATTTGTGACACCCTCAATGGTTGTTTGCACTCCCATTTCTTGTCTGTATTTGTCTGAGAACCTTTCCAGCTTCTTGTGTGCCATTTGCACTATTTGCAGTGGCCCCATATCGCTGTTTGCTGATGAGCAATGGGTTGGCTGGTGGCAAAAATTCACACAATTTCACTACTGCTGGCAGCATATCTTTGTGCTGTACTGCATTTGGGGTTGTGTGCTCTATGAACATGTCAAAAATTCAGAGCCACTCCATTGGGGCTCCATGCAGAGAAAGTGCGCACCATGGCCCTTTGTGTGTTTTCAGGTTGAAAGTTGCCCGCACTTCAGCCTGTGTGCTGCTTCTTGCTATTGTGCTTTGCACCTTTTGCTTTGTTTGTGTGCACTGATATGCACTGTGACCTTCTGTCTGCTCATTCCAGTTCCCACTGTACAATTGGTGCTGCCTTTGACTCTGTTCTTCATTGCGCTGCACGTGAGCTCTTTCCACCGGCTTGCGAGCAGCTTCCATCATTGTTACAGCCATGTTTAGTGTGCAGCCATTTTCCCTCCAACGCTGCTGCCACATGTACCAGCAGGATGCTGGGATGAGTTTTGGCACTTCAATGAACAGTTTCTCTCCAGATTATTTGCTCCCGGTCTCTGTCCGATAATGTTTCACTGATGTGGTAAAACTTGGTGCAGAGGTACGTGTGCAAGGCTGTGACTGATTCTCCTGTGGTGGCCTTCAAGTTGTACCAGTCTGCCACTGAGTATACTTGGTGGTCCAACTGGTCGGTCTCAATCAACTTGTCTACTACATAAGGATGTTGTGGCAACTTGCAATTCTAATGCTCATATACCTGTCTTGGGCATCATCTGTTAGATACTGCTGGAAGACAATGTACCAAAACTGCTGTTGTTGGCTTTCTGGTACACCCATTGACTGTTGCATGAGCCAAAATTTGAATGGACCTGTTTTGCTTTTTTGGTCTCCATCAAACTTTACTTGTTTACTTGCCGCTGATGCCACATGACCCACACTCATTCAGTCATTGGGTATGGGTTGTGTGCTTAGTCATGGCAAGCCATCCTCTGCTGACAATGCGTATTCCTCCATATATGCGATCATGGGCAGCAGGATCGATCCCTGTGCCAATGTTGCCAGCCTGTCATCTGTTTCCCATGTCCACGTTTCACTTCTGTGGTTCGGCTGCAGGTTGTCCCCATGTGCAACTGCTGGTGGGTTGCTCGCTGCAGGACTTAATGTCCACTCGGGGCTTGGTGTTTTATGCTCCTGCTGCACTGTCAAACTGGCCAGGTGTGCCAGTATTTGTTGTTGTTGTTGTATTTGCAACTGATGCTGCTGGGTTTGTTGCTGTATCACAGCTACTAGCATCGATATGTCTGACGATCTTGTGTTGGTTTCCTTCTCGTTGTGGGGTCAGGAAATATGCTGTGTGTTTTCGTGCCCCTGCACCTAGGCAAATCACTGGCAAAGTGTCTTTGTCCATGTCATCATCGGAATCCCCTTCTGGGTCTTCCATCATGATATGACTGTCTTTTGTTGTATTGAATATTTTTCCGCAAGTTTCAGCACTTCTTTGGCTAGTGTTTCCGTGCTGTCTTTCCACAGCAAATTTAACTTCAGCCGCTTGTCTTGCCGATATTGGTTCATTGCATTTTCCACATTCAAAAGTGCCCATCTGTCTGCTGCTTGGCATCACTCATTGATTTTATGTGTGAGCTCCCACTCAGTGAATGTGACTGGAGGGGCATTTTTGGGGGGGGTCAGCCTCCCAGGAGCCTCCAGCGGCATTTTCATTGGTGTCAGGCATTTTGTGCCTTTCACACCGCACACGTTGAATTCACGCTGTTGTAATTGTTTTTGCACTGCTGGTGCAGTTGTTGCAACCGGCCTTTGTGCGCAGGTTCAGTTTTCAAGTTTCAGATTTTATGGTCAGTACGGTCACCATGTAACATGCTGGGCAGTGCTAAGAGGCATGCTTACCCAATGTGTTTTTTAGCTGCGAGCCTCCACAGAGCTCATCGATGCCAGAAAGACAAGAAAAGCAAAAGTACATCGTTCTGGGTGCGATGTGATATTAATTTCTATGTAGTCACCGTTGCCTTGTGACTTGTCCATTTGTTTTCTCTTCACTTTATTTTCTTGATTCAACATGGCCTGTAGCCAACAAATAAATAGGCCCAGAATCTGGGCAAAAGAACTGAACTGATTAAGATACACAAGTAGCTACTTATAAAGATTTGGATGCAACATGAAGTTTCAGGGTTTAGAACATACTCCAAAACCTACTTAGAAGAGAATACATAATATAGAGAATAGAACAAGGTGTAAGATGAAATCATAGAATAGAGTACATTGAAGTGTGAGTACAACACAGCAGAGTTGTTGAAAGTAGCAAACTTTTTTCAAAGTATACATTAAGTATTTATTATTTACTCACCCCTTGAGTACAAAAACTGTAAAGTAAGTTTTTTATACTTTTACTCGTGAGTAAACATGAGTAAAAGTACTTTTCCCCACAGAAAACGTAAATGTGAGTACTTTTGACAATTGTCACCAAAATTTTTGAGAAATGTCACTCAAAATCACTCATTTTCATAACTTTTTGTCTATTTTGCGCAATTTTTGACTATATATTTGGTACTATACCCATTTTTGACTAGAAAACATTTCTGTTCATGTAGAGCATTTTTGAGCCAAAATATTGTGCCTACACTTTCACCATGACCTTTTGAAAACTGAAATGGCCAAAAATGATGAGATTATCCAGTTTCCCCCTATTGAATGTATATGGTCAGTTTTCACAAATGGCATGAATCTTTGTCAGATGGTGTTGGCAAGTCACTACTTTGCCCTTGTGTTTACCCAATGTGAAACACAGCAAAAACTGGTTGTGTGAATGCACAGTAAAGTGTCATGAAGTGTCTTAATGCCAACACTTCCAAACAATTCACCAAGAATGTTGGAGCTTCCACACACATCACAAAAATCTGCATTAAGACACTGATGCATCTTAATATGGCATGCCCAGACAAATGTATACATAGGGGAAGCATGTGGAAGCACTAGCCCTGTGAAGTGTCTTCCACCTGTTTGGATGCGCATGGAGCACGTGGTGAAGCTAGGTGAAGCTGGTGGAAGACACTTCACCGAGATTTTTGTGATGTTGGTGGAAGAGGGTGAAATTGTGTGGAAGCATGTGCAAGCACCCGCTTCACGTGTATCCAGCATGCTTCCACACACTTCACAGATCCATTTTTGCTGTGAAAACTCAAATGATGACAAATGGTGATATCACCATCACTTTGTTTTCATTTTGTGTGTGACAAAGATGTGAACTGTTTTAGTAATTTTTTATTTATGTCATCCTATGAATTTTATGCTCTATTTAAAGGTTGGACATACAGCACACAAAAAAGGCAAGAAAAATTTATTCAATACATTTTTTAGTATTGATCATGCAATTTGTTGCCCAAACTGATGCACTGATACACAAAACCTGGGTGACAGCGTGGCAATCACTTTTTGCTATGAATATGACCAACAGTAAATTTTATTGTAAAATTTTTAAAGCCTGAAATCAGTGCTGGCTGACAAGGTTTACTTGATGTCTGGACTGTGAGAGAACAAATTCTGGAGTGGATGAAGTGTATGAACTCCTGAGGGCAGTGTGCCTGGTTTCAGTTTTGCTGTTTCAAAATAAAAAAATAAAAGCATATTAAGTTGAACTGGATGAAATATTGTGGTTGCATTGACTAAAACTTGCTCAGCATACCTGGCACTGCTGCGAGTGTTGCGCACCTATTTAGTCAAACGTCCATTGCGACAACCAGGTGCTTAAGGTTGAGTGCAAATGTTTGTAGCGCAATATGTTTTTTAAGTTGTCATTGAGGTTGTAGGTTGAATTTTTCTCTTATGATATTTGCTTGATGTTTTCACTTATTGTATAATTATTGTGGAATGATGATCAATGACTGTGGGATATTAAAGTACACTTTTTGCTTGCAAATGGTAAACAAAGCCCAGAATATTGCTTGAAAAAGAAATAAAGGGCATGTGATTTTTTGTAATTTTTTTCAAGCTTAGAGTTATTTTTTCAGTAATTTAATTATATTTTCTGGAGATCTAAGATGATTTATATATATTTATATTTTTCCTAAATTTGGAGTGATATATTTATATATATTTTCCAAAAAATCGGTGATTTTTTTGAATGCTAAACACAGTACTAAATCATTGTTTGTAACATACACAGACATTGAGAAATGCAACAAAAATGTTTATAGACTCTATATATATGTATGTAGATGGTATAAACCATGTTCTAACAGACACAGGGAATAGTACCTTGCTGACAACTCGCTGCCAGTTTGCTTGCCAAGCAGCAAAAATCAGGCCTAGCTCACTGACAACTT
Organism: Sphaerolaimus hirsutus; assembly: GCA_964036195.1. NCBI lineage: Eukaryota > Metazoa > Nematoda > Chromadorea > Monhysterida > Sphaerolaimidae > Sphaerolaimus > Sphaerolaimus hirsutus. Next base: position 23,186,719 of record OZ038456.1, read on the forward strand.
TTTTGCACCTCTCTGCCAGCTCGCTGACATGTCTTTTTAATGCTGTAATGTGTTTATTCAATAGGTGCTTTCAGCAAGCTGACTGCTCGCTGCCAACTACACTGCAGCCTTTTACACCTAGCTGCCAGACCGCTGCCGCACGCTGACAACTCGCTGCTGAGTGTAAACAACTGCCTGTCAGCTTGTTGTCTCCTAGCTGGCAGCGAGTTGTCAGTAAGGTACTATTCCCTGTGATAACACAGTCATTGTTTTTAATGTGTATTATGCATTTCCTGGATCACAAACTGCAGCTTTTGTAATCTATGTTCCCTATATACCGAGTTTGGGGGGGGCTGGTTACAGTAGTTACTATATACATTAGTTACAGCTGAGATGGAGAATTACGCAGCTCAGGTCGTGGTGCTGTAGTATTTACATGACATATACATAATGTAGTGTTTAAAATATACATAATTTTTTTAATAATGAATACTTCTTTGCTATCGAAAAATACGTAAAAGTAAAAATACGTTTTCTGTACTCAGTGGGTGAGTAAAAAAGAAATACTTAATGTATACATACACTTCAAAAACAGTTCAGTACTTTTAACCACTCTGGAAAAGTGGCAAACATACAGATACAGTAAAATTGGAAGAAACAATATTCTGGGTTACCCCCCCCCCCCCAAATCCGCCAGCTGTCTATCTATCCCGGAGGCCCGCTAAGCTATCTACCTATCCCGGAGGCAAAATTTTTGGCTACTATCCCCTAAACCCCCCCCCCCCAATCGACCAGCTATCTATCTATGTGGAGCTATTTTTGAAAAAATTTCACTCAAAATCGCTAATTTTCGGATTTTATTATAGTTTTTCACCTCCAAAATCGCTAGTTCATGTTCATTATCGCCTATTATGGCTACATATGTGCTTATATACTTATTTTTAGCTATTTTTCACCTACTTTTAGCAACTTTCCCCCTTTTCTTCCTTCTATACCTCGGAAAACCCTATATATTGAACCCCCGCGAACCCCCCCAACCCCCCCCAACCCCCCAGAGATATTTTCAGCTATCTATCCCTCCGGAGTAGCGATTTGCTATCTATATGAACCCCTGCGGGTGTCCAAATCTACAAAACCCCTGATTCCAGCCCCATTTTTCTGTCCACTCATGATGGGCTATATTTTAGAGAAAATATAAGAATGTATATTGAAGTTTCTTCATTGTTACTGATTCTATTTTTAAGTTACATTACTATATACCATAGTTCCTCGAATTACCCCCCCCCCCTTGAATTAACCTCTCCTCAAAATTCGCTGGGGAAATAATAACCCCCTCGAAATACGCCCCCTCTGGAATGATGTCCATCATGTGTGCAATGTACATTGTGTATTTATTACTGCTAATTTGCATTGCAGCTACACATAGACTAGTTTGTGTATCTATCTATGTTTTTATGTCCAAATATACCCTGTTTGGACACATTTATCACCTGTTTGGTGTACGCAAATGCCTACTTTTTACTACGATCACAGCAAAAAATGGATCCGTGATGCGTGTGGAAGCGGGCTGGATGCGCGTGAAGCGGCGCGCTTCCACACGCTTCCACACGCTTCCACCAACATCACGAGATTCTGGGTGAAGTGTCTTCCACACGCTTCACCTATCTTCACCACGCGCTTCACGCGCATCCAAACATGTGGAAGACACTTCACGCCGCTGGCGCTTCCACACACTTCCCCCGCGTATACAATGCGTGGGAGCGCCATATTAAGAAGCGTGAAGTGCCTTCATGCAGATTTTCGTGATGTGTGTGGAAGCGCTGGCAGCTTGGTGAAGCGTTCGGGAAGTGTTGGCGTGAAGACACTTCCCGACGCTTCACCGCGCATCCACACACCCATTTTTTGCTGTGGATCCTTATGAAAATGTTGATGAAATAACAACCTCTCTCCTTCGAATAAGGCAAAATAATAAACACCCATGGGGGTATTTCGAGGTAATACGGTATTACGCATATTACAGGTTGTTTTGTTTGTCACTGATGGCAATCCGAGTGATGGCGCAGCGGTGGGAATAAGCAAAGCAAGGGAACTGCGGGACAGTGGAATTACAATTATATCAGTTGGAGCTGGGCACATAAATCAAAATGTCTGTTCAATTTTTTTTGTTGTTTCATTGGCATATTAAATGAATCTGTGAGTTAAGTGGGAAAAATACAAAAATATATTTCACTTACAAACCCGTCACATTGAATTCGTGCATTATATTTGCAAATGTCCACAAAATAATTGGAAACAGACTTTAGAAAGCCAGTTTCTGGCAGAAAAATATATGAAAAACTTGGGTATAATATCAATGCCTATCATAACCTAGCTATGAATATCAAATCGGTGAAAGCAGTTGCACCTACCAGCTCACTCCACAGACCTTTTTTTCATTTTTTACGTGACTGCTTACATTTTCGGCACAATAAGTAAAATACATTTCAACAATACTTACCCGATAGTGACGTAAAAGCGCCATGGCGCTTTTGGCGCTTGGCGCCTTTTTGCTTTGGCGCCATTGGCGCTTGGCGCTGTGCTACGGAAAAGCGCCATGGCGCCTTTCAGAATGTGGGCGCCAGGGGCCAAGGGCGCCACAGAAAAAGGGCGCCAAGCGCCAATGGCGCCATGGCGCGGCGCCCTTTGGCGCCCTCAAATGGCGCCAGCGCCATGGCGCCATTCCATCACTACTTGGCGCTATGACGCCTGTTGCGCCATTGGTGCTTGGCACTGGCGTTTTAACAAGCGCCAAAAAAAGCGCCAAGGAGTTCAAAAAATAGATCATTATTTTATGTAAAAAAATTTCACAAGTAAATAAATGTGTTACTGTACGTGTATTCCAGGAAGAACAAATCCTCCACTTGCTTATTATGTAAACCATGTCCATGCAATTGCAAGAATAAAAAAAAATCCCAAAAAGTTCCCATCTCAATTCAAATCTTGCTCACGAGCCGACAAGCGACGTTCAAATGCATCCTGTTGCATTATGTTCAAAATGAAGCGTCAAGCGCTCATTTTTTAAATAAACAATGAGGTTTCATAGTGTTTCATTGGTTTCATTCAGAAAAATGCATAGCATGCGGTATAGAAACAAGTATAGAAACATTCTATTGTATTGACTAGTGATGTGAAAAGCGCCAGAACGTTGACGCCAAGCGCCAAAAGCGCCATGGTGCTTTTCCGATCCCTAGTGCCAAGCGCCAATTGCGCCAGAGCAAAATGGCGCCAAGCGCCAGCACCATGACGCTTTTACATACCTAACTAGTTTTGACTTTCCCCTCATAACCACCAATTCTTTCAACGCTATTACCAATTCCACACGCCAAACTTTTACAGAATCTGTACAGCTACAGCGGCAGCAGATGGCTGACATTTTTTGTTACCGACACGGCAGCATTCAAAGACAATATGAATATGCTGGTGGCCACGATCCAGCTGTGCGCCTGGTGCCAATCCCACACCGTGTAAAACGCCCTGTAAAATGTCAGATGTCATGCAAAGTGTCAAAAGTCATGTAAAATGGCCGGTAAAATGGCAAACGTACGTTTGCCATTTTACCGGGCATTTTATATGACTTTTGACATTTTGCATGAAATTTGACATTTTACATGGCATCTTACAGGGTGTGGGACTGCGCCCAGGTGCCTCAAAGACAACCCGAATGTAAACAGCTGCGACGAGCAGATCTGCGTTGAGAAGATCCGCGCCAGACGTGGCAACCTTTAGTTCGGCTGATTGACCGTGCGAATGTTGGAATACTAGTGATGGAATTGTTCCATTACCACACGTGAAAAACAATGACTGTGTTATGTTAGAACAGGGTTTATACTGTCTACGTACTTATAAATGTACCTAGGTATATAGTGTCATGTAAATGGTGGTTTTTCTGGCATTTTTCGACGTCTGTGTACGTTACAAATAAGATTTAGTACTGGGATTTCAAAAAAATTCCGGCGAAATAATACCCCCCCTCGAAATACCCCCTCGTTTCACGCCCATCAAAATTTGCACTCTGAAAAATAAACCCCCAGGGGGTAATTCGAGCAAATACGGTAAACATTTTTTCTTGTCGTCACAGCAGGTTGTCTTGTCTGACATTTACGTGTACCACTTTCTGGCACTTTTCCATCACTAGTACCACGTAAACTGTAAACTGTATGTTATCTTGAAATTTTGGAGAGGTTGGAAAAAACCCATGGGATTGGGTGATTTTGTCTGATGTGATTTTTTGCACACTGGTGCAGTTTTTCGCCCATTTGAGGCTATGATTGTGTGATTCTTGTGATGAATTGTGATGTAATGTAAACTCAATGAAACCTTTGGTGGTAATTCTCTTAGCAAATAATCACTGTGTGAGGGTGGTGACATGTCGGTTGTTTTCATGTTGCATTGGGCTGTCCTGTCAAAAAGTGACAAAAATTCAAAACTTTTCAGTGTTTGAAGTTTCCACATTCTCTCAATGAGAAATTAGGAAAAAATTAATGCAAACTGGGTCTACAATATACATAAAATAAAGAAAATTCAAATATTTACAACCCTGTACAAATGTGCAAGTTCACTTGGATGCGTTAGCACCAGAGTTGGGAAAGTGTATTTACACTTACCCGAAATACTCGGGTAAATGGGTATTTATATTTACACTTACACTTACACTTTCATAAAATACCCATACACTTTTTTTACACTTTCTTGGGCAAAATACCCGGGTACAGATAGTGTATTTTTTTCTTTCAGATAACCCTGTTTTATGCTTTGAGAAAGCATAAAAGGTCATGTACAAAAAATGCATTGAATGTAGAAAATATGGCAAATGTACAAAGTAGCCTTTGATCTACCTACAACCTTTGATCAGTACTCATGGTATTCTACAGTTTCATCATACTTTTATAAAAAGGACAAGATCAATGGAAGTTTACCAACTGGATACAAGGTCAACTTTTGCATTGACATTTGCTGCATGTCCATTCTTGCATTTAAACAGTGTGTGTCGGATTGCTTAATCAGTAAAATATCAACACGGAAAAACTGCCATTATAAGGGAACTTCATACCACTACAGTATTTGTTACAGTCTGAAATGTTTCATAAAAGGCTGTAAAATGTAACACTTCATACCACCCCCCCCCCCTCAAAATACCCCCTGGCGCCAGATTTAAATCTCCCTACAGATTTTGTAGGGTAGGGCATCTGTCCAATAGATTTTCAACGTTCAGCCAGGTCGACGCACAGTACCGAGAGCAAGGCAGTTCGTGAAATACATGAAAGTTTACCTCGACATCACCGACATTGCAATGTGACGCATTTTACTTAGATTTTGGCCCGGCAATCACGATTTCGTCATTTTTTTGCTGTCGGCCAACTCATTCTTTTTTTGATTTTGTCGGGCGGGCCACTCGCATAACTCACGATTTTGTATAGTCCCGTTCGCACTTCTTAGTTTTCACTGCCGTACAGCCGAGACATGAGGGCAGTGCAAATAAAGGAATGCATGCACAAGCACACAAAATCGCGATTTATGCGAGTAATGGGCCCGACAAGATCGAAAAACGAAAGAGTTGGCTGACGGCCAAAAAATAACGAAATCGTGATATCCGGGCCAAAATCTAAGTAAAACGCGTCACATTGCAATGTCGGTGATGTCGAGGTAAACTTTCATGTATTTCACAAACTGCCTTGCTCTCGGTGCGTGTGCGTCGACCTGGCGGAACGTTGAACATCTATCGGGCAGATGCCCTACCCTACCAAATCTGTAGGGAGAATTAAATCTTGTCCCTCCCAGGTCTTTTCGAGCTGTGGATAAAATAACCCACCCCCTCGAAATACCCATCTGAAATCATGTATGAAATGTACATGATGTATTTATTGGTGCCAGTTTGCACCGCAGCTACACTTGTAAATAACTTGCGTAAGTAAAAAAGCGATGTGTGTTAAAATGCCCAAATACCGGTTTAGGGCATGTTGAACGTATTGTTTACTGCTAATTTCACGAAAATTTCTGACGTAATAATAGCCCCACTTCGAAGAACCCCACCCTCCTCAAAATTTGCTGACGAAATAATAAACCCCCATGGGGGTAAAACGAGGTAATACGGTATAATAAGTCTATTTTTATTCTCGTGACAAAGACGAGTATACTCCGGTTACTTTACACCTTGCACGCGTGGTTCCCGTTGGAAGTGTGCCAACGATGGTTAACGCGTGCGAGTTTCATAAAAAGATCACAAAATTGATTGTTGTTATAATGTTATTCATTATACTCCGGTTACTTTACACCCTGCACGCGTGGTTCCCGCTGGAAGTGTGCCAACGATGGTTAGCGCGTGCGAGTTGCATAAAAAGATGACGAAATTGATTGTTGTTATAATGTTATTCATTTACATATTCACATCGATGAATTTTTTCATCTTTTTACGGAAATCGCGTGACTTAACAATCATTGGCACGCTTCCAACACGAGACATAAATCAGTGCGACGGCAGAGTATCATGTACGCCGAGTATAACATATTCTCATCGATAAATTTTTACATCTTTTTATAGATATCGCATGATTTAACAATCATTGGCACGCTTCCAACACGAGACATAAATCAGTGCGAGGGCAGAGTATCATGTCTGCCGAGTATACCAACGTAAACATAGTCATTTGCTGCTGCAGCCGAACAACTCAGCTTCGACAGTGCAAAAGGGAGCAACGCGAACAAAGTTGCCGCTTCATCTCACACAGCGCCAACCAGGGGTCAGTTCCGCAAAATGAGAAGTGAGAAGTGAAATGGCAAATGCCAAGTGAAATGAGAAGTGAGAAGTGAATTGAGAAGAAAATTGGCAAAAGCGAAGTGAAATGAGAAGTGAGAAGTGAAGTGAGAAGTGAAACGGCACATAAAAATGGCGAGTGAAAATAAAAAGAAAATTTAAGCCATACGTAAACTTGGCAGCCGGCCAAAATATCGCGAAATAGCTATAAATATAATAAAATAAGGCGGAACCATCTTATAGACAAAAATAGCAATTGTGAAGTTGAAAATTTACAATTTTAGCGATTTTGAGCGCTATCTATGTGTTTTCTGTCGCTCTTTGTTGATCTTAAATTCTTAAATCTTAAATATATCTCAAATATTTTGGACGTAGGCCAAGTATACATCAGTGACCCTAAAAAACAAATATCAGCTGGCATGGTGCCAATATTTGCACACGCTACATTTTGAACGGAGAAGAATCTGATTGTTCACAAAAAATTACTGGAAATATGGATCGTCATTGTGTATCCATTTATCACATTTTTTCAGTTTAACTTTCTACTTGCCAATTCACTTCTCATTTTACTTCGCTTTTGCCAATTCATTTGCCACTTCACTTCGCATTTGCCAATTCACTTGCCACTTCACTTTGCATTTGCCAATTCAGTCATGGAAATGCACCGGGTCGCCTCGCATGTGTGTCTGTCAACTGGTCCGTAATAATTTTGTCAAGATTGCCTAACGTGCATGCACTTGGAGTTCGCTCTGCGACGCGTGTCGGAATCTGAGTTGACGCAGACCAGTTGGCACTTGTGTCAACTGCTGTGCGGGTGGGCCGCCATCAGTTGGTGCAGAGCTGCAAATACCCTCAAATGCTTCATGCATTTACATAGTACCTGAGTATAGGTATTTTTCGAGTAGGAAAGAAAAAAACGTTTTGACAGAAATGTTGATGGCTTGTATTCCCACTAGGGTGTCAAAAGAATTTTTTTACGGAAAACGGAAACGGAAACAGAAAATTTTTTTCAACGGCCGGAAAACGGAACGGAAAACGGAAAAAAATTTGCACTTGGCGGAAAACGGAAACGGAAACGGAAAAAATTTTTCAGCGGCCGGAAAACGGAAAAAGAGGCCGGAAAAACGGAAACGGAAAAATCAAATTTGCACGGAAATGGAAAAACTTGCTGGAATTTTGCCGGAAAACAGATAAAATTTGCTGAAATTTTGCTGGAAGTGGAAAAAATTTGCAGTAATTTTGCTGGAAACAGAAAATTTTTTACATCATTGACAATCTGCATGAATTTTTGCCAGTTTGGCTGATCAGAAAACCGAAAGTTGAGCCAGAAAAAGGTAAAATGAGGCGGAAAAATGGAAAATTGAGGCGGAAAATGGAAAAAAGGCAGAAAAACTGGAAATTTAGGCGGAAAATGGAAAAAAGGCAGAAAAACTGAAAATTTAGCCGGAAAACGGAAAATGAGCCGGAAAAACGGAAACGGAAAAAAATGTTGCCGGAAAACGGAACAGAAAACGGAAAAAAAATTTCAGCAGCCGGAAAACGGAACGGAAAACGGAAAAAATTTGCCTGCGGAAAACGGAAAACGGAAATTTGACACCCTAATTCCCACTGGTGCACGTGCGGAACTGTCCCCTGGGAGCGCGGGTGTCAAACTTTGTGCGTCCGTCTGTTCGAATTGCAAATGTCCAAATTGCCAGCGCGCTGATAGATTAGGTAAGTGAATATATTCATTTTGCAATTTCTCAATGTACAATGTACAATGTTCTGATGTACAACCCGCGAGTGCGGTGCAGAGTTGTTTAAAACACTGCAATTTTGCAAAGTACACTAGCGGTCAGAATAGTTGAGACTTTTCACCATAGAGAAATGGGAGTGGAAGTTGTTATAATAATACTGGTGCCAATTCCGCAAGTGGAAAAGTTAAAAGTTAAGAGTTGAGTAAAATGACAAATGGCATGCTAAGAGTAAAGTTAAATGATAAATGATGAGTTAAGGGACAAGAGTAAAGTTAAATGACAAATGATCCAAAAGTTTTTTGTATCCAAATTGTATGTTTTTGTATCCAAATCTTATGTCGAAAAAACAGATTTGGATACAAAAACATAAGATCTGGATAAGAAAAAAATAAGATTTGGATACACTTGCTTGACTCTTAACTTTACTTTTATCTCTTAACTAATCATTTGTCATTTAACTTTACTCTTGAATTTACTCTTGTCACTTTACTCATCATTTACTTATCATTTAACTACTCTTAACTTACCATTTGTCATTTTACTCAACTCTTAACTTTTCCACTTGCGGAACTGGCCCCAGGTATTTAAAAAAGTGTAAAAGCAAACATATACGTTTTCTGTACTTGCGTACTTTCAAAAAGTACACAAGTAAATGAGTACAGGTATTTTTTTCTGGAGGAAACGTAAATGTATTTATTTAGTAACCGAGTGAGTACACATATTATTTTGAGTACAAACATAAAAAACTTTTGCCAACTACGGTTAAAACTGCCACAAAACCAATGAAAACTACTACCAGTGATAATGTGTATACTGCAGCGACATTGCACCTTACAATGAAATCCACCATATCCCATCTGAATAAACGAACATACAAAAAAAATGTCATCATATTTATCGAAGCAATTTGATAAATATGATGAAATTTTGTTATGTTTGTTCTTTTATTCAGGTGGGATATGGTAGATTTCATTGTAAGGTGTAATGTCGCTGGAGTATATGTGAAATTACACGCTCCCGCGCAATCATTTTGCAAACAGATGAATTTTGCAATTCTGAGCACACACCAAGATGTTCAGCTGCTGTTTAAAGGCTTAGATGTAGGTGTTGAAAAAACGCTGTTTAAAAATTTCAAGATTCCTAGAAAATTTTGGTTCTTTCGGGTATTTACTTTGGTTCCGGGTATAAGTGCCAGTTCTCGGTTCCGGTTCGGTTCTCAAGCTCAGTTCCGGTTCTCGGTTCTCGGTTCCCATTGGCGCACCGCACACTCAAAATTTTCAAGTGCAGTTCGAACTTTTTTGAGTTCCACCAAGGCGGAACTCCAAGTGCAGTTCGAACGATTTTTTAAAAGATTTTTAGGGCATTTTTTGGACATTCAAACGGAGTCCGGACAAATTCGTACACTTTTCGCTGATTTGCGTGTCATAACATTTCCACGCAGCAAGTTTCTAAATGATTGGGACATTTTCAATTCCGCCCTTGACTTTCAATTCCACCCATTAGAGAAGGTTGTTGTGAGAAACACATCTCACTTATCTTGCCAAATATATTTGTGAAAAAAATTTTATAGGTAGATCTAGGCTTTGTCTTCAAAAATGAATAGATAAATTTTTTAGTAATATCAACTTGTTTAAAAGATATTGAAGTTCACAGTGTGGCATATTTGTGTAAACCAAACAAGTTAAAAATAGCTGAAAATATGTACATGATATTAAAAGTGAAATGAAAGTGAAAATTAATAGTGATGTATACAGCTGAAAATGTTGATTTTGAAGGTGAAAAGTGACAAGAAAGTGCAATAATGAGTCATTTTAGGTGAAAATTGAGGCAAAGTTAATCAAAAACTGCTCCAGAACCAAGTTAAGCTTACAATATATAGACTAGAAAGCTGAAAACACGGTATTTCCCCATTTTTAGTGATTTTCTCCCCTTTTCTACACCTTGAAAAAGCCTGTATATCACTAGTTCAGGTGTCTTTTTATTTACTTACCTATTTTCAGGTATTTTCTTACCTATATGTGCTTGTATACCCATTTTCTCTATATTTTTCAGTCATTTCCCCTTTTGCACATTGAAAAATAGGTACATTTTCCCTATTTTTAGCGATTTTACCCTTTTTATACTCCCTTTTAGCGATTTTCCCTACACCTTTCATTCGTATGAAATATGCCAAACGAGTGTCAAAAAGCAAAAAATATTTCACAATTTATTACGTATTTTACATGCACTATAAAGAGCCCACTTTGGAGGTTTTGGCAAAGAGCCCAACTGAGCTAAATCCAGAGACTAGAGGAATGAAAAACCCCACGTTCACTGGTCGGCGATTTGTGTCTGAAAATGGGTGCAAACTCAGGCGAACGGGATTTTGACGCGGAGACTGCTGAATTTTTGGTTGATGTTCATCGCTGGGGCCGTGGTTCAGGGAGTTCGAGTCCAGGCTTCCATTTGCGCGGATGAAACACACAAATTGGCTAAGTGCCAACAGGTGAGAAGGTTTTCTAAGGTGTTCTAATCATTTTTAGTGTATCTTGTATAGCGGGGCACTTGAGATAAATCACTCGGAAAAAAATTGAAGCAAAGCCGCAAGGTTAAGAGGTAGATTTTTTAGATGTGTGAATATCGGAGTATTAATTTGTTTCCTTCAGATTTTGTAAACTAGACACACTTTTCGCAAGGCAGTTTTGTTCCAGTTAAGTACGAATACTTTTGTCCGAAATTTTTATTTGGCCGCATAGATTGCATACGCTTGTAACTTGATTTTATTAGCTGCACTGTTTATGTGGGAAAAAATCTAAGCACATTTTTTGGCTCAGTGCCAACATTTCATAATGTAATCAAAATGGATCGGGTGACATATGACAAGTTGTGAAACGTCCAGGTTGTGAATAGCGATTTGACCGACGTCTACATGACCGATTCTATTTATAATTATAGCGATGTCAAATTTCTGGCAGGTTTCCAACTTGTCATACGGGGTGTCTCCCGTTTTAAAGGCGCACCGCACACTCAAAATTTTCAAGGGCGGTTCGAACGTTTTTGAGTTCCGCCAAGGCAGAACTCCAAGGGCGGTTCGAACATTTTTATTTAGGGAAAATGTGGCATTTTTGGGACATTTGGATGAAGTTCACACAAATCCGGATGAATTCACACAGTTTTTGTCCATTTGCATATCATAACAAAACGTTTCAAAAACATTGGGACACTTTCAATTCCGCCCTTGACTTAAGAGATACGCCCTTTAGAGAAGGTTGTTATGGGAAACACATCTTATTTATCTTACCAAACATATTTGTGAAAAAATTTTTATAGGTAGATCTAGGCTTTGTCTTCAAAAATGAATAGAGAAATTTTTTTGTAATATCCACTTGTTTAAAAGATATCGAAGTTCACCATTTGGCATATTTGTGAAAATTGAAACTGAATTCCTCCCTCTAGAAAGTGTCCGAATGTTTTCTTGCCTAGATGGTGCACTGACACTCAAAATTGTCAAGGGCGGTTTGGACGTTTTTGAGTTTCGCCAAGGCGGAATTCCAAGGGTGGTTCAGACATTGTGCACTTTCCTACCTGTCTGAGATAATTCCACCCATGCACAATCCGGGGCAATTCCGCCATCGTGCAAAGTGTTCGAACGTTTCATGTGCGGAATTGAAATCGAGGGCAGTTCGAACGTTTTTGGATTCCGCCCCTGTGTTTAATTCCGCCCTTTTGAATTCCGCCCTTGAAAAAGTGTTCGAACTGCAACTGAAAATTCGAGTGTGCCGTGCAACAAAGGGTACTGGGTTTCTGGGACTGCATGAATGCCTTTTTCTTTTCACCCAGGAGCGGCGCTGAGACTCGACACCAGCCGCCGCGAGTTTGCCACGTTTAACAACAAACAATTCAGCCACATGTGAGCTTTTGTGTGTTCAATGACTATACTTTTTGAAGTCGGTATATTTGGAAAATGTTCTGTTCTTGGAACAACCAGAAGTCTCGTTTTGTGTAAAAAATTTTTTTCAGGAGTCTCGTTTTAGTTGATTTATTGCGAGTTTGCTTGATTTCCACTAAAAGCCGTCAGATTGTGTGGGTCTTAATCCGTTTTTGTAGACATTTCAGTAATTAAAATCCATCTAATCGAACACTGCTCACATAAAAAATTCACGAAAATCTCTACTCTAAAAAATTTAATACAATAAATTCCCGACTGGTGTCCATGTTGCACATTTTTGCAAATTGCGGTGGCGATTTTCATTCGAAATAGAGATGGCCGGGGGTTTTTCAAAAAGTTTTTTTTATAAAAAACGTTTTATTTAAAAATCCCAACCATCGAAACCGTTAAAAAAAACAACCTTGAACGAAATTTTTGGTACTAAGCACTAGGTATTCTGCAATTTTTTGCGCGCAAGCGCGCAATTTCACCTACATTTTACCATTTGTGGTGGTTTTCATTGGTTTTGGGTCATGTTTAGTGTAATTAGTCCCCAATTCGCCAGCTGTTCGTGCCACCGCGAGGGTGCCGGAGCGGCGGGCTGCAGCTGATTGGTGCGGCGGGACTCCGCCCCCGACTCCGCCCCCGACTCCGCCCACCGCGCCACAGCCAAGCACAGACTTTGCTCTGCTCGGCCAGCTGGGCGACAGCTATGGCGAAGCGGCACACATGTTTTTCAGGTTTGGTGTTTTTTGTTGTTCTTGTTTTTTTTGGTGGGGGGCAGTTATGGTTGGGATGATATATGGGGACTTTCATTCTGAAAGTTCACATATCCAGATTTTTCGATTTTTCAAAATCGCATTTTAAGTTTGGCGCTGGCCCGGCAGCGCCATGTAGGGGCGACAAAGCTTGCCCTGCACTTTTCAGATATCTCGGACATTTGTCTACAATTTTTGTAACACTAAATTTTGTCGACTGGCAAATATTTTGGGAGTTATGTCATATTTTGTAAACCACCCAAAATAAGGAGTAAATTTGAAAATTTGAATTGAAATGTTAATAACTTCCTAACGGTGGATCGCAGGGCAAAACCAATTACACCACTGAAAAGCCCTTTTCGAAAAGTACCCAAACCTAAATGTTCAGATCTATATTTATACCCGTACTCGATTTATAGAGCAAATTTTTTTTGGAATTTCACGTATGAACTTTTTGAAATGAAACTTTATTTTGTATGGGAATTCCAGCCGGCTCTTCGCGAGCGATCCGGAGCACGCGTGAACTTTTGGAAATGAAACTATTTTTTGGACTTGTGAACTTATGAAATGAAACTCCTGTGGTCTGGGATGGATATGTGAACTTTCAACGTGAAACTTCTGTTTTTTTTATACGGGATTTGAGATGGATATGTGAACTTTCGATATGAAAATTGTGATTTTTCTGAAAATCGGTACCACTGTATCTCAGGAACGAAATGGACTATAATGCTGATTTTTGTTCTAAAATGTGAAAAACTATACGTGGAGGTCAGATCCACGCTTAAATCGATTTTTCTGGATTTGACGCTTGTGAACTTTTGGAACGGAAGTCCCCATATCGTATCGGATATCGACAATTTTTTCATTTCGAATATCAATATCGAAAAGTCATACGGTCGCAACCCTAGAGGCAGTGCGATTTCCTGGATGGTGTCAACACTTGAATTTACGGTTCTGGGTTTCCAGTAGTCAAACTTCTTACCTTAAAGTTTTCTGATAGCCAGGGGTCTCCTAGGGGAGGGGGGGGGGGCTGCCCCCCCCCAAATCCCCCAGCTATCTATCTCGGTTTCAAATTTTTTGTTCTGCTCTCTGTTGGATGTGTAGTTGTAGTGTGTTGAGCAACTTTGGTTTATGGAATGACTGGCATTTAAATTGTTCAAAAGACACATTTGTAGTACGTTCTTTTACCTGGGAAAAAAGTGTTTTTTCGTCAAAACCCCCCAAAATTTGATTTCGGCATTCCCCTTTTAAATACTAGCTTCGATGCTTCGCTTTGAAAAACGTTAGAAACCTGTCAAAAACTCAGCTATCGCTTTATCCGCTATCGAGTCAAAATTTTTGGCTACTACCCGCGGAAACCAACTCATCCGAAATCCCTCAACTATGCATTTATCTGGAGCGATTTTTGAGAATGTTTCCTCTTTTTTTCTCGCTAAAAGTGTCTGATTTTCATCTTTTAGTTTATAGTTTTTCACCTTCAATATCGCGATTTTCAGTGATATGTGGCTATATACCTATTTTTAGCGATTTTTGACCTATTTTGGCTACTTTAATCCATTTTAGTGGTTTCCCAGTTTTCTGCCTCAAAGAAGCCTTGAGAAGACCTATACCTAAACCTGTACTTATACCTTCAAAAAGCCTATACATTTTGCCCCCCCCCAGCCCCACCAGAAAAATTTTCAGCTATTCATCTATCCCTCCATAGGAGCGATTCGCTATCTATCCAACCCCCCGCAGGGTCGAAATCTTGGAGACCCCTGCCGCGAACATTGTAGCGTTAGATGGGTGCAGGGACGTAGCCAGGATTTTTGAGCGGGGGGGGGGCGGATTGTATACGGCGCCCGGCGAACGGGGGGGGCGATGCCCCCCCTAAGCTTATTCCTCTGCAGTAGGGGAAAGGCGCCATGGCGCTGGCGCCATTCGTAGACGTAACGTCATGGCGCCACTGGCGCTGGCATCGGCGCCAAAACAGCTGTATGTCTGTATCCTACAGGCATATACAGCGACACGGACAGGAATTTAGGGTTTTAGTGGCTTTGAGGCCGCGCATACTTGTCAACTGAAAATATATGTAGTGTGAGGGTAAAATGCGTGCCCCCCCCCCTGGCTACGTCCTTGGATGGGTGGTGAGCCGGTAAATGTTATGGTCACTAGCGACGCCACTTAGAACAACACGGGGTAACATTCAGTCTCAAAAATGCAGGAAATGCAGCTGCACGTGGAACGAAGTGGCACAGGGCGAAATCGGTCTGGCCGAGGCGGCACAAGACGCTGGGAAATACTGCGAGTTCCATCTTTTCCATGTTGTGATGAAACGAGTACCGATAAAAAAAACGCGTCCCCCAAACGAGAAATTTTTTTGCCACCTACCTTAGAGTTCAAACGGGATCCGGATCCCGATCCTGGATCCCGTGAAATTCCGGGATTTAGCAGTCCCGATCCCGAAACTTTTCAAATCCCGATCCCGATCCCGAGAAACTCCAAAGTCCGGGATCCCGATCCCGGAAAAATTAGTGGAAATTATCAAAAGTGAAAAAACGACGTTTTTGCATGCAAAAATGTGAACGCAAACCCCCAGCGTTTCTGGCATCCAACAGTGTTTTTAGACGTTTATGAAGAACTGTGGATGCCAAAACATTGGCCAAAATCTCTATCCCAAGACCCCAATCCCGATCCCGAAAAAATGCCAATCCCGATCCCGTGATCCCAATCCCGGCCAATCCCGATCCCGATCCCGAAAAGTCAATCCCGTTTGAACCCTAGACCTCCGGAGAAGCGATTTGCCATCTGCCGTATTTCCTCAAAATCCACCCTGGGGGTTTATTTTTTCAAAGTGGAAATTTTGAGGGGGGTATTTCGAGGGGGGCCTATTCGAGGGGGGTTTATTATTTCGTCAGAAATTTTCGTGAATTTTGTAGTAAAGATTACGTGAAAACGTGCCCAAAAGGGGTAATGAACGTGATGAAATATGATATACCGTATTACCTCCAAATACCCCCAGGGGGTTTATTATTTCGCCAGCAAAATTTGAGGGGGGGATAATTCGAGGGGGGGTCTATTATTTCGCCAGAAATTTTCGGAAATTCCCCATACGCAGACGTTGAAAAATCTAGCAATTACATAGATGTATATGTGTTTATAGGCATATATAACTGTATATACACAAAAACCCTTCCCTAACGTCACTTTATCATCAGTTTTAACGTGTGTATTGCATTGTACAGATCGCAAACTGCGGTATTTGTCATTTTACGTTCACGTTACACTCAATTTTAGGGGGGTATTTTGAGGAAATACGGTATCCAGCCCTCGCGAGGTTCAAAATTTTGAGACCTCTGATTGGGACTGGAGATGGAGAAAAACGTATTTTGATGACTCCATTTAAAAAAAATTTTTAAAAGGTTTTTTTAAACAACGTTTTTATCAAAAGCTCCCAGATATGGTTGTGAGATCCCTGCAACCGCCGATACAGATTTGTATGCAAAATTGCATCCTTCCGTGCAAAAAGCCTAATTGATAAGAAATACTAGAAATTTTATACAACTTTTTGAAAAAAGACGGTATGATGATTGTGTTTTAAAAACGTTCAAAACAACTCCGTCAATCCCTAGTAGTAGCAATCGCTTTTTTGGAAACAGTCTTGCATCTTCAGTAATTTTTTTTCTTTTTTTTAGTTATGCATTTTCCAGGTTTGCGTCAGGGACGTATCCAGGATTTTTGAGCGGGGGGGGGGGCTGCTTGTTTACGGGGGCCGGTGAACGGGGGGGGGCTCAGCCCCCCCCCCCTAAATTTTTTCCCTATATAGGGACGGAAGGTCATTTTGGCGGTAGCGCCATACAAAGGCGCCACGCCATGGCGCTATTGGCATTGGCGCCAGCGCCAGGAACCGCTTTATATGTATGTCAATATGCATACATATACAGCGAAAGTCGCAAAAATGTGTTCATTGGTATTGCAAACTATTCAAACGCAAACTATTGGTTTACAGGGATTGATCCGCTGAAAATACAATGCATGGGGAAGAAATTGCGCGCTTGCTCGCAAAATTTTTAAGAAACATCGAAAAATATATAGAAAAGTCGCATTTTCTGGGACTTTTTAGGTCTCACCCCGGGAAGGGGGTGGGCTGCAGCCCCCCCCCCGCCCCCCCCTGGATACGTCCTTGGTTTGCGTAGTGTTCTGCTCGAATGTCTGCATGCATATGAGAAGGCAGAAATTCTGGTGGTTGAAAAATTTTCCCGCATGAAACCTTGTCAATGATTAAGTTAGAAATATTTGAAATACATATTTGATTTGCTATACTTATGATAATGGGTTCATTTATAGTGTAACTCGGGTACTGTTTTTGACTACACGGTCATTTTGGTTTGTTACTGAATTTTGTAGATTTATTTTATTCTGCGATTCCATTTGTTTTTTTCCTCCATTTTTGTATCGTGATTTGTTTTTGTTTACATAATGATAAAAAGAAGTAAATATGCATTTTGAAAAGTCACTTTAAACGTTTGCTTGGGCTTTGGTTACTAAGGCCCTCCACACACTAGTTGACGCCAAAATTAGCGTCAACTCAGAGTCAACTGGTCAAAAATTCAGTTGACTCAGCCATTTACAATATGTATCCAAAAATCCCCTTCTTTCATTCTACATCAATCGACTTCTCAATATTTCTTAATCAACACAGGTAAAAAATCAAAAATAGTTATACTGAAAAACAGTTGACTCTGAGTTGACGCTAATTTCGGCGTCAACCAGTGTGTGTAGCACCTAACGATATTTCGTTCTATCGTGTATTGTAGTTTGCATATTTTGTTCGCCGGGGTGGGGCCAAGGGATGTCTGTCAGCTAGAGATGGAGTGGCGCCAAGGCGTTGCGCCAAAGGATTTGGCGCCATTGGTGCTTGGCGCCATTTTCTGTGGTGCCTGGCGCGCAATCTTCAAAGGGCGCCACCATGGTTTCAGGTTGAGTTGCGCAAAAGTGATAAAATTTTAAACATCGATTTTTGACTGAAAATTGCTAAATTAGATATCGTTCTACCTATTCATCAGGTGTATCTGATGGACATTTGTGGGGGTGTGATTGGTGCGGTGAAACTGTCGGAAAACTTAACCTGGCTTTTTTTCTGTGGTGCGCCTGGCGCCCTGTTTCCAACTGGCGCGGGCGCCATTTCTCTGGCGCTTTTCCATCACTAGTGCGGACGTGTGCCGGAGCGCATGTAACCCGGAGCGCATGTAACCCGGTGCGCACGCAGACCCGCCACTCACCCAGCAGCTGCTGCGATGGACCCGGCCGTGCCCGACGCGGGGCGGAGTCGCCTGCTCAGGGTCGGTTACCCGCACATTTCTGTCATCGCTCTGCAAGTGCTTTGTTTTTACCCACTTGTTTGTGGGTGGATTCTGTTGTACTTGGTTGTTTTGTATGGCTCTGCTGCTCTATTCAAGAAGTTTTGTGTGGCATTTCTGGGTTACATTATCGTTCGTTTTGGTTAAAGTGAGTGTGTGGCCCGTAGACTTTTCATATTGTCTAATTGCTGTCTAGCAAATACACTGAACGCATTGTTGATACGAGAAACAAGCCTGGAGTCCAAATCTAATATGCCACGCAAACAAAACTGCTTAAACGGTTTAATATTTACATGCGAACAGAGACGTTAAAATTACTGAACTTTTTCAATGCATATGTACCATATTTCCTCGTAATAACTTCCTCAAAATGGACACTATGAATTCATAAACCTCGAAATACCCCCCTCGTTTAACCCCCCGTCAACTCATCTCCCTGAAACAGTCACCCTCCTGGGGGCATTTCGAGGAAATACTGTACATGTGTACGTTGCAAATGTACGCCTACAGGCCAGTACCGGTACATATATATACGTATTTACAAAGTACTCGAGTATATGCAGGGCAGTATCCAGGGGGGGGGGCAGGGAGCCCCCCCTTCCCGGGGCGAGACCAGAAAATGCGATTTTTTTAACGTCAGCGTAAAAAATGTTGCGCGCAAATTTTTTTAACGTCAGCCCCCCCCCGCTCAAAAATCCTGGATACGTCTCTGAGTATATGTATTTTTCAAGTAACTTTAAGTATGTTTTAACAACTGTGCATGGGAAGAGCCCAAAGCCCGTTATTTATTTAGGTATTTATGGTTCCAAGGGATACAGTGTTCGTCCACCCGCAGCTGCTGGAGGAGCCCACTTCTGTGCCGCACGTGCTGGAGGCGATTCTGCTGTACGCGTGCCCCGCCCCCCAACAGCTGTGCGCGCTGGTGGCGCCCCTGTGCTCCCGGCTGCGCACCTTCGTGTACTCCGAGCCGAGGCTGTGGCGTCAACTGGCAGTTGACGGTTCTCAAAAGAAAAACTTTGAAAGCAACATCGATGCATTGGGCCACTTGTTCCAGCAGCCGAAGGTTTGAGGGGAACATTTTCAAGTGTCTGTGTCTGACTTTAAAATGTGGTTATATTGCGAAATAAGTCCTTGCACAGCGATTCAGCAACGTTATGACATGTAGTGCCAACAGCGAAACAACGTGTTGTCAAGGCCTTGTCAACACGTTGTTTCGCTGTTGTCTCGATGTGTCATAATTGCCGCACCGCACACTGAAATTTTGCGTTCAGTGTTCGAACGTTTTTGCGCGCTGAACTACAAATGCTGAAATCAAAATCTCAACAACCTAACATTTTTAAAGCGTAAAACAATTCGGAATTTTCAATATTCGCGTAATTGGCATGCGAGCCGCATTTTTACGCTTCAAAAACGCATTGTTCTGTAGATTTTGATTTCAGCGTTTGTAGCTCAGCGTGCAAAAACGTTCGAACGCTGGACGCAAAATTTCAGTGTGCGGTGCGCCAATGTTGTTTCAATGGGCCCCCACACACTGGATGTCAACTGAATTCGTGTCAACTAAATGTCAACTGAATTTAAGTGATACTGTGATTTCAACTTATCTATCTAATAGAGCATAGTTAATTTTACATCATGACACTTCATTTTCATTGTTCCTGTTAAGTGTGATGCTTTTTACAAACTTCTTGTTTTATTCAATTGACACGGAGTTGACGCGAATTTGCGATGTCAACTAGTGTGTGGGCCCAATGTTGGGTTTGTGCGCATCACAATAAAAGCATGCATTCACATGCTGTGGAACGATGTTGTCCCAACGCTGAAAATTTTGTCAGAACGTTGTTTTCAAGTTGGTGGAAATGTTGTCCCCACGTTGGCACTACATGTCATAACGTTGCTGAATCGCTGTGTTGCCAAATGAGTTGTGTGCTCCTGCTCACTCTGGTTTTATTTCTTGACAAATTTCGCACTCGACCGTGGTCCGGTAACCCAGTTGCACATAAATACAACCCGCATCTAAGAATGTATTTCAAGTTATCCCAATATATGCACAAATTGTTTCTCTCACAATCTGCAAATGATTGAATATTCGCAATTTATCGATTGTTATTTTGAACGCAGGTGTGCACAGGGCTGCGGCAATTGAAGTTGCGAAGTGTTTCAATAAAAAGCAGCCGCGTGCCCAGTGACTTTTTCGCCCACCCACTTCCCAACCTGACCGAGCTGCAGCTGGAAGATTGCCAAATTGGCTGGGACATGTGGCTGTCGCTGGCCGGGGCAACTCCGCACTTGCAGCAGATCACGCTGCACTCTCTCACACTTGATCGCAATGAAAGGTCGTCTGAAGAAGTCCCAGAGAGCGGTCGCTTATGGCCTGCATTGACAACTGCAAAAATGAGATGCCATGTGGATTTGATGTTATTTGTGCTGCGGCAGAGTTGCTCACTGGAAATTTGTGAAATTGTATCTTTATCGGATGGTGAGAGGTCCCGGTCTGTTCATTTACTCGGGCGTTTTGTTTTTCATTAGCGCAGTTTGTATTTCTTGAAGCTTTTTTGGCACTGCGCCATATCGCCATTAGTGTTTGGCGCTCGTGTTGGTGCAATTCCACTCAGGAACACATTACCATTGGAGGTTGTTTCCATTGTTTTTGAAACAATGTTGGTGTAAAAGTTTCCATTTGTTCATGTTATTGTGTAATATGTGTCATATGCTAGTGTGGTATAAAATATTTGGTCCACGTTGGGAATCAGTTAGATAGTAAATCGCTTGGCGGAAACTCGCAGCGCATCCAAACTCTCAGCGCATCCAAACTCTTAGCGCATCCAAACTCTTAGCGCATCCAAACTCTCAGCGCATCCAAACTCCCAGCGCATGCATGCATCCTGTGGTGCCTCACCTCTGCACCGCTAGGCGTCTCTTGACCAATCATGCCCGCACTTCCAGCCGTTGAATCACTCAGGCAACCCCCACAGTACCCACCAATGTTATCCAAACATTGTGCACATTTAACATTTCAAAATTTATGCAATGCTTACCCTGCAGCATGCACAGGGTCCAGACGGGATCTGAATCCCGAATCCTGAAATTTTTTGGGATTTTGTGGTCCTGATCCCGATCCCGCAGCCCCAATCCCAATCCCGATTCCGAAATCTCAAAATCTGAATCCGGATCCTGGTCCCAAAAAGTTGCAAAACCCAATCCCAATCCTGTTCCTGAAACCCCAGTCCCGATCTCGGAAAAAAATCACAATCACTGTTTTTCCATGTGTTCATGTGTTCACTGTATATTTTATGCTATTTTGTGTACTGTATATGCTCTTGTTATTTATTTTTCACCTACTTTTAATGATTTTTCCCCTGTTCTTGCTTCTATACATTTTATATATTGAACCCCTGTGAACCTCCCCACCAGGGGTATCAAAAATTAGTTTTTTTTGGAAAACAGAAATGATAAAAATTTGCACTTGCCAGAAAACAGAAATGTAAACATAACTATTTTGCAAACAGAAATGGAAATTGAAAAATTTGCACTTCCTGAAAATGGCAAAATGAAATGCTGGAAAATGGAAAACAGAATACAAAATTTGCATTAAAATGGGAAAATTTGCAAAAAATTTGCTGGAAACAGGAAAAAATTGCAGCAATTTTGTCAGAAATGGGAAAAATTTGCAAAAATTTCTCTGAAATGGGAAAAATTAAAAAAAAATTTCACAGAATTGAAAACCTTGATGCATTTTTATCAGTTTGGCTAAAACAGATAAGGCTCCTTTTACACTGTGAGACTGAGAAATGAGCTGGAAAAATGGAAATGAAAAACATTAGCAGCCAGAAATGGAAATGGAAAAAATTAGCATCATGAAAATGGAAACAGAAATGTAAAAATTTTGCCAGTGCAAAACAGAAAATGGAAAACAGAAAGTTGACACCCTACCACCCTTAAACCCCCACAACATCCCAAACTTTTTTTCAGCTATCTATCCCTCCAGAGGACCGATTTACTATCTATATGAACCCCCTGCAGGGGTCCAAATTTACAAAACCCTTGCAATACCATGAACAAATGGAAGCTTATACCCTTAAAAATTTTTTGAACAGATGTAAAAAACTTCCAATGGTAATGTGTATTTGAAATTGCACGCTTGCATGTGAAAGTTGCAAAATACCCTGTGCTTGAGTGTTATCAATTTTTCCAGCACTATTGCAAACTACTGAGACCCTTGCAAATATTTTTTTAAAGCCACTTTAAAAAGCACTGGCCATCTCTATTTACACTTAGGGTTGGGATTGGGACGATATATCGTATTGAATATCAAATATCAGATATCAACCATTTTTTCATATAGAATGTCGAAAATTTTGAAAAAATATAGAATATAGACCATTTTTTCGATATTTTTCGATATTCTGATATTCTGTTTGACCTATTTTTGATCCCATAATAAATGGGCGAAGCCAACAAAAATTGGACGCTGCAGCCATATAGCCGGAATTACAGCTCAGCGGCGTTTGACGTGAAATGATGGTGTCATAAAATTGATAACATCAAAATAGACATAGGTACAGCATTGAAATTTCAGAATTTGATAGTTCTAGTAATTGTGTGAAATGTACTAAAAAAATGAAAATATTTATTATTTAATAAGTTATTAATTTTATGTCAAAATTTACACATTCTACATCAACATTTCACGTCAAACATTTTATGTCACCAAAAAATTTTGATGTTCAATTAATAACCACTAAAATAATGATTATTTTATAAAACATTTTTTGGGACATTACACACAATTACTAGAACTATCTAATTCTGAAATTTCAATGCTGTACCTTTGTCTATTTTGATGTAATCAATTTTATGACATCATCATTTCACGTCAACCGCCGCTGAGCTGTAATTCCGGCTTAACATGTGTATGCTTTTGAATGCACAAAGTAATATTTCATATAAATAGCATGCCATTTTTCATTGAGCTATCAACAGTAGTATATGAAGGGTAATGTATACACACCCCAACAAAATACAAGATATTAACAAAGGAAACTGCATCACAAGGAAACAATTTCACCAAAATGTGGCTAAAAAAAATTTTAGCAGTCTATTAAAACAACAACCTTTCAAATGTAAAAAGCCAGCCACCCCTAGTTACAAGTATGAAATGTAAATGTCTGCAGAATGATTTTCCACCTGATAAAATTAGATTAATCCTGTTCACATTTCATCCTCTCATTTTGACTGTTGCGAGACTCATTTAAAAATATGATCAACCATGTTTGTGACCAAATGGAAACACATTGAGCCCCATCTGCATGAAAATATCGAAATATCAAAATATCGATATCGAATATCGAGCATATTTTCATATTGAATATCGAATATCGAGGGTCCACATCATATCGATATCGAATATCGAGTTTCAGAAAAAAATATCGAACATCGATATCGAAAAGTCATATTGTCCCAACCCTATTTACACCTACAAAATTATATTTTGCTAATCACAGTGTTTTTGCATGTAAAGATAATGTTGGGACACAACATCCACGAACTTGAACATAACGCGTTGACAAAAGTGCAACGGTGGAACAAAACTAGGCTGTCAAATTTCCGTTTTCCATTTCTGTATTCTGAAGACAATTTTTTTACGTTTTCCCTTCCATTTTCCAGCCACTGAAATTTGAGTTCCGTTTTCCGGCCACAATATTTTTTTCATTTCCCTTTCCATTTTTCCGACTCAATTTCCGTTTTCCGGCTTAATTTTCAGCTTTTCCAGCTTTTTTTTCATTTTCTTGCTCAATTTTCTGTTTTTTCTTCACCTTTTTCCATTTTCCGGCCAAATTTTCTGTTTGTCCACCTCATATTCCATTTTTCTGGCTCAACTGTCTGTTTTCTGTTTCAGCCAAACTGGTAAACATGCATGCATGCTTTCAATTATGTTAATTTTTTTCCATTTTCCATCAAAATTGCAGCTATTTTTACCATTTCCAGCAAATTCAGCAGTTTTTTTCCGTTTTCCAGCAAAATTTCAGCAATTTTTTTCTGTTTCTGTGCAAATTTCATTTTGCATTTTCCAGTTTTCTGGCCTTCTTTCTGTTGTTAACACGCTGAAATTTTTTTTCCGTTTCCGTTTCCGTGGCAAGTGCAACGTTTTTTTTCCGTTTTCCAGCCGCTGAATTTTTTCCATTTCCATTTCCATTTTCCATAAAATTTTTTTTGATACCCTAGACAAAACCATTCCACAACATGTGAATGCATGCTATAGTTGTGACGCGCACAAACCCAGCATCGAAGCAACATAATGACACACCAAAACAACTCGTTGACAACTCCTTGTCAACTGGTGAATCGCTGTGGAAGGATAGTTATATACCTATTTTTGGCAATTTCACCCTTTTCTGCTTTCTACACCATGAAAATGCCTATATTTTGAACCCCCCAAGCAGATTGGTTGCTGCGCTGGTGGAGCGACACAAGGACACACTCAGAGAATTCCAATGTTGGACGATTGATGATGAATCAGTCAGGCAGCTGGCCACCTGCGAGCACTTGACCAAATTTGCGGCATATTGCAGAGATGTGACAGCAGAAGCTCTGTGCAGTCTGTGGGTTGGTTGGTTGATTGGTTGGTTGCAGTGCTGCCTCACTCCCCGCCAACGTGTGTCTTGCAGCAACTGCGCGCCTCCCTGCAACACTTGGAACTGCGAGGTGTTACGGAAGTCGGCTTGAATGGGTTGCTGCTGCGGGGGGCGCCCTGGCTGCAGCTCACCACTCTGATAGTCAGTGGTGATTGTAACGAGGATACGATCAATGCGATTGTGCGCAGCTTGCCAGGCTTGCAAGAACTTACTCTGGATCATTTGGCTCGTCTGAGTGACGCGTCGCTGCGCACCTTGGTGCTGGGCCTGCCGCAGCTGCGCAGCCTGTATCTGCATTATTGGCAAGTGGCAGCAGATTTGCAGTGTTCTGCGCTGGAATCTGTGCCCGCGGACAACTGGACGCAGCTGCAGCACATTCGTTTGCGCTGCTGGCTGGTGGGTTTTTTTACTTTTAAAAGTAGAAATCTTTTCATCTGTAGCAATTATCACTGAACGCTTGTATTTAAAAATGTATTTTTTCAATATTAAAAAATAATAAATATTCAACATGGTATCCCAATATTCTTTTAACAATCGATATTCCCAATTTATCAACGTTCATGCAGGGCGAACGGCAGGGGATTTTGGACAGCGCTCTGGATGCACTCCGCTCGAGGGCCGCTGGACAGATTACATGCAGTAGTATCTGATGTAAGCTAAAGATGTGTTCTGCATGCTTTTATACTTAGGCAGGTTGTGATGTGGTGTGACGCAAAAAAAATGTTGTAGCCTGGTTTCAAATAATTTTGTATTCATAAAAATGCTGAAATTGCAAGATCACAATTTAGATTTTTTTATGTAAATTTGCACGTGTTTGATTTGTTTCATACTGTCACACATACCGTTGGTGCATCGGTAAACTTGGCGGACATGATGGCATACAATGTTCTGGAAGAATACGCAACGACCATAGCGTTAACTGAATGGGCACTTTGCCAACTATTTCGCAATATGGGGGAAAATAAATTAATTAAATCATCCCGATAGACCTATAAATTACAATAACAATTTATATATCTTGCGTTTATAATGTTTGACGATATCATGTTTCGTAAAAATGTTAAATCGTCCGCCGAGTTTACTGCAGCGCATTTGTGGTCATTATGGCTGCATGAAAAATCTTTGTCAAACCCCCTGGACTAGGGTGTCAACCTTCTGTTTTCCATTTTCCGTTTCCGCTTTCCGAAGGCAAATTTTTTTTCTGTTTCCATTTTCCGGCTGCTAAATTTGTTTCCATTTCCGTTTTTCCGGATCATTTTCTGTTTTCTAGCTAAATTTTCAATTTTTCTGCCTGTTTTCCGTTTTATGGTTCAATTGTCCGTTTTTCAACTTTTTTTCAGTTTCCAGCTAAATTTTCTGTTTTCTGTTTCAGCCAAACTGGTAAACATGCATGCAGGTTCTCTACTATGTTAATTTTTTCTATTTATAGCAAGATTTCTTCAAATTTTTTATCTTTTATCTTCAACATTCTGCAAAAGTTCCCGGCAAAATTTGAGCAAATTTTTTTCTTTTCCGGCTTAATTTGAGCAAATTTTTCCATTTCTGTTTCCGTTTCCCGGCCTTTCATTTTTCCGTTTTCCATTTTCCAGCAAGTGCAAAAATTTTCTGTTTAGGTTTTTGGCCAAAACGTTTTTGTTGACACCCTACCCCAGACTTTAAGATAAACGGCCGGCAAGGCCGGCGTTGCTCTCATAGAATTGGAAATAAAACAAAGTTATATTTCTCCATGTGAACTTTTTGAATTATCAACTATTTATTTTGAAATGTGGAGGCCTCATAATCATGAACATCAAATGTTGGTAGGCGTTTGCAAAGGACGTGTTGCATTCATTTATGTTTTTCACTGATGAGCAGGGGTGGGAAAGGGGGGTGTTACCACCAAATTACCCAGCTTATATCTATCCTGGAGGCAAATTTTTGGGCTGTTGTTCCTTGAACACCCCTCAATTTTTGCTCAAAATCACCAGCCTTATACAACCCTTTAATTATATTGAACCATCTCACCCCCCCCAAAGAAATTTTATCAGCTATCTATCCAACCTATTCATCAACAGCTATCTATCAGCGATTTGCTATCCATCCAACCCCCAGAGGGTCAAAATCTAGAATACCCCTGTTGATGAGTACAAAACTGTATTTCCCACTCTTTCCAGAAAAAATCCACAAGATGGCAAATGGGATGGATTGAACTTTCAAATGATTGGGCGATGGTTTGCGGGGATTTCAACGCCAGTTTGTGAACGCCAGTTTACCATAGAAAGTAGTCATACTCTTTGGTCATAATGCCTCATTTTGTTTCGTTTTAATTCAGTCATTTTGACATTGGGAACTCTCCCACATCCTGTAAAAGACCCTGCAAAGTGTCAAAGACCCTGCAAAGTGTAATGTGTCATGTAAAAATATAAAAAGCACAAAAAATAAAATAATGATACGGGACTTGGCAGCCGGCCAAACTTAACAAATTGAAAAAAATAAAAGGATGATATCAGAGAGAAAATGATTCAGTAGGAGTTGGATCGTATTGCATAGATCAAGAACGAACACTTTTACGGGTATGAATTCCCTCGAAAAGCGTTGTGAAAATGATTTGGCATTTTTTGTGTGAAAAATGCCAAAAAAAGCCGAACCAGCCGCGGGGATCCGATCACATGACCATCCGAATGCCTGGCAAAAAGATACACACCGTGAATACACGCGTCAATACAATGCCATAGTCAGAGTTCATTTTTTCCATCAGGTATCATTCAGATTGATGCGGTATTTAGACTTGACCGGTGTCCAATTTTCTAGTTGTGTAAGTAGTCGTTTCAGCTTCATAATTGGTATTTTCATCTTAATAAATGACTACCCCTATTATTAGTATATTTTGGCTATTTTCAAACTTTATAGAACGATTTCAAAATTTTGGCTGGCTGCCAAGTCCCGTATCGTTATTTTTTAATGCGATTTTTATCTTTTTGCGTGACACATGACATTTTACATGGTCTGGGAGTGGCACCTGCTTCAAGTTGAGTTCTCTCATCATGCATCAAAATCTGTAGTCTTGTAATTCGCCATTTCAAGCTCCAGCATATTGGGATTTGTTACGTTTGATCAGGTTGATTTTTTTTGGTTTTGTTGGACCTATCGTTTTGAAT
Organism: Sphaerolaimus hirsutus; assembly: GCA_964036195.1. Lineage (NCBI taxonomy): Eukaryota > Metazoa > Nematoda > Chromadorea > Monhysterida > Sphaerolaimidae > Sphaerolaimus > Sphaerolaimus hirsutus. Next base: position 23,214,997 of record OZ038456.1, read on the forward strand.
GATTCAGTTGGCATCGATTGTTCGTGCAGTCGTTAGGGTTGGCCGATGTTTTTTTGAAGGTTTTTTTGTAAAACAACGTTTTTTTATTTAAAAAAACATGACGTCCGACGGCCGAGATTTTTAGGTGTTTTGACTAGGTATTTTGCAAAATTTACCCCATGTTTCACTCAAAATCACCAATTTTCATAACTTTTGGACCGCTTTAAGAAATTTTCGGATACATAAATATGTGCGTGTAGACACATTTCCGACCATTTTCCCCTATTTTTAGCATATTCTCTCCCGTTTTCCCTTATATTCCTTCAAAAAGTCGATAAAAATACTTACCAGAAATACGTTTTCTGTACTCGAATACTTTCAAAAAGTATACGTAAATGCGAGTACAGGAACTTTTTTTGGAGGAAACGTAAACGTATTTACTCTGTACTCGAGTAAACGTATTTATCGAGTAAAAGTAAATACGTTTTAACAACTATGACTCCGCGGACAGCGCACTTCACATGCCACATAAATATTTACAATACGCATGTTGTCTGAAGCAATAACACGCCCGAGTAGCACCAATCAATAAATACCCACTCACACAAAAAATATAATTAAATTTATAATAGAAAAACGCATTTTCGCGCATTTAACTTTTTTCAATTGTTTGAACACTATAATTTTATTCTTAAAGATGGCGTCATAATAATTTTTTCAAAAAGAAAATCGCTTAACATGCGCGGTCCGCCGAGTAAAAATGCGCTTGATTGAATTTTGTGCCCACATTGTTTGCAGGGGTCAATCTTGTAAAATGTCATGTGAAATGTAACTACCGTATTTCCTCGAAATACCCCCGGGGGGTTTATTGTTTCAGAGTGAGAATTTTGAGGGGGGGTTAAACGAGGGGGGGGGGTATTTCGAGGGGGGGGGGGTTTATTATTTCGCCAGAAATTTTTTGAAATCCCAGTACTAAAATGTCGTCTGAAACGTACGCAGACGTGGAAAAATGCAACAAAAATCGTCATTTATAAGACTTTTAAGACATTTATAAGTGTGTAGACGTACAAACACTGTTCTCACATAACAGAGTCATCGTTTTTAACGTGTGTTCTGCATTGTCGGGATGACAAACCGCAGCCTTTGTCATTTACGTTCTCTATACACTAAATTGGGGGGGGGGGGTATTTCGAGGCGGGGGGGTTTATAAGTTCATAGTGTCCATTTTGAGGGGGGGGTATTTCGAGGAAATACGGTAGAAATGTGTCAAATGTGTTACTCACTGGAACTGGCCCCAGGAAGCGTATGGCGAGTTGCGCTTGTCAAATCAAAATTGTACCGATGAGAAAATTCTCCAAAATACATTCACTTGTTTTGTTTTCGAGCTTGATGTTTCTGCCTTGAATACTACATTTGTTGAACCGATGTTGTAGTTATGAAATAAATACGTGCATTTGAATTTTCTGCAGATTGAAATGTTTGCCTGGTGCTCGGTTGTGGAAAATACAGCTATTCAGCATATTGTGTCAGTGTATGTTTTGTAAGCATGTGCCCCAACCAGATGTGTGTGCCGGTGCACATGTAAACCCGCTGCGCATGCAGACCGCCACTCACCCAGCAGCTGCTGCGATGGACCCGGCCGTGCCCGACGCAGGGCAAGGTGCCCGCTGCAGGTGAGTCCCCCTGCAAATGCGTTTGCCCTTCTCGATGCCGTTTTGCGCTGATCTGTTGAGCACAGTTAATTGGTCTTCTGCTTGTGTGCCATATTTGAATGTTTTGAATTAATTATGCTACCGTATTTCCTTAAAAGACCCCCGGGGGGGTTATTTTTTAAGAGTGAGAATTTTAAGGGGGGTATTTCGAGGGGGGGTTTATTATTTCGCCAGAAATTTTTTGAAATCGTCGTCGTGAAATTTGAAAATGTCGTCTGAAACGTACGCAGACGTCGAAAAATGCAACAAAAATCGCCATTTATAAGACTCTAAAGACATTTATAAGTGTGTAGACGTACAAACACTGTTCTCACATAACAGAGTCATCGTTTTTAACGTGTGTTCTGCATTGCCGGATGACAAACCGCAGCCTTTGTCATTTACGTTCTCTATACACTAAATTTGGGGGGGGGGGGAGTATTTCCAGGGAGGGTTTATAAGTTCATAGTGTCCATTTTGAGGGGGGTATTTCGAGGAAATACGGTAAATAGTTCTTTTTAAGTGAGCGGTTGGTAGACTTTCTTCCATATAATCGCTCATTTTGGTTTATATTGATACAAATTGATTTTTCCAATGCATCCAAAGCAGGTGAAAATAGAATTTTGACAATTTGAAACTGTCGATTTACTAGTTTGCAACTTTGACAGCTTATCAGTCATTTCAGCTTCTGATTTAGGCGCCACACACACTGGATGTCAACTGTTTTGGTGTCAACTCAATTTTAGTTAAATTTAGGTTGCTTTTTAGTTGAATTGGATTTTAGTTTAATTCAAGTGAATGTGCGGGGTGCGGCAAAGTCAAATCAGAATTTATAATGTCATGTGCATTTGAACATGGTTTTGCAGCCCCTAAAATAAAAATTTATGAAAAACCATCGGCCCAGTTGACATCCGGACAGTTTTTCATCAATTTTCGGTTTATGGGCTACTAAATGATGTTCAAATGAAGGGTGTGCTTCTAAAAGTACCGATCTACAAGAGTTATGACCATTTTTGGGGTGGAGTATTCCATTTTGTTGGGGGATGGAATACTCCATTTGTGGAGTATTCCATTCTTTTTGGTTATCTAATATGTGGGGGGTGCGAAATTCAATTTTTAGATATGTGCGGTCGAAAAATGCAAAAAAAGTCACAAAATACAGTTTTGAAGTACCGATCTACAAGCTTTTTCAGCTTTTGTGTCTTTAAAAGTACCGATCGCTACACTTTTTTCAAAATTGTTCTTTTAAATGTACCGATCTGCACATTATTTTTTGTGCTTCTAAAAGTACTGATGTCAGATTGGCGTCCGATTGAGCAAAAACTCATTTTGTGCTTTTTTTATTTTGGGTAAAAGTACTGATCTACATCTTTCTGATTTTGTGCTTTAAAAGGCAACGATCTACATGCTATTACCAAATTGTTCCTTTAAAATGTACTGTTCTACAAAAAATACAATTCACTCAATTTTATATACCTAGCTAGTGTTATGTGTATAAACAATGATTATACCCATGCATGTGGATACCCAACAATATGGCTGAAATACCCATACCCAAAATTCCCGTACCCAATACGGGTAATGCATATTCCAAACTTTCAATTGTGATTATCTCAAAATCGATTTTTGTAGATCGGCAAGACTTTTAGTAGCACACCCTTCAAATGCACACCCCTCTCGGGACCACTATGAAACAATCACCCCCCGGGGGGTATTTCGAGGAAATACGGTATGTAGATGGCATAAACACTGTTCTAACGCAACAATTCATTGTTTTTACCGTGTTTTTTACACTGCCCGAATCACAAACCTCACTTTTGTCATGAACATTCTCTGTACACTCAATTGGGGGGCGGGGGGTATTTCGAGGGGGGGCTAATAAATTCATAGTGGTCATTTTGAGGGGGGGGTATTTCGAGGAAATACGGTATTCTAAAAATTTAGAAAATATTGAATGTGATCTTTCCATTGGAATTTCGTCCTTTATTGCGTGGAAAAAGCTTGTTATATGGCACAGTATAATTTGAACTGTGCCAAGTTGGGCTTGTGCCAAGTTCACGTACGCGGCACTCGTACGAACATTGTGTAGAACGTTGTAAATATAGCATAATTTTTGCTGACTTTATGACAAGTTGTCTCCAGAGTTGGTCAAAGTACTGAACTTTTACAAAAGTAAAGGTAAACATAAAGTCGCATTTTACTACGTCTGCGTGCATTATTAGTATTATACCAGGAGTTCAAAAAATTTCTGGCGAAATAATAACCCCCCCCCCCCTCGAATTACCCCCACCCCTGGCGGTATTTCGAGGAAATACGGCAGGCAAAAACACGTTGGGTAGTGAATTTGACGGTGAAAATGTATTTATGAAAATTAATGATTTTGAGTGGAAATTCGGTCAAAATTTCTCCAAAAAACCCGACTCTTTCAAGAATCAAGATCAAAAGATTCTTTCAAACTTTCCGTTTAAATACTCCATTCCAGACTCTGTACCAAAAGATTTCGCAACAAATTTCCTTTTTTTGAAAAATTGGCTAGCGTCCAAACTGCACGAAATGAAATGCTGGCACAATTCCAAGTAATAAACAACAAAAAAGGCCGCGAAAGATAAGGGTTGGTGACTCACTATTCCAGTTTCCCCAACTGAAAACTATCCGAATGTGGCTGCAAATTCAGGCGAATGTAATTTTGTCGCGAAAAATGCAAAAATGACTGAATGTTTGAGCAATTTCCATCTGTGGGATTTGGATGCAGCGTTTTTGGGTCTCAAGGCTTTTATTTGCGCGGATGAATCACGCAAATTGGCATAGTGCCAACAGGTAATACGTTTTTCTAAGGTTATTATCTCGGTTTTCAAAGCTGTTCGGTTCATTTTAGTGTATCTGTTCATTTTAGTAGTGTATTTTAGTTCATTTTAGTGTAAAGTGGGTCAACTTCGCTAAAATGTTGGAAACAAGTATTTTGAGCAATGGCGTAAAGATGTGAGATTATTTCGACTGTGCAAATCGAAAAATTTCCTTCATCTGTACGATGTTAACGTTTGCGACACCAGAATACATTGTCAAATACTAAAAATTTTATTTCACCCCCGAGATTCTATTCGTTTCACAGTTGATTTTATCGAGTCATATCTAGGGTTGGAAAAAAAACGTTTTTTTCACTCGATGTAAACAACGTTTTTTTATAAAAAACTTTTTTTCAAATAAAAAACGTTTTTTTAAAAGCTCCCAGATATGACCTTGTGTCAACATATATTGGTATATGGCGCTACGCACACTGAAGCCGAAATATTCGGCATACACACGTTTTCATCTGCCGAATCCGAACTAAAAAAATGCTGTTCGGACGGTTTTAGACCAGCATTTTTGGGTCCAGACATTCAGCAACCGTACGAATTCGGACAAATTCGGACGGATTTAGATGATTTTCCAGCATTTTTGGTCATATGCTGAATTTAACATTTCAGCATCTTGTGAAAAAATTGTATCCAGACACTTTCATTTCAGCAAACCAGTTCAGCAATTGGCAGAAAATCTACTGCTGTGAAATGATCCAGATCTCATCTAGTTTTTCATACATCTTCATGAAACATTTTTTATGAACATGTATGAACATGATCTTCAAAAATGAAGACCATAAAATTTTTTTAAAAACTGCTCATTCTTGAGATATTGTAGTTCAGCACAGTTCAACAGTGTGTAAACAGAAAAAACGTACGCACCATTTTGGGAATTTGGGCAATGTGTGTACATGAGTAGGGTTCAAACGGGATTGACTTTTCGGGATCAGGATCGGGATCGGGATTCACTTTTTGAGATTTCGGGATCGGGATCGGGATCGGGATTGGTAATTTGAGATTTCGGGATCGGGATTGGCCGGGATTGGGGTCACGTGATCGGGATTGGGATAGGCATTTTTCCGGGATCGGGATTGGGTTCTAGGGATAGAAATTTTGGCCATTTTTCTGGCATTCACAGTTGTTCATAAAGGTCTCAAAACACTGTTGGATGCCAGAAAAGTGGCATAAAATTGACGCTGGGGGTTTGCATCCACTTTTTTGCATGCAAAAACGTCATTATTTCACTTTTTATAATTTCCACTAATTTTTCCGGGATCGGGATCCCGGACTTGGGAGTTTCTCGGGATCGGGATCGGGATTTGAAAACTTTCGGGATCGGGATTGGTATTTTTGAGATTTCGGGATCGGGATCAGGATTGGGGTTTCAGGATTGGGATCGGGACTGGTAAATCCCGGAATTTCACGGGATCCGGGATCGGGATCCCGTTTGAACCCTATACATGAGCGAATAGTAATGATAAACATTGGAACAGCGCGTGCCTAGGGTGTCAAAAAAATTTTGTTATGGAAAATGGAAACAGAAATTTTTTTGCACTTGCCAGAAAACGGAAATAAAATTTCAGCAACAAGGAAAACAAGGCCGGAAAACTGGAAATGGAAAAATGAAATTTTGCCAGAAAACAAAAAAAATTGTGGAAATTTCCTGGAAATGCTAAAAATTGCTGAAATTTTGATGGAAAATGGAAAAAGTCACATAATTGAAAACCTGCATGCATGTTTACCAGTTTGGCTGAAACAGAAAACAGACAATTGAGCCAGAAAAGGGGAATATGAGGCTGAAAAACTGAAAATTGAGCCTGAAAACGGGAAAAAGGCGGAAAAACTGAAAATTCAGCCGGAAAAACTGAAAATTCAGCCGGAAAAAGGCAGAAAAACTGAAAATTTAGCCAGAAAAGGGATAATTAGCCAGAAAAACAGGAACGGAAATGGAAAAAAATTTTGTAGTCGGAAAACGGAACGGAAAATGGAAAAATTAATTCAATTACCGGAAAACGGAATGGAAAATGGAAAAAATTTGCCTGCAGAAAACGGAAACGGAAATTTGTCACCCTAAGCATGCCTGCAAACCAGATTGTTGAAAGTAATCAATGTTTTCAAAGTTAATGTAAAATATTCATTTTTAGTCACTCCTGAGTGCAGAAAACGTATAGTAGAATTTTTTACTTTTATTTCCATGGGAAAATGTAAAAGTAAGTATTTTTGAAAACGATGACCATAATTTTCACTAGAAGTCACCCTTAACCCCAATTTTCATCCTTTTTGCCACTGCACACATGAAGTTGTGCATACACTGTAGCGTCTGCCAAGCAGGGTTGGTTTTAGTAAAATTATTTTTACTGAAAGTGCAGTAAAATTGTAAATAAATTATATTTGATTTTGATTTTTTCTTCAATTTTCCATTTTATTTTTATTTTTTTATTCTTCAATTTTCCATTTTATTATTATTTTATTATTATTTTATTTTTATTTTTTATTCTTTGTGACCAGGATTAGTTTTTGTGAAATTCTTTTTACTAAAATTGTAGTAAAATTGTATAAAAATTGTATTTGATTTTTTTTCTGAGATTTTGCCAACCCTGCTGCCAAGTAAAACCAATAATTATCCAAAATTTAGTTGACACAATGTTTGATGTCAACTAGTGTCAGGGGTATTCTAGTTTTCGGCCCTCCTGGGTGTTGGATAGATAGCAAATCACTCCTCCGGAGGGATCGATAGCTGAAAATTTTTCTGGGGGGGGGGGTTCGCGGGGGCTCAATATATAGGCATAGAAGGGAGGAAAAGGAGAAAAATTGCTGAAAGTAGGTGAAAAATGGCTAAAAATGGATATATAAGGACATATAGTACTAAAAATAGCTCAAAATAGGCAGTTAGATGCACGAACTAGTGATTTTGGAGGTGAAAATCTATATATAGGTATGAAAATAGCGATTTTGAGCGAAAATTAGGGTATAGTTTCCCAAAAATCGCTCCAGATAGGTAGATAGCTGGCCGATTGGGGGGAGGGGTTTAGGGGATAGTAGCCCAAAATTTTGCCTCCGGGATAGATAGATAGCTGAGCAGCCTCTGGAATAGATAGATAGCTGGGCGATTTGGGGGGGGGGGAACCCCCCCTTTCCTACCCCTGACTAGTGTGTGTGACAAGATATAATTGATGACAATTTTTGATGTCAACTTTATGACAAGATATAATTAGTTACATTCTCTGTACAGCATCAACTTCGGTCAATAGACAATAGTGATTATGTATATTGGATAGGGTTGGCACTAGGGTCGAAACGGAATCCCGATCCCGATCCTAAAACATTTCGGGATTTGGTGGTCCCGATCCCGATCCTGAAACCTCAATCCTGATCCCGATCCCGAAATCTCAAAAGCCAATCCCGATCCCGATCCAGAAACTTTCAAAATCACAATCCCGATACCGAAAAAATTTATACAATCCCGATCCCGATCCCAGAAAATTTGGTCAACCTCATTAAATGCCCTTTTTGCATTAATAAATTTTAACCAATGTCCACTTTATGCCTCTTTTCTGGCATCCAGACGTGTTTTTGAGCCTGTTTTGTGAAAACATTGGCAAAAAACGTGTATATTAGAATGTTTTCAAAAATGCCATTACCGATCCCGAAAAATGCCAATCCCGATCCCGAAAGGTCAATCCCGATCCCGAAATCTCAAAAACCAATCCCGATCCCGATACCAAAAGTTCAATCCCGATCCGATCCCGAGATCTCAAAAACCAATCCTCGTTTATCTTTGCATTTCAGCATTTGAGATTTTATCCTATTGCTGAATGTTTCCGCATGAAAAAGTGTACGCATCTTTTGAATGCTGAAATACATGCTGAATTGACAACCCGCCTAATTTTCAAGAGTACGGACGATTTGAGTTCAGCAAGTTTTTTTCTATTCAGCATTTAATTCGGCATTTGTCAAAAACGTGCGTATGCCGAATATTTCGGCTTCAGTGTGCGTAGCGCCAATAAGACAGTGGCAATGCTCGGTGATGTTATATATGACCATACAATGGCTGTTGAGCCATGGGATAGCATTACAAGTGGTGATTTGTGTCAAAAATATCCATTTTTTTGTTGACATGTTCGTATATCGCCTTTGTGACTTCAGGTGAAGTTTGGCACGGAATAGTGACCAAACAAGGTTATAAAATGTGGTTGTTACTTTACGAGTGAAGTTACGCACTGTGGAGGTACATGGAAGCACATTACCTCAATATTATATACTACAGCAACATATGACGGCTTATTAACCCATGATAGCACATAGAAATGGATGCTTTGATACTGAAAATGCCACAAAACCAGTGAAAACAACCAGAAATGTCAATTTGTGCGTGAAATTGCGTGCTTGCGCGCAAAATTTTTGCAAAATACCAAGTTGTTAATACTAAAAATTTTGGCCAATGTTTAAAAAAAAACATTACGGACGTCATGTTTTTAAAAAAAAACAACGTTTAAAAAAATGTTAAAAAAACATCGGCCAACCCTGTCATATCTTTGTGTGGGAAAAATCCGTATTTTTTGGCTCAGTGCCAACGTTTGGTAACGCGTTTGAAACGGAACTGTATTTTTTTGTACTGTAACTGCCTTTCTCAATTTGCACAGGAGCGGCACTGAGGCGTTGCCAGCACGTTTCAAATACAAAAAATATAGGAACATGTGAGTTTTTGTGTGTGAAACAACATTGAATCTTTTTTTTAAACGTTGAAAATTTCTCAGTTGATACTAGGGATGGCTGGCATCTTTTTCAACCATATTTTTAAAGACAACCATCGTCAACACCGTCTTCGCTCAAAAAAGACACCAAACAAAAATATCAGAACTTATTCACTAGGTAAAAAGACATTTTTTTAACATGTCATTTTTTAGACAGAGTCATAAAAATAGGTATTCTAAATTGAAATCCTAGTCAGTACTCCTGAATTGTTTTGCGTTTTCTCAAATTTCAAGAATTTCATTCAAGTTGTTAGCTTGTTGTCTGTTCTAGTACGAGATTGTTAGCTTTGTTTCCAAAAACTGCCATCCATTTAAATTTCAGCTAAATTTGTTTTTGGATGCACTTATTATCAGACAAACTGAAATCCTAGTTGAAAACAATATTTTGATTAAAACACTGAATTCAAATTTCAAATCAGTGAAAACAACGGGGCAGGCCTGATACGCACATCTGCTCGTTTTTTCACTTGACAGTTTTTCAAGTGATTTTCAGATATGAGTTTTTCACTTCACTCATATCTGAAAATCACTTAAAAAAGTGTCAAGTGAAAAAAACGGGCAAATGTGCGTAACGGGCAGATGTGCGTATCAGTGCACCCCCAAAACAACCACCGATGTCAATTTGTCGCTCCGGAGGGATAGGTAGCTGATAAATTTTCTGGGGGGTGGGTTCGCGGGGGTTCAATATATAGGCATAGAAAAAAGAAAAGAGAGAAAAATCGCTAAAAAAATGGGTATATAAATACATGAATACTATGAAAAATAACTGAAAATAGGCAGTTATAGGCATGAACTAGTGATTTTGGACGTGAAAATCTATACAAATGTATGAAAAAAGCTACTTTGAGTGTAAATTGGCGTCGTGTTTCTCAAAAATCGCTCCAGATAGGTAGATCTGACTGGGGGGGTGGCCCAAAATTTTGCCTCCGGGATAAGATAGATAGCTAGGCGGTGTGGGGGGGGGTAACCCCCCCCCCAACCCCCGCTTTCCTACCCCTGTTATAAAGTAGTGCGTTTTGCTCGCAAACAATCGCGTGTCCGCTGTGCAGCGGTGACTTGCGCAGGGCTGCAGCTGACTGGTGCGGCACTCCCCACAAACTCCGCCCACTGCGCAACAACCGGCACGCGCTTTGGCCCCGCCCAGCTTTGCGCCAGCGGCAACGCAAAGATGACTTTTCAGGTTCTGTTTTTTCCTGGATCAGTGCCAATTTTCTGGATTTCAACTGTGAAGGGTGTGGACCCCAGCTTTGGTTCGTATAGATAGTAAATAGCTCCTCCGGGGGATAGGTAGCTGCATTTTTTTGGGCGGGTGTTCAATATAAATACAGGCTTTTTCAAGGTATAGAAGGAAGAAAAGAGGAAAAATCGCTAAAAGTAAGCGAAAAATAGGTATATAAGCATATAACGTACACAAATAGCTGGAAATAGCAATGAAACATGGAATAGCGTTTTTGAAGGTGAAAAACTATAAAATGGTATTAAAATTGTGAGCGATTGTGAGTGAAAATTGGGACAAAATTTCTCAAAAATCGCTCCAGATAGGTGGATAGCTGGCCGATATATTGGGGATAGTTAGCCAACGTTTTTGCCTTCGGGATAGATAGATAGCTGGGCGTCCTCCGGGATAGGTAGATAGCTGGCGGATTTGGGGTGTGACTCCCCCGCCTACTAAACCCCTGAAACACTTGATTTTTCCCCTGTTACTGGTGAACTTTTTATATTCCAGTTTTCTGATGGCTTCTTTTTGTTGAATGTTAGTTTTTCGTTGAGTGTTGACACATGGTTTGTGGCATGACTTGCATTTCAACCGTTAGAATACACTTTTCTAAAACTCTACCGGACCGTTAAAAAAGGTTTTTTTTCTTCAAAAAACCCCCAAATATTGATTTCACCGATCCCGTTTGAAAAAACGGCTCCGATGCTACGCTTCTTTTAAAAAAACGTTGTTTAAAAACCGTAAAAACTCTGCCATCCCTACGGTTGCTTGTTTTTAGTAGGGTACTACCGTGTTTCCTCTAAATACCCCCCCTCAGAATAAGCACTATGAATTTCTAACCCCCTCCCTCGAAATACCCCACCCCCAATTGAGTGTAAAGAGAGCGTCAATGACAAAAGCTGCGGTTTATGACCCGGGCAATGCATAAAAAACTGTAGACTCTTATACATGGTGGTTTTTGTTGCATTTTTCGCGTGAAATTTTGCGGTACGGTTCGGCAAAGTTTGTACAGTAGCGGCGTAGAACACTGAATAATATTTTCGTGCAAAAATGCAGGAAATGCAGCTGCACGTGGGACGAATTGGCACTGGACGAAATCACTCTGGCCGATGTGACACAGGAGGATGGGAAACATTGCGAGTTCCATGTCTGATTGCGGAAAAATGCGTGCGCGCTAAGGATAAAGCGTTGGGTTTTTATCTTCACGATGAGCAGATTTTTCTTTCAAAATAATGTCGTGTTGGTACTGGTAGAAATCGAGAATATTACTCAAGTGTTGTAAATACAAAAACGTAAAATTCAATATTTGATATGAAGACGGTCGATATTCGATGGGATACCTTTACGCACATTTTTATTTCCACTCTGTGAATTGTCTCCACGTTTTTCTGTGTAACTGCATGTAATAGGGTTCAAACGGGATTGACTTTTCGGGATCGGGATCGGGATTGGGGTTTCAGGATCGGGATTGGTATTTTGAGATTTCGGGATCGGGATTGGCCGGAATTGGGGTCACGGGATCGGGATCAGGATTGGCATTTTTTCAGGATCGGGATTGGGGTCTAGGGATAGAGATTTTCGTCACTGTTCTGGCATTCACAGTTGTTCATAAAGGTCTCAAAACACTGTTGGATGCCAGAAAAGTGACATAAAATGGACGCTGGGGGTTTGCGTTCACATTTTTGCATGCAAAAATGTCATTTTTTTCACTTTTTATAATTTCCACTATATTTTCCGGGATCGGGATCCCGGACTTGGGAGATTCTCGAGATCGGGAACGGGATTTGAAAGTTTTCGGGATCGGGATCGGGATTGGTATTTTTGGATTTCGGGATCGAGATCGGGATTGGGATTGGGGGATCGGGATCGGGACTGCTAAATCCCGGAATTTTACGGGATCCGGGATCGGGATCCCGTTTGAACCCTAACTGCAAATCTCACAAATTGCTCGGTGAATGCTCGCAAAAATTTTACTAGCAAAAGCATTTGATGTCCTGCATCTATTTGATCTTTTAAAATTGCTATTTGTTGAAAAAAATAGCTTTGCGTTTAAAAAAGTTATCGTCCACTATTTGAATTGCACATTTTTCAGGTTAATTTGCAAAATCTTTTGCCGGGATGCTGGATGCATAAATATGATGAATCAGGAATTCAGACGTTGATAAAAATAAGAGCAGAATAACTTTCCCTCTTGAGTGATCTGTCAATAATTTTTCCATGTCAATGGATTGATTTGCATTGTTACTCGGAATCTGTTCTTATCTATACAATGTACTGTAATTCTGATTTTGTGACAATATTCTGTAATTCCATTTTTGTATTTTTTCATCTTTGTATTTATATTGTATATAATTCTGCAATAAAATTACGTAATGATATAAATATAGAATCAAACAATTGTGCGTTTTGTAAAGTTACCTTAAATGTTTGCTTGGGCCTCTCCAGGGGTCTCCTAGGGGGGGGGGGGGCTGGGGGGGGGGCTGCCCCCCCCCAAATCGGCCAGCTATCTATCTATCCCGGAGGTCGCTCAGCTATCTATCTATCCCGAGGCAAAATTTTTGGCTACTACCCCAAAAGACCCCCCCCCCCCAAATCGCTCAGCTATCTATCTATCTGGAGTGGTTTTTGAGAAATTTTGCCCCAATTTTCGCTCAAAATCACTAATGTTCGCACCTTTTTATAGTTTTTCACCATCAAAATCGTGCTTTCCGGCTATATACATGGTTATATACCTATTTTTAGCCATTTTATACCTACTTGTGGCTACTTTTAACTGATTATTAGCGATTTTTTCCCCTTTCTGCCTTCTTAACCTTGAAAAAGCCTATATATTGTGCCCCCGCCAGCCCCCCCCCCAAGCCCCCCCCCAGAGAATTTTTCCAGCTATCTATCCCTCCGGAGGAGCGATTTGCTATCTATCCAGCCCCCGCGAGGGCCAAAATCCTGGAGACCCCTGGGCCTCTCTCGATGGCGTTATTTCGTTCTATTTATCGTGTATTTTATAGTTTGCGTATTTTGTTCGCGTGTGCCTTCAGCCAAGTGTTTATCGACTAGTGATGGAATGGCGCCAGTGGCGCTTGACACCATTTTTCAGTGGCGTCCTTGGCGCCTGGCTGCCAGTTCTAACAGATGGCCACAAATGTGCTTTCAGGGTGAACTCGTACAAGAGCGATACAATTTGAAGGGGGGGGGGGCAAGATTCGATATTGACTTAACATTGCTGGAAACGACAGATTTTTGTCCTACTGCCCTTTCGCCAAATGGCTCTTGTCGACGTGCTTTCTGGCGCTTTTCCACCACTAGTGCCGCCCACGTGCCGGTACACATGTAACCCAGTGCTCATGTAACCCGCTGCACATGCAGACCGCCACTCACCCAAGCAGCTGCTGCGATGGACCCGGCCGTGCCCGACGCAGGGCAAAGTCGCCTGCTCAGGGTCAGTTACCCTGCACATTTATGTCACTGGTCCATGCGTTTTATGTTGCTTGTACCCAGTTGTTTGTGGGTGAATTCTGTGGTGCCTAGTTTTGTATGGCACAGCTGCTCTGTATTCAAGAAGATTCGTGTGGCATTTCTGGATTACATTATCGTTGGTTTTTGTGAAGTGAGCTTGTGGCCTGTAGACTTTTTTATATCAATTGCTGTCTAGCAAATATACAGAGCGCAGTGTTTATACGAGAAACAAGCCTGGAGTCCAAATCCAACTCCAAACTCAACTGCTCAAATGGTTTAATATTTACATAAACATAGATGTTACAATTACTGAACTTTTTTTCATTGTATATGTTCATGTTCAAAGTATATTCAAAGTGTATTTCCTCGAAATACCCCCTCAACATGGACACAATGAATTTGGAAACCCACCTCGAAATACCCCCCCAAATTTAGTGTATAGAGCACGTAAATAACAAAAGCTGCGATTTGTGACCCGGGAAACATCGAACCAGTGGCGTAGCCCAAATTTTTGAGCGGGGGCGGATCGTATACGGAATCCGGCTAACGGGGGGAGGGGCAGCACACCCCCCCCTAAAATTTGACCCCCGTAGCAGCGGAAAGGAGTTATGGCGCTGGCGCTATTCATGGGCGCCGCGCCATGGCGTGATTGGCATTGAGAATGGCGCCAATGTTTACTATGTAAGACATATATATACCTAAAATTATGATAATTGGCACCGCATTTTGTAATTTGTACCGGTTTTAACACTCCGGAAATGTATATATGTAAATATAAAAGAGGATCTCGCAAATGCGCGCTAGCGCGCCAAATTTTTTCAAATCACCTACAAAGTCGCTTTAGAATCTGCCATTTCTGGCATCTTTTCTGTCCCGCCCGGGACGAGGGGGGCAGCCCCCCCCCCCGCCGCCTGGCTACGCCACTGCACAGAACACTAACGATGGCAAAAAAAAAGATTTGTAAATTCGAAAACGTTTTCGAATTTTAGAATTTTTTTGGACTTTTCGAATTTTTGAGCACGCGGTGAAAAAATACATAAAAATCGATTTTTTTTCAAAAGATTCGAAAATTCAAAAAGACTTCTAATTTTTGAAGTTTTGAATTTTTTAGAGCATTTTTGGTTGAAAATGGGTAAAAAATGAGAAGTTTAACTCAAAACATCAGTTTTGAATGTATTTTTTTTGTAGCGGCAGAAGTTCAACGTGCAATATATGTCCGCGGTAACAGTATACAATGATGTAACACATTAAGATATATTGAAAACTCAGATTAAAAATTCAAAAATGCAATAATTCTATGAAATTTTTTCGAAAAGTCGAAACGTATTTTTGGAAAAAATTCGAAATTCGAAAAGTCATTTTGGAAAAAAACACTTAAAAATTTAAATACTTTTTTCGAGAGGGTGTGCCATCGTTACAGAACACACGTTAACAGCAATGTCTGTGCTAGGTTAGAACGTTAACAGCAATAAACACCTTCCCGGTCAAGTAAGCCACCCATTTTTTTATTTCACTTCAGAAGCTATATCTCGGGCTATGATGGGGTTATAGAGCTGAAACTTTGTGAATATAGAGTTGTAACATCCCTCTACTCTGGATCAATGGGGGGAGGCATGGAGACTAACTACAGGGTGGGTTGCCCTATATGCAACAATTTTTTTCCGGGTTTTCAGTGTCCCAAACAAGTACACCACCCACTTGATTAGCTACACTAAAGGGGCTGTATCTCCAGTTGTATGGGTGGTAGAAAGCTAAAATTTTGGGGGAATTTTGGCAACACCCACCCCTACTATACACCAGTGGGGCAGCTCCCGACGACCCACTCAGTTTGTGCCGCTGTGTATAAAGTGGTTTTTTTTTTAAAAACGACCCAAGTGTTCCAAGCAAGTTCACCACCTAAACAAATTTAAAAAAGTTTTGAGAACATACCTTATATAAAAACTGAATCTGGGTTTTAACCCTAGTTCTGCTAATTGAATTTTTTTCCTTTGTTTGGCCACCCCCATCATAAATGGCAGACCAAAAAATTCACTTTAAACCAATTTTTTGTTCCACACTTTAAAAGTTGGTTTACAAAGTTCAGTAGAGGAGGGTCTAATGTTCAAAGTTACGTAAACAACATGACCTCCAAAATAACAACATAAGGAAATTTATTTGGGGTAAATTCTATGATGTCATAATGATGTCATTGCAGGAACAAAATTTTACAGAATTTTCACTTTTTCATTCCACCCAAATAAATTTACTTATGTTGCCATTTTGGACGTCATGTTGTTTACGTAACTTTGAACCTTAGACCCTCCTCTACTGAACTTTGTAAACCAACTTTAAAAGTATGATACAAAAAATTGGTTTAAAGTGAAATTTTCAGTCTGCTGTTTATGGGACAGTGTGGGTGCCCTACTGAAAAATTTTTAAGGAGCAGAACTAGGGTTCAAATCTGATTCAGTTTTATATTAGGTATGTTGTTGCAACATTTTTTTAATGCAGTTGGGTGATGAACTTGTTTTGGGACACTTGGGGCAGTTTTTAGAAAATGGTCAACTTTATATGCAGTGACCCATGCTTTAGTGGGTCATCAGCAGCCGCCCCACTGGTGTATTGTGAGAGGGTGTAGCGGCCGTAATGAAAACCCGGCCGTAATGAAAGCCTGGTCGTAATGTATGCCTACCCGGCCGTAATGAAAGCCTGGCCGTGATGTAGGGGATGCTACATTACGGCCAGGCTTTCATTACGGCCGGGTAGGCATACATTACGGCCAGGCTTTCATTACGGCCGGGTTTTCATTACAGCGAGGCCCCCGTCGTATTGTGAGGGGGTTGTTGGCAAGACATCCCCCAAATTTCAGCTTTCTACCGCCCTCACAGCTTGGGATATAGCCTTCAAAGTGTAGCTAATCAAGTGGGTGGTGAACTTGCTTGGGACACCAAAAATGCCACAAAAATTGTTGCATATAGGGCGACCAACCCTGTAGTGAGTCGCCGCACCTCCCCCCATTGTTGGGGAGTAAGGAAGTCTTACAACTTTATATATACAAAGTTTCAGCCTTATAACACCCCCATGGACAGAGATATTGCATTCGAAGTGAAATAAAAAAATGGGTGGTGAACTTGTCCGGGAAGGTGTTTATATAAAAATTTATGTTTGTTGTAGGCAGAAAGAGTGATCGAGATATAGGTGTCTGACACAACAATTATTCAATTTTCGTGACATAAAGAAAGTTGAAAGCCCAAAAAGTTTTTGTCGTCACACCGTGTGAGTGTAAACGCCGCTTTAGGCGTTATGTTTCCACGGAATATAGTGTTGTTTTATTCTCAGCTGTTGGAGGGGCCCACGTATGTGCCGCACGTGCTGGAGGCGATTCTGCTGTACGCGTGCCCCGCCCCCCAACAGCTGTGCGCGCTGGTGTCGCCCCTGTGCTCGCGGCTCTGGGCGTTCGTGTACTCGCAGCCGAGGCTGTGGCGCCAACTGAAAGTTGACGGTCATCGGAGGAAGAACAATACTGATGCATTGGGCAGCTTGTTCCAGCGGCCACAGGTTTGAGGGGGGGGGCATTTTGCGAGTGTCTCACTTTGAAACCTGGTTATATTGGCAGATGAGTCCTGGCCAGTGATGTAAAAGCGCCATGGCGCTGGCGCCAAAGCAAAAAGTGCCATGGCGCTTTTGGCGCTTGGCGCTTTTTTCCTGTGGCGCCATTGACGCTTGGCGATAAGTTCTGGCGCTTTTCACATCACTAGTCCTGGCGGTACAATATCACGCCCCTGCTCTGGGATTTTATTTCATGACAAATTTCGCACTGTCAATCGTGGTCCGGAAACCCAGCTGCACATCCATATTTACAACCCGGATCAAAGAATGTGTTTCAAGTTAATGTGAAAACTAGGGATGGCCAAGGTTTTTTTCAAATGTTTTTTAAGACCATCGAAACCGTTTTTTAAACACTTTAGTACTAAGCACTAGGTATTTTGCAATTTTTTTGCACGCAAGCGCGCAATTTCACCCGCACTTTACCATTTGTGGTGGTTTTCAATGGTTTTGGAGCATTTTTAGTGTAAAAGGTTCCATTTGTTAATTGTTTGTGCTATTATGTCATAATCTGCCACGATGCGCTAGTGTAGTACCTAATATACAGCCATTGTGCCCCACATATGTGAACAGTGTGAAGCACCACTGCCAATGTGTAAGCCTGCTCTCATATTCTTATTAAGACACTTTTCCACACCCAACATCACTTGTCACGAAGTCACGAATGTTCGACAAAATGTGATACTAACGCCAAACAAAAAGTGGACGCTGCCTCCACAGCAAATAGAGATGAAGTGTGTCTCTCAAATGGACATGAACCCTTCAACTATCTGAGACAGTGTTAGACGTACACATCCATGTAAAAAAAGTTTCACACCCTTCAACTATCTGAGACAAAAAGGAAAAGAATTCACTCAAGTTTATCACAGCTGCGTGAGCTGTGCTATGTGTGTGTTTAAAACCAAAAAGCTCACGCTGCTATGATAAACTTGAGTGAATTTTTTTCCTTTTTGTCTCAGATAGTTGAAGGGTGTGAAACTTTCTTTACATGGATGTGTACGTCTAACACTGTAATCTGCCTTGAAAACTATTGAATAAGTAAAAGTCTGGGTTCCATGTGAGACATTTCTCACAATGCAGATGTAATGATATATTGCTTTTGTGCATTTAACAGTCAATACATGTAACTCTTGTGATGTAATACAAATAGTTTCTTTATTCAGGTGGGATATGTAACCACAGTAAAGTGTGTTATCAGTGAAGTGTATGCCATTTTCTAAGCAATGATACATTACTTTTGTGCATCCAATATATATTAATGTCCATTTGAGAGACGCACTTCATGTCCATTTGAGAGACACACTTCATCTCTATTTGCTGTGGAGGCAGCGTCCACTTTTTGTTTGGCGTTAGCCATTTTTTTACTGATATACTTCTTTTTGTGTGGCCAGTGGCCCAGGCTTCCCCGAATGACACCCAGTAGGTGTCTTGCTGAACAATATATAAATATGCTGGCGAGTAGATGGTGCTACTCCACAAAAATGGCACCATTTTGGAGTAGATGGCACTGCTGTTTTGGAGTAGATGGCGCCATCCATGAAAATGATGCTGCTTTGGAGTAGTTGGCGCCACTCCATGAAAATGGCACCATTTTGGTATAGATGGCACCACTCCATAAAATTGCACAATTGGAAATTATAACCATTGAAGACCCATATAGTGGCAGTATCACATCAAACAGCAGTATATTTTGATCAAAAATATGCAACCCATAACTTGGATGAGGGCCAAGTTTATATGTGACAGGGTGAATTTCATCCTACAAATATTGGCTGGCATGGTGCCAGCATGTGCCAACGATATTTGCATATGCTATGTGTTAAATGACATATCCAAAGCTCATTGAGAAATGTCTCTTAAATGAAATTGGTCCACCATTAAGAGTTAAGGAGTGTATCATAATTCTATGTACAACTCATATTTGTGACAATAGCATAATGTGATTGTTCACAAAAAAAAATTAACTAGAAATATGGATCACAGTTCAGTATCCATTTATCAAAGTTTTTCAATTTAATTTTTTACTTGCCATTTCACTTCTCATTTGACTTTTGCCAATTTTCTTTGCAATTCACTTCGCACTTCTCTTTTTACTTGCCATTTGACTTGCCACTTTAGACTTGACATTTATAACTTGACATTTGACTTGATATTTGATCACTTGACATTTAACTTGACAATTGACTTGACATTTACCACTTGAAATTTGACTTGACATATGACTTGTTATTTGACTTTTGACATGACATTGATCAGATGACATTAAACTTGACATTTGACTTGACATTTGACATGACATTTGACATGACATTTGACATGACATTTATCACTTGACATTAAGCTTGACATTTAACTTGACATTTGACATGACATTTTACTTGAAATTTATTACTTGACATTTCACTTGAAATTATTCACTTGGCATTTGACTTAGACATTTCAATTGAAAGTTATCACTTTATATTCACCTTGACATTATCACTTGACATTCGACTTGACTTGACTTTAGACTTGACATTTGACTTGACATTTATAACTTGACATTTGACTTGATATTTGAGCACATGACATTTGACTTGACATTTGACTTGATATTTGAGCACTTGACATTTAACTTGACATTTGACTTGACATTTGACATGACATTTATCACTTGACATTAAACTTGACATTTCACTTGAAATTTATCACTTGACATTAAACTTGACATTTGACATGACATTTATCACTTGACATTAAGCTTGACATTTAACTTGACATTTGACCTGAAATTTATTACTTGACATTTCACTTGAAATTTTTCACTTGACATTTGACTTGACATTTGACATGACATTTATCACTTGACATTAAACTTGACATTTCAGTTGAAATTTACCAGTTGACATTTGACTTGAAAGTTATCACTTGATATTTGACTTGATATTTTATCACTTGATATTTTATAACTTGACATCTATCACTTGACATTTATCACTTGATATTTATCACTTGACATTTATCAGTTGACATTAAACTTGACATTTGACTTGACATTTGACATGACATTTATCACTTGACATTTCACTTGAAATTTATCACTTGACGTTAAACTTGACATTTGACATGACATTTATCACTTGAAATTTGACTTGACATATGACTTGATATTTGACTTGACATTTATGAGTTGACATTACACTTGACATTTCACTTGAAATTTGTCACTTTACATTTGACTTGACATTTGACATGACATTTATCACTTGACATTAAACTTGACATTTCAATTGAAATTTATCAGTTGGCATTTGACTTGACAGTTATCACTTGAAGTTTGACTTGATATTTTATCACTTGATATTTTATAACTTCACATCTATCACTTGACATTTATCACTTGACATTTATCAATTGACATTTATCAATTGACATTTGTCTTGACATTTATCACTTGACATTGAACTTGACATTTCACTTGACATTTATCACTTGACATCTATAATTTGACATTTTTCACTTGACATTTCACTTGAAATCTACCACTTAACATTTATTACTTGATATTTGACTTATTTTGCCTGACATTTATTGCTTGACATTTATCACTTGACATTTGACTTGACATTTATAACTCGACGGTTGACTTGACATTAACCACTAGACATTTATGACCTGATAGTAATCACCATGCAAGGTCACATGCTCAGTATCACATCAAGCAGTAGTTCAGGCATGTTTGCGCATATTACACAAAATAAGCAAACTTGAATAACTTTTGTAAATCTGTACCAAAATCGCCAAAAATTAGCTCATTCGAAAGCTCTAGTCATGGCGCACACCAACAAATTTTTTTTTTGCCGCATTTGTATTCAAATTTTAAATTTATCGAGGTTTGAAAATTTCAAACAGATCCCGTCCCAAAGTGGGCGGAGCCTGTGACAAAAATTAGAAATTAGCCCGAAAATAAGAAATGGCATCATATGCTCTTTCATATGAGCCATCAACCATGAAAATCGGTCGTGTTTCAAGGAAGTTATTGCAGTTTGAAGATTGTCGGGAGAACAAGAAGAACAACAACAACAACAACAACAAGAACAACAACAACACTACTTGAAAAAGAAAATCCGTA
>OZ038456.1:23236822-23283207 GCA_964036195.1 Sphaerolaimus hirsutus
CCGGGTATTTCGGGTAAGCGTAAATACGCTTTCGCAACTCTGGTGCCTACACACACTAGTTTTCACCGTGACTTCGTCTGAAATCTGAAATTTTTAAAAATGCAAATAATTGACACACGGTTGAATGATTTTTTTCAAATTAAATTTGAATTAAAATTAAGGTAAATAAATTTGAAAATTTGAAAACTAAAACACATATAGCATACAATAAGAGTAGGTGGAATGTCGCCATGTGGCCATTTTAGTTTTCACACGAGTCACGGTGAAAACTAGTGTGTGTAGGGCCATTGTCGTTGAGCCGAAAATGCAAAAATGGCTTGTTCTCACATCACATGGTCGCCGAAAGTAATATCGACCATGAACTGAGCGAAAATCATCTGTCCAAACTTGAATGTGAGACATAAGTATTAGGAATTAAGTCCAACAACATTGTAGAGTTTCATGTCCGCCGAGTATACGCGACTCCACCTTTTTATTTTCAAATATTTTTATTTTTGTGAAAGTGCATTCATAAAATTTTGAAAAAGTATATGTATCTCCCACCAATATATATTTATAAAAGTTATCTTTGAGAAAAGTCAGAACAACCGTTTTGATCAATGTTATTACTTAAAGTCTTTATTGGAGTTCCGGGCCACTCCCAGACCCTGTAAAATGTCAAATGACATGCAAAGTGTCAAAAGTCATGGAAAATTCCCCTACAAAATGGCAACTAGATTGCCATTTTGAAAGGGGAACTTTCCATCACTTGTGACACTTTGCATGACTAAGACATTTAACATGGTCTGGGATTGGCACCTCGTATTCTCCCGATTTAGCTGAATATTACGCATAAATATCTTAGATAGAACGGGATCACCTAGGTCGCATTTATCCAGGGGCTAGTTCCGCAAATTGAGAAGTGAGAAGTGAAATGGCAAATGCGAAGTGAAATGAGAAGTGAATTGAGAAGGAATTGGCAAAAGCGAAGGGAAATCACTTTTTTTTTTCTTCGCTTTTGCCAATTTACTTGCCATTTCACTTCGCTTTTGCCAATTTTCATCTCAATTCACTTCGCATTTGGATTGTTACTTGCAGCGTTAGCAACGACGGCGCCCCCCAAAAAGGTGAGGCCAATGCCAAGTGCCGCGAGTAAGAATCGTTTTTGCTTGGGCCCCTCCGCTGCCGCTGCATTCCCTTCGAGGAATTCGCACGCCGTCCTGGTTTCAGCCTGCGCATCGAGTTTAGCATTCCAAAAATATCTGGGAGATTTATATCTAAAAATATAATCAAATATAGAATCTCTTATTTAATAATAGACACCTTCCCACCCAAGTCCGCCCCCCAATGTTTGATTTCACTTCAGATGCCCTATCTCCGACTGTGGGCACGGGCAGGGTGAAATGCTAATAATTGGGTGGTATATAGGTGTAACCCCCTTCTACTCTTCATGAATGGAAGGGGCGCTGGCGACTCACTACAGGGTGGGTCAAAATGTCAAAAAACATATGTCAAAAAATGAGTGGCATTTTTGCTGTCCCACCCAGGTCCGGCCCCCACTTTATTTCTCATACTATGGTTTGGAGAAGGGGTGCCAGGCGCTGATTGCATCGGCAAAGGGCACCAATGCGTGCCACCCTTTGGCACCCTGAAATGGCGCCGATCCATCACTAATCTTGAGACCTCCCCCTAAGCAGCAGACAAATTTTTTACGAATTTGAAAATTCACTTTTCACTTTTATTTTTTATACACTTGACACACTGGTTTAGGATGTTTTATAGAGGAGGGTTTTAGGTTCAAAGTTGTGTAAAAAACATAACTTCTAAAATGTCTCCATAAGAAAACAGCAGAGTGGAGTGGATCTTATGACATCATAATGATGTCATTACAGGAACAAAAGTTGTCTAAATTTACAACTTTAAATTCATCCCCAGTAAATTCTCTAATGGAGGCATTTTAGAGGTTATGTTTTTTACACAACTTTGAACCTTTAACCCTCCTGTATAAAACATCCTAAACCAGTGTGTCAAGTGTGTCAAAAAAAGAGCTAAAAGTGAATTTTAAAATGTGCAAAAAAAAATTTGTCTCCTGCTTAGGGGGGAGGTCTCAAGATTAGTGATGGAATTGCGCCATTTCAGGGTGCCAAAGGGTGCCACGCATTGGTGCCCTTTGTTTGTTATGCAATCAGTGCCTGGCACCATTTCTCCAAACCATAGTATAAGAAATAATGTGGGGGCCGTACCTGGGTGGGACAGCAAAAATGCCACAATGTTTTTGACATATATGACAACCCACCCTGTAGTGAGTCACCAGGGCCCCTTCCATTTATGAAGAGTAGAGGGGGGTTACACCTATATACCACCCAATTATTAGCATTCCACCCTGCCCACAGCCGAAGATAGAGCATCAGAAGTGAAATCAAAAATTGGGGGCCGGACTTGGGTGGGAAGGTGTTTATTTTATCCAGTTTTTTTCCAGAGAGAATTTATTAATTTTATTTATGAGAAAAACATATAATCAAATCTCATTAATATTTATTTATAATTTCTCAGCGTTTTTTCAGAGAGATTTAATTATATTTTATTTTTTGAGAGATTTTCTGAGATTATTTTTAATTAGGTATATATTTTTAATAACCCATTTTTTGGAACGCTAATCTAGTTGCCCGCTGTTTGTCATGCTAGGGGCAGTCCCGGACCCTGTAAAAAGCCCTGTAAAATGTCTGATGTCATGCTAAGTGTCAAAAGTCATTGAAAATGCCTGGTAAAATGGCAAATGTATGTCTGGCACTTGGAATCACCGCTGTAACCGAGGATGGAGTTTAAAAAATTGCAAAGTTTGGTAGTCTAGTTCAAATTTTCAATTATTGCCATATTTTTGTTGTACTGTAGCTATGAATAATTGAATAATTCCAGATTAATGTACAATTTTGGAAACTAGAAATTATTGAGAATGTTTTGGTAAAAAAAGGAAAAGTTTCACATTCCGTATCTGCTTGAATTAACACTCACCTCTAAACACTCTTGGGATAGTGTGAAGTATAAAATACCTAACGATGGGCAATAAAACACATTAACCAGTGATTTCGAAGGTGAAAAACTACTAAAAGCTATTTTGAGCAAAAATCCGGACAAAATTTCTAAAAAATTGCTGCAGATGCAGATAGCTGGACAATTTGGGGAGGAGTTTCAGGGGACAGCCAAACATCTGGCTCTGAGATAGATGAATAGCTGAGTGGCCTCAAGGATAGGTAACTACCATATATCCCCAGGTGCCGGTTCCGCAAGTGGACAAGTTAAGAGTTAAAAGTTAAGAGTTGAGTAAAATGACAAATGGCGAGTTAAGAGTAAAGTTAAAGTTTAAGAGAAAAGTTAAAATTTAAGAGTTGAGTTAAAAGTTGAGTTAAATGTTAAGAGTTGAGTTAAAGGTTAAAAGTTGAGTGAAGAGTTAAGAGTTGAGTTAAGAGTTGAGTTAAGAGTTGAGAGTTAAGAGACAAGTGGAAAATGATGGTAAAAAATATAAAGAATAAAAATGTGAAATTGGTATTGATACGGCTGTTCGCTGGCATGCTGCCAATGTTGTATGCACAACATTTGAAAATAACGTACCGTATTACCTTGAAATACCCCCATGGGGGTTTATTATTTCGCCAGCAAAATTTGAGGGGGGGTTAGATCGAGGGGGGGTTTTATTATTTCGTCAGAAATTTTCATAAGGATCGTAGTAAATAGTAGGCATTTGCGTACCCAATATAGGTAATAAATGTGTCCAAACTGGATATATTTGGACATAAAAACGTAGATAGCTACACAAACTAGTCTATGTGTAGCTGCAATGCAAATTAACAGTAATATACATCATGTACATTGCGTACTTGACGTATTTATTATGTACATGACGTACATCATTCCGAAGGGGGGGGGGTATTTCGAGGGGGGGGGGGGGTTATTATTTCCCCAGCCCATTTTGAGAGGGGGGTTAATTCGAGGGGGGGTTAATTCAAGGGGGGGATAATTCGAGGTAATACGGTATCCAAAAAAATTATCGCTAAAAAAACGAAAAAAATCGCGGAACGTTGTTTCAAAATGGCTGTGCGGGGACAAAATATGATCGAAGATCAGCATATCGCGCTTCTGCAACGAATGACCCATTTGTCTTTTAAATCAACTTTGAACTCACCTTTTAACCTTAAACTCAACTCTTAACATTTAACTCAACTTTTAACCTTTAACTCAACTCTTAACATTTAACTCAACTTTTGACTCAACTTTTAACCTTTAACTCAACTCTTAACATTTAACTCAACTTTTAACTCAACTCTTTAACTTTAACTTTTCTCTTAATTTGCCATTTGTCATTTTACTCAACTCTTAACTTTTAACTCTTAACTTGTCTACTTGCGGAACTGGCCCCAGGGGAGTTATTTTTCATCAGAAATTTTTGAGGGGGGAGTTATTCGAGAGGGGGGAGTCATTTTTTCAAAACGATTTTCACTAAATTGTACGATTGATTTACTGACCAAATGCGGTCAATTTGGTAAAAAAAATCACTTGTAGGGGGACAAAATTCACAATTCATGCAGTGAAATCAATGTTGGTGAACTCTAACTGCAAGATGATACATATATTTTGATATTAACTACATACCGCTAAAACGTTTTTAGTAAGGGTTAATGGCTGTGAAATCTTTTCTACCCATCAAAGTGGGGGGTAGTTATTCAAGGGGGGAGTTATTGTTTCCTCACACTCACAAGAGGGGGGACTTATCGAGAGGGGCAGTTATTCAAGGGGGGACTTATTCAAAGATATATGGTAGATGGGTTGTTTGGGGGGTGGTCACCACTCCAAACCCTCCATTCATGGCATGGCCCCAGGGCTTAAAAAATAGAAAATTATGCATTTTGGGGGGGTTATGGCACTGACTTGAAAAATACACTCCATCTTGACACACAGCAAAAAAATGTGCTTGTGAAGTGCACTGAAGTGGTCTGAAGTGCCCCTTGTGATCACATTTCAGAGCCTGATCACGCCTGATCACTGAGTGAATGCACTTCACCGACACTTCATGAATTTGTTTACTAAATTGTTTACATAAACAAGAAATTAGAAATTCGTGAAAGGCGTTGAAGTGCCCGCAAGGGTATGCATGAAGACACTTCACCACAGATCAAGGCAGATCACCAGCACTGTTTTTGCTGTGACACTGTGTTCCTAGCAGGGTTGGATTTAGTAAAAAAATTTTTTTGCTAAAATTTTATCAATATTGTATAAAAATTCATTTTTTTTCTTCATTTTATTCTTCAATTTTCCACATTTTATATATTTCATGTTAGTTCGTGACCAGGATTGGTTTTTGTAAAATTCTTTTCACTAAAACTGTAGTATAATTGTTAAAAATTGTATTTTATTTTAATTTCATTCCTGTTTCATTTTATTTTATTCTTCAATTTTCCATTTTATTTTAATTTTTTTTTTGTTGAGATTTTGCCAACCCTGGTTCCCTTGAATGGAGCCCGTGGAGCTTACAAACTTTTTGCATTTTTGACATCACTGATTCCAAATATACCCTCTATTTTGACACTACATTGCTAAAACCTTTAAATAAACCATTAAGTGGGGCTCACCAAAATTTCATTGATGAAATCATGCATTTGGGATGTTTTGATTGGCTTAGAAATAGAATAATAAATGTACTACGAAAGCCCGCCGAAAGTGGGAGAGAATCCCGCCATTTAAATGGCATGTATTATTGCGATGTTTAATAAAGTGAATAGGTAGGAAATTTAAATCGAAACAGATACCTTCAGTTGGGGGACCAGGTGCCAGTCCCAGACCTGTAAAATGCTCTGTAAAGTGCCAAATGTCATGCAAAGTGTCAACAGTCATGTAAAATACCCTGCAAAATGGCAACTCAAATGCCAACCGAGTTGCCATTTTGCAGAACATTTTAGAGAACTTTTTACACTTTGCATGACATTTGACATTTTACAGGGAACTTTACAGGGTCTGGGACTGTCCCCTGGTTGCACATGGGACAGTCTGTTGTTACGATGTCGTAGATGTCCTCCACGCAGTCTCCACGCAGTCGCGGCCGCGCTGCATCCACATTCTGTGCGTTCAAGTCCAGCACGCACTTTTCACACTCGGTGGACCCCGCCTGAAAAATGCCCGTTTTAAATTTCACCAAAAAATACTTTAAAAACTGAATTTCATCTCTAATTCGGTGATGCCGTACACCAAATTCACTCACGGTAAAAGCAATGAAATAATTATGAGGTCAAAATAAAGGTTTTGTGTTTATTGTAATGGAATATAAATATATTTATATATACATACCGTATATCCTTGAATAAAACCCCAGGGGAGTTAGGCTATTTACACAGGTCCCAGCCGGGGACTGGTCCCAGGCAAAAAAATTTTTTTTTCAAAAGTCTATAGTTGGCGTGTATGGGGTTGTTTGCATGTTAATTAGGTGAATTATCACCAAATTAGCATGCACAACATTTTTGCAAGACGGTTACATGCGCTGATGCATTTTCTTTGGGGGTGTGTATAATTTTTTTTGGAGATGTCTGAATTGTGGCATGTGTGTACTCCTTTGTTTTCTGAGTATGCATGCTAAATTTCAGTCCAGCGCGGTTACCAGTTCTTATTTTATTGATACTTTAATTTTTGTCAATCACTGTATTTTTGTATAGTGATTGAAATCCTGCCAGGGACCGGTCCCCGGCAATTTTGAAATGGCCCCAACTGGGGTCAAATGTCCCCAGTGAGAAAAAAAATTTTTTCAGTAAACAAAATATTTTGGTGCCCAACAAATTTTTAGTAAAGTATCAATAAAATAATACTCACTAAACGAAGGAGTACACACATGCCAAAATTCAGACAAATAAAATAAAATTTATACACTCCCCCAAAGAAAATGCATCAGCAAAAATTTGGTGATAATTCACCTAATTAACATGCAAACAACCCATACATGCCAATTATTCATTTTTGAAAAAAAATTATTTTTTGCTGGGGACCAGTCCCCAACCAGGGCATGTGTAAATCAAGGACGTATCCAGGGGGGGGTGGGGGGGCTGCAGCCCCCCCCCTTTCCCGGGTGAGACCACAAAAGTCGGTGAAAATGCGACTTTTGGTACGACTTTTGAAAAATTAAAAAAATGTTATGAAAAAATGTTGCGCGCAAGCGCGCATTTCTCAATCACACAGCTTTATTATCAGAAAATGGGTCATCGTACTCTCACTTCACCTTTAAATTACACTAAATGGCGTGTTCATCACCCTATTTGTATGTATATTTACATACAAATTAGCGATTTTTGGCGCCAGCGCCAACGCCAATGGCGCCATGGTGTGGCGCCTACGAATGGCGCCAGCGCCATGACGCTATTCCGCTACCATGTAGGGAAAATTTTAGGGGGGGGGGCTGAGCCCCCCCGTTCGCGGGGCTCCGTAAACAAGCAGCCCCCCCCGCTCCAAAATCCTGGATGTGGATACGTCCCTGGTGTAAATAGCCGGGGAGTTATTATTTTGTCAGAAGTTTTGCAGGGGGAGTAATTCAAGGGGGGATGTTATTCAAGGGGAGTTATTTTTTCTCTGGAACTTGCACTGTTGCCATCTTGGCAAGAATAGTGATAAATTTATTTTAGGTCCTTAAAGTTTTGAGGGGGTATTTCAAGGAAACATGTATATGTTTAACACTTTTTTACCCATACTCATAAGTACATGTGAGTAAATAACTTTTTTTGGAAAATGTAAAATTGAGTACTTTTTTCCTTGGAAAATTTAAAAGCGACTGCCTACTTTTCATCATAGAATACCGTATATCCTCGAATAAGTCCCCTGGGGAGTTATTTTTTCATCAGAACTTTTTTAGGGGGGAGTAAATCCAGAGGGGGGAGTTATTCGAGGGGGGGGGGAGTTATTTTTTTGTCAGAATATTAAGTAAAATTCATGATCAATATATTGTATAAATAAGGTTGAATTAGGTAGTTGCATAAACCTGTAAGTTTGTATGGAAACTCATTAACTCATGCAATGAAATGAATGGTAAGTGAAGATACGCTGAAATAAATACATCCTTTTAGATAAAACCTACATAAAAACATTGTTTTGTATATGAACATCTTAGTCAACCCTTAAAGAGGGGGAGTTATTTGAGGGGGGGGAGATATTATTTCTACAGTCTCCTAACAGGGGGGAGTTATTCGAGGGGGGACTTAATCGAGGATATAAGGTATGTAAATACGATTCTTTTTTTCTTTCTTTCTTTTTCATGAGAAATGTAAAAGCTACTACCTTTTATATGTGAGAGCGATTTTTACATTGGAAGACAATACATATACATATACATATATATTTACTCATATCTGAAAATCATTTGAAAAAGTGTCAAGTGAAAAAAACAGGCAAATGTGCGTAACGGGCAGATGTGCGTATCAGGCCTGCCCCGTTTTTAAGGGGGTGCACTGATACACACATCTGCCCGTTTCACACATTTGCCCGTTTTTTTTCACTTGACACTTTTTTAAGTGATTTTCAGATATGAGTGAAGTGAAAAACGCTGCGCAATGACATTAGTGAACTTTTTTCACTTCACTCATATCTGAAAATCACTTGAAAATGTGTCAAGTGAAAAACAGTGAAAAATGGCTATTTTTCACTGTTTTTTTTTCACTTGACACATTTTCAAGTGATTTTCAGACATGAGTGAAGTAAAAAAATTCACTAACGTCATTGCGCAACTTTTTTTCACTTTACTCATATCTAAAAATCACTTGAAAAAGTGTCAAGTGAAAAAAACGGGCAAATGTGTGTAACGGGCAGATGTGCGTATCAGGCCTGCCCCGTTTTTAAGTGATTTTTTAGTACTCTTATAGAAAAAATGATAGCTTTTCTTCAAGATTATCTTATTTTAGCAACCAAGATTGCGATTTTAGCAACAAAAAATACATTTTCTGTACACATGTACTTTTCAAAAGTATGCATGCAGGTGAGAATGGGTACTTTTTCAAAGGAATATGTGTATGTATTTTACAAAGTACTCGAGTATACATATTTTTTTGAGTAAATGTAAATACATTTTCACAGTGGTGCCTTCGGCCATTGGGCGCCCTCAAATGGGATGGCGTTTCCATTCAACTATCATGGCTTTCATCTGCTGTTGTCATTTTTGAGTAGCTATGAAAGATGGGTGTGGCTGAGAGATATTCAAACAGACCTGAGCAGAATCCTGGGCTTTGGCTGCCACAGCCAGCCAGCCGACAAACACAAGCAGAATCAGCTTCATGTGGCAACTTCGCTCCTCTGGTTGTCTTTTTCTGACTGCGGGCAAACTGATGACAGGCTGGCAAAATGCACTCCCTTTTAAACCAGCTCACGGCAATCAGATGTGCCACACCCAACGATGGCAAAAACACACATATTAAGTATGGAAACTCAATGAGTTTCCGTGTTTTTGTTCAACACGGAAACACGGAAACTCAGCAATTTTGAAAAACACAGAAACTCCAATGAGTTTTTTTTCAGAGAACACGGAAACATGGAAACACAGAAAATACGGAAATGTTTTTTGAGTTTTTTCAGGCACATGATTTGAACTGAACAATGTGAGTATGAACATACATAATGTATGTGTGTATAGTATTTTTATATGTATTTACATAAGTCAGTTAATCAGGCTCTCAATAAAAATGTTTCTGATGAGCTGAAATGGTTTTTGCAAAGGAATGTGATAATTTGATGAAGAAAAAAGATTTTGCTGCTGTCAAGTTTTGGTGTGGTTTTGGAGACAAGGCGGTGTACTAGCATGCCAGTGTCCACTGACAGTGTGGATGGTCCCTTAAGCCAGTGCCCAGGATATTGGGTGCTAGGCATCTCCATATGAACCCATTTTCTCTTGAACATGATGTTTTGTTGAAATTTAATGAGGTGTTTTGGGACGGGTAAGTAGTTCAGATACATTGAAGGCCTCAACGGATGTGCATGTTCAAGTATAGTTGCAGTTTAATCACACAGTACAACATACAGTGCACATCCATTGAAGTATTTTATTGTACAGTGTGAATTTTCGTTTTTTTGACATTTTGTTGATGCTTATGCTGTGGAGTGGACATGCTTATTTTTTTGATTTTGTGGACTGTAGTGGACATTTTTGTGAACTTTTTGACACATGAACAAATATGCAGATCCTCAATATATGGAACATCTACATCAGCAAAACCTATAGCAAAACCTATATATGATAAAACCCCTGTTTTCACATCAAAATGCTGTAAAATGCTACTTTTTGTAAGAAAACTTGAGTTTTTACAAAAAAAACTTGAGTCTTTACTAAAAAACTTGAGTTTTTTCCACAACACTGAAATAAAACACGGAAACTCAAGTTTTTTCATGAAAAGAACTCAAAACACAGGTTTTCATTTTTGAAAAACTCAAAACACAGAAAGTGTTTTTTTATTTGAGAACTTACCCATTGTTGGCCACACAAAATCAGCATCAACATCAAAAGCGCATGCCGCTTGGTTGAAATTGAAATCAACATTTTATTAGGTATTTTTATGTTTCAGAATGTCCACATTGTTGTAATATGAAAAGACTGTTTGGCAGAAAATCATTGAAGTAAAGCTTGTTCAGTAAGTACTAAATACAGCATTGGGTATTGTGATGTGGTGTGATTGGCATTCCAAAAATCTCTAATTTATATTTTTTCAAGAAAAATTTTAAACATCTTAATAGAGTAAAGTAAAATAACAAATGATAACTTAAGATGACTGAATATACTGATAACTGAGCATACTGATAATTGAACAAATGATACCATATTACCTCTAATATAAGGTATACCTTATATTAATTTTTGTCAGTTTTTTTCGGCGTTTTGGTATACCTTATATTAGAGGGTGCCTTATATAAGAGGTATACCTTATATTGTTATTGCCAGATTTTTCAAACATATTACCAAAAGTGAACAAAAACGAAATTCATTTTATCAAACTGGAATGTAACAAAATGGTGAACCAGTGTCAATACAAAATGACCAGGTGCCGGTTCCGCAAGTGGACAAGTTAAGAGTTAAAAGTTAAGAGTTGAGTAAAATGACAAATGGCGAGTTAAGAGTAAAGTTAAAGTTTAAGAGAAAAGTTTAAGTTTAAGAGAAAAGTTAAAATTTAAGAGTTGAGTTAAAGGTTGAGTTAAATGTTAAGAGTTGAGTTAAAGGTTAAAAGTTGAGTTAAGAGTTAAGAGTTGAGTTAAGCGTTGAGAGTTAAGAGACAAGTGGAAAATGATGGTACAAAAATATAAAAAATAAAAATGTGAAATTGGTATCGATACGGCTGTTCGCTGGCATGGTGCCAATGTTGTATGCATGTCATTTGAAAATAATGTATCCAAAAAAATTATTGCTAAAAAAAGAAAAAATCGCAGAACATTGTTTCAAATCTAACGCTCTCAAGATCCAAATTCATTTTTTTAATTTTTTTATTATTTTTTATTACATTTTCCCCCCATTTGTCTTTTAAATCAACTTTTAACTCACCTTTGAACCTATCACTCAACTCTTAACTCAACTCTCAACTCAACTTTTAACCTTTAACTCAACTCTTAACATTTAACTCAACCTTTAACTCAACTCTTAACATTTAACTCAACTTTTAACTCAACTCTTAAATTTTAACTTTTCTCTTAAACTTTAACTTTTCTCTTAAACTTTAACTTTACCCTTAACTCGCCATTTGTCATTTTACTCAACTCTTAACTTTTAACTCTTAACTTGTCCACTTGCGGAACTGGCCCCAGATCGGTTTTTGGATATCAATTTGACTTTGACAATGAATTTTCTGTTTGAGTGAAGAGTTTCTCTTTGACATATTTATGTCATTGATGTATGCCCTTTTTTCATTTTCGTGGCACCGTTTTCATTGTTTTCCGCCATGTTTGACAATAGTTTGAATGATTTTTCGAGTTTTGGCATGCAGCCAGCTGTGCCTTATATTAGAGGTATACCTTATATTAGAGGCATGCCTTATATTTATTCTATCACGTTCAAAAAGGCCAAAAGGTGTACCTTATATTAGGGGGTACCTTACTTCAGAGGCATACCTTTTATTGGAGGTAATATGGTAACTGAATATTCTGATGAAAAAACAACTCCCCCCTCGAACAACTCTCCCTTGATTAACTCCCCCCTCAAAATATTCTGATGAAAAAAAAACTCTCCTGGGGACTTATTCGAGGATTTATGGTAATTGAAAATTTTAAAATAGTTTTGAAGAGATGGATCAAAGCCACTAAATAATTGCATCCACTGACATTTAGAATTATTCCAGCAGTTTTTGACCCTTGTAGACCATCCCTCAATTTATTTTGTGGCTCAAATAAACTCAGAAAGGTGTACCTTCTATTATGACACCATTCTATTGGAGACCTACCCTTCTATTAGATGAAATATGGTATTTAATTTATATTTTTATTTCGTGTATTTTCCACTATTTTCATAACGCTAAGTCACCAAAAGTCGCTTCTTAAAAGTGTCAAACAATGAAACAATGCTATAAAAACATGCAGCATGGATCAAAATCATGAAAAGGTTCACTTTACACAATCGCCATGATTTTGCTTTTATTTACACACATTGTTTGCGATGCTATTCCACATTAATGATTAATGCATGAATTAATGGTTTCATTGATGTTTCTAACATTTTGTGCACTGGTGTAACAAGCAATGATATGCTCAATGATAGAAAACGTTATTCGAATACGCTTTTATATAGGTTTTTAAAGGCAGAGGGGAGGGAGAAAAAGCTAACGAAATATCCTAAATAACTTTTTCTCAATAGGCAAAAACACGTGAACTAGTGAATTTGACAGTGAAAAAGTTTGAAAATAAATGATTTTGAGTGAAAATGAGGTTGAAATTTCTCCAAAAAACCATAGATTCTCTCAAGAATCAAGATCAAAAGATTCTTTCAAACTTTCAGTTTAAAAACTCCATTCTAGACCGACCCTCCACCAAAAGATTTCGCAACAATTTTTGCTTTTTTAGACAAATTGGCTAGCATCCAAACCGCACGAAATTAAATTCTGGCACAATTTTTCAGTTAAACGTATGCGCGTGTAGAAGAACTTGGGCCTCATCCCAGTCACCAGTTGCTCAAAATCGCTAACATTTGCTCTACTTTGCCAATTTCCACTTTCGTAATTGCTATTTTCGTTTATTTACATCGTTAGTTATATATATATAGTTAGTGTTAGCCTATTTTATTAATATTTATAGCGAATTTCGAAATTATGGCTGGCTGCCAAGTTCTCATACGGGGACTCTTCCGCACGATTCCAAGTCATTAACAAAAGAAAAAGCCGCGAAGGATAAAGGCTGGAAGCTAATAATTCCGCTGGATACTGGAAACTGTATCCAAATGTGGCTGCAAAATCAGGCGAACGTCATTTTGTCGCGAAAAGTGCAAAAATTTCGGAATGTTTGAGCAATATTCATCCCTGGGATTCGGATGCAGCGAATTTGGGTAGCAACGCGTTTATTTGAGCGGATGAATCACGCAAATTGGCATAGTGCCAACAGGTGAGACGTTTTTCTAAGGTGATTAACTTGGTTTTAAAAGCTGTTCGATGTATTTTTATTGTATCTTATATAGTGGGGCAACTTGCTAAACTGCTGGAAACGAGTATTTTAACTAAGTCGTTAGATGTGAGATAATTTCGGCTGCAAATTGGAAAAATTCCTTCCTTTAGACGATGGTAACGTTTGCGAAACCGGAATACATCGTCGAATACAGAAAAAAATTTTTGACGGCCGAGATTCCATTCGTTTCGCAGTTAATTTTATCGAGTGCGATCTTTTCGTGCAAAAAAATTTTTTTTTGGCTCAGTGCCAACGTTTCGTAACGCGTTTGAAACGCGACTTCATTGGATTGCGTGACCGCCTTTCAGGGGTCTGGTAGAGGGGGGGGGGTTATTTTTTTTGACACCCTAATTCTGACGATCATTTTAAGTGTTCAATGGTCAAAATCAGCTCAGAAATGGCCTTGTTCTAAATTATTTTTTTTAAAGTGCTGCTTTTGTGCCCAATTGGGAGAACGTGGTGCGGCTTATTCTCGTTGGGACACAAAATATATATGCAAAGTGAAAGAAATGATAATTTTACTTCGTCTTTGTTGTTTTACTTCTCAATTCACTTAGCTCTTGCCATTTCACTTCGCTTTTGCCAATTCACTTCTCCACTTGCGGAACTGGCCACTGTATAAGCTGCAAAAAATCTAAGCCCAGTTTTTGGCTCAGTGCCAACATTTCGTAATGTATTTGAAAGGCGACTGCGTTTCTTCATTTGCACAGGAGCAGAACTGATGCGTCGAGAACAGCCGCGACAGGTTTGTGGCGTTCCAACAACAAAAAATCAGCAACATGTGAGTTTTTGACGCACCGCACACTGGAATTTTTAGTTAGCATTGAAGGCACACTAATTGACACACTAACTAGAGTCAATTGATTTGTGTCAACTCGTATTTCGGCTTAACGTGTCGCTGAGCGATCTTCCAATGGGCCTGTCATAATATTTATTTTTCAACACTGCCGCATGTGCATTTGGAGATCGCTCAGGGACACGTGAAGCCGAAATCTGAGTTGACACAGACCAGTTGACACATGTGTCAACTAGTGTTCGGGCCACCAAAAGGTTTTTTGTATGCGGAGATGATACATCTACCGAAAATACTCGGGCCTACATAGGGTTGGAAAAAAACGTTTTTTTTAACTCGATGTTTTTAAAAAAAAACAACGTTTTAAAAAACAAACACGTTTTTTTAAATAAAAAACGTTTTTTTTAAAAAGCTCCCAGATATGACCTTGTGTCAATATATATAGGTATATCAGACAGTGGCAATACTCTGTGATGTTATATATGACCATATAATGTCTGTGGAGCCATGGGATCGCATTATAAGTGGTGATTTGTGTCAAAAATATCCATTTTTCGTCGACATATTGTTCGTATATCGACTTATAGTCGAATGTTCGTGACTTCAGGTAAATTTTGGCATGGAATAGTGATCAAACAAGGTTATAAAAGGAGGTTGTTACTTTGGGAGTTAAGTTACACACTGTGGAGGTACATGGAAGCACATTACCTCAATATTATATACCACAGCAACATATTACGGCTTATTAACCCATGGTAGCAGATAGAAATGGATACTTTGATACTAAAAATGCCACAAAACCAATGAAAACAACCACCAATGTCAATTTGTGTGTGAAATTGCGCGCCTGCACGCGAAATTTTTGCAAAATACCTAGTACCTATTTCGGCCAATGTTTAAAAAAAAAAAAAAACATTTCGGACGTCATGTTTTTAAAAAAACAACGTTTTTTTAAATAAAAAACGTTTAAAAAAAACATCGGCCAACCCTAGGCCTACATGCAAATTGCTTAAAGGACCAGGATTTTTAAACGTTTTGGTGAGCCTGTTTTTCATCCAAAAAGATAATTATGGAAAAATAAGATGAGTTGCGTTTCCGCATCCAAAAAACGTCTGAACTTGTATACTGGGCGGACTTGACATTCTGCACTCGCACTAGGGTTCAAACGATATATCGTATTGAATATCGAATATCGGATATCGACCATTTTTTAATATCGAATATCGATATCGAAAATTTTGAAAAAAATATCGAATATCGATATCGAAAATTTTGAAAAAATATCGAATATCGATATCGAATATCGACCATTTTTTCGATATATCGAACCTATATTGTGTCCCAAAAAAAACGTTATCATTTTCATTTTGAGATATTTATGATTGATCTGATGTGCTTGATCTGATCTGAGAATTGTATTAGATGAGTAAAATTACAGTACTTATAATGTCATTTTTGTTGGAGTGCTAAATTTGAAGCCAGAAAATGCTGATATTCTATTTTTTGCAACATGCAATTAACAATCAGGTTATCAGTATAAACTGTAATATCTACCAATTGTTATTTGTCTGATACACTTTGATTCATCAAATTTTTTTTTCTACATGTTCTACTTTTGAGTGATGTAAACCTTGTTAAAATCATTTGTACCATTAACATTTAACTAAAGAGATGATTAACCATGCGTGCAACCACATGAAAATACAATATATCGAATATCGAGTTTCAGAAAAAAATATCAAATATCGAATATCAATATCGAGTTTGAGAAAAAATATATCGAATATTGAATATCAATATCGAAAAGTCATATCGTTTGAACCCTAACTCGCACTGATTTATGTCTTACGTTGGAAGCGTGCCAATGATAATTGAACGATGCTTTTTTGTGAACGATGAATGAACGATTGAACGATATGAAAAAGTCATTGTTCTGAATACGGTAAGATATAACGTTTTTACGGCAATGATTTTTTTCAACGTTTTATGTCATTTTTATATAATATCATTGGCGCGCTTCCAACCTGGACCACGCGTGCAAGTGTAAAGTGCAACACCTGGGACTTTCTTGGGTTTCTGAAGTCGGATTGAATAGATTGCTCTTGCAGGGGGCGCCCTGGCTGCAGCTCACAACCCTGAAGATTCATGGGGTTATTCTTAGTGAGGATACAATCAATGCGATTGTGCGCAGCTTGCCAGGCTTGCAAGAACTTACTCTGTGTTGTTTGGCTCGTCTGAGTGACGCGTCGCTGCGCACCTTGGTGGTGGGGCTGCCGCAGCTGCGCAGCCTGGATCTGTGGTGCAGGGAAGTGGCAGCAGATTTGCAGTGTTCTGCGCTGGAATCTGTGCCCGCGGACAACTGGACGCAGCTGCGGCACATTCGTTTGGGCTGCACCGTGGGTTTTTTTACTTTTAAAAGTAGAAGTCTTTTCATGTGAAGCAATTATCACTGAACACATTTGCTTGTATTTAAAAAAGTTTTTTTTTCAATATTAAAAAATAATAAATATTCAACATGGTATTCTGATATTCTTTAACAATCCATATTCCCAATTTATCAACGTTCATGCAGGGCGATCGGCAGGAGATCGTGGCAAGTGCTCTGGATGCACTCCGCTCGAGGGCCGCTGGACAGATTACATGCATTAGTACCTGATGTAAGCTAAAGATGTGTTCTGCATGCTTTTATATTTAGGCAGGTTGTGATGTGATGTGGTGCAAAAAAATGTTGGAGCCTAGTTTCAAATAATTTTGTATTAATAAAAATGCTGAAATTGTAAGATCACAATTTAGATTTTTTTAATGTAAATTTGCACCCGTTTGATTTGTTTCATACTGTCACACATACCGTTGGTGCATCGGTAAACTTGGCGGACATGATGGCATACAATGTTCTGGAAGAATTCGCAACGACCATAGTGTGAACTGAATGGGCACTTTGCCAACTATTTCGCAATATGGGGGAAACGAAATTAATGAAATCATCCCGATAGACTTATAACTTACAATAACAATTTATATATCTTGCGTTTATAATGTTTGACGATATCATGTTTTGTCAAAACGTTAAATCGTCCGCCAAGTTTACTGCAGCACATTTGTGGTCATTATGACTGCATGAAAATTTTTTGTCAAACCCCCCGGACTAGGGTGTCAACCTTCTGTTTTCCGTTTCCGCTTTCCGCAGGCAAATTTGTTTTTTGTTTCCATTTTCCGGCTGCTAAATTTGTTTCCATTTCCGTTTTTCCGGATCATTTTCTGTTTTCCAGCTAAATTTTCAATTTTTCTGCCTGTTTTCCGTTTTCTGGTCCAATTGTCTGTTTTTCAATTTTCTGTTTTCTGTTTCAGCCAAACTGGTAAACGTGCATTCAGGTTCTCTACTATGTGAATTTTTTCTATTTATAGCAAGATTTCTTCAAATTTTTTATCTTTTATCTTCAACATTCTGCAAAAGTTCCCGGCAAAATTTCAGCAAATTTTTTTGTTTCTGGCTTAATTTTAGCAAATTTTTCCGTTTCCAGGCCTTTCATTTCCGTTTTCCATTTTCCAGCAAGTGCAAAAATTTTCCATTTCCGGCAAGTGCAAAAAATTTTCCATTTCCGTTTTTGGCCAAAACGTTTTTGTTGACGCCCTACCCCAGACTTTAGGATAAACAGCCTGCAAGTAGGGTTCAAACGGGATTGACTTTTCGGGATCGGGATCGGGATCGGGATTCACTTTTTGAGATTTCGGGATCGGGATCGGGATCGGGATTGGGGTTTCGGGATCGGGATCGGGATTGGTTTTTTGAGATTTCGGGATCGGGATCGGGATCGGGATTGGCCGGGATTGGGGTCACGGGATCGGGATTGGGATAGGTATTTTTCCGGGATCGGGATTGGGTTCTAGGGATAGAGATTTTGGCCATTTTTCTGGCATTCACAGTTGTTCATAAAGGTCTCAAAACACTGTTGGATGCCAGAAAAGTGGCATAAAATTGACGCTGGGGGTTTGCATCCACTTTTTTGCATGCAAAAACGTCATTATTTCACTTTTTATAATTTCCACTAATTTTTCCGGGATCGGGATTCCGGACTTGGGAGTTTCTCGGGATCGGGATCGGGATTTGAAAACTTTCGGGATCGGGATCGGGATCGGGATTGGTATTTTTGAGATTTCGGGATCGGGATCGGGATTGGGGTTTCGGGATCGGGACTGGTAAATCCCGGAATTTCACGGGATCCGGGATCGGGATCGGGATCCCGTTTGAACCCTACCTGCAAGGCCGCTACACATGCGTTGCTCTCATAGAATTGGAAATAAAACAAAGTTATATTTCTCCATGTGAACTTTTTGAATTATCAACTATTTATTTTGAAATGTGGAGGCCTCATAATCATGAACATCAAATGTTGGTAGGCGTTTGCAAAGGACATGTTGCATTCATTTATATGCTTTCACTGATGAGCAGGGGTGGGAAAGGGGGGTGTTACCACCAAATTACCCAGCTTATATCTATCCTGGAGGCAAATTTTTGGGCTGTTGTTCCTTGAACACCCCTCAATTTGTGCTCAAAATCACCAGCCTAATACAACCCTTTAATTATATTGAACCATCTCAACCCCCCCCCCCAAAGAAATCTTATCAGCTATCTATCCAACCTATTCATCAACAGCTATCTATCAGCGATTTGCTATCCATCCAACCCCCAGAGGGTCAAAATCTAGAATACCCCTGTTGATGAGTACAAAACTGTATTTCCCACTCTTTCCAGAAAAAATCCACAAGATGGCAGATGGGATGGATTGAACTTTCAAATGATTGGGCGATGGTTTGCGGGGATTTCAACGCCAGTTTGTGAACGCCAGTTTACCATAGAAAGTAGTCATACTCTTTGGTCATAATGCCTCATTTTGTTTCGTTTTAATTCAGTCATTTTGACATTGGGAACTCTCCCACATCCTGTAAAAGACCCTGCAAAGTGTCAAAGACCCTGCAAAGTGTAATGTGTCATGTAAAAATATAAAAATCACAAAAAAATAAAATAATGATACGGGACTTGGCAGCCGGCCAAACTTAACAAATTGAAAAAAATAAAAGGATGATATCAGAGAGAAAATGATTCAGTAGGAGTTGGATCGTATTGCATAGATCAAGAACGAACACTTTTACGGGTATGAATTCCCTCGAAAAGCGTTGTGAAAATGATTTGGCATTTTTTGTGTGAAAAATGCCAAAAAAGCCGAACCAGCCGCGGGGATCCGATCACATGACCATCCGAATGCCTGGCAAAAAGATACACACCGTGAATACAACGCGTCAATACAATGCAGTAGTCAGTTCATTTTTTCCATCAGATATCATTCAGATTGATGCGGTATTTAGACTTGACCGGTGTCCAATTTTCTAGTTGTGTAAGTAGTCGTTTCAGCTTCATAATTGGTATTTTCATCTTAATAAATGACTACCCCTATTATTAGTATATTTTGGCTATTTTCAAACATTATAGAACGATTTCAAAATTTTGGCTGGCTGCCAAGTCCCGTATCGTTATTTTTTAATGCGATTTTTATCTTTTTGCGTGACACATGACATTTTACATGGTCTGGGAGTGGCACCTGCTTCAAGTTGAGTTCTCTCATCATGCATCAAAATCTGTAGTCTTGTAATTCGCCATTTCAAGCTCCAGCATATTGGGATTTGTTACGTTTGATCAGGTTGATTTTTTTTGGTTTTGTTGGACCTATCGTTTTGAATGATTCAGTTGGCATCGTTTGTTCGTGCAGTCGTTAGGGTTGGCCGATGTTTTTTTGAAGGTTTTTTGTAAAACAACGTTTTTTTATTTAAAAAAACATGACGTCCGACGGCCGAGATTTTTAGGTGTTTTGACTAGGTATTTTGCAAAATTTACCCCATGTTTCACTCAAAATCACCAATTTTCATAACTTTTGGACCGCTTTAAGAAATTTTCGGATACATAAATATGTGCGTGTAGACACATTTCCGACCATTTTCCCCTATTTTTAGCATATTCTCTCCCGTTTTCCCTTATATTCCTTCAAAAAGTCGATAAAAATACTTACCAGAAATACGTTTTCTGTACTCGAATACTTTCAAAAAGTATACGTAAATGCGAGTACAGGAACTTTTTTTGGAGGAAACGTAAACGTATTTACTCTGTACTCGAGTAAACGTATTTATCGAGTAAAAGTAAATACGTTTTAACAACTATGACTCCGCGGACAGCGCACTTCACATGCCACATAAATATTTACAATACGCATGTTGTCTGAAGCAAAAACACGCCCGAGTAGCACTAATCAATAAATACCCACTCACACAAAAAATATAATTAAATTTATAATAGAAAAACGCATTTTCGCGCATTTAACTTTTTTCAATTGTTTGAACACTATAATTTTATTCTTAAAGATGGCGTCATAATAATTTTTTCAAAAAGAAAATCGCTTAACATGCGCGGTCCGCCGAGTAAAAATGCGCTTGATTGAATTTTGTGCCCACATTGTTTGCAGGGGTCAATCTTGTAAAATGTCATGTGAAATGTAACTAGAAATGTGTCAAATGTGTTACTCACTGGAACTGGCCCCAGGAAGCGTATGGCGAGTTGCGCTTGTCAAATCAAAATTGTACCGATGAGAAAATTCTCCAAAATACATTCACTTGTTTTGTTTTCGAGCTTGATGTTTCTGCCTTGAATACTACATTTGGCTCCGCACCTGTACGCACAAACGCCCGGCGCGCACAAACGCCTGGCACGCACAAAATGAAAGTCCGGTACGCACAAACGCCCGGTATGCACAAAACTGTAGCTGTGTGCGTGCCGCGGCTTATAAGTTTGAAAGGTTGTCATTAATAATAAAAAACAGCCGAAAAATTTTAGTCACGCTGCCATGCAAAGGTTTGATGAAATTGCTTCCTCATGCTGCAGTTTGCTGTGTTAGTAGCCTACATTTTGTTAGGATGTGTATACATTACCAGTGAAATGATATCCTACTTTTGATAGCTCAATGTGAAAATGGTATGGTATTTATATGATATATTACTTTGTGCATTCAAAAGCATACACATGTTTTGCTGCAGCGTCCAATTTTTGTTGGCTT
Source organism: Sphaerolaimus hirsutus (assembly GCA_964036195.1). NCBI lineage: Eukaryota > Metazoa > Nematoda > Chromadorea > Monhysterida > Sphaerolaimidae > Sphaerolaimus > Sphaerolaimus hirsutus. Next base: position 23,258,339 of record OZ038456.1, read on the forward strand.
CAACCATTTTTGGGGGATCACAAATATGTCAAAATGACTGTCAGAATATCGAAAAAATGGTCGATATTCGATATTTTTTTAAAATTTTGATATCGATATTCAATATGAAAAAATGGTCGATATCCGATGTTCAATATTCGATACGATATATCGTCCCAACCCTACCGGTACGCACAAATGCCCGGTATGCACAGAGCATCAGATTTGTGCGTACCGGGCATTTGTGCGTGGCGGGCTCAATTTTGTGCGTGCCGGGCGTTTGTGCGCGCCGGGCGTTTGTGCGTAGGAGGCCTGGCCCCTACATTTGTTGAACCGATGTTGTAGTTATGAAATAAATACGTGCATTTGAATTTTCTGCAGATTGAAATGTTCGCCTGGTGCTCGGTTGTGGAAAATACAGCTATTCAGGATATTGTGTTAGTGTATGTCTTGTAGCATGTGCCCCAACCAGATGTGTGTGCCGGTGCACATGTAAACCCGCTGCGCATGCAGACCGCCACTCACCCAAGCAGCTGCTGCGATGGACCCGGCCGTGCCCGACGCAGGGCAAAGTGCCCGCTGCAGGTGAGTCCCCCTGCAAATGCGTTTGCCCTTCTCGATGCCGTTTTGCGGTGATCTGTTGTGCATAGTTAATTGGTCTTCTGCTTGTGTCTGCCATATTTGAATTTTTTGAATTAATTATGGTAAATAGTTCTTTTTAAGTGAGCGGTCAGTAGACTTTCTTCCATATAATCGCTCATTTTGGTTTATATTGATACAAATTGATTTTTCCAATGCATCCAAAGCAGGTGAAAATAGAATTTTGACGATTTGAAACCGTTGATTTACTAGTTTGCAACTTTGGCAGCTTATCAGTCATTTCAGCTTCTGATTTAGGCGCCACATACACTGGATTGGATGTCAACTGTTTTGGTGTCAACTCTATTTTAGTTAAATTTAGGTTGCAGGACAATTTTCAAGTGAATGTGCGTGGTGCAGCAAAGGCGAAGCGGAATTTATATTGTCATGTGCATTTGAACATGGTTTTGCAGCCCCTAAACTATAAAATTTATGAAAAACCATCTGCCCAGTTGACATCCGAATGTCAACTGTCCAACAGTTTTTCATCAATTTTCGGTTTATGGGCTGCTAAAGGATGTTCAAATGAAGGGTGTGCTTCTAGAAGTACTGACTGATCTAAAAAAATTTCAAATTTGAGTTAGGACCATTTTTCGGGTCCCCATAAAAAATGTGCTTCTAAAATATATATAATATGTGGTGGGTGCGAAATTCAATTTTTAGATATATGTGGGGTCAAAAAATGCCAAAAAATCACAAAATACAGTTTTTAAAATTTTCAAAGTACCAATCTACAAGCGTTTTCAGCTTTTGTGTCTTTAAAAGTACCAATCTACACACTTTTTTCAAAATTGTTCTTTCAATTTACCGATCTGCAAGTAAACGAACACTGAGAAATCGTTTGCCGCTCCCAGATATGACCTTGTGTCAACATATATAGGTATATCAGACAATGGCAATACTCTATGATGTTATATATGACCATACAATGGCTGTGGAGCCATGGGATAGCATTATAAGTGGTGATTTGTGTCAAAAATATTCATTTTTTTGTCGACATGTTCGTATATCGCCTTATAGTCGAATGTTTGTGACTTCAGGTGAAGTTTGGCACGGAATAGTGACCAAACAAGGTTATAAAAGGTGGTTGTTACTTTAGGAGTGAAGTTACACACTGTGGAGGTACATGGAAGCACATTACCTCAATATTATATACTAAAGCAACATATGACAGCTTATTAACCCATGGTAGCACATAGAAATGGATGCTTTGATACTAAAAATGCCACAAAACCAATGAAAACAACCACAAATGTCAATTTGTGTGTGAAATTGCGTGCTTGCGCGCAAAATTTTTGCAAAATACCTAGTGCTTAGTTCTAAAAATTTCGGCCAATGTTTAAAAAAAACATTTCGGACGTCATGTTTAAAAAAAAAAGTTTAAAAAAACATCGGCCAAAGCTAGTCATATCTTTTTGTGGGAAAAATCCGTATTTTTTGGCTCAGTGCCAACGTTTGGTAACGCATTTGAAACGGAACTGTTTTTTTTTGTACTGTGACTGCCTTTTTCAATTTGCACAGGAGCGGCACTGAGGCGCCAGCACGTTTCAAAAACAAATAATTCAGGAACATGTGAGCTTTTGTGACTGAAACAACATTGAATCTTTTTTTAAACGTTGAAAATTTCTCAGTTGATACTAGGGATGGCTGGCATCTTTTTCAACCATCTTTTTAAAGACAACCATCGTCAACACCGTCTTCGCTCAAAAAAGACCCCAAACAAAAATATCAGAACTTATTCACTAGGTAAAAAGACATTTTTAAACATGTCATTTTTTAGACAGAGTCATAAAAATAGGTATTCTACATTGAAATCCTAGTCAGTACTCCTGAATTGTTTTGCGTTTTTTCAAATTTCAAGAATTTCATTCAAGTTGTTAGCTTGTTGTCTGTTCTAGTACGAGATTGTTAGCTTTGTTTCCAAAAACTGCCATCCATTTTAGTTTCAGCTAAATTTGTTTTTGGATGCAATTATTATCAGACGAACTGAAATCCTAGTTGAAAACAATATTTAGATTAAAATACTGAATTCAAATTTCCAAAATTCCATTAAATCAGTGAAAACAACCACCAATGTCAATTTGTCCCTTCGGAGGGATAGGTAAAATAGCTAAAAAAGTTTCTGGGGGGCGGGTTCGCGGGGGTTCAATATATAGGCATAGAAAAAAGAAAAGAGAGAAAAATCGCTAAAAGTAGGTGAAAATGGGTATATAATCCCATAAATACTATGAAAAATAGCTGAAAATAGGCAGTTTTAGGCATGAACTAGTGATTCTGGTGCCGGTTCCGCAAGTGGACAAGTTAAGAGTTAAAAGTTAAGAGTTGAGTAAAATGACAAATGGCGAGTGAAAAGTAAAGTTAAAGTTTAAGAGAAAAGTTAAAGTTTAAGAGTTGAGTTAAAAGTTGAGTTAAATGTTAAGAGTTGAGTTAAAGGTTAAAAGTTGAGTTGAGAGTTAAGAGTTGAGTTATGAGTTGAGTTAAGAGTTGGAACAAGTGGAAGTGGAAGAGACAAGTGGAAAATGATGGTAAAAAAATATAAAAAAATAAAAATGTGAAATTGGTATTGATACGGCTGTTTGCTGGCATGCTGCCAATGTTGTATGCACAACATTTGAAAATACCGTATCCAAAAAAATTATCGCTAAAAAAAGAAAAAATCACGGAACGTTGTTTCAAAATGGCCGTGCGGGGACAAAATATGACTGAAGATCAGCGTATCGCGCTTCTGCAATGAATGACCCATTTCTCTTTTAAATCAACTTTTAACTCACCTTTTAACCTTTAACTCAACTCTTAACATTTAACTCAACTTTTGACTCAACTTTTAACCTTTAACTCAACTCTTAACATTTAACTCAACTTTTAACTCAACTCTTGAACTTTAACTTTTCTCTTGAACTTTAACTTTTCTCTTAAACTTTAACTTTTACTCTTAACTTGCCATTTGTCATTCTACTCAACTCTTAACTTTTAACTCTCAACTTGTCTACTTGCGGAACTGGCCCCAGGACGTGAAAATCTATACAAATGTATGAAAAAAGCTACTTTGTATGTAAATTGGCGTCGTGTTTCTTAAAAATCGCTCCAGATAGGTAGATCTGACTGGGGGGGGGGGGGTAGCCCAAAAGTTTGCCTCCGAGATAGATAGATACATAGCTGAGCGGTGTGGGGGGTAACCCGCCCCCAACCCCCGCTTTCCTGCCCCTGATATAAAGTAGTGCGTTTTGCTCCCGAACAATCGCGTGTCCGCTGTGCAGGGCGGCGTGCAGCGGTGACTTGCGCAGGGCTGCAGCTGACTGGTGCGGCACTCCCCACAAACTCCGCCCACTGCGCAACAACCGGCACGCGCTTCGGCCCCGCCCAGCTGTGCGCCAGCGGCAACGCAAATATGACTTTTCAGGTTCTGTTTTTTCCTGGATCAGTGCCAATTTCCTGGATTTCAACTGTGAAGGGTTGTGACAACACTTCACGGGTTTTGTAGATTTGGACCCCAGGGGGCAGTTCCAAGCCCTGTAAAGTGTAAAGTAAAGTGTCAAATGTAAAGTAAAGTGTCAAGTCAAATGTCAAATGTAAAGTCAAGTGACAGCCCCCGTTCGCCGGCCCCCGTAAACAAGCAGCCCCCCCCCCGCTCAAAAATCCTGGATACGTCCCTGTTCGGTACAAGTATTCAGATCGACTGCTTAAGTAAAATGGAGATACAAGTTGGCAGTCGGCCAAAAATTTCGTAATCGCATAAATAAAAATAAAGAAGGCTAAAGATAGGTATACAACCGGTTCCGTGTACTATTTCACATCTCTTATCATGTATTTAAACAAAAATAGCGGTTATGAAGGAGAAAATTTGCAAAATAGAGTAAATTTTAGCGATTTTGAGCGGAAATTTTGGAAAACTCGCTCAAAGTACAATTTTCAACCAGTAACTTGGACATGGGCCAACTTGTCATACATAACCCGATGCTAATTAAAACAAATCTGACCGGATCATGTATGCAAAGTTGGCCCATGTCCAAGTTGCCAGTTACGTACTGTATACGAACGAGAGTGAAAGCTGTCGAAATGAGAGTTTTTGCTAAAAATCACCAAAATAAGCTCCATTTTGACCATCTTAATCATCTAGGTACATAAATGTTTAAAATCTTCTTATCTATAGAGATTACGAAATTTTTGGCTCTCTGCCAACTTCACATAAGTGGTAACTATCTCTGAAAAATTGTCGTATTTCCAAATCGTTGGTTCGTTGCCAAATGAGCAAGGATCAACGCGCGACGTCGTTAAAAATATATGTAAAGGGGGATTCAATCGTACATCCTAAATTGATTCTTGCTCATTTGGGAATGAAGTGACATAAAAATACTTTTGTATTTTATATTGGACGTTGCGGTTTCACGATACGTCCGACACAGATATCGTCACTTTCCTTTTAATATTTTTCTTTTTTTGTGAATATTTTTTGTTTGTCATTACATTTGACACTTTACTTGACACTTTACTTAACATTTGACATTTGACTTGACACTTGACTTTACATTTGACATTTGACTTGACACTTGACTTTACATTTGACTTGACACTTTACTTTACATTTGACACTTTACTTTACATTTGACACTTTACTTAACAGTTTACAGGGCTTGGGATTGGCACCTGCTTTGGTTCGTATAGATAGTAAATCGCTCCACCGGAGGCATAGATAGCTGAAATTTTTTTGGGCGGGTGTTCAATATAAATACAGGCTTTTTCAAGGTATAGAAGGAAGAAAAGAGGAAAAATCGCCAAAGTAAGCGAAAAATAGGTATATAAGCATATAACGTACACAAATAGCTGGAAATAGCAATGAAACACATGGAATAGCGTTTTTGAAGGTGAAAAACTATAAAATGGTATCAAAATTTTGAGCGATTGTGAGTGAAAATTGGGACAAAATTTGTCAAAAATCGCTCCAGATAGGTAGATAGTTGGCTGATATATTGGGGATAGTTAGCCAACGTTTTTGCCTTCGGGATAGATAGATAGCTGGCCGTCCTCCGGGATAGGTAGATAGCTGGCGGATTTGGGGTGTGACTCCCCCGCCTACTAAACCCCTGAAACACTTGATTTTTCCCCTGTTTATGGTGGTATAACTTTTTATATTCCAGTTTTCTGATGGCTTCTTTTTGTTTTTCGTTTTTCGTTGAGTGTTGATACATCGTTTGTGGCATGGCTTGCATTTCAACCGTTAAAATACACTTTTCTAAAACTACCGGACCGTTAAAAGAGATTTTTTTTCCAAAAAAACCCAAATACTGATTTCACCGCTCCCGTTTGAAAAAACGGCTCCGATGCTACGCTTCTTTAAAAAAAACGTTGTTTAAAAACCGTAAAAACTTTGCCATCCCTACGGTTGCTTATGTTTTTAGTAGGGTACTACCGTGTTTCCTCGAAATACCCCCCCCCCCCCTCAAAATAAGCACTATGAATTTCTGACCCCCTCCCTCGAAATACCCCCCCCCCCAAATTAGGGTTCAAACGGGATCCTGATCCCGGATCCCGTGAAATTCCGGGATTTAGCAATCCCGATCCCGAAACTTTTCAAATCCCGACCCCGAGAAACTCCAAAGTCTGGGATCCCGATCCCGGAAAAATAAGTGGAATTATCAAAAGTGAAAAAACGACGTTTTTGCATGCAAAAATGTGAACGCAAAACCCCAGCGTTCATTTTATGCCACGTTTCTGGCATACAACAGTGTTTTTAGACCTTTATGAACATCTGTGGATGCCAAAACATTGGCCAAAATCTCTATCCCAAGACCCCAATCCCGATCCCGAAAAAATGCCAATCCCGATCCCGTGACCCCAATCCCGGCCAATCCCGATCCCGATCCCGAAATCTCAAAAAAGCGATCCCGATCCCGAAAAGTCAATCCCGTTTGAACCCTACCCCCAATTGAGTGTAAAGAGAGCGTCAATGACAAAATGCTTATGTTTTTAGTACGGTACTACCGTGTTTCCTCTAAATACCAGAGTTGTTAAAATACCGGTATTTTTGGAAAGTGTAAGTGTAAGTGTAAATACGCTTTCCAAATTTTGAGTATGGATACCAAAAGTGTAAGGTATTTTAAAAATACCTAGGAAAGTGTAAAAAAAGTGTAAGTGTAAATTTTGTTTAGAGAGCTCTCACTGTTAGGCATTAGAAAACACCGCTGTTCTCATCTTTAGATCAATTTATTTATCATTTTCATGCATTATTTCACATTTTACGGCCTTTTATGAACCATTTCAGACTGTAACAAATACTGTAGTGGTATGAAGTTCCCTAATAATGGCACTTTTTCAGTGTTGATATTCTACTGATTAAGCAATGCGATACACACTGTTTAAATGCAAGAATGGACATGCAGCAAATGTCAATGCAAAAGTTGACTTTGTGTTCAGCTTGTGAATTTCCATTGATCTTGTCCTTTTACAAAAGTATGATGAAACTGTAGAATACCATGAGTACTGATTGTAGATCAAAGGCTAGTTTGTACATTTGCCATATTTTTTACATTCAATGCATTTTTTGTACATGACCCTATTTTATGCTTTCTCAAAAGCATAAAACAGAGCCATCTGAAAGAAAAAAATACACTTTCTGTACCCGGGTATTTTGCCCAGGAAAGTGTAAAAAAGTGTATGGGTATTTTATGAAAGTGTAAGTGTAAATATAAATACCCATTTACCCGGGTATTTTGGGTGAGTGTAAGTACACTTTCGCAACTCTGCTAAATACCCCCCCCCCTCAAAATAAGCACTATGCATTTCTAACCCCCTCCCTCGAAATACCCCCCCCCCAATTGAGTGTAAAGAGAGCGTCAATGACAAAAGCTGCGGTTTATGACCTGGGCAATGCATAAAAAGCTGTAGACTCTTATACATGGTGGTTTTGTTGCATTTTTTTACGTCTGCGTACGTTATTAGTACTGGGAGTTCAAAAAATGTTTGGCGAAATAATAACTACCTCCCCCTCGAAATATCCCTAGGGTTCAAACAGGATTGACTTTTCCGGATCGGGATTGGTTTTTTGAGATATCGGGATTGGCCGGGATTGGGGTCACGGGATCGGGATTGGCATTTTTTCGGGATCGGGATTGGGGTCTTGGGATAGAGATTTTGGCCAATGTTCTGACATTCACAGTTGTTTATAAAGGTCTCAAAACACTGTTGGATGCCAGAAAAGTGGCATAAAATGGACGCTGGGGGTTTGCGTTCACATTGTTGCATACAAAAATGTTTTTTTTTTCGCGTTTTGTAATTTCCACTTATTTTTCCGGCATCGGGATCCCGGACTTAAAAGTTTCTCGGGATCGGGATCGGGATTTGAAAATTTTCGGGATCGGGATCGGGACTGCTAAATCCCGGAATTTCACGGGATCCGGGATCGGGATCGGGATCCCGTTTGAACCCTAAATACCCCCTCAAAAGTCTCACTCTGAAAAAATAAACCCCCTTTGGGTATTTCGAGGAAATACGGTAGATGATCCCCACAATCATTGTAGCCTCAGACAGTTGGTGAGCCGGTAAATGTTATGGTGAATGTGAAATTTTGCGGTACGGTTCGGCAAAGTTTGCGCAGTAGCGGCGTCACTTAGAACACGGAATAATATTACCGTGCAAAAATGCAGGGAATGCAGCTGCACGTGGGACGAATTGGCACTGGACGAAATCACTCTGGCCGATGTGACACAGGAGGATGGGAAACATTGCGAGTTCCATGTCTGCCTGATTGCGGAAAAATGCGTGCGCGCTAAGGAGAAAACGTTGGGTTTTTTCGTCATAATGAGCGGATTTTTCTTTCAAAATAATGTCGTGTTGGTACGGGTAGATATGGAGAATATTACTCAAGTGTTGTAAATACAAAAACGTAAAAGTCAATATTTGATATGAAGACGGTCGATATTCGATGGGATACCTTTACGCACATTTTTATTTCCACTCTTTCAGTTTCCACGTTTTTCTGTCTAACTGCAAACTCTCACAAATTGCTCGGTGAATGGTCGCAAAAATTTTACTAGCAAAAGCATTTGATGTCCTGAATCTATTTGATCTTTTAAAATTGCTATTTTTTGAAAAAAATAGCTTTGCGTTTAAAAAGGTTATCTTCCACTATTTGAATTGCACATTTTTCAGGTTAATTTGCAAAATCTTTTGCCGTGATGCTGGATGCATAAATATGATGAATCAGGAATTCAAACGTTGATAAAAATAAGAGCAAAATAACTTTCCCTCTTGGGTGATCTGTCAATAATTTTTCCATGTCAATGGATTGATTTACATTGTTACTCGGAATCTGTTCTTATCTATACAATGTACTGTAATTCTGATTTTGTGACAATATTCTGTAATTCCATTTTTGTATTTTTTCATCTTTGTATTTATATTGTATATAATTCTGCAATAAAATAACGTAATGATAAAAATATAGAATCAAACAATTATGCGTTTTGTAAAGTTACCTTAAATGTTTGCTTGGGCCTCTCTCGATGGCGTTATTTCGTTCTATTTATAGTGTATTTTATAGTTTGCGTATTTTGTTCGCGTGTTTATCGACTAGTGATGGAATGGCGCCATTGGCGCTTGACACCATTTTTCAGTGGCGTCCTTGGCGCCTGGCTGCCAGTTCTAACAGATGGCCACAAATGTGCTTTCAGGGTGAACTCATACAAGAGCGATAAAATTTGAGGGGGGGGCGAGATTCGATTTTGACTGAACATTGCTCGAAACGACGATTTTTGTCCTACCGCCCTTTCGCCCTTTTCTCAAATGGCGCTTGTCGACGTGCTTGCTGGCGCTTTTCCACCACTAGTGCCGCCCATGTGCCGGTACACATGTAACCCAGTGCTCATGTAACGCGCTGCGCATGCAGACCGCCACTCACCCAAGCAGCTGCTGCGATGGACCCGGCCGTGCCCGACGCAGGGCAAAGTCGCCTGCTCAGGGTCAGTTACCCTGCACATTTCTGTCACTGGTCTGCGTGTTATGTTGCTTGTACCCAGTTGTTTGTGGGTGAATTCTGTTGTGCCAAGTTGTTTTGTATGGCACAGCTGCTCTGTATTCGTGAAGATTCGTGTGGCATTTCTGGATTACATTATCGTTGGTTTTTGTGAAGTGAGCGAGTGGCCTGTAGACTTTTTATATCAATTGCTGTCTAGCAAATCTACAGAGCGCAGTGTTTATAGGAGAAACAAGCCTGGAGTCCAAATCGCATATGCCATGCAAACTCAACTGCTCGAATGGTTTAATATTTACATAAACATAGATGTAAAAATTACTGAACTTTTTTTCATTGTATATTTACATGTTCAAACTATTTTCAAAGTGTATTTCCTCGAAATACCCCCACAACATGACACAATGAATTTGGAAACCCACCTCGAAATACCCCTTAAATTTAGGGTATAGAGTACGTAAATAACAAAAGCTGCGGTTTGTGATCCGGGAAACATAGAACCAGTGGCGTAGCCTGGATTTTTGAGCGGGGGGGGGCGGATCGTATACGGAGTCCGGCTAACGGGGGGGGGGGCAGCGCCCCCACCCCCTAAAATTTGACCCCCATAGCAGCGGAAAGGAGTTATGGCGCTGGCGCCATTCATGGGCGCCGCGCCATGGCGTGATTAGCCTAGAGAATGGCGCCAATGTTTACTATGTAAGACTTATATATACCGTATTTCCTCGAAATACCCCCCGGGGGGGGTGATTGTTCCATAGTGGTCCCGAGACGGGGGGGGTTAAACGAGGGGGAGGCAAAATTTTGGACTACTACCCCCTAAACCCCCCCCCCCCCCAAATCGCACAGCTATCTACCTATCTGGAGCGATTTTTCAGAAACTTTACCCCAATTTTCGCTCAAAATCGCTATTTTTCATACCTATATATATATTTTCACCTCCAAAATCACTAGTTCATGCGTCTAACTGCCTATTTTCAGCTATTTGAAGTACTATATGCTCTTGTATACTTATTTTGAGCTATTTTACACCTACTTTTAGCGATTTTGTCTCCCTTTTCCTCCTTCTATGCCCCGAAAAAGCCTATATATCGAACCACCACAACCCCCCCCCCCCCCCCAAACCGCCCCCCCAGAAAATTTTTCAGCTATCTATTCCTCCGGAGGAGCGATTTGCTATCTTTCCAACCACTAGGAAGGTCAAAATTCAAGATACCCCTGGTGCTAGGTTAGAACAGGGTCTATACAAATCTATAGACTCTTATGCATGGTGCAATTGTTGCATTTTCCTATTTCTGCATATGTTACAAACAAGAAATTAGTACTGGGAGTTGAAAAAAATTCTGGCAAAAAATAAGGCCCCTCGAAATACCCGCCACGTTTTACCCCCGTCAAATCCTCTCTCTGTAACAATCACCCCCCTCCCCCCTGGAGGCATTTCGAGGAAATACTGTATTTACATGTGTATGTTTCAAATGTACGCGTACAGCCCAGTCCGGTACTTTTTTTAAAGCACATGTAAACGTATTTACAAAGTAATCAAGTAAATGTATTCTTCGAGTAAGTGTAAATACATTTTAACGACTGTGCATGCGAAGAGCCCGGTTAGTGAGCACACTTCACCGCCTTTGGTTGCAGATATGGAACGTAATTCCAAAATTATGGAATTTTTTCACCAATCTTTTTTGTCAGCACATGAAAGCGTGTAAACGACGCTGTTTAGGCGTTTGTGTTTCCACGGGATACAGTGTTGTCGCACTCGCAGCTGGTGGAGTCGCCCACTTGTGTGCCGCACGTGCTGGAGGCGATTCTGCTGTCCGCGTGCCCCGCCCCCCAACAGCTGTGCGCGCTGGTGGCGCCCCTGTGCTCGCGGCTGCGCACCTTCGTGTACTCCGAGCCGAGGCTGTGGCGCCAACTGAAAATGGACGGTTATCGGAGGACGTACCATATTGATGCATTGGGCCACTTGTTCCAGCGGCCACAGGTTTGAGGGGGGACATTTTGCGAGTGTCTCACTTTGAAACCTGGTTATATTGGCAGATGAGTCCTGGCCAGTGATGTAAAAGCGCCATGGCGCTGGCGCCAAAGCAAAAAGCGCCATGGCGCTTGGCGCTTTTTTTCCTGTGGCGCCATTGGCGCTAGGGGTCGAAAAGCACCATGGCGCTTGGCGCCAAAGTTCTGGCGCTTTTCACATCACTAGTCCTGGCGGTACAATATCACGCCCCTGCTCTGGGGTTTTATTTCATGACAAATTTCGCACTGTCAATCGTGGTCCGGAAACCCAGCTGTACATCCATACAACCCGGATCAAAGAATGTGTAAACTGTTGATGTGAAAACTAGGGATGGCCAAGGTTGTTTTCAAATGTTTTTTAAAAATAAAAACGTTTTATTTTATAAAAAACGACCATCGAAACCGTTTTTAAATACTTTTTAGTACTAAGCACTAGGTATTTTGCAATTTTTTGCACGCAAGCGCGCAATTTCACCTGCACTGTACTATTTGTGGTGGTTTTCATTGGTTTTTGAGCATTTTTAGTGTAAAAGGTTCCATTTGTTTGTGCTATTATGTCATAATAAGCCACGATGCACTAGTGTAGTAAACTGGTGGCACATATAAATGAGAAATCAGGTACCTCATTTTTCACAACAATCTCACAGGGAAACGTGCAGCCCAATATGGCTGCCATTTGTTGTGGGGGTGCCCACAACATTTGTCTACATAAATGCCAAGTGGCACCCCATGGCACCCTCCTGTTCTGCTGTTACAGATTGATGAAGGATTTTTGCCATTTTTTTCCCGGAAAATATAAATGAGAATTTTCAAAAAACCACACAAAATATAGCTGTGGTAAAGTGTGCAGCCATTTTTTGGTGTGCTGACAACATAAGTAATGAATTCACTTGTGTTGGTGCTTTTTCAAAAAATAAAAGTTCCTTGTGGCTTGCCAAAAGCCATATTTTGACCCGCTGGTCATTTGTGGGTATATTTTGACCCCCATTCCACTACCCCCACATAAAAATGGCCCCCAATATGCAGACATGTGCTATGGAGCCAGCTCAACCATTATTTTGAACTTTGTGATAATCCAAATTGTGATTGTTATTGAAAAACCATGATTTTCAACTTTCTGGACATGACCTAGTTTTTTGTCTGGCCCATTCAAACTAGATACATGGCACATTGCCCATTGGCCCCCATAGATTTTTTACAGATAATTAGTGCCCACATAAAATGGGCACAATTATTTTGTGATTTGTCTGGCGACATTGGAGGCGTCGGACACGCTGTCACCCAAGTGCCGTCTTTACACAGGGCCATTTTTATCATTTGCTATAAAAAAATATTTGAGTGCAAAAACGGGGCCCAGGAGCAGTCATATGTTGCCCCTGACACCGAACAAGCCGATTCTGGCCCCCATGTGCTCTATGAATAGCTTGGGATAGTGGATTATCCAGATTGTAAAACCTATGTTTTTGTCCAAAAAAATTTTTCAGTTTGATCAACAATGCTGTCATTGTGTGGGGATTCTGGGGGTTCTGAGGGGGTGGAAAAGTTGTACATACTGTGAATCTACCAATGTTAAAAAAACTTTTTGGGCTCAAATGTCCAGAATAAAAATTATAAAAATTTAAATTTCATCAGGAACAAAAATTTGTATGGAATTCTCATTTATATTTTCCAGAAAAAATGTAAAAAAAAATTTTTTCTGCACCAAGGGTGGCCTGAGGGGGGTGCCACCTAGGGTATATATAGTGAATACTTGGGGGCACCCTCACACATAATGAAAGCCTAACAGCTTGCATGTGGGATTTGTAAAATACAATAAAGTGATTTTCTCATTTATATTTTCCAACAGTTTACCTAATATACAGCCATTGTGCCCCACATATGTGTACAGTGTGAAACACCACTGCCAATGTGTGAGCCTGCTCCTATATCCTTATTAAGACACTTTTCCACACCCAACATCACTTGTCACAAGTCACAAATGTTCGACAAAAGGTGATATCCATAATAAGTTGACATAAAACATATATTTTTGACAGAAATCACCACTTATAATGATATCCCATGGCTCTAAAGCCATTCTATGGCTATATATAACATCACAAAGTAATGTCACCTGTCTGATTCACCTGTATCTGTTGACTCATGACTAGGGTTGGCCGATGTTTTTTTTTAAACGTTTTTTATTAAAAAAAAACGTTTTTTTTTAAAAAAAAACATGACGTCCGAAATGTTTTTTTTTTAAAAAAAACATCGACCGAAATTTTTAGTACTAAGCACTAGGTATTTTGCAAAATTTTTGCGTGCAAGCGCGCAATTTCACACACAAATTGACATTTGTGGTTGTTTTCATTGGTTTTGTGGCATTTTTAGTATCAAAGTATCCATTTCTATCTGCTACCATGGGTTAATAAGCCGTAATATGTTGCTGTGGTATATAATATTGAGGTAATGTGCTTCCATGTACCTCCACAGTGTGTAACTTCACTCCCAAAGTAACAACCTCCTTTTATAACCTTGTTTGATCACTATTCCATGCCAAACTTTACCTGAAGTCAGGAACATTCGACTATAAGGCGATATACGTACGATATGTCGACAAAAAATGGATATTTTTGACACAAATCACCACTTATAATGCTATCCCATGGCTCCACAGACATTATATGGTCATATATAACATCACAGAGTATTGCCACTGTCTGATATACCTATATATGTTGACACAAGGTCATATCTGGGAGCTTTTAAAAAAAAACGTTTTTTATTAAAAAAAAAACGTTTTTTTTTAAAAAAAACATCGAGTTAAAAAAAAACGTTTTTTTTCCAACCCTACTCATGACCATATCTGGGAGCTTTTAAAAAAACCGGTTTTTGAAAAAAACGTTGTTTAAAAAAAAACCTGTCGTTGGAAAAAAAACTTTTTTCAGCCATCCCTAGTGAAAACGCGTCCTTGCAATATATGCCCGAAATGTTTCACTCACAATCTGTGCAAATGATTGAATATTCACAATTTTTCGATTGTCATTCGCAGGTATGCAAAGGATTGCGGCATTTGAAGTTGGGAAATGTTTCGATGGGAACAAGTCACATGCCGAGGGTCTTTTTCGCCCACCCACTTCCCAACCTGACCGAGCTGCAGCTGGAACGTTGCCAAATTGGCTGGGACATGTGGCTGTCGCTGGCCGGGGCAACTCCGCACTTGCAGCAGATCACATTGTATTTGCTCAGATTTGATCGCTATGAAAGGTCGTCTGAAGAAGTCCCAGAGAGCGGTCGCTTTTGGCCTGCATTGACAACTGCAAAAATGAGATGCCATGTGGATTTGATGTTGTTTGTGCTGCGGCAGAGTTGCGCGCTGGAGATTTGTGAAATTTTCGCAGATATTTCCCAGTTGGTTCTTTTCTTGGGGTGTTTTTGCCTATAGCGCAGGTGGTAGTTATTAGGGTTGGAAAAAAGGTTTTTGTCCAACAGCATGTTTTTAAAAAACAACAACGTTTTTTTAAAAATTTTAAACGTATTTTTCAAAGCTCCCAGGTAAGGCCTTGTGTCAACATACATACATAGTTATATTAGACAAGTGGCAATACAGCTCTGATGGTATATATGACCATATAATGGCTGTGGAGCCATGGGATATCATTATAAGTGGTGATTTGTGTCAAAAATGTCCATTTTTTGTTGACATGTTCATATATCGCGTTATAGTCGAATGTTCATGAGTTCAATTGAAGTTTGGCACGGAATAGTGATCAAACGATTATACGGTGATCAAACGGTTATAAAAAGAGGTTGTTACTTCGGGAGTTCTGTTTCACACTGTGGAGGTAAACTTGTGTTCAGGCTCCTTTGTACGTTTGGAAACATATTTTATGGATTTATGTATGAATGAAATTTCCCAGTTCTGTTGTGGATTGTAGTGCAATTCAAGCCATACAATTTGAGCGGATCACCTGGGCGCAATTCCTACCCTGGGCCGGCCCAGAGTATTTTTTGTCCTTTGGGGCCTGCTCACCAGTCTTCATTTAGTGCCACCAGCCATCTTATAAGGTATTGGCGGATAGCCAAAATCGTGTACTCTTGAATACAGCGAATTTCGGGCCGTTTTTGGAGCTTTTGGACCCGTTTTTTGTCGTTTTTCACTTCAATGGTTTTTGTTCACAAGTCAACGGTTGGTGTGCTTTAGATGGATGGTGTGCAGTGGCGTGTGTTTTCTCTGACTCGTGTTTTCCTTCTGCCATGTGTTTTCTCCGACTGTGAGGGGGGTATGTGGGCTACCAGAAATGCAAATAACTGGCCAACCCTAGTACTTTCTGTATGTCTATTTTCGGCTATTTTTTGTAGTATATGTACTTATATACCTATTTTAGCTGTTTTTTTCCAACGCGATTTTACCTCCTTTTATACCTCTGAAAAGCCTATATACTGAACTAGGGTTGGCACTTGGCACAGGATTTTTTAATTGATTTTTTTTATTTTTAAATCTGATTAAAAAAATATATCAAAGAGTGGAAACTGATTTTAATTTAAAAAATCAAAAGGCAAAGGTTCTGGTAGACTTGCACCAGGTATTTTGCATTTTTTTGCATGCAAGCGCGCAATTCCTCATACATATTACCATCTGTGGTGTTTTCATGGGTTTTGGGGTATTTTTAGTGTATAATCTTCCATTTATTCACTTTACCAAGTAATAATAAGCTGTGATATGCTAGTGTAGTATATAATATCAAACCAATGTGCTCCCACATACTTCTACAGTGTGTAACATCACTGTCAATGTATTAGCCTTCTCTTACAACCTTATTTAAGCACTATTCCATGCTGAACTTCACTTGAAGTCACAAACATTTGACAAAAGGCGATATAAAAATATTTTGGGCGATTTTAGAGAATCTGATTTTAATTTTTTTTAAATCAAGGCGTTTAAAAAAATTGTTTTTTCCAACCCTATATTGAACCCTCACGAACCCTAGGGTTCAAACGGGACCAGTTTTTCGGACTGGGACCAGGAATAGAAATTTTCTAATGTCGGGACCGGGACCGGGACTGGGGGGTAGGGTGGCAGACGGTACGGCCTTGCGGTAAACCGTACGGTACGGTAAATTTTCTCTTTTGCGGTAAACGGTACAGTACGGTAAATTTTCAATTTTGTGGTAAACGGTACGGTACGGTAAATCTGAAAAGTGCGGTTCGCGGTACGGTACGGTACGGTAAATTTTCGCTTGTCAGAAATGTACCAATGCCGGACTACAGACAACTTTTACTTCATGAATTGACAGAAAATTGAATTATGCAATGTGTTAATGGACTTTAGAACACAATAACAGTGTGATAACATAGAATTACATTAACCACAATGCAGTGGCTCAATATAAAGGTTTTTTTAAGGTTTAGAAGGAAGAAACGGAGAAAAATTGCTAAAAGTGGGTGAAAAATTGCTAAGTGGGTGAAAATGGTAAAAAGTATATAAGTGCATGCATATGTACCTACAACAAATAAGCTCAAAACATTGAGGATGATGTAAAACAACTACAGTGCAATTTGAAGCACATGGCTTGATTTTAAAAACACATTAAACTAATGTAAATGAAGAGTTACATCAATATTGCATGTGGAAATGGAAGGGTTTCAAATCAGTCCAAACAATGTTGTCAAATTTGCGCGCTTGCGCGCAAAAAAATTGCAGAACACCACATCTTTAAGTCAATTTTAAGGTTAATTTTTAAGGTCAATCTGAGTCAAATTTACCGCATTTTCTGCGGTAAATGAGTGCGGTACGCGGTACAGTACGGTAAAATTTAAAAAATGCGGTACGCGGTACGGTACGGTAAATTTCTAAGTGCGGTAAACGGTACGGTACGGTACGGTAAATTTTCCAAAAATGCGGTACGGTACGGTAAATTCTGCCACCCTACTGGGGGGTCGGGACCGGGACTGGGATTTGCCGAACCAGGTACCAGCACCGCGGTATTGTTTGAACCTTATTGGTATGTAATATCCAGCCAATGTTGTTCCACACACCTCCACTGTGTGAAGGACCAGTCTCAATGTATTTTCTTATAACATTATTCAAGCAGTATTCCATTGCCATCTTCACTTGAACTTGTGAATATATGATGAAACGCAATGTATGGAGGATTTTTTTTGGGAGGGGGGGGGGGGGCGGCGCCAGTTGTAGGCGCTGGCGCTGGCGTTGGCGACAACGTCATTAATATAGGTATCTATATATATACCTATATTTCGTAATAGAATCATGTTGGGGACTGTTCTAACGCTGTCACATTATGGAAAAACACATAGTAATCATTGGCTGGGTATTTGCGCGCTTGCGAGCAAAATTTTTTTAGATTTTACTACGTAATCGCTTTATAAAAGTGCCATTTCTGGCAAATTATTTTTGAAAGATACGTTTTTTCCATCCCTTGTCGGGACCGCTATAAAATTCTGGGACCGGGACCGGGACTGGGTGGTCGGGACCGGGACCGGGACCGGGACTGGCTTTTTTTAATTGTCGGGACCGGGACCGGGACTGGGGTGTCGGGACGGGGACCGGGACCGGGACCGCCCCAGTCCCGACTTTTTGCCGAAACATGTACCGGGACCGCGGTCGCGTTTGAACCCTAACGAAGCCCCCCCCCAAAAGAAAAAAAAATTTTTTTAGCTATCTATCCCTCCGGATGAGCGATTTACTATATACATGAACCCCCGCGGGGTCGAAATCTACAAAATCCCTGGTACTTGTGCACCGAACAGCGGCAGTTTACCTGAGCACCGGACAGCGGCAGTTTACTTGAGCATCTTGTAAACACCTTCCCGGTCACGTCCGGCAGCCATTTTTTGATCTTACTTCTTATATCCTATCCCCAGTTCTAGGGCGCCCCTGAGGCTGAAACTTGGGGGATATATTGGCGCAACCCCCCTCTACTTCGCATGAATTGGAGGGTCGCGGCGACCCCCCAATTCATGCGAAGTAGAGGGGGGTTGCGCCAATATATCCCGCAAGTTTCAGCCTCGGGGGCGCCCTAGAACTGGGGATAGGATATAAGAAGTAAGATCAAAAAATGGCTGCCGCACGTGACCGGGAAGGTGTTTACATTACTTGTGCATTAATTGAGCACCACTTGTGCACCACTTGATATCTCCCCAGAAAAATACCTACTTTTATGTTTTCGCAGGAAAAAATAATTTTACTCAGGTTTTACGCAGTGTAAAAGTAAAAAAATATAATTTACATTTTCTGTACTCACCCGTGAGTAAAATAAAAATACTTTATGTTTATGTATACTTTGAAAACAGTTCAGTAGTTTTGACAACTCTGATGTACAGATGATTAAGCAGTGGGGAAATGCGTGTTTGCGCGCAAAATTTTGCACAAGTATGCTCAAGTAAACAGCTGCCTGGTGTACAAGTATCCACCCAGTCCAGTGCACAAGTACAGGCACTATACTTGTGCACCGGGTAGACTTGTGCACGGTGTATAAAAACTTGTGCATGGGGCTTTGTGCACTGGGTTTACTTGTGCACCGACACACCCCTGTCCCACAGCATGTGAATGCATGCTACAGTTGTGATGCACACAAACCCAGCATCGAAACAACATAATGACACATCAAAACAACCAAGGATGTACACAGGGGGGCCTATCCCCATTCCCAGGATGGACACAAAAATTTGCTGTGAATTGCACTTATTTGAATCATTTTCGTGGCACTTCGAAAAAATTTGGCGCCTACAAATGGCGCCAGCACCATGGCTCCATACTTTTATTATTGGGCCAAATTTTAGGGGGGTTCGCTGCCCCCCTCCATTTCGCCAATCCGCAAAAATTCTGCATACATCCCAGCAAACAACGCTGAAACAGCTTGGTGACAACACCTTGGTGAATCGCTCCGATACGATAGTCCTATACTTCGTTAACCTATTTTTGGCAATTTTTTCATTTTCTTTTTTCTATTTACACCATGACAACGCCTATACTTTGAACCCCCCAGGAGATGCATTGCTGCGCTGGTGGAGCGACACAAGGACACACTCAGAGAAGTTGATTTATTTCCATTCTATCAGATTGATGATGCATCAGTCAGGCAGCTGGCCACCTGCGAGCACTTGACCAAATTTGTGGCAAATTGTTTTGATGTGACAGCAGAAGCTCTGTGCACTCTCTGGGTTGGTTGCATTGCATCTGTTGCAATCACTTGGCCCGCCAACGTGTGCAATGTCTTTCAGAATCTGCGCACCACCCTGCAACACCTGGGACTTTCTCGGGTTTCTGAAGTCGATTTGAATAGATTGCTCTTGCAGGGGGCGCCCTGGCTGCAGCTCACAACCCTGAGTATTTGTGGGGGAATTGGTGCTGGGTATACTATGGGGCTTACTTATAGTGAGGAGGCAATCAATGCGATTGTGCGCAGCTTGCCAGGCTTGCAGCAACTTGAATTCAGAATTTTGGCTCGTCTGAGTGACGCGTCGCTGCGCACCTTGGTGGTGGGCCTGCCGCAGCTGCGCAGCCTGGATCTGGAGTATAAGGAAGTGGCAGCAGATTTGCAGTGTTCTGCGCTGGAATCTGTGCCCGCGGACAACTGGACACAGCTGCGCCACATTCGTCTGATACACACTTGGGTACTTCATTTTCATTTTTAATAGTAGAAACCTATTTGTGTGTAGCAATTTCCACTGAAAACATTTGCTATTTATTTGACAGAAAAGAAAGAATAAAATTTTTGTTGTAATATAAAAAATTATTAATATTCAATATGGTAGCCCGATATTTTGTGTTGACATTCAAATATTCCCAATTGATCAACATTCATGCAGGGCATTCACCTGGTGATCGTGGACAGCGCTCTGGATGCACTCTGCTCGAGGGCCGCTGGACAGATTACATGCATTGGTATCTGATGTAAGCTAAATATGTGTTCTGCATGCTTTTATACTTAGGCAGGTTGTGATGTGGTGTGGTGCAAAAAATGTTTGAGTCTAGTTTCAAATAATTTTGTATTAATAAAATTACAAAGATTTTTTGTAACACAACACAATTTAGAACAGGTTTAGATCTTTTGAAATATAAATTTGCACCTGTAAATTTTGTTTCCATACTGTTACACATACCATTGCGCACATTAGCAGTGCAGCTGGCACGGTAATTATGACCTGGGGATGGCTGAAAAAAGTTTTTTCAAGATAGGTTTTTTTAAACCCATTTTTTTCAAAAACGGTTTTTTCAAAAGCTCCCAGATGTGGTTATGAGGCAACATATACAGGTATATCAGACAGATGACAGTACTTTGTGGTGTTGTTATGTATGGTCATATAATGGCTGTGGAGCCATGGGATATCATTATAAGTGGTGATTTCTGTCAAAAATATTGGTTTTATGTCAACTTATTTTGTATATCAGCTTTTGTCAAACATGCGTTACTTCAAGTGAAGTTGGCCATGGAATAATGTTTAAATTAGGTTATAATAGAAGGTTAATTCATTAGCAGTGATTGTTCAGGGGGCCGGGTCGGTGCACAAGTAATCCTGGTGCCCAAGTAGGGCTGGTGCACAATAAGTTTTGATACCCAGTGCCCAAGTAGGCCCAGTGCCCAAGTAAAGTGCCTGTACTTGGGCACCGGACAACTTTTTACTTGAGCATACATGTGCATTGCTTGGGCAGCACTTGTGCACCTTGCGTCAGGCCGGGTTTACTTGAGCATCCTGGATCTGCTCACCCTGCGGGAGAGCCATGGCGCCATTGGCGCTTGGTGCCCTTTTCTCTGGCGCCTGGCGCCATTTTTTCAAATGGCATCATTGGCGCCTGGCACCATTGGCGCCTGGCACCATTGTTTTCGACGGCACTAGAAATGGCACCAGGGTGCCCCAAAAGAAAAATGATTTGAGGACTATAAGAGTGTAATACAGATATAAATTGTTTCCAATGTAAAAGAAACATCATCACTCCTAATGTATATATCCACTTCCTTCACCTTTTTACACAATTCCACATTCAATTTACCATATTTCCTGGATACACCCCCCTCGAAATACCCACCTTCAGATTGTGCTGGCGAAATAACAACCCCCATGGGGGTATTTTGAGGTAATATGGTAAATACATTAGATGCTACTCCATACCGTTTTTCTTGCTCTACCCTTTAGTTTATTAGCCCGCTTTGTAGCCATTTAAAAAAATCTATTTGTTATAATTGAAATAAAAAAAACCACTCAACCATAAGTGGTTGTACCCTATTCCTCGCAAAAATGAGAACCTAACTAATTATAATGAATTTTCTATATTTGGATGATTATCCATCACTAGTTGTATGAGAATAGCAATGTTGACATTTCTGTGGTCGTCACCACCCAGTGCACGAGTATGGCACCCATTCTTGTGCACAAGGCGGGCTGCTTGCACCTGCCCTGTGCACAAGTAAACAGCCGCCCCATGCCCAGTAAATGCCGTGGCCGGTGCACAAGTACGGGCACTTTACTTGGGCACCAGGCCTACTTGTGCATTGGGCCTACTTGGACACTGGGCCTACTTGGGCACCGGGTATTATAACTTGTTCACTGGCCCTACTTGGGCACTGGTTTTACTTGTGCAATGGTCTGGCGCCATTGTTCACACTATACAAGTATATGGATGCACATTGACTGGATATTATATATTTAACTAACATATCATGGCTTATTATGACATAATAACAAATGGAAGCTGTCACACTAAAAATGCTTCAAAACCAATGAAAACCATCACCAATGGTAATGTGTATAAATATGAAATTGCGCATTTGTGCCCAAAAATGCTAAATACCTAGTGCTTAGTAAGCTCTGCAGACATAATGCTATACAATGTGTTAATGGAGTCATAACACTGCAATTGGGCCAAAAATAAAATGGGTCAAATATAGTTAACAATAAAATGCACAATGTAAATTACAAAATTTTCGCAATGTCTAAAGTCAACAAACATTTTCGCTATACAATTTTGTTCCATTGATTTATGATTGATTTTGTTTCAATTTTGAATTTGAATGGACTGATTCTATTCAGTTTTGTGTTTATTTTATCCAATCCTACCTTTTATTTTGAGAAACATCTAATTGCGTCTTTTTGGATCAGTCCCAAAAATGTTTGTCGGATGTGCAAAGAACAAAGCAAATTAAAACAAACATTTGTACTCACCCATCACTTTTCTTGTTCCATTGGTGTCACACACACTGGATGTCAACTGTTTCAGTGTCAACTCAATTTTAGTTCAATTTAGGTTGCAGGACAATTTTCAATTGCACGTACCACAAAGACAAAGAGGAATTTTTATTGCCATGCGCATTTGAACACGGGTTGGCAGCCCAAAAACTAAAAATTTACAAAAAACCATTGGCTCAGTTGACATCCGGATGTCAACTGCTCTGACAGTTTTCCATTAAGTTTCAGTTTATGGGCTGCAAAACCATGTTCTAATGACCATGATAATATGAATTCCTTTTCAACTTTCATGCATGTGCACTTGAAAATTGTCCTGTGATCGAAATTGAACTATAATTGAGTTGAAACTGAAACAGTTGACATCCAGTGTGTGTGGCACCATTCTGATGGCATGTGCGTTTTTGATATCAATGGATTCTGTTTTCACTATAGTGGGTAATGTTATTCCTAAAAATGCAGAAATGGGACAGTAAAGCATGCTTAGATGTCACATTTGAACATTTTTAGGAGTTAAAAACACTTTTGACCTGATAAAAATGAGTGTTTTGATTGAATGTTAGAAATTGTGAGTAGATTGATAATTTGCAATGAATATAGGTCAATTGAATAATCTCCTTCAAATGAGCGAACGTTGCAGCTTGTGGCAACGTCATAACCTCAGATAGACCAGCAGAAGTTTTTTGTATTTTTATTTATTTTTATTTTTATCAAGCACTCGGTGAAGGTGAGTTTCATCTTGCCGACACTCAGCGAAACGAAACGTAAGTGGAACAAAATTGTAGAATATCATGTCTGCCGAGTATACAAAAAATTTGGCTGGGTTTTTTTAAATAAAAAAACGGTTTTGATGGTCATTTTGTTTTTATAGAACGTTTTTATATAAAAAACCTTTGGAAAACCCCATAGGCCATCCCTTAAATCCCATTATGATTGCATGAAAAATCCTGCATAGGGTTGGCCGATGTTTTTTTAAACGTTTTTTTTATTTAAAAAAACATGACGTCTGAAAAAATTTTTGTTTTTTAAAACATCGGCTGAAATTTTTAGTACTAAGCATTAGGTATTTTGCAAAATTTTTGCGCCCAAGCGCGCAATTTCACACACAAATTGACATCAGTGGTAGTTTTCATTGGTTTTGTAGCATTTTTAGTATCAAATCATGCATTTCTATGTGCTACCATGGGTTAATAAGCCGTCATATGTTGCTGTAGCATAAAATATTGAGGTAATGTGCTTCCATGTACCTCCACAGTGTGTAACATCACTCCCAAAGTAACAACTTCCTTTGATAACCTTGTTTGATCACTATTCCATGCCAAACTTCACTTGAAGTCATGTACATTTGAGTATAAGCCGATATACAAACATGTCGACAAAAATATGGATATTTTTGACACAAATCATCACTTATTATGCTATCCCATGGCTCCACAGCCATTATATGGTCATATTTAACATCACCATTGCCATTGTCTGATATACCTATCTATGTTGACACTAGGTCATATCTGGGAGCTTTTAAAAAAAACATTTTTTTTCCGACCCTAATCCTGCAGGCAAATTTTGTGCTTTGAATGGGGGGGGTGTCTGTGCACAAGTAGCAAAAGTAGTAGAAGGGCACTATTGTGCGACATACTTTGGCACCCTCAAATGGCACCATTCCATCACTAATCATGTGTATATTTGTTGTTTTTGGGTGGGGGGGGGGAGGTCGCAGGGGTTCAATATATGAGGTTTTTCAAGCTTTACAAGAAAAAGGGAGAAAAATCGCTAGATACATATGTAAATAGCTGGAGCATTTGAGGGGTTACCCAACCCCCCCTCAAACCCCCCCATACTTAACCCCTGCAGTGTCCATGAAGGACCCAGTGCTCATTTATGGGGCCCATACCTAAGCACTGGGTCTACATTGACACCAGACATTGTTACTTGTGCACCGGGTTTACTTGTGCACTGGTCCTGCGCCGCTTTGAACACCCCTCCAAACCGACCAGCTATCTATTCATTTTTTGAGCAATTTTTGAGAAATTTTACACCAATTTTTGCTCAAAATCACCAGACTTCTACAAACCTATAATTATGTTGAACC
>OZ038456.1:23283407-23304721 GCA_964036195.1 Sphaerolaimus hirsutus
GAACCATCTCAACCCCCCCCCCACCCTCCCCCCCAAAAAATCAGCTATAGCTGAGGCCTTCTGTGCATGTAAACCCGGTGCACATTTGCTTATTTTCACTTAAAATCACCAATGTTTGAGATTAGTTTTTTTAGATTTCCACCTCTGAAGTGATTAGTCAATATGTTTAATTATCTATTTACAGCTATTTTTTTGCGGTATATGTGCTGATATACCCTTTTTTAGCTATTTTTCACCTACTTTTTTCTCCCTTTTCTTCTACACATTGAAAAAGCCGGCTATTTACATAGGCCCCTGTCGGGGACCAGTACCCGGCAAAAAATAAATTTTTTCAATAGTCAATAATGGTGTATATGGGTTGTTTGCATGTTAATTAGGTGAATTATCACCAAATTTGCATGCACAAAATTTTTTGCAAGACAGTTACATGGGCTGATGCATTTTCTTAGAAGGGTGTCAAATTTTATTTTCGATTTGTCTCAATTTTGGCATGCATGTACTCCTTTGTTTAGTGAGTACGCATGCCAAATTTCATCTCAGAGCAGTTAGCGATTCTTATTTTTTTAACGCTTTTAGTTTTGTTGCTCACTGTACTTTTGTATAGTGAACAAAATCTCACCGGGGACCAGTCCCCGGCAGACAAAAAATATGTCCCCTGTCGGGGATGAACGTCCCCAGTCGGGGACAAAAATTCTTTGTTTATGGAAAAACAATTTTTCTCACTGGGGACGTTTGGCCCTGGTCGGGGCCATTTCTATTGCCGCCGGGGACTGGTTCCTGGTGAGATTTTGTTCACTATACAAAAGTACAGTGAGCAACAAAAAGGATTAAAAAAATAAGAATCTCTAACCGCTCTGAGCTGAAATTTGGCATGCATACTCACTAAATGAAGGAGTACAGGAGTATGCCAAAATTGAGACAAATTGAAAATAAAATTTTACACCCTCCTAAGAAAATGCATCAGCCCATGTAACTGTCTTGCTGAAATTTTTACACACCAATTATTCACTTTTTAAATTATTTATTTTTTGCCGGGGACCGGTCCCTGACCGGGGCCTATGTAAATAGCCGAGAAAGCCTATATATGGAGCCCCCGTGAACCACTCAACAATTTTTTCACCTATCTGTCGCTCCAGATGTGCGATTTGCTATCTATCCAACCCCCCAGAGGTCAAAATCTAGAATACCCCTGTTGATGAGTACAAAATGTATGCCCCACTCTTTCCAGAAAAAAATCCGCAAGATGGAAAATGGGATGGATTGAAATTTTAAATGTTTGTGTAATGGTCTTCAAGGATTTCATGCTGTACCCCAATTGACAAATGAATGTAGTCATAATGTTTGGTCATAATGTCTAATTTTGTTTTGAGCGTCATGTTAATTCTGTCACTTTTACACTGTTGTTGAAGTTGACTTCTCTCTGCTCTTGTCTGTGCTGCAATCTATATTTACCGTATTTCCTCGAAATACCCCCCCCTCGAAATACCCCCCTCAAAATGAGCACCATGGATTTGTGGTCCGGGTATTGCATAACAGACGTTCAAAACACTTACTATGTTATGTTTGAACATCGTTTAAACCATCTACATCCTTATAAAAGGCTGTAAAAACTTAAAAATGGTGGTTATTGTTGCATTTTTCACGTTTTTCTCTAAAAATTCTCACTCTGAAACAATAACCCCCCGGGGGGTATTTCGAGGAAATACGGTACTTGTTTTTTTTGCCAGTAATCTATGTTCGTTTTGACAAATCGTTTTTGGAATGCATCAGAATCTGTAGTTTTGTGTTTGATTTATCATTCCAAGCTCCAGCACATCCAGCTTTATGTTAAGTTCATCAGGTTGAAAAATTATGGTATGTTTGACCTATTGTTTTCAATTATTCAGTTGATTTTGTTTGCTCGTGCGGCCGTGCATATCAACTTCCGTTTGTTCTGCGCGTCGATTGCTCACTTCTGCTTTGATTACATACGTATGTAATATGTATACTCCGCGGGCAGCACACTTTGCATCCCACATACATTTAAATACAAACACGCAATGTTTTTCTGATATGACGATACATCAGCACTAATTAACTCACTTGTGCCAAAAATAAATGTATTTATAATATTACAATAAAAGCGCATTTTCGCGCGTCAAACTTTTTCAATTTTTTAAACTCTAATTTTATTTTTGACGATGGCCATGATGGACTATTTCTTTCAGAAAACCGTATAGCATGCGGTCCGCTGAGTGAATGAGTGCATGATTGAATTTTGTACCCACATCATTTCCTGGTGTCAATCCCGCATCTTGTAAAATGTCATGTCAAATGTAACCAGAAATTTAAATTTGACTTAAATCATTCACACACTGGAACTGGTCCCAGGGAGCGTATTATGTGTTGTTTTTTATCAAATTTTACCAATGAGAAGGTTCTCCAAGATACATTACTTGTTTTGTTTTCGAGCTTGACGTTTCTGCCTTGAATACTGCTAGTGCTGTCGTTTCGTTGTACCGCTTTTAAAGTAATATAATAAATACATGCAAATGATTTTTTTGCATATTGAAATGTTTACTTGGTCCTCAGTTGTGGAAAATACAGCTGAGCTACCGTATTTCTTTCAATAGAAGGGCGGTCTCTAATAGAAGGGTCAAACTACTGGAATTGTGCTAATACAAATAATAATAAAAATGTTAGCAGACAGTGTTAGGTGGCTCTGGTTAATTGATCTGTTGGCATTTTAAGATAAAATGTCACATCAATTCTATGAATTATTATTTGTATTGACGCTCGATAAAACCTGAAATAACAGTTCGCAAAACCTTTGTAGAATTTCAAAGATTGATTGAAAATATGATGAAAAATGGGACGCCCTTCTATTAGAGAAAATGCGGTATTTAGCATATCGTGCTTGTGTATGTTTTGTTAGCGTGTCGCCCAGCCAGGCGTGAGTTGCCGACCCTGTCAGGGGATGTACCGGCCGTAAAGTAAACCCGGCCATAAAGTAAACCCGGCCGTAAAGTAGAGGGTGCTACTTTAGGCCGGGCATCATTACGCCAGAGTTGTGAAAAGTACTGAACTTTTTTTCAAAGTAAAGATAAACTCAGTTCTGTATGTAAACGTAAAAAATGTTCTCAATTACGTTTTCTGTACTCGCGTACTTTCAACAAGTACCGAGTAAGTGAGTACCAGTATTTTTTCGGGAGGAAACGTAAACGTATTTACGCAGCACTCGAGTATACGTATTAATCAAGTAAACGTAAATACGTTTTAACAACTATGCATTACGGCCGGGTTTACTTTACGGCCGGGTTTACCTTACGGCCGAGCTCTCGCCATGCAGACCCACTGCTCATCTAATCAGCTGCCCGGCGGTGCTGCCATGGACCCGGCAGTGCCCGACGATGGGCCGAGTCGCCTGCTGCGGGTGAGTCCCCCTGTGAATGCGTTCGCCATCTCCAATGCTCTTTTGTGGTGCCATTTGTGTTTGTTTTTGTGTGCCAAGCTTTTTCTCCCTTTCGTGTTGGCAATTTTTGAAGGTTTTGGGTTACATTATGGCTAGATAGTTTTTTTAAAGTGAGCGGTTGCGAGAATTTCATATCACCCAATAATATATGATCGCACCTTGGCAAATATCATAGACACTTGATATGGGAAGCTAGCAAAGAGTCCATATATAATATACCCCGAAAACAAGCCCTCAATCAAATGTTGTCATATTTACATACTATTTTATGAAGTGCCCATTTGCAACGATGGGTGAGTTCTCAAAATAAAAACACTTTCGGTATTTTGAGTTTTTCAAAAATGAATATCTGCGTTTTGAGTTTTTTCACGAAAAAAAACTTGAGTTTCTGTGTTTTATTTCTGTGTCTTTCGAAAAAACTTGAGTTTTTTGGTAAAAACTCAAGTTTTTTAGTAAAAACTTGAATTGTTTTACAAAAAGTTGCATTTTACAGCATTTTACTGTTGAAACAGTGGTTCTCTTATCAAATATTGGTTTTGCATACATTTTTTCATGTATTGGAAAATTTTCATTAGTTCACTGGAGGTAGTTCCAAATGGGTGACCAATACCTTTGACAGCTTGGGAGGTGAGGAGCCCTCAGCTCAATTGTGTGAGCTAGCAGACCCTGGTCGACACTCCTCAACACTTCGATCACAGTCCATAATATTGTCAAAACCACCAGGAGTTGTGGACACCGTTATTTTTTGGATACTTATTTCCTCGTTAAACTTGGAAACTATGCACATATTTACACACTATACATACATGCATACCTTATGTATGCACATACACACATTGTTCAGTTCAAAATCTTGTGCCTTCAATTGCTTGAATAAAAAACTCAAAAAAACATTTCCGTATTTTCCGTGTTCTCCAAAAAAGAACTCATTTGAGTTTCCGTGTTTTTCAAAATTGTTAAGTTTCCGTGTTTCTGTGTTAAACAAAAACACGGAAACTCAATGAGTTTCCGTATTTAAAAGTGTGTTTTTGCCATCGTTGCCCATTTGTTCATTATTTAGTTGTTAGTATCACTGAACTTTTTAAAAGTATATGTAAACGTAAAGTACTTTTTTACTTACCACAAGCTATAGAAAACGTAAAATACTTTTTTTTTACTCGTACTTAGGCCCCACACACGCTAGTTGACGCCAAAATTAGCGTCAACTCAGAGTCAACTGGTCAAAAATTCAATTGACTCTGAGCCATTTACAATGTGTATCCAAAAAAATCCCCTTCTTTCATTCTACATCAATCGACTTCTCAATATTTCTTAATCAACACAGGTAAAAAATTAAAAATAGTTATACTTAAAACAGTTGACTCTGAGTTGACTCAATCGACTTCCAAAAAGTAGCGTCAACCACCGTGTGCAGCGCCTTACGCGTAAATGTGGGTACTTTTCTTGTGAGTGTAGAAATGACTACTTTTCTTCATAGAAGATGTGAAAGTGGGCACTTTTTCATACGTGTGCAGCACAACGTATGTTTTTCCATAAGCAAATGCTAGATAAAATTGTTTTCAAGGTCTCTTTACTTTAGTAGATAAAAACCGTCGCTCTACCGACTTGTTTCCACTTCTATTGTCTGCACAACCATCTCGATTTGGTTGCGATTTTTTTAGATTTTTAAAGGCACTACCCCCCGCGTATCTTTAATATTCAACGGAACCACTTCTGTAAATACATAGCAGTGTAGTAACTTTATTTATAAATATGTCCCACAAGTTTCTGAAATACATTTTTTGTACGCGTATGCTTTGAAAATGTACGCGTACAAGTGACTGCGGTATTTTTTAAAAGTATATCTAAATGTATTTACCGCGTACTCGCGTACGCGTATTTTTCGAGTAAACGTACGTACCTTTTAACAACTTTGGTATTTACATACAATTTTACGAGGTGCCCATGTATTCATTGTTTATTTAGTATGCATTTATGTTTCTGTGGAATATAGTGTTGTCGCACTCGCAGCTGCTGGAGGGGCCCACGTATGTGCCGCACGTGCTGGAGGCGATTCTGCTGTCCGCGTGCCCCGCCCCCCAACAGCTGTGCGCGCTGGTGGCGCCCTTGTGCTCCCGGCTCAGGGCGTTCGTGTACTCCAGTTCTGCGCTGTGGCACAAGCTGCAAGTTGATGGCACTGAATATTGCGGTTTGAGAGAAGACATTGATGCATTGGCCCATTTGTTTCGGCAGCCAAAGGTTTGAGGGGGGACATTTTGCGAGTGTTTGACTTTGAAACGTGGAAATTTTGCAAGATTAGTGCTAAGTGTCCTGTAGCGTCAGCTTTTATATCTTTTACGTTGACACATTTCACACTGTCAGTCCTGGTCTAGAAACTCGTTCTGTATGAAACTGCATGAAAAAATGTGCTTCAAGTTATAATCATGAAAACGTCGTTGCAGTGTCCAAAGCAATATTCAGCAGTTATCTTCGTGTCGCTGATTGAAAGCTCACTTGTTATTGATTGCCATTTGAAACGCAGGTGTGCACAGGGCTGTGGCATTTGCATTTTGCAAGATTATCGATCAAAACAAGCAGAGATGAATTTTTCGTCAATACGCTTTCCAACCTGACCGAGCTGCAGCTGGAAGATTGCCAAATTGACTGGGACATGTGGCTGTCGCTGGCCGGGGCAACTCCGCACTTGCAGCAGATCACATTGTATGATCTCAGATTTGATCGCTTTGAAAGGTCGTCTGAAGAAGTCCCAGAGAGCGGTCACTTTTGGCCTGCATTGACAACTGCAAAAATGGCAGACTGCCATGTGGATTTGGTGCTGTTTGTGCTGCGGCAGAGTTGCGCGCTGGAGATTTGTGAAATTTTCGCAGAAATTTCCCAGTTGGTTCTTTTCGGTGTTTTTGCCTACAGCGCATGTGGTAGTTATCAGGGTTGGAAAAAAAGTTTTTTTCCAACACCATGTTTTTAAAAAACAACAACGTTTTTTTTCAAAGCTCCCAGGTAAGGCCTTGTGTCAACATACATACATAGGTATATCAGACAAGTGGCAATACTCTGATGTTATATATGACCATATAATGGCTGTGGAGCCACGGGATATCATTAAAAGTGATGATTTGTGTCAAAAATGTCCATTTTTTGTTGACATGTTCATATATCGCCTTATAGTCGAATGTTCGTGACTTCAAGTGAAGTTTGGCACGGAATAGTGATCAAACGATTATATACGGTGATCAAACGGTTATAAAAAGAGGTTGTTACTTCGGGAGTGCTGTTTCACACTGTCGAGGTAAACTGGTGTTCAGGC
This sequence comes from Sphaerolaimus hirsutus, assembly GCA_964036195.1. Lineage (NCBI taxonomy): Eukaryota > Metazoa > Nematoda > Chromadorea > Monhysterida > Sphaerolaimidae > Sphaerolaimus > Sphaerolaimus hirsutus. The sequence continues at coordinate 23,290,163 of OZ038456.1, forward strand.
TCCTTTGGACGTTTGGAAACATATTTTATGGATTTATGCATGAATGAAATTTCCCAGTTCTCTCGTGGATTGTAGTGCAATTCAAGCCATACAATTTGAGCGGATCACCTGGGCGCAATTCCTACCCTCGGCCGGCCCAGAGTATTTTTTGTCCTTTGGGGCCTGCTCACCAGTCTTCATTGAGTGCCACCAGCCATTTTATGAGGTATTGGCGGATAGCCAAAATCGTGTACTCTTGAATACAGTGAATTTCTGGCCGTTTTTAGAGCTTTTGGACCCGTTTTTTTTGTCGTTTTTCACTTCAATGGTTTTTGTTCACAAGTCAACGGTTGGTGTGCTTTGATGGATGGTGTGCAGTGGCGTGTCTTTTCTCCGACTCGCGTTTTCCTTCTGCCATGTGTTTTCTCCGACTGTGAGGGGGGTATTTGGGCTACCAAAAATGCAAACAACTGGCCAACCCTAGTACTTTCTGTCTGTCTATTTTCGGCTATTCTTTGTACTATACACAGCGATTCACCAGCGTTATGACATGTAGTGCCAACGTGGGGACAACATTTCCACCAACTTGAAAACAACGTTCTAACAAACTTTTCAGCGTTGGGACAACATCGTCCCACGGCATGTTGTTGATGCATGCTTTTATTGTGACGCGCGCAAACCCAGCATTGAAACAACATTATGACACATCGAGACAACAGCGAAACAACGTGTTGACAATACCTTGTCAACACGTTGTTTCGCTGTTGGCACTACATGTCATAACGTTGCTGAATCGCTGTGATATGTACTTATATACCTATTTTTAGCTGTTTTTTCCGATGCGGTTTTACCCCCTTTTATTCCCTCTATACCTCGGAAAAGCCTATATACTGAACTAGGGTTGGCACTTGATTTTTTAACTGATTTTTTTATTTTTAAATCTGATTTTAAAAAAAATCAAAGAATGGCAACTGATCTTAATTTAAAAAAATCAAAAGGCAAAATTTCTGGCAGACTTGCACCAGGTATTTTGCATTTTTTTTGCATGCAAGCGCGCAATTCCTCATACATATTACCATTTGTGGTGTTTTCATGGGTTTTGGGGTATTTTGGGTGTAAAATCTTCCATTTATTCATGTTACCAAGTAATAATAAGCCGTGATATGCTAGTGTAGTATATAATATCAAACCAATGTGCTCCCACATACTTATACAGTGTGTAACATCACTGTCAATGTATTAGCCTTCTCTTACAACCTTATTTGAGATCTATTCCATGCTGAACTTCACTTGAAGTCACAAACATTTGACAAAAAGCAATATATGTAATAAGTCAACTTAAAATGGATATTTTTGAAAGAAATCACTGCTTATAATGCTATTCTATCACTCCACAGTCATAATATGACCACAATAGACATAACAATACATTGTCTGACACTTAACATACATATATTTTTTCTCTATACCCCCATTTTGGGCGATTTTAAATAATCTGATTTTAATTTTTTTTTAAATCAAGGCGTTTAAAAAATTGTTTTTTTTCCAACCCTATATCGAACCCCCACAAACCCCCCCATCCCAAAAAAAATATTTTTTTTGGCTATCTATCCCTCCGGAGGAGCGATTTACTATCTACATGAACCCCTGCAGGGTCCAAATCTACAAAACCCCTGGTACTTGCGCACCGGACAGCAGCAGTTTACTTGAGCATACTTGTACATTACTTGTGCATTAATTGAGCACCAATTGTGCACCACTTGGTATCTCCCCAGAAAAATACCTACTTTTATGTTTACTTTGAAAACAGTTCGGTACTTTTGACAACTCTGATGTACAGATGATTAAGCAGTGGAGAAATGCGTGTTTGCACACAAAGTTTTGCACAAGTATGCTCAAGTAAACAGCTGCCTAGTGCACAAGTATCCACCCAGTCCGGTGCCCAAGTACGGGCATTATACTTGTGCACCGGGTAGACTTGTGCATGGGGTATAAATCCTTGTGCATGGGGGCTACTTGTGCACTGGGTTTACTTGTGCACCGACACACCCCTGTCCCACATCATGTTAATGCATGCTAATGTTGTGACGCGCACAAACCCAGCATTGAAACAACATAATGACACATCAAAACAACCAAGGATGTAGACAGATGGGGCCTCCCCCCATTTCCAGGATGGACACAAAATGCTATCCCATGGCTCCACAGCCATTATATGGTCATGTATAACATCACAGAGTATTGTCACTTGTCTGATATACCTATATTATGTTGACCCAGGAACATATATGGGAGCTTTTAAAAAAACCATTGTTTTTTTAAAAACATGGCGTTAAAAAAAACGTTTTTTTTCAACCCTAGATACGATAGTTATATACTTTGTGGCAATTTATTTGGCACTTTGTTATTTTAAGCAATTTTTCCATTTTCTATTTTCTACACCATGAAAACACCTATATTTTGAACCTCCCCAAGCATATTGGTTGCTGCGCTGGTGGAGCGACACAAGGAGACAATTAGAGAATTCGTATGTTGGAGGATTGATGGCGAATCAGTCAGGCAGCTGGCCACCTGCGAGCACTTGACCAAATTTGTGGCACGTTGTCTAAATGTGAGAGTAGAAGCTCTGTGCAGTCTCTCGGTTGGTTGCATTTGCATCTGTTGCAATCACTTGGCCCGCCAACGTGTGCAATGTCTTTCAGAATCTGCGCACCACCCTGCAACACCTGCAACTTTCTCGGGTTTCTGACGTCGATTTGAATAGATTGCTCTTGCAGGGGGCGCCCTGGCTGCAGCTCACAACCCTGAGTATTCATGGTGAAGTTTATAGTGAGGATACAATCAATGTGATTGTGCGCAGCTTGCCAGGCTTGCAGCAACTTGAATTGACAAATTTGGATTATCTAAGTGACACATCGCTGCGCACCTTGGTGGTGGGCCTGCCGCAGCTGCGCAGCTTGGATCTGGTTTATAAGGAAGTGGCAGCAGATTTGCAGTGTTCTGCGCTGGAATCTGTCCCCGCGGACAACTGGACGCAGCTGCAGTACATTCGTTTGCGCTGCTTTTACGTGGGTTTTTTTACTTTTAAAAGTAGAAATATTTTCATGTGTAGCAATTATCACTGAACACATTTGCTTGTATTTTTTTAATATTAAAAAATAATTAATATTCAACATGGTATCCCGATCATAGGCGGCGCAAGGTCCCAATTTGTGCTTGTGACATTCACAATCACATCGACCAAAAGTTGACCTTGTGACACTTTTTACTAAATAGGTAAACTAGGTATTTCTGCTTGTGACACCGAAAATTCCGCTTGTGACATTCACAAGCGCACAAGCACTTACGCCGCCTATGTTCCTGATATTCTTTTAACAATCAATATTCCCAATTTATCAACATTCCTGCAGGGCGATCGGCAGGGGATTTTGGACAGCGCTCTGGATGCACTCCTCTCGAGGGCCGCTGGACAGATTACATGCATTAGTACCTGATGTAAGCTGAAGATGTGTTCTGCATTCTTTTATACTTAGGCAGGTTGTGATGTGGTGCAAAAAAATGTTGGAGTCTAGTTTCAAATAATTTTGTATTAATAAAATTATGGAAATTGTTTGTAACACGACACAATTTAGAACAGGTTTAGATCTTTTGAGATATCAATTTGCACCTGTAAAATGTTTCTCCATACTGTTACACATACCATTGCGCACATAAGCAGTGCAGCTGGCGCGGTAATTATGACCTGGGGATGGCTGAAAAAAGTTTTTTCAAGATAGGTAGTTTTTTATAGACCTGTTTTTTCAAAAAACGGTTGTTTCAAAAGCTCCCAGATATGGTTATGAGGCAACATATACAGGTATATCAGACAGATGACAGTACTTTTTCGTGTTATGTATGGTCATATTTTGGATGTGGAGCCAATGGATATATCATTACAAGTGGTGATTTCTGTCAAAAATATCGGTTTTATGTCAACTTATCATGTATATCAGCTTTTGTCGAGCATGTGTTTCTTCAAGTGAAGTTGGCCATGGAATAATGTTTAAATTAGGTTATAATAGAAGGTTAATTCATTAGCAGTGATTGTACACTGTACAAGTATATGGATTCACATGGATTACACTGTACAAGTTATGGATGCACATTGACTGGATATTATATATTAAACTAAATTATGACACATTATGACACAATAGCATGAACAAATGGAAGCTTTCACACTAAAAATGCCTCAAAACCAATGAAAACCATCACCAATGGTAATGTGTATAAATATGAAATTGCGCACTTGTGCCCAAAAATTGCACAATACCTAGTGCTTGGTCAACTCTGCAGACATTCTATACAATGTGTCAATGACATCATAACACTGCAATTGGGCCAAGAATAAAATGGGTTAAATATAGTTAAGGATAACACTCAATGTAAATTACGAAATTTTTGCATTGTCCAAGTCAACAAACTTTTCGCTATACAATTTTATAGCTATTTTGTATATAGCTGGAAAGCATGATTTTGAAGGTGAAAAAGGTGCAAAAATTAGTGATTTTGAGGGAGAATTGGGGGAAAATTTCTCAAAAACCACTCAATATAGATAGATAGCTGAGCGATTTGGGGGGGGGGGGGTGGTCTTCTGGGGTAGTAGCAAAAAAATTTGCCTTGGGATAGATAGATAGATAGATAGCTGAGCGGCCTCCGGCCTTTCACGCACGTGCACTTGAAAATTGTCCTGTGACCGAAATTGAACTATAATCGAGTTGAAACTGAAACAGTTGACATCCAGTGTGTGTGGCACCATTCTGATGGAATGTGCATCAATACCATATTATAAAGCCACTATTTATTTGTGTGGAAAGTATGCTCCAACGTAAAAGATAGGACGTTTCTGCTTCTGCCCGATTCGTGTGTGTTTTTCACACAAAGTGGACATTTTTTATCAGCACAAAATGCCCTTTACAAACACGATCCCTTTACAATCTTGACAAACAGGGTTCACATATGGCAGAGTAGCTTTCCAAGAATGCAATTGCACATTAATAGGGGGTTGACTTGAGTTTTTAACGGTCGAGTTTACAATTCAGGGTTGAGTTGACTGGTGTTTATAAATTAGGGTTGAGTTGACTGAAGTTTAAAAATAAGGAGCTGTGTTGACAAAAGTTTACAAATTAGAGGCTGAGTTTATGGGAGTTGAGTTGATGTGAGTTTACCAAATTAGGGGCTGAGTTTATGGGAGTTGACAATATCATTACCATAAATGCCCCTTAAGTGAGGCCCCTGGGGCTAAAAAATATAAATTGTGAAATGTTGCATTTGTGGGTTTCTGATTACAATGATTCGAATTATGCACTCCATTCTGACAGTACATTACCATAACCATGAAATTGAACCCCTGGGGCCAAAACATTCAAATTGTGAAGTGATGCATTGTGGGTTTCTAATTGCACTTATTTGATATATGCACTCCATTTTGACACTACATTACCATAACCCTAAAAATGAACCCCTGGGGCCAAAAACTTTCAATTTGTGACATAATGCATTTTTGGGTTTCTACTTGCACTGATTTGATATATGGACTTCATTTTGACACCACATTACCATAACCCTGAAAATGAACCCCTGGGGCCAAAAACTTTGAATTTGTGAAATAATGCATTTTTGGGTTTCTGATTGCACTGATTTCAAATATGCACTCCATTTTGACTCTACATTACCATAACCTTTAAGTATAATGCCCAGAGCTTAAAAAATTAGAAATTGCACTGATTTGATATATGCAATCCATTTTGACACTACATTACCATAACCCTGAAAATGAAACCCTGGGCCAAAAAATTTCAAGTTGTGAAATAATGCATTTTTGGGTTTCTAATTGCACTGATTTGATATACCGTATTTGCTTGAATAGTTCCTCCCCCCTCGAATAATTCCCCCCTCAAAAAATCCTCCCCCCCCCTGTAAGACGAGTGAGGAAATAATAATTCCCCCCCCATGAGTAATCCCCCCAAAAAGATATTTCAACAATTAGTTATGCCAAATTTTAACAAAAATGGCACATTTTTGTGTTAAACATGTGCATTTTGTAAAATCACTTGATAGAAAAATGACCAAACATTCTGATGAAAGAAAAATTCCCCCCCTTGAATAATTCCCCCACTTAAATAGTTCCCCCCTCAAAAAAGTCTGGCAAAATGTTAATCCCCCAGGGGGATTATTCAAGCAAATACAGTATGCACTCCATTTTGACACTACATTACCATAACCCTGAAAATGAACCCCTGGGGCCAAAAACTTTCAATTTGTGAAATGATGCATTGTGGGTTTCGAATTGCACTGATTTGATATATGCACTCCATTTTGACACCACATTACCATAACCCTGAAAATGAACCCCTGGGGCCAAAAACTTCAAATTTGTGAAATAAAACATTTTTGGGTTTCTGATTGCACTGATTTCAAATATGCACTCCATTTTGACTCTACATTACTGTAAGCCTTAAAATAGATCCCCTGGGTCTAATAAATTAGAAATTGTGAAATGTTGCATTTGTGGGTTTTTGATTGCCTCGATTTGAAATATGCACTCCGTTGAATATATGCATTACACCCTCCACCCTTAAATTAAACACCTGCATCTAACAAATTTGAAAAAATGCTTTTTTGTAGGATTAGAACACTACAAAACCCGACCGAAGGTCGGAGAGAATCCTGCTAGTTTATGATATTAATGGATTCTGTTTTCACTATAGTGGGTAATGTTATTCCTAGAAAGAGCAGAAATGGGACAGTAAAGCATGCTTAGATGTCACATTTGAACATGCTGATATACCCTCTTTAGCTATTTTTCACCTACTTTTTTTCTCCCTTTTCTTCTACATGTTGAAAAAGCCTATATATGGAGCCCCCGTGAACCCCTCAAAAATTTTTTCAGCTATCTATCCCTCCAGATGTGCAATTTGCTATCTATCAAACCCCCCAGAGGTCAAAATTCAGAATACCCCTGTTGATGAGTACAAAATGTATGTCCCACTTGTTCCAGAAAACAAATCTGCAAGATGGAAAATGGGATTTATTGAAATTTCAAATGTTTGTGTAATGGTCTTCAAGGATTTCATGCTGTACCCCAATTGCCAAATGAATGTAGTCATAATGTTTGGTCATAATGTTGGGGAAAGCTCAAAATCCAAACAGTGCATAATCCAAACAGCATAATCCAAGCCAAAATGAGGCATAATCCAAATGAAAATGATACATAATCCAAACACTTTTTGTGCCCCAAACTGCAGCATAATCCAAATGGAAATGAGGCATAATCAAAACACTCACACTGCCTATCGGTCGGTTACTTCAAAGCTACAACTCAAGTCATTTTCTCATTAAATCTGCCTCTTAAATCACTGCCTGTTATTGACCTGCAACGCAATATGCGACAGGCACATCCACACTCATGGCTTATCTTTTTCAAATTGTGGCGAAGACTGGGTAAGTAACATATCAAAGAAAACGAATTTAGGAAACAAAAACAGAAGATAAATATGTGATGTTCACTTCATTGAGGGAAAGTGTTTGGACAATGTGTGCAGCGTTTGGATTTTGCACCATTTTTGTTTGGATTTTGCGTCATTTCTGTTTGAATTATGCTGTTTGGATTTTGATGCAGACTCAGAATGTCTCATTTTGTTTTGAGTGTCATGTTAATTCTGTCATTTTATCACTGCTGTTGAAGAGTTCTCTCTGCTCTGTGCTGCGAGTGCGATCTATATTTACTTGTTTTTTTTGCCATAATCTATGATCGTTTTGTCAAATCGTTTTTGGAATGCATCAAAATCTGTAGTTTTGTGTTGTGATTTATGATTCCAAACTTCAGCACATTGAGATTTATGTTTAGTTCCATCAAGTTACAAAAATTTATGGTATGTTCGACCTATTGTTTTCAATCATTCAGTTGATTTCGTTTGCTCGTGCGGCCGTGTATATCAACTTTCGTATATTCCGTTTGTTCCTCGCGTCGATTGCTCAGTTCTGCTTTAATTACTCGTGTATACTCCCCGGACAGCACACTTTACATGCCACATATACATACAGGGGTGGGCATCTTCAGTTACCGCTGGGAAAATGCGATAGATTGAGCTACGGTTGAGCTATCAGAATGAAATTTTAACACAATGGAGTAGACTCCATAGGACACCTATTCTGATGTTTGCAACCCAAACGGCCACATTTTGGGTGAATTGTGGAACACACGGTTTTTAGTGTAATTTTGTGACTTGGCGTCACCCATAGGATAAATCGAGGGTGGCATTTGAGGGGGGGGGGCATCGGTCGTTGGTGTCGTCCCATTCTGTCGTACATCGGCCGATTTTGATGCCCTTTGAGTATGTTGTGGTCGGGGCTACTACCAAATTCTTTTTTTACTCGAATAGTCCCCCAGTCCCGAGATAAGGGGGGTGAAGTCACAAAATTACACTAAAAACTGTGTGTTCCACAACTCCTCCAAACTGTGGCCGTTTGGGTTGCAAACTTCAGCATAGGTGTCCTATGGAGTCTACTCTATTGTGTTAAAATTTCATTGTGATAGCTCAACTGTAGCTCAAGCTATCGCGTTTTTCCAGCGGTAACTGAAGATGCCCACCCCTGTATTTACAATACGCAATGTTGCCTGAATCAACATGCAACAATGCGCAGTAGCACTATGTACCCAAGGTATTCATAAATATTGAGAAAAAAATGCATTTTCGCTCATCAAACATTTTTTTACCATTTTTATATATATAATTTTATTTTTAACGATGGCCACGATGGACTATTTGTTTCAGAAAACCGTATAGCATGCGGTCCGCTGATTGAATATATTCATGATTGAATTTTGTACCGACATTGTTTCCTGGTGTCAATCCCGCATCTTGTAAAATGTCATGTCAAATGTAACCAGAAATGTAAATTTGACTTAAATCATTCACACTGGAACTGGTCCCAGGGAGCGTATTATGTGTTGTTTTTATCAAATTTTACAAATGAGAAGGTTCTCCAAGATACATTACTTATTTTGTTTTCGAGCTTGACGTTTCTGCCTTGAATACTGCTAGTGCTGTCGTTGTACCGCTTTGAAAGTACCGTATTACCTTGAAATACCCCCATGGGGGTTTATTATTTCGCCAGCAAAATTTGAGGGGAGGTTTATTCGAGGGGGGGTTTATTATTTCGTCAAAAATTTTCGTAAGGATCATAGTAAAAAGAAGGCATTTTCGTACCCAAAACAGGTAATAAATAAGTCCAAAAAGGATATATTTGGACATAAAAACGTAGATAGCTACACAAACTAGTCTATGTGTAGTTGCAATGCAAATTAGCAGTAATAAATACATCATATACATTGCACGGACCCCGGAAACCTTCCCTCCGTGGACATCTTACCTTCTGAAGGTATGATGTCCAGGCGGACATCATATCTTCAGGCGGTCATCTTACCTTCTCGGGAGACGGTCATCATCACCTCGAAATATAAAATTAATACACGTTTGGGTGATAATATGCATCTAGAAGCATGGAGGCGCCTGTTCCGCCTGCCTGGCGCGTTGCGCGTGCCTATTTACGCGTGCCTCCACTGGTCAGTTGGAAGCTTTGTTGTTGTTTTCACTCCTGTTAATGGAAAAAGCTGACTTTGGGTCCAAGCGCCATGGCGCTTTTCCGAACCCCGGCGCCAAGCGCCAATTGTGCCGGCGCAAAATGGCGCCAAGCGTCATGGCGCTTCTTGCTTTGGTGCTGGCTGCAAGCGCCAATGCCAAGTATCTTATTCCTGGCGCCAAAATGGCGCCTAGCGCCACGGCGTTTTTGTCGGTGTGGCGGCAAGCGCCAATGGCGCCATGGCAAAATAGCGCTGTGGCATGGCGCTTTTTCCTTTGGCGCTGGCGCTGGTGCTTTTCCATCGCTACTCCTGGTTGCGTTTTTAGAAATTATGATTAGGTTGGTTGCTCCTTTGCAGTTATCGCGTGGAGGTGCGGTTCAGTGTCGCGTTATGATGCTGTGCTGCATTGATCCTGCGCCTGGTCTGCCAAAGTAAAAGCGCGCGTCCCAAACACTGCTTTTTGGTGAAATTTGCATTCATGGGCCTTTATTATTTATTTATTTGGCAATTTATACATGGGTGCGTTTTGTACTTTATACATGGGTGCGTTCTGTATTTACATAGGTGCGTTCTGTACATAGGTGCCTTAAATATGTCCAAGAAACATGGCAAATATGCATAGAGTTGTTAAAAGTACCTATACTCGGCGAACATGATACTCTGCTCTCGCACTGATTTATGTCTCCTGTTGGAAACGTGCCAATGATTATTAAATCATGCGATTTCCGTAAAAATATGAAAAAAATTGATCGATGTGAATATGTTAATGAATAACATTATAACAACAATCAATTTTGTCATCTTTTTATGAAACTCGGATGCGTTAACCATCGTTGGCACACTTCCAGCGGGAACCACGCATGCAGGGGAGGATACTGGGGGCAGTCCCAAGCCCTGTAAAGTGTAAAGTAAAGTGTCAAATGTAAAGTAAAGTGTCAAGTCAAATGTCAAATGTAAAGTCAAGTGTCAATTGTGTATCCAAATATTATTTTTCGTCTCCAAATCTTATGTTTTTGTATCCAAATCTTGTGTTTCGAAATAAGATTTGGATACAAAAACATAAGATTTGAATACAAAAAAAATAAGATTTGGATACACAATTGACACTTTACTTTACATTTGACATTTGACTTGACACTTTACTTTACATTTGACACTTTACTTTACATTCGACATTTGACTTGACACTTGACTTTACATTTGACTTGACACTTTACTTTACATTTGACACTTTACTTTACAATTTACAGGGCTTGGGATTGGCACCAGTTGGGCATCCCCGCAATGGGCATCCTCATCTATGTACCTATGGGCATCCCAAAGTTCAGTAAAAAAATATTTTCTTTTTTGTTTTGCTTGACAGTTTACTTTGCATTTGACTTTACATTTGACACTTGACTTTACACTTTACAGGGCTTGGGACTGCCTTTTACACATTGTGCATGCAAAACCCGTTGTGTGTCAGGTCTAGTGATGGAAAAGCGCCATGGCGCTGGCGCCTGGCGCTAGCGCCAAACCAAAAAGCACCATGGCGCTTCTGGCGCTTGGCGCCTGTTTGCTAATTGGGTAATAAAATCCAGTTTTTATTGTTTTTTGAAGAGTGCATTTCTGGGTCACACTGTACACAAAACTTCCAAAGCTTAGTGATTTATCGACTTTTGCCAATACACACCCAAATTGTGGATACGATAAGGTCCTAGCAGGCCATATCTTACAGGGTAACCCAATATCCAACAGGCCATTATCTTTGAGGCGTAAACTTCCAAAGAAACGGAAAGGCCACTGCTCGCATATATTTTGAGAACAGAGACAGAAAATTTGCCACTTTATAATGAATATTTGTAACTTTACAATGATTAGCGAGCGCACCACTGGACACACATCATTCGCATATAAAGGTAAATGGATAGAATGTGCCTACACACACTAGTTTTCACCGTGACTTTGTGTGAAAACTGAAAATTTTTCAAATGCAGATAAATGAACACGGTTGAATGATTTCAAGTAATTTTAATTGGAATTCAAATTAATGAAAGTTAAAATTAAAAAGATTGAAACTAAAACACATATAGCATACAAAAAGAGTAGGCTGGATGTGGTCATGTGTAGTGATGTGAAAGCGCCATGGCGCTTTTTGCTTTGGCGCTATTTTGCTGTGGCGCCATTGGCGTTTGGCGCTATACCTATGAAAAGCGCCATGGTGCTTTTGGTGCATGGCGCTATTTTTGGCCGGCGCCAGGAACAAAATGCCTGGCGCTGGCGCTTGGCGCTAGCGCCAAGCAAAAAACGCCATGGCGCTTCTGGCGCTTGGCGCCAGTTTGCTCTGGCGCCATTGGCGCTTGGCGCTATGGGTCGGAAAAGTGCCATTGCGCTTTTGGCGCTCGGTGCCAAAGTTCTGGCGCTATTTACATCACTAGCCATGTGGCCATTTCAGTTTTCACATCGGTCACGGTGAAAACTAGTGCGTGTAGGGCCAATGCCGCACAACTAATATTCACAGAGCTATGCTACAACCTGGCGGCAAACACAAAGGGTTTGCTCTCGGTTTGCCGCGTAGCACATCGCAGAGCGTACTTAGGTCGCGTGCTCATGCATCGCAGTGCTATTTTGTCGCAGCGGCCATTAGTCTTTGAGGATTTTTGGCTTGGGGACAAATGTAAATACCAAAATGATATGCTAATCACATGGCTCGCAAAATTACATTTTGAGATGTGCGTTGTGTACATGGGTGGGTTTTGCACAAGGGAATTCATGATGTATGGATTCACGATGGATTCAAATTGTAAATTTTGGCCCACATACTACACTGGCCTTTGAACTTGAATTCCCTTGTACAAAACGCACCCATGCACAGAACGCACCCATATTTCGAGGGTAAATAATAGGGTGTCAAATTTCCGTTTTCCGTTTTCCGTTTCCGTTTTCCGGAGGCAAATTTTTTCCGTTTTCCGTTCCGTTTTCCGGCTGCTGAAATTTTTTTTCCGTTTTCCGTTCCGTTTTCCAGCAACTTTTTTTTCCGTTTCCGTTTTTCCGGGTCATTTTCCGTTTTCCGGCTAAATTTTCAGTTTTTCCGCCTTTTTTCCGTTTTCCGCCTCAATTTCCAGTTTTTCCACCTTTTTTCCAGTTTCCGCCTCAATTTTCCATTTTTCCGCCTCATTTTACCTTTTTCTGGCTCAACTTTCTGTTTTCTGATCAGCCAAACTGGTAAAAATTCATGCACATTGTCAATGATGTGAAACATTTTTTGTTTCCAGCAAATTTTCAGCAAATTTTACCTGTTTTCCAGCAAAATTTCAGCAATTTCCGTGCAAATTTGATTTTTCCGTTTCCGTTTTTCCGGCCTCTTTTTCCGTTTTCCGGCCGCTGAAAATTTTTTTCCGTTTCCGTTTCCGTTTTCCGCCAAGTGCAAAATTTTTTCCGTTTTACGTTCCGTTTTCCGGCCGCTGAAAAAATTTTTCCGTTTCCGTTTCCGTTTTCCGTAAAAAAATTTTTTTGACACCCTAGTAAATAACTACTCTAAACTGATCAGAAAAATGCTACAGTAAATATTTACAACTTTACCTGGACAAATAAAAAAGCTTTTGTACAAATACCATCAAAATGGGGGGCTGCAAAGACAAATGTAAATACCAAAATGATATGCTAATCCCATGGCAAGTGAAATTACATTTTGAGATGTGCATTCTGTACATGGGTGCGTTTTGCACAAGGGAATTCATGATGTATGGATTCACGATGGATTCAAATTGTAAATTTAGGCCCACATACTACACTGGCCATTGAACATGGGTGCGTTCTGCCCATTCTGTACATGGGTGCATTCTGTACGTGGGTGCATTCTGTACATGGGTGCGTTCTGTACATGGGTGCGTTCTGTACATGGGTGCGTTCTGTACATGGGTGTGTTCTGTACGTGGGTGTGTTCTGTACGTGGGTGCATTCTGTACATGGGTGCGTTCTGTATGTGGGTGCATTCTGTACATGGGTGCATTCTGTACATGGGTGCGTTCTGTACATGGGTGTGTTCTGTACGTCGGTGCGTTCTGTACGTGGGTGCATTCTGTACATGGGTGCGTTCTGTACATGGGTGCGTTCTGTACATGGGTGCGTTCTGTACATGGGTGCATTCTGTACATGGGTGCGTTCTGTATGTGGGTGCATTCTGTACATGGGTGTGTTCTGTACATGGGTGCATTCTGTACATGGGTGCATTCTGTACATGGGTGCGTTCTGTACATGGGTGCGTTCTGTACATGGGTGCGTTTTGCACAAGGGAATTCAAATATGTCAAAAACACATTGGTACTGTTTCCAAAATTTCGGACGGAAGCAAGCGGTCACTACCGGACCCTGGGTTTATTTAGGGTTTTTTTCCGCAGTGAGATGTTCTCTGTGAGACTTCTCAGCCATTTACATTTGCAATTTAGGGGTCCTAGCGGCACTGTATTTATCTGTACTGATTTATATTTGATGTAAATTGAGATTAAAATTTACAATTCAGATAGTAGTTCACGCACAGCAGAACGATATCCCAATTGCTGCAACTTTGAACATAAATATCATTGTGCAACGCGTGAACTACTATCTGAATTGACATCAATTAGTTGACAATCAAATTCCCCACTAAGACTGAAGAACTGCGGAACCATAAAGAACCCTTCAAACAATATCCCGCCATGAATAGACCGCGCTAATCCCGTCACTAGATGGCGCGCCATGTGATACACGCGACCACAAATTATCGATGCAATTCTGACATGCGGCTCGGGCACATTTTTATTTACTTTGGTGGGGGCCGAGTTATTTGGCGCTCTGCGCGCCTGTTAAATGATGATGCGCGGGCATTTCCGGCGACCAATCAGCGCCCGTGTGAATAACTCAGGGTAACCGTATAATGTCCCAGATATATGCATTTTACTAGTGTTTATACCGCGGACATTATACCTTCGTATGTCG
>OZ038456.1:23304921-23322470 GCA_964036195.1 Sphaerolaimus hirsutus
AAAATCTTTTGTAAACAACGCAGTGACCTTTCACATTCCATGTCCCAGGTTACTGGTGAAATTCTACCGGAATCGAAAGTAAAATATTTCATTTTAATAAAACGCCTGTCGTTTGATGCTGGGTTGCTGCATGCGAAATTTGCGGTGGTAGTTTCTTCTACAGATGCACTGCTATTTTGGGTGGTTACTTTTTTAGATGCTAACTTGTGCTGGTTGCTATTTCCCTTTCCAAACTGTTGCGGGCATAGGCTAGTGTGATGCTCATCCTGAGCTTTGCAATAGTAGCAGCTCAACCTCGTTCGGCAAACTGCTTTCTTGTAAAATCCACGCTAATTACCTACTAAAAAATGTCCTGATGCTAAAGCGGCGTAAAATATTTCATTTCATTCTGCAAAACGATTTTAATAAAATAAAAATTGGTAAAATGTGAAAAGTAAAGAGAAAATAGAAATATTTTTTTAAAAAACCAAAGTCGAGTACTTTTGCGGATTTTTTGGCCTCTTTACGTTTCACTTTTTGCTGCGCAGCCTGATGTTGATAAAGGGGTTCGATTGGCTCTTCGTCGCCGGCTTTAATTTTGCGCCCCAATTCAATTGTTGCGGCTTTGCGCGACTCAAATTCACCCAAAAAAGGCCACAGAGGTTCATCCCTGCTTTTGGCGGGGTCCTCGTTTTTAATCATAACTTTGCCGGTGCCGGTGCAACAGTCTAAACGCCAGTACGCTCGGTGCTCCATGGTGCCAAGGTTAAACAGACTGATGAGAGAGTGCGCGCGTTTGTGCTCCCACCTTTGTTCAGTGGTCAAATCGCGCGACACTGTGATGCGAGCACCTTCATAGCTAAAATCATCCCTTATCGGCTTGCGCAAAACCCAAGTGGCAAGATCGGGGGTCAAAAAAGAAGCGACTATTGTCGTGCCGCGCATTATGATCGTGCCAATGTTGTCAAAGGCAAAGGCGGAGCTGTCAATTCCCTGACCTTCGATCATAATGTAGCGAACGACACGCAATAGATCGTTCTTCGGAATGCGGCGCGCCACACCGGTGATGTGATAGCACAAATTGAAAGCATTTTGGTTTTGTTCTACGCGTTGCACTCTCAAATGCAAATCTTGAAATGTGGGCTCGGGGGGCTGAAAGGTAATTTAAATAGTCGGAAACAGTAAATTCAAGAGAAATGAGAGACGAACAGAGCTGCCCTAGGGGTGCCTGAACGTCGGACCGAAATGTGCTGCCCTAGGGGTGCCATTTTGGTCTGTTCAAAAAACGATGGGTGGGAGTACCCCCCCCCCAAAAAAAAAAAAAACCGCCCAGCTTTTTATCTATCCCGGAGGCAAAATTTTGGGCTACTACCCCCTAAACCCCCCCCCCCCAAATCGCCAGCTATCTACCTATTTGTAGCGAGTTTTGAGAAACTATACCTCAATTTTCGCTCAAAATCGCTATTTTTCATACCTTTTTATAGATATTCACTTCCAAAATCATAGTTCTGGTTCCTATTTGCCTATTTTCAGTACTATGTGCTCTTGTATACCCATTTTGAGCTATTTTACACCTACTTTTAGCGATTTTTCTCCCTTTTCTTCCTTCTACACCCCGAAAAGATCTATACAGGAACATTACTGCCTGGAATATTGATCTCAATTCGAATACCGCTACCAATCACAATAAGTACCACGGGGCCCGAGTAGAAAAGTGCAACAGGCCTCGTTGCCGCACCTGTGCACACTTACAATTGTCATCATATTTTACATCGTCAGTGACAAGGACAAATTTCATTTTATCTGCAGAGACACCCCTTTTAACCTGTCAAACCAAAAGTGTTTGTTACCTGCTGACATGCGTATGTGGCCTACAATACGTTGGGGAGACAAAGCGTCAACTGCGTCAACGATTTTGTCAACATCTTTCGGCGATTACGGCTCAAAAAGGTAATAATGTACTGTATAGTCACTTTCGGGAAACCCAATGTGACCCCAACCTATTGTCGGTGCAAATTATCCATGTTTTTCCTGATAGAGGTGGAATAAAAACTAGTGAATATACAGCGGTGGAGCATGCCTGGATTAACATTTTGTTTACGGCCTACCCCTTTGGATTGAACCATAAAATTAAATTCATTGGGGATATCACCAATTTTGATCTGACTTCCAATCCCAAGAACAGGCTTCCGTTTTTTAATAAAAATTTTATTCGTTTCCGCAGGAAAAGGCCGTCTAAATATAACGCCAGAAATATTGATAATATTTCGGTGGAAAAAATTCTAGAAATTAATAGTCCACGGCATGCCTACCAGTATATTCGATCGGTTAAAAAATCTAAATTATCTGAAGTTTTTTACATGGTAAAAAACTTACTTTTAAGCGAAACCAATAATAAGAGAGCGTTACAATGCGTTTTATTTGGAGCTGAAGCTAGGAGACGATTTTTTACAGCACCTTATGAACGTCCGAGAAATCCTGTTTACATTACAATCGGGCATAATAATGTAACCGATGACTGTATTTCAATGAATCTGTTCAGCAAACATAAATGCGTACTTCATTTAAGTGGTAAACAACAGGATTTTTTGAAAAGAATTCAACTTCGTAATTTTTATACTAGTCCCCTTTCCCTGAAAATTTTCAATTACAGTACTTTTCTCAGAGGCATTTCAGATGCTTCTGCCCAAAAAATTTTATCCAAAAAGTGTAATTGTGAAAATTCACAGTTTTTAAACAGTTATTTCAACCACGTTATTACTGGAGATTGGGACCTGGTAAATAACAATTCTTTAAAAACTTTTTTAAAATATGGCACAAAATATAGGATTTCGCCTCCTCCTAATTTAGAAAGCTCCAAAGAAAAATATTTTAAATTAGTGGATTTAGTTACTGAGAAGTTATTTCAAGTGGACAATTTGGTCGATTTAACCCCTTTTAAACACGCTGTCACGGAAGCGATAAAATGTAAAATGAAATATTTTACTTTCGATTCCGGTAGAATTTCACCAGTAACCTGGGACATGGAATGTGAAAGGTCACTGCGTTGTTTACAAAAAGATTTTATAATTTGTCCTGTGGATAAAGCAAGTGGTACCTACTCATTCATATGTAAAAAGTTCTACCTTGAAAGAATGTTACAGGAATTTTCAATAGACTATTCCTTACCTAAATCTGCATGGGGTAACTCAACTTATTCTTTTTATACTTCGGATCAGGAAGTAATGGGAAAGCTTCTTGATCAGCATCATCAATTACATATCGACTTTGACTGTCCACTGACTAAATTTGATCGAAAATTCGCACTTCTTTTTTCCACTCCGAAATTTCATAAGCATATCTGAAAGCTGTTCCCCACCTCTGCAAAGATGATAAAATGCTTTTTACTGCGGCTCGTTGTAAATCACTACTATATACAATCTTGGACAATACTTTTGTACTGTGTGCCGGACATTTGTTTCAACAAACAAGTGGCATTGTTATGGGTTCTGCAGCTTCACCTGAACTATGTAACTTGACTCTATCTTGGATGGAATACTCCTATATGAAAAGTTCTGCAGATATTTCAATTCGTTTTCAGATCAACAACAAAATTCTTCGCTATATAGATGATACAATCTACATCAACTGTCCAAATTTTATTAATATTGCGAAGGAGATATATTGCGCTGAACTGACTCTTGAAGAATCTGTTCAAGAAAATGGCCATAGATGTCATTTTCTTGATTTGGATATAAAACTTTTACCGACTTTGAGTTTTTCAATTTACAATAAAAGGGATGACTTTAATTTTCACATTGTTTCTCTACCTTATTTTCATTCTAACCTCAAAAGTAAAGTTTGTTTAAACATTCTGTACAGCCAAAGTCTACGGTTTGCACGCGTTTGTTCAAAAGAAAGAGACTTTATTTCAAGGCTCACTTCAATTTTAAAAACAATGCTCCAGCAAAATTACCCTTTAGAGAGGTTGCAAACGACTTTTCGACATTTTGTCAGCCAGTAGCGAATTATTTCCATCCACACCTGACTGAATGTGGAGTGCGTCGGTTACACCGGACGCGCTAGCATTAACGAGTAAGTTGATAGTTGTGTCTGTCATTATTTGAGAAGGTTTTTAGCGAGAATGCCGCGATACAAGGCCCATACATATTTCACTGTATTTATGTACCACGTCAAAAAAGTTCAGAAAAACGTCATCAACCGAACAACAAAATTTCTTTGGACAAATCTCCAAAAATAATGAAAAATGAGAAATCCCTGAGTAACTGAAAAACACAAAAGAAGCTCTGAACATTCACTTCAAATCACATGCTGCCACTCTAAATATTCTCCAACAACTCAACGCGAAGCGCCTGAAAATGATTTGTAATTAATTCTGGTCAAATTTCGGTTCGAGCGCCTAATAGCATTAACTTCATCGGTTAGAGGAGACACTTGTAAATTTTCCGTGGCTGAGACAACATCATCTACGCTAGACGACTCACGCAGGGTGTCTGAATAGAGAGTTTTAATCGGCGAAGCCCTTTGCACCACACGATTGAAAGTTGTAAAACCTCTACCATGGCGCTTAGGGTTGGGCACAGCGGGGGGGGGGGGGGGGTTAGCACGAAACTACCCCTTTTTTGAGCAAAATTAAATTCACCGGGCGCTTGCGCACTAGAACTTTGTCCGGAGCCAGCGAACGATCCCGAATTTTGCTTCACATTCTGCAAAACGATTTTAATAAAATAAAAATTGGTAAAATGTGAAAAGTAAAGAGAAAATAGAAATATTTTTTTAAAAAACCAAAGTCGAGTACTTTTGCGGATTTTTTGGCCTCTTTACGTTTCACTTTTTGCTGCGCAGCCTGATGTTGATAAAGGGGTTCGATTGGCTCTTCGTCGCCGGCTTTAATTTTGCGCCCCAATTCAATGGTTGCGGCTTTGCGCGACTCAAATTCACCCAAAAAAAGCCACAGAGGTTCATCCCTGCTTTTGGCGGGGTCCTCGTTTTTAATCATAACTTTGCCGGTGCCGGTGCAACAGTCTAAACGCCAGTACGCTCGGTGCTCCATGGTGCCAAGGTTAAACAGACTGATGAGAGAGTGCGCGCGTTTGTGCTCCCACCTTTGTTCAGTGGTCAAATCGCGCGACACTGTGATGCGAGCACCTTCATAGCTAAAATCATCCCTTATCGGCTTGCGCAAAACCCAAGTGGCAAGATCGGGGGTCAAAAAAGAAGCGACTATTGTCGTGCCGCGCATTATGATCGTGCCAATGTTGTCAAAGGCAAAGGCGGAGCTGTCAATTCCCTGACCTTCGGTCATAATGTAGCGAACGACACGCAATAGATCGTTCTTCGGAATGCGGCGCGCCACACCGGTGATGTGATAGCACAAATTGAAAGCATTTTGGTTTTGTTCTACGCGTTGCACTCTCAAATGCAAATCTTGAAATGTGGGCTCGGGGGGCTGAAAGGTAATTTAAATAGTCGGAAACAGTAAATTCAAGAGAAATGAGAGACGAACAGAGCTGCCCTAGGGGTGCCTGAACGTCGGACCGAAATGTGCTGCCCTAGGGGTGCCATTTTGGTCTGTTCAAAAAACGATGGGTGGGAGTACCCCCCCCCCCAAAAAAAAAAAAAACCGCCCAGCTTTTTATCTATCCCGGAGGCAAAATTTTGGGCTACTACCCCCTAAACCCCCCCCCCCCCAAATCGCCAAGCTATCTACCTATTTGTAGCGAGTTTTGAGAAACTATACCTCAATTTTCGCTCAAAATCGCTATTTTTCATACCTTTTTATAGATTTTCACTTCCAAAATCATAGTTCTGGTTCCTATTTGCCTATTTTCAGTACTATGTGCTCTTGTATACCCATTTTGAGCTATTTTACACCTACTTTTAGCGATTTTTCTCCCTTTTCTTCCTTCTACACCCCGAAAAGATCTATACATCGAACCACCACAACCCCCCCCAGAAAATTTTACAACTATCCCTCCGGAGGAGTGATTTGCTATCTATCCAACCACTCGGAGGGTCAAAATTCAAGATACCGCCGAGTAACTACAATCCAATCATTTTTATTGCATATTTTGTTGATATTTAGCGTGTGTATTTATCTTCATTGCTAAGTGCGTAGGCAAGCTCATACATTAGCAACGCAAAAGCAGCTAGACATGTAAAAACATATTTGTTTGAGTCTTGAGAAAAGCCGATTTCTAAGCTGCATTTTTGATAAAAATGGCTACTGACCCTATTTGTTTTGGTTTTGTTTTTAAAAATATAGTTTCTAATGAGAGATACCCCCACCATGGATATTTATACTCTGTGATAATGTTCAATCACTAGAGTTGTGAAATGTCCTATTTTTGGCAAATAGTACAGCGTGACAGGCTGTCTAGATTCATCTTTGGACAAGCGTGTAGCCCGCAGGAGTAAATTCAGGCTGTCACTCCATACAAGTTCTTCATGACCATGGGTTTTTACTTGTTGGATTAATTTGCTACATTCTTTTCGTTGGACTAATTGCAACGCAGAGTGCCACGCTGATTCCCTTTCTGCATCTGTGATTGGTCCTGACAAAAACCCCTCGATGATTCTATTGCAGGGATGCACGAGGAATTTAGTGAAACGCTGCACTCTCACAATTGTGTTCAACAATTTTGTTAATTTGCTAAATCTTTCAAGGGCCCCCTATACAAGCACTCATTCAGACACGGCTTGCCCGCTGAGCCATCATACACAATTCTACATGCCGTTGATTTACCTGGTGTTAGAACTGGCTGGTGCGGGAGGTAGTGAGCTTTCACGTCATCTTCGTTCGCTCCCTCGCAGCACTCAATTATCCCTTTTGTTAATTGATCCACAATTACATGTGAATACGTTTGAAATAATTGTGGATCTTTTGAAAACCGCCTCATTAGTGATCTAAATCGTGCTAACGCTTCTGCTTTATTGGATGGCAGATCCTTGACCGAATCCTTGTAGGGCCAGTCAATATAATACCGTTTTTCATTTTGGTTAAATTCGATAGAATTGATAATTAGTTCTTCTGCTATGTCGTCGTCAATCACGTAGGGGTCATCAGTAATTCCTACCGCTTCAAGGCTATGGAATTGATGCAACGTTTCTTTACCTACTGCTATGGCTGATGACCCACATGAGGAGGCTGACATGGCTACTTCATCATAATTTTCGTATTCTGTGCTGTCAGTCGCACCTGCTAACATGAATCCTAGGGTGGAGCTGACAACCAGGAGGCCAGATGGCAACTCAATTCCAGTTGACTGGATATTGAATTTCCAGAAATGATCTTGACCAATTACCATCGCTGGTTGCTGCAATTTGCTACCTGTTAATTTTCCTTTTGTTTCAAATTTTTCGGCAAAAAGTTTATTTGCGTCTCGACCCCAGTGATCATAAATGGCTAATTTATCTTCATCCGACAGTGGGGGTGGTTGGCAATAAGTGGCTAAATCCGGTACCGCCCTCACAGTCATACTTATGTCTTGAGAGCCCAAATGTCCTTGGGGAATTGTTACTTTGACTAATTTCGCTTTAACTTTAATTGGCTGGGGTGTGGCAAACACATTCATTGTGATTACGAAGTCCCCTTCACTAGCTAATTCTAATTCTTCCGCGACAGTACTTTTTATGTAGGAGTACTCACACCCAGTATCAAAAAATAAATTTACGAAATCAGAAGTGATTCCCGTATTTTGATTTAAGAGCATTGTCTGGGCCACTTGCAGGCGAACCACTTTGTGAAAATCTCGCTTACTTGATTTGTGATCCGGGCTTAGCCCTGCTGCTGCAGTCTCGAGACATCTTTCCTGGGTGTTTTCCAGGTGTTCGTTTGATGCTGGGTTGCTGCATGCAAAATTTGCGGTGGTAGTTTCTTCTACAGATGCACTGCTATTTTGGGTGGTTACTTTTTTAGATGCTAACTTGTGCTGGTTGCTATTTCCCTTTCCAAACTGTTGCGGGCATAGGCTAGTGTGATGCTCATCCTGAGCTTTGCAATAGTAGCAGCTCAACCTCGTTCGGCAAACTGCTTTCTTGTGCCCCCATTTTGTGCACCGGATACACGTGTCCGCTTTAGATTTGAGTACTTGCATCCGGGTTGCTACTGTTGAAAATTTGTCACAATCAGGGGTGTAATGTTTGTCCTGGCCACAATATAGGCAATTGTAGCGTTCACCGGGGGTTTTGGACGACCCCCCCTTTTTGCGGGCCTCAAAGGTGCGACCACCCCGTTGTGTGGCTGATGCTCCGGTCGTTATGTGGTGGTCTTCTTCGTCGTGGTCCGCCTCGTGATCCGCGCTAGAATAGGATACGGTGCTCTTACTTGGGTTGGTGCGGTCACGTGAGAATTTGCTATTTGACGTGTTACGTGCTTTGGGATCTACATTACGTTCTACTTGTGACGGCATGCTTTCTAACCTATTTTTTGCTACTTCCGCTAGCGCTTCCGCAAACAGTTTCACCGTCATTTTTGGTGTCCGGTTCGGGTGATCGGGATCGCGGTTGTTACGTCTGAATACTTCTGTCACTGCTAGGAGCTGGTTTGGCGTCAACAAGTTTCGCAAGTGACGTAAAAGCGCCCCCGATTCCACCTGCTCACCTCGCTCTGAGAGTTGTTTCAAAGTGTAAGTTACTTCCCGATTAAATTTCATCAGACTGTCACCGCGATTGCTAGGTGGTTCTAGATTGTAAAATTGATCCCAAATAGCATTGGTGACTTGGGTGGTGTTTCCAAAATTTGATTCTAACAACTCTATCGCGTTTTGGTAGTCTGTGCCATCTACTTTCATTCCTGATAATAATTTTTCAGCATCTCCTTTTAATGCTTGTGACAGGTAAGTAAATTTCAGTGAATCATCTATTTCTTCCCTCTCATGGATTTGCGTTTTGTAAATTTGCCACCATGGTTCCCATTTTGTGGGGTCACCATTATACGGCTGCAAACGAAATTTGTCTAATTTTGCGAGACTTTTACTCTTATTTGCTACGTTTTTGCTAGGTTTAAGGTCAATTTTTGACTCACTGAATTCAGCTAATTCTTTCAATTGCCGCTGCGTGGTAGTCAGATACGACTGTGTTTGGCTATCCCTTTCACGTAATTTGTCCAAAACAACAAATATTCCGGTGTCGCTATATAGTACTTCATCCATTTTAGTCATTTCGTATTGAGCTTGATCCTTTTTTGATTGGCTAGCGTCACTTCTAGATGCTAATTTGATAATTTCTTGCACGGCCTCCGAATATTTATCAGCTGTGGTTTGCAGTGATTCAATTCTAGTTGCTAATTGGTTATGCAGCGTTTGCAACCCCGTCGCGGTTGCTTCCGCTGCCTCATAATTTTGCGCCGCAGTCAAATTTGAATCATGTTTAAAATAGGGTATTTTTTCTTTTAGCACGGTTAAAGCTTGCGTCCGGTACGCATTGATAGTTCTCCGCAGTGGCGTCGTCACAGTGATTTCGCTCATTGCTGCACTGCTATTTTGCGAGTATATTGCTAATTTTTAGATGATGTGCTACTTTTAATTGGAGTCTCTACTCAGGTAACTTAGACAGGACTGTATTTAATTACAATCCTGCCGGCTGCGCCATGTGTTGGGCCATGTATCCCGACAGACACTCTAAAAGTCTGATTTTATGAGTTTTGAATAAACGACCAATTGAATGTTGAAATATTGAGTATCAAATAATTAACCAAGCTAACTTCCACGCTTTAGCATCAGGACATTTTTTAGTAGGTAATTAGCGTGGATTTTACACAAAGAAGATGCGTACCGGGACGAAAATCACACCAGAAAAACGTTGGGGCAGCGAAAAGGTTGGAGGTGTTTTAATTGGTTAGGTGTTGTGTCCAAAAGTTTGAGTCATTGGATGGCCAATTATTTTTCCGTAAAACGCTGATAGGTACTCCGAGGTACCTCCTATAAATACTAATTTCACAAAAAATTTTTGGGATTTTGCCAATTCCTCAATTTATTGGGGAGAGGGTGTAAAAGTCACCCGACGGAACTTATAAAATTGGACACGTGTGAAATTTTGGTATAAATCAGACTAATGAAATAAAAATCATCAAGGCGTAGCGAGTAAAGTAGTCGCGCTCTGACTGCTTGAATATCCCAGACTCTGTAAAAAGCCCTGTAAAATGTCAATTGACATGCAAAGTGTCAAAAGTCATGGAAAATGCCCTGCAAACGTGTTTGACACTTTGCAGGGTATTCTCCATGACTTTTGACACATTGCATGACATTTGACATTTTACAGGGCCTGGGAGTGGCACATGGTGAGTATATTTTACGCGATGTGATTCAAAACGCACAATTTCAATATACGAAGGAGCTATCCATCGTTCACATACAGGCGGCATTTTACAGTTTGAAGCACGCATTGGCGACGCTTAAAGAGCCAAATCAAAAACACACCACAATAAACACAATAGTGCATGAATTCGGGCCACAACACAAGCAAGCAAGTGAAAAATCCAACCTTTAGTAGTGAACCCGATCCATTCCAAATAGCGGCAAAGCTTGCGCGAAATGTAAGTTTTACCACGCGCCGGCAGGCCGACCATCACGATCACGTTGGGCATCTTGATGAGAATGCCAAGTGAAAGCATGACTGACGTAGCATTTAGCATTATCGCCTCTAGACATCAATTTGACAAGTTGCACCGGATCGAGAAAAAATTAGATAGATCAGTCAAGTACTTCTCAACCATGTCAAATGATCCTAGAGCGGTACAAGCATTTGTAGCGGGTATAGGACAAGGAGTGGGAGCATATTTTGAGGGAGTAGGGAAAGAACTAGGCCATATTGTACATGGCACCGCTGAAGGAAGTGCTTCCATACTAGATAAATTACTCACGGGCCCCCTGCAGACGATCCTAAATATCATTATAATTTGCATTGTCGTCGCTATATTTACTTATATCGCATATTTGTATTTACAGTGGCGCACCGTCAGGGGAAAACCGTGGATTCCCAAGTGTGGGTGCAGTCTACAAAGAGTTCGACGCAACGCCCGCTGCACGAAAGATTGGGCCATTGCCAAGACCCGAAATCGGACACTTCCAAATCAAGAAAAAGAAGTAGCAGTCGAGAGCGTCGAAAATATCGAATTAGCAGAAATCGATCACATTCACGTAGCCACTCCCGCTCTCCGCGACGCGCGTCAGAAGAGGTTTTCGACATGGCAGACTACCCGCCAGACCACATCCGAATTACCGTGGACAACGATCCTCCACGACCGAAGCTCGTCGCTGGACAAAATAGAGCCACTGGACGATCTGGAGCCGAAGCTTCAGCTAGTCAAAGTGGGCGAAATAAACAAGTAGCACCAAAGCAAGCCACTAATGTGGCTTTCAATTTCAAAATTAGCCGGGCAACTAAATCTTGTCAAACGTCGCCACCTCCAGCTAAACAAAGACGCAAAAAACGACGTTCCTCTAGTTCATCTTCGTCAGAGTCTTCGTCTTCGAGCTCATCAAGCAAAAGTCGTGACCGACACTCTAAGAAAGGGGAATCGAACAGAGAAATGGCTCCAAAAATAGCATCTGGAAAGCCTGTGAAAATAGCATCTGAAGGATCTGTTCAAGTAGCTGAACATGTCGAGGAGGAGGTTGAACCTATGGAGGAAGATGCCGCACAGAGTGTGACGACTGACGATTTGTTGCCACGTGATTAAAACCATCATAATCACTTCACTTTTGCCTTAATTTTTGTTTTGAAAATTTTAAATATTTAAAATTTTTTTTTGTCTGTCGGGAGTGTGCAGTGCAGTGACATATTTGCGACCGAAATGCGAGCGACATTGTTTCTTTTACCTTTTTTATTCCGACAGTCAAAACATTCCTTATTTTGCTTGCCGCTACTGGTAAAGGTTAACTTGCTCGAGCACCGCGGGTGCGAGAATTTTATTAATCATTCTGCATATTACGCATAAAAGTCTGATTTTATGAGTTTTGAATAAACGACCAATTGAATGTTGAAATATTGAGTATCAAATAATTAACCAAGCTAACTTCCACGCTTTAGCATCAGGACATTTTTTAGTAGGTAATTAGCGTGGATTTTACACAAAGAAGATGCGTACCGGGACGAAAATCACACCAGAAAAACGTTGGGGCAGCGAAAAGGTTGGAGGTGTTTTAATTGGTTAGGTGTTGTGTCCAAAAGTTTGAGTCATTGGATGGCCAATTATTTTTCCGTAAAACGCTGATAGGTACTCCGAGGTACCTCCTATAAATACTAATTTCACAAAAAATTTTTGGGATTTTGCCAATTCCTCAATTTATTGGGGAGAGGGTGTAAAAGTCACCCGACGGAACTTATAAAATTGGACACGTGTGAAATTTTGGTATAAATCAGACTAATGAAATAAAAATCATCAAGGCGTAGCGAGTAAAGTAGTCGCGCTCTGACTGCTTGAATATCCCAGACTCTGTAAAAAGCCCTGTAAAATGTCAATTGACATGCAAAGTGTCAAAAGTCATGGAAAATGCCCTGCAAACGTGTTTGACACTTTGCAGGGTATTCTCCATGACTTTTGACACATTGCATGACATTTGACATTTTACAGGGCCTGGGAGTGGCACATGGTGAGTATATTTTACGCGATGTGATTCAAAACGCACAATTTCAATATACGAAGGAGCTATCCATCGTTCACATACAGGCGGCATTTTACAGTTTGAAGCACGCATTGGCGACGCTTAAAGAGCCAAATCAAAAACACACCACAATAAACACAATAGTGCATGAATTCGGGCCACAACACAAGCAAGCAAGTGAAAAATCCAACCTTTAGTAGTGAACCCGATCCATTCCAAATAGCGGCAAAGCTTGCGCGAAATGTAAGTTTTACCACGCGCCGGCAGGCCGACCATCACGATCACGTTGGGCATCTTGATGAGCGACCGGCACGCCTCTGGGATGGTTGGAGAAACGAGCAAACTACATAGTTGTCAAGTTGAATCGATTCAAAAGTCTAGTCGGGTGCCAGACCCAGACAACTAGTTTGCCATTTTACTGGGCATTTTACATGACTTTCGACACTTTGCATGACATTCGACATATTACATGGTGGCGGTCCCAAGCCCTGTAAAGTGAAGTTTCGAATGTCATGTAAAATTTCAACCAAAACAACAACAAAAACGGCGTTTTATACTTATTGTCAGTACTTTTCTATTGCATACGGCGCGTGGCTTGGGTCAACGAGTGTGCAACATACGTTATTATGCGGCTTAAGCGGATTAACGTGACGTTTGTATAGATAAATAAAGGCAAATAAATGATCGAGTGCGTGATTACATGCGACACGCGTCCTGATAAAACTACGCAAAGTCTTTACCTGCATATGAATGACAGTCAGTTGCAAATAAAGTTTCGAAAGTCTGCAAATCATTTATAATTCCCCCGCTCACGGCTGAAAAGTTCATTTGTAACATAACAATAAAACACCGAATTGTATTATATTTTACTCAACATGTGAATTGCGCTTTTTGTGCTAATAGCGTCTGTTGCACACTCATTTACCCAAGCCACGCGCGCCGTATGCAATAGAAAAGTACTGACAATAAGTATAGTGAACCACAAAAACGATTTTATTACTGAACTTTTCATGAAAATTGACAGCTTACTTTCAATTTTCATGACAATTGACACTTATATGACAATTGACAGTCTACTTTGCACTTTACAGGGTCTGGGAGTGGCACCCAATCACACTCACGCGGTGATATGAACGCAGCGGACTGATTTGTTGTGTAGGGCATGAGTTTGTCGCGACCCATGATCTTCGTGTCGCGTTCTGGCGCCTTGCCAGTCTCGTCGTTTGCGTTGCATGCATTTTGGTCGGGCCCACACGTTTTGCATTTGCCAGACCCGCTGTCCTTGCGGATTTCTGGCACCACAGCGTCGCTCATACTCGGGATATACTAGCACAGAGACCAAGACATGTTTACGGCCCGGCCACAAATTTTTTCTTTTTTATAATTTTGTCCCGTGTTTATTTGGAAGAGATACCCCAGCGAACTTGGCAGCCGGCCAAAATTTCGAAATCGCTATGAATATTTAATAAAATACGCCAAAACTAGCTAAAAAGGGTATATAACCATGTATATGTACATAGACGAAATTAGCGACTATGAAGGTGAAAATTTGGAAAAAAATTGAGCACATTTTAACGATTATGAGCAGAAGTTGGAAAAAAATCGCTTAAAGTACGCAACCAGTAACTTGAACATAAGCCGAGTTCACATACGTGACCCGATCCTTTTATTTCATAATCGTATTATCTCCCGTGCTTTCTATAGTTTGCCAGAATCTAGAGGCAGTTGAACGAGGTCGAAAAATCCCGACACGTTTTTTGGCAGCCTCATCCATTGTATTATATATTATAAATGTTACGCAACCACTTACAATACAATGTGGTTCTTACTGAATGGTGTCTGACATTCGTTCTCACCCAGTTGTACGAATGTTCGAAAACTTACGTTCTGAGGGTGACGCGCTACGTTCATTGTAATTAGATATCTATAGCGCGCTTTTTATCTCATAAAAAGCCACCTTTTAAGGTTTTGTCTGGAGTCCCGAAAATATATCCGGTGAAACAGG
This sequence comes from Sphaerolaimus hirsutus, assembly GCA_964036195.1. Lineage (NCBI taxonomy): Eukaryota > Metazoa > Nematoda > Chromadorea > Monhysterida > Sphaerolaimidae > Sphaerolaimus > Sphaerolaimus hirsutus. The sequence goes on from OZ038456.1 coordinate 23,319,511, forward strand.
CTAAACATGTAGAAAAACATGCAGTTATGACGTCAGTCAAACCTAACTACCACAGTAGTTTCCTTGCGAAACGAGTGTCGGATCCAAATAATTCGCCCAATGTCCCTCTCATGACTCAGTGACTCAGTGTCACCAAAAGTCCCAGGAAAATGTCCTCCAGCAGCAGCAATTACACAATTCTAGTGTTCAGTGTTTCCGTGCGGCGACAGGAAACTGGCGACGCTGAAGGAGTTCGCAAATGGACTGATGAAGTTCGCAGTTCGATAGTTCGCGAGGCGACAGCTGAGTTCTCCTATGGTTTGGATGGAACTGGCAGCCGCGGCATAGCGTCGCTCATTTCTGGACACGTGCAGGCCGTTGGTTCTTTTTTGGGCAGCTTGTGGATTTGGCAGGAGGTTTACAGGTCGTAGATTATAAATCCTACACTGTAAACAACTGTAAATATAAGTGAGGCTCGACAGTTTGTAGTGTTTTGAAATTTTCAATTACATAAACATGTCATCGTGTTTATACTCCTTCCTTGCTGCAGGTGGAGCACGACCTTGGCGAAAACTTTGGCCCCGGCCGCGTCACATTTGTGGATGAAGACAAAGACTGTGTTCTGCTGGACAACTATGATTCATACAGGTGAGCGAAATGTTTGTTCACATTGAGCGGTTGAACTGACTGACTAAAGGGGGCTAACTGACTTTTTTTGAGGGGGCTCTTAACGAGGGTATGGGTGATCTAGTGGGCTGAAATTTTGCACGTTCGTTGAGAAGTTTATAGTTTTTTTTGATGCCCCATCATCATGAATAATGATTCGAAACAAAAGCTTTTTGAACGCGGTTCACGTTGCATCTGATATTGCACACTTTTGCAGACAAATTGTAAAATAGTCACTGGGTGGATACAAAATTATTGGCTTTTGATTTGGAGCCCTTTCATTAAAAAATAAATTGTTTCCCAAATTACACATCTTGTCATTTATTTCATTTTGCCAACTTTCCATCCAGGGAAGCCGCAAAAGTGCTGATCGCTTCAGCACCCGAGTATTCGCTGCAGTTCATGTACGACATGACTCAGTTGCCGATCAAACGCACACTGCGCTCGCCTGAGCGCCAGCCATGCACCGTTCCAACGGAAGAGAGCCAGGTTCTTTTTGATATCAATTTTTTATTACAGGTTCTTATTAGGGTTCAAGCCCTGTTTATTCCCGATCCCGAACCCTGTTTATTTTCGGGATTCTGCTGTCCCGAAGCCATATATTTTTTAAAATTTTCGATATTGATATTCGATATTTGATATAAAAAATGGTCGATATTCGATACGATATATCGTTTGAACCCTAGCGGTGTTAGAATCTGGCAACACTTAACTGAACACAGGTCATTACAAACATCGAATCGCCACAAGCCGGGCAGCAGCAAGGCTCCGCACTGGGTACAATTGTGTCTGCCGCATCGAGCATTGGATCCCGACTTATGGGTGCGGGCGGGTCGCGTCAGAGCACTCCTGTGGCAGACGATACAAATACAGCTGTAAGTTGAGGCGCTGTGTTTCAGGGTCAGGGCCTTGTGAATTTGGAACCCTGCGGGGGATCTGATAGACTGTAAATCTCTCCTGCGGTGGGAAGCTGAAAAAAAGGTGAAAAATAACGGAGGGGAAAATCGGGTAAGCCCTCTCCCCCTACCAGACCTATGCGCTGGATGGATGCAAAAACTCGTCAATTTTGCGTATGGCAGTTATGCTATAAATGATCCCATCGTAGGTTTAGCGTAAAGAACTCCGCTCCAAACCCAAGCTATCTATTTACCCCGATCAGGTATTTTGGAATCTATCCCTCTGTAGCGCTTCCAGGTATCCATCGTATATATCCATTCAGAGGTTCGAAATTTACTCAACCCTTTGATGTCATCTTGTAAAAAATCATGCCATTTTATGATCATTTGACTTTCTGCGTTTCAGCGTGCAATCATTCCCCCAGTAAGATTTTTATTCCCTTTCCAGGCTGAAAAAGAGAAACTCGAACGTGAACGCGACGCTTTAAAAAAGGTGGCCGACGCAGTTCAAACCTTCCTTCGGCCGGAAAATGCGCAGGGAGCGTCGATTGAGGAAACGCAGCAGATTTGCGACAATCCTGACGAACTGGTCGATGCATTCAATCAGCGTGTAGCGCAGGTAATTTAGCTTGCATACTCTGTACACTGCTGCAATGCTACTATTGGTTCACGCTGGAAAATTGATCGCGATCTGGTGCCAGTCCCAAGCTCTGTAAAGTGTTAAGTCAAGTGTCAAATAGGGATGGCCAGCGCTTTTTTTCAAGCGCTTTTTTTTAAAAAAACGCCGCTTTTTTTTAAAAAAAAGCGCAAGGGTCCCAGCGCTTTTTTTAAAAAAAAGCGCTGGCAAAATTTTTTGTACCTATGCACTAGGTATTTTGCAATTTTTTGGCGCGTGAGCGCGCAATTCCGCATGCAAATTGCCATTGGTGGTTGTTTTCATTGGTATTGTGGCATTTTTAGTACCATTGCTTCTATTCCTGCATGGTATCATGTAATAATAAGTTGTGATATGTCAGTCAAGTATATAATATCCAGCCAATGTGCTTCAACACTACAGTGTGAAACATCAGTGTCATGTAATAGCCTTCTCTTATAGCCATATTTAACAACTAGCCCATGCTCAACTTCACTAGAAGTCACGAAACATTCACAAACGGCGATATACATAACAAGTCAACATAAAATTGGATTTTTTCAGCAGAAATCAGGACTTTTAATGCTATCTCATGATTACACAGCCATTCTATGACTATATATCATCACAAGTACTACCACTTGTCTGATATACCTGTATATATTGGCTCAGAACCAGATTTGGGAGCTTTTTAGGTAATGTCGTGACATTTTTTGAAAAAAAGCGAAAAAAGCGCGTTTTTTAAAAAAAAAGCGCTTTTTTTTAAAAAAAAGCGGGGTCGTTAA
>OZ038456.1:23322670-23452022 GCA_964036195.1 Sphaerolaimus hirsutus
AAACACCTCGCTACATTTTCCTCACTACTAATTTTCTTCCCGGTTCAAATATTAGTGACTCCTTAAAATTTTGCTTCGCGTTTTCTCAATGTGGGCCGGGGTATTTCCGAGCAGTAAATTTAAAAACAATGCTTCAGCTTCCTCTTTCATGTGGAATTGTTTTTCCTGATCACATTTTTCAGCGTTAGAAAGTTATCCGATAAAAATTCGGTCGGGTGCGTTCCGCGGTACAAAACAGTACAAAACGAAACGTCATTATCTTATTTATTAACAGTAAAAATGCCGTTGAAGTGGCTTTTGGCACTTCGCCATGAGCCTGTTCTGTATTTCAGCCGAAAAACGGCCTTGAAAGACATGATTTCAGTCAGTTTATGAGTCGTGTCCACGTGTGAGTGATCACCCCAAAGTTGTATAAAAAAACTGTGGGCCGTTTACTCGGCCCTCAGCTGATTTCATGGGGGGTCACCTATATGAACTTTTAAACAAATGTTGGGGCTTACTTTTGTATGTGCTGAAGTTTGCCTTTGAGCTACAGTTCGCCCGCGGCACATTACGAAATCAAAATTTTCGAAGTGTCTACGTGTGGGTGATCAGAGGTGTACATTGGTAAGCGTACTGGTAATTCTCTATAAAATACAGCGAGTGGGGTGCCAGTCTCTCTATATGTACATGTATAAACATACATACAGGGACGTATCCAGGATTTTGAGCGGGGGGGGGGGCTGCTTGTTTACGGGGGCCGGCGAACGGGGGGTGCTCAGCCCCCCCCCCCCCTAAATTGTTTCTCTATATAGGTACGCAAAGGCGTTTTGGCGCTAGTGCCATACAAAAGCGCCACGCCATGGCGCTATTGGCGTTGGCGCCAGCTCCGGGAACCGCTTTATATGTATGTAATTATTGCATACATATACAGCGAAAAGTCGCAAATATGTGTTCATTTCTAAGGATAGTGGTTTAAAGGGACTATCCAATGCATGGGGAAGAAATTGCGCGCTTGCGCGCATAATTTTTAAGAAACATCAAAAATTATATAGGAAAAGTCGCATTTTCTGGGACCTTTTAGGTCTCACCCCGGGAAGGGGGGGGGGGGCTGCAGCCCCCTCCGCCCCCCCCCCTGGATACGTCCTTGCATACATATCAGAGATTTTTGGCACCAATGCCAATGGCGCCAGCGCCATGATGCCATTTCGTCACCATGTAGGTAAACTTTAGGGTGGGTGGCTGAATCCCCCTCCCGTACACCAGGCTCAGTAAACAAACATACACCGTGCTCAAAAATCCTGGATATGTACCTGGCCCCCGAAGCAAGGGGTCTACATGCACACTGGGTTTACATGCACACCAAGTTTTGGCTGTCTGGGGCACCTATGCTAACGCCAATGGCGCCATGGCGTGGTGCCTATGAATGGCGCGAGCGCCATGACACCATTCCGCACTACAGGGGCAAAATTGTAGGGGGAGGTTGTTTTATGTTGTTTTTCCTTTTTTCCGCTTATTATTTTCTTATTCCCGATTTTTTCATTACCCGATACCCGACTTTTTCATTACCCGGAACCGAAATTTTTGATAATTTGGAACCGAAAGAACCGAACCGGAACCGAACTTAAGAACCGAACCGAGAACCGGAACCGAAAATTTTGAGGAACCGAGAACCGAACCGAAATTTTTTAGAACCGAGAACCGAGAACCGGAACCGAAAATTTTGAAATTCCCAACCCTAATTGTGGGTGAAACATTTCGGGCATATATTGCAAGGACGCGTTTTCACTAGGGATAGCTGAAAAAGATTTTTTGAAACGACAGGTATTTTTTTAAAAGAACGTTTTTTTCAAAAACAGGGGTTTAACAAAAAAAATAAAACCGTGTTTTTCTCAAAAGCTCCCAGATATGGTCATGAGTCAACAGATACAGGTAAATCAGACAGGTGACAGTACTTTGTGATGTTATATATAGCCATAGAATGGCTTTAGAGCCATGGGATATAATTATAAGTGGTGATTTCTGTCAAAAATATATGTTTTATGTGGACTTATTATGGATATCACCTTTTGTCGAACATTCGTGACTTCGTGACAAGTGATGTTGGGTGTGGAAAAGTGTCTTAATAAGGATATAAGAGCAGGCTTACACATTGGCAGTGGTGTTTCACACTGTACACATATGTGGGGCACAATGGCTGTATATTATGTACTACACTAGCGCATCGTGGCAGATTATGACATAATAGCACAAACAATTAACAAATGGAACCTTTTACACTAAAAATGCTCCAAAACCAAAACCACCACAAATGGTAAAGTGCGGGTGAAATTGCGCGCTTGCGTGCAAAAAAATTGCAAAATACCTAGTGCTTAGTACTAAAGTGTTTAAAAACGGTTTCGATGGTCGTTTTTTATAAAATAAAACGTTTTTATTTTAAAAAACCTTGGCCATCCACTAGTTTTCACATCAACTTGAAACACATTCTTTGATCCGGGTTGTATGGATGTGCAGCTGGGTTTCCGGACCACGATTGACAGTGCGAAATTTGTGATGAAATAAAACCCCAGAGCAGGGCCGTGATATTGTACCGTCAGGACTAGTGATGTGAAAAGCGCCAGAACTTTGGCGCCAAGCGCCATGGCACTTTTACATAACTAGCCAGGACTCATCTGCCAATATAACCAGGTTTCAAAGTGAGACACTCGCAAAATGATCCCCCTCAAACCTGTGGCCGCTGGAACAAGTGGCCCAATGCATCGATGTTGCTTTCAAAGTTTTTCTTTTGAGAACCGTTAAGTGCCAGTTGGCGCCACAGCCTCGGCTCGGAGTACACGAAGGTGCGCAGCCGCGAGCACAAGGGCGCCACCAGCGCGCACAGCTGTTGGGGGGCGGGGCACGCGTACAGCAGAATCGCCTCCAGCACGTGCGGCACGTCCGTGGGCTCCTCCAGCAGCTGCGGGTGGCACAGCACTGTATCCCGTGGAAACACAAACGCCTAAAGCAGCGTCGTTTACACGCTTTCATGTGCTGACAGAAAAGATTGGTGAAAAAATTCCATAATTCTGGAATTACGTCCCATATCTGCAACCAAAGGCGGTGAAGTGTGCTCACTAGTTAAGTGTACACACATGCCAATTTGCAGATAATTTGAGCATGTAGTCCAAGAATTATAGGCATTTGAAAATGAATTTTGATTGTCGGTTCGGTTTTCGTTTTGAAAACGAACCGACAACTGAAATTCATCTTCAAATGCTCAAGTCTTGAACGACAGGCCCAAATTATATGCAAATTGGCATGTGTGTAAACTTAACTAGTAAGTATACTGAAGCTTTTCCCGTAGATACAGAACGTTATTCCAGAATTATGGAACTTTCTCGCTTGACTTTTTTGTCGGCAGATGAAACCGTGTAAACGACCCTTGAATAAATAATGATTAACCGGGCTCTTCGCATGCACAGTCGTTAAAATGTATTTACACTTACTCGAAAAATACATTTACTCGATTACTTTGTAAATGCGTTTACATGTGCTTTAAACAAAGTACCGGACTGGGGTGTACGCGTACATTTGAAACATACACATTTACAGAATTTCTTCGAAATGCCCCCAGGGGGGGGGGGGGGTGATTCTAGTGATGTTAAAGGCACCGGGTAAAATGGCACCGCACCGCACCGGCACCTTTGCCAACGCATGAAAAGGGCACCTGGCACCCTGGGGCACCGGCCAGAAAATAGCACCGCACCGCACCGGCACCGGTGCCATTCGGAAAAAATGGCACCGGCACCGAAGGGCACCGGCGGGTTGCCGGTGCTAGCACCGAAAGGCACCGCACCGGGCTGGAATTTCAGAAGTAAATATCAGGCAGTTTCTCAGTGGCAACACCTTCGGAAGTGCATATATCCATGAATTTTCAACCGATTTTGATGGTTGAGCACTTAAAATGATCAGAATAATGTGGCGATCACTTTTATCAAGCAGTTACAATGAATACAAATGAACGATTAAATATTTAACACACTACAATGCCCATAGCCACTATTGTCTACTGATCGGAGTCGTTGCTGTACAGAGAATGGAACAATTGCTGTCATAAACTGACAACAAATTTTGAGCAAAAAAGTAGGAGAAATATCAAATATAAAAATGATTTTAAATTCGACAAAATTTTAGATTCGCTCATCATATCACGTATAGGATATAATGGATTTCACAGTAGGTATATTTATTTGATGGGATGTTTACAACATACGCAAAAAACGGTTGGGTAAATATATCGCTGTTTTTTTTATAAATATGAATAAGCACATACTATGGACAAAATTGCACAGCACATGAAGACTTGGCCGGTGCCTTTTCCGGTGCCTTTTACTTTGGCCCTGGTGCTAGCACCTTTGGCACCGGCAAAAAAATGGCACCGCACCGCACCGGCACCGGTGCTATTCTGAAAAATATGGCACTGGCACCGGCATGGCACCTCTGAAGATTGCAATGGCACCGCACCAGCACCGGTGCTGGTGCCCTTCAGTGCCCAGCACCGGGGCACCGGTGCCCCGGTGCCTTTACATCACTAATTGTCACAGAGAGAGGATTTGACGGGGGTAAAACGAGGGGGATATTTCGAGGGGCCTTATTTTTTGCCAGAATTTTTTTTAACTCCCAGTACTAATTTGTTGTTTGTAACATATGCAGACATAGGAAAATGCAGCAATAACCACCATGCATAAGAGTCTATAGATTTGTATAGACCCTGTTTTTGACCCTCCGAGTGGTTGGATAAATAGCAAATCGCTCCTCCGGAGGGATAGATAGCTGAAAAATTTTCTGGGAGAGGGTGGGGGGTGGGGGGGGGGTTTGGGGAGGTTTGTGGTGGTTCGATATATAGGCTTTTTCGGGGCATAGAAGGAGGAAAAGGGCAAAAAATCGCTAAAAGTAGGTGTAAAATAGCTCAAAATAAGTATACAAGAGCATATAGTACTTAAAATAGCTGAAAATAGGCAGTTAGACGCATGAACTAGTGATTTTGGAGGTGAAAATCTATATATAGGTATGAAAAATAGCGATTTTGAGCGAAAATTGGGGTATAGTTGCTGAAAAATCGCTCCAGATAGGTAGATAGCTGGGCGATTTGGGGGGGGGGGTTAGGGGGTAGTAGCCCCAGTGGCGTAGCCAGGATTTTTGAGCGGGGGGGGGGGCGGATTGTTTACGGAGCCTCGCGAACGGGGGGGGGGGGGCGGCGCCCCCCCCCCCTAAAATTTGACCTATGTAGTAGGGGAATGGCGCCATGGCGCTGGCGCCATTCGTAGGCGCCGCGCCATGGCGCCATTGGCGTTGGCATAGGCGCCACAGACCGCTGTATATGTATGTATTTTACATGTATACAGCGAAAATGAACATTTGAGTGCATTTTCAACGAGCTTGAGGCCGTTGCGACCTGCAAAGAGAAAATGCCTTTGGTGTTACGCTTTATTGCGCGCCTGCGCGAAAAATTTTTGAAAAATGGCCTCAAAATCGTTGCACCAGAACACATTTCACGACATTTCTCACGTCTCACCCCCCGGGAAGGGGGGGGGGCGGCCGCCCCCCCCCCCCCGCCCCCCCCCCCCCTGGCTACGCCACTGAGTAGCCCAAAATTTTGCCTCCAGGATAGATAGATAGCTGAGCGGCCTCCGGGATAGATAGATAGCTGGGCGGTTTGGGGGGGGGGGGAACCCCCCCCCCATTCAAGACACCTGCCTAGCACAGACATTGTTTTTAACGTGTGTTCTGTGCAGTGGCGTAGCCAGGGGGCGGGGGGGGGCGCCCCCCTCCTACCCGGGCGGGACAGAAAAGATGCCAAAAATGGCAGATTCTAAAGTGATTTTGTAGGTGATTTGAAAAAATTTGCGCACAAACGCGCATTTACGCACGTTAGAACCTGTCTTAAACTATGTACGTTTCCGGAGTGTTAAAACCGGTACAAATTACAAAATGCGGTGCCAATTATCATAATTTTAGGTATATATATAAATATATATATATATATAAGTCTTACATAGTAAACATTGGCGCCATTCCCAACGCCAATCACGCCATGGCGCGGCGCCCACGAATGGCGCCAGCGCCATAACTCCTTTCCGCTGCTATGGGGGTCAAATTTTAGGCATCTGGACATTTTGACACAGGTCATTTTGACACTGCATATGTTGCCACAGATGACTCGTCACAGGACCCACTTTGACACAAGACCATATTGACACATGGCCATTTTGACACAGACATAATTTGCCACTTGACCATCTTGTCACAGAACACTTTACATTCATCATGCATTGTTTATTCTCTTAAAACTGATTTTGTCATCATTTCATTTTTATTGCACTTGAAACTGCAAACAATGTGAAATAACTGACAGAATACAAACATAAATACATAAGTAACGAAATGAATGGATAAATGAGTGTGTACAGATACACCTTGTTATGGACACAAGAGATGGATTGTGCATATGGAGTTGCTGCCAAAGTGAGCCATGCCACGCTTCGTCAAAATCCGTCCACTTATAAGTCAATGATGCATATCGCAAACAGCAAAAATATTACACCAGACGCGATATTGTGGTATTTATCGTTGACTGCAATGGGATTAATTGCACCACAAAACGTCTGTTACATCAAAGGGTTTGCCGCGCTCAAACCCACAAAAAATTTAAAAACAATTAGTGCTGCAACTAACTTACATTTTGCATGAGGCCTGCATTGTTTGCACATGGATGGTGCATGTGTTTGTGTGCAAGAAGCAGTATTCCGTTTGTGACAAGATGGTACATGTGACTTATTTTATGTGTGTCGTTCTGGACATGTGTCCAGTCATCCCCGTGTCAGGTTGTCTCTTGTGTCAAAATGGCTGTGTCAAAGTGTCCTGTGTCAAAGTGTCCTGTGTCAAGTTTTCTTGTGGCAATTCATACACCAACCCAAAATTTAGGGGGGCGCTACCCCCCCCCCCCCGTTCGCCGGACTCCGTATTAGGGTTCAAACGGGATCCCGATCCCTATCCCGGATCCCGTGAAAGTCCGGGATTTTGCAGTCCCGATCCCGATCCTGAAAATTTTCAAATCCCGATCCCGAGAAACTCTCAAGTCCGGGATCCCGATCCCGGAAAAATTAGTGAAATTATGAAAAGTGAAAAAATGATGTTTTTGCATGCAAAAATGTGAACGAAAACCCCCCAGCGTCCATTTTATACCACTTTTCTGGCATCCAACAGTGTTTTGAGACCTTTATGAACAACTGTGAATGCCAGAACATTGGCCAAAATCTCTTTTCCAAGACCCCAATCCCGATCCCGAAAAAATGATAATCCCGAACCCGATCCCGATCCCGTGACCCCAATCCCGGCCAATCCCGATCCCGAAATCTCAAAAAAACAATCCCGATCCCGATAAGTCAATCCCGTTTGAACCCTACTCCGTTTGAAATCCAGGCTACGCCACTGGTTCTATGTTTCCCGGATCACAAACCGCAGCTTTTGTTATTTACGTAAACTGGTGGAAAATATAAACGGGAAAATCACTTAATTGTACTTTACAAATCCCACATGCAAGCTGTTAGACTTTCATCTTGTGTGAGGGTGCCCCCAAGTATTTACTATATATACCCTTGGGGACACCCCCCTCAGGCCACCCTTGATGCAGAAAATTTTTTTTTCATGTTTTTTTTCTGGCAAATATAAATGGAACTTCCATACAAATTTTTGTTCCTGATGAAACAAAAATTATTGATAAATTTTTTTCTGGACATCTGAGACCAAAAAGTTTTTTTGACATTGGTAGATTGTAATCATGTGCAACTTTTCTACCCAGTCAGAACCCCCAGAAGCCCCACACAATGGTGGCGTTGTTGATCAAACATGAAATTTTTTTTGGAGAAAAACGTAGGTTTGAAAAAGTGAACAATCCACTATCCCAAGCTATTCATGGAGCACATGGGGGCCAGAATTGGCTTGTTTGGTGTCAGGGGCAACATATGGCTGCTCCTGGGCTCCATTTTTGCATTCAAGTATTTTTTATAGCCAATGATAAAAATGGCCCTGTGTAGAGGGGGCACTCGCCTGACAGTGTGTCTGGCGCCTGCAGTGTCTTGACACAAATGACAAAATACTTGTGCCCATCCAATGTGGACACTAATTATTTGATAAAAACCTATAGGGGCCAATGGGCAATGTGCCCTGTATCTAGTGTGACTGGGATAAACAAATGAAGAGGTCATGCCCAGAAAATTGAAAATCAGTTTTTCAATCACAACCACAATTTTGATAATCACAGAGTTTAAAATCATTGTTGTTATGTTTTTGTGGTCCATGCCTGCTTGCTGGGAGCAAGTTCTGTGGGTGTGAGTGGACCAGGGGCCAAATTATACTCCCAACTTACCAGCAGTCAAAATATGGCTGTGGGAAAGCTATAAGTAATTTTTATTTTATTTGAAAAGGACCCAACACAAGTGCATTCATTGCTTGTGTTGGCAACACACAAAAAAATCGGCTGTGCACTTTACTGCAGCTGTATTTTGTGTGTTTTTTGAAAATTCCCATTTATATTTGCCGGGATAAAATTTGGAAAAAAACATTCATCAATCTGTAGCAGCAGAACAGGGGGGTGCCAGGGGGTGCCACTTGGCATATATGTAGGCAAATGTATTGGGCAGCCCCACATCAAATGGCAGCCATATTGGGCTGCACGTTTCCCTGTGAGATAGTTATGAAAAATGAGGTACCTGATTTCCCATTTATATTTGCCACCCGTTTACTCTATACACTAAATTTGGGGGGTATTTCGAGGTGAGTTTCCAAATTCATTGTGTCCATGTTGAGGGGGTATTTCGAGGAAATACACTTTGAACATACTTTGAACATGTACATATACAATGAAAAAAAGTTACTGTAATTTTAACATCTATGTTTATGTAAATATTAAACCATTTGAGCAGTTGAGTTTGCATGGCATATGCGATTTGGACACCGGGCTTGTTTCTCGTAAATAAACACTGCGCTCTGTAGATTTGCTAGACAGCAATAAGGCGATATAAAAAGTCTACAGGCCACTCGCTCACTTCACCAAACCCAACGATAATTGTAACCCAAAAATGCCACACAAAACTTATTGTATACAGAGCAGCAGAGCCGTACAAAACTTAGCACCACATACAAAGCCGTACAGCACCACAGAATTCACCCACAAACAACTGGGTACAAGCAACATAAAACGCATAGACCAGTGACAGAAATGTGCAGGGTAACTGACCCTGAGCAGGCGACTTTGCCCTGCGTCGGGCACGGCCGGGTCCATCGCAGCAGCTGCTTGGGTGAGTGGCGGTCTGCATGTGCAGCGGGTTACATGAGCACTGGGTTACATGTGTACCGGCACGTGGGCGGCACTAGTGGTGGAAAAGCGTCATTTGAGAAAAGGGCGAAAGGGCGGTAGGACAAAAATCTGTCGTCTCCAGCAATGTTCAGTCAAAATCGAATCTTGCCCCCCCCCACTCAAATTTTATCGCTCTTGTATGTGTTCACCCTGAAAGCACATTTGTGGCCATCTGTTAGAACTGGCAGCCAGGCGCCAAGGTCGCCACTGAAAAATGGTGTCAAGCGCCAATGGCGCCATTCCATCACTAGTCGATAAACACTTGGCCGAAGGCACACGCGAACAAAATACGCAAACTATAAAATACACGATAAATAGAACGAAATAACGCCATCGAGAGAGGCCCAAGCAAACATTGAAGGTAACTTTACATAACGCATAATTGTTTGATTCTATATTTTTATCATTACGTAATTTTATTGCAGAATTGTACAAGATATAAATACAAAGATGAAAAAATACAAAAATGGAATTACAGAATATTGTCACAAAATCAGAATTACAGTACATTGTATAGATAAGAACAGATTCCGAGTAACAATCCATTGACATGGAAACAATTATTGACAGATCAGTCAAGAGGGAAAGTTATTCTGCTCTTATTTTTATCAACGTCTGAATTCCTGATTCATCATATTTATGCATCCAGCATCCCGGCAAAAGATTTTGCAAATTAACCTGAAAAATGTGCAATTCAAATAGTGGAATATAGCTTTTTTTTTACGCAAAGCTATTTTTTTCAAAAATAGCAATTTTAACAAATCAAACAGATTCAGGACATCAAATGCTTTTGCTAGTAAAAATTTTGCGACCATTCACCGAGCAATTTGTGAGAGTTTGCAGTTACACAGAAAAACGTGGAGACAATTCAGAGTGAAAATAAAAATGTGCGTAAAGGTATCCCACCGAATATCGACCGTCTTCACGTCAAATATTGACATTTACTTTTTTGTATTTACAATACTAGAGTAATATCTTCCAAATCTACCTGCATCAACACGACATTATTTCGAAAGAAAAATCCGCTCATTTTGAAAAAAACCAACGTTTTCTCCTCAGCGCGAACGCATTTTTCCGCAATCAGGCAGACATGCAACTCGCAATGATTCCCAGCCTCTTGTGCCAACTGGCCCACGGTGATTTCGCCCAGTGCCAATTCGTCCCACGTGCAGCTGCATTTCCTGCATTTTTGCACGTAAATATTATTCCGTGTTCTAAGTGACGCCGCTACTGTGCAAACTTTGCCGAACCGTACCGCAAAATTTCACGTTCACCATAACATTTACCGGCTCACCAACTGTCTGAGGCTACAATGATTGTGGGGATCATCTACCGAATTTCCTCGAAATACCCACAGGGGGTTTATTTTTCAGAGTGAGAATTTTGACGGGGTATTTAGGGTTCAAACGGGATTGACTTTTCGGGATCGGGATCGGGATTCACTTTTTGAGATTTCGGGATCGGGATCGGGATTGGGGTTTCGGGATCGGGATCGGGATTGGTTTTTTGAGATTTCGGGATCGGGATCGGGATCGGGATCGGGATTGGCCGGGATTGGGGTCACGGGATCGGGATCGGGATTGGGATTGGCATTTTTCCGGGATCGGGATTGGGTTCTCTTCTAGGAATAGAGATTTTGGCCATTTTTCTGGCATTCACAGTTGTTCATAAAGGTCTCAAAACACTGTTGGATGCCAGAAAAGTGGCATAAAATTGACGCTGGGGGTTTGCATGCACATTTTTGCATGCAAAAACGTCATTATTTCACTTTTTATAATTTCCACTAATTTTTCCGGGATCGGGATCCCGGACTTGGGAGTTTCTCGGGATCGGGATCGGGATTGGTATTTTTGGATTTCGGGATCGGGATCGGGATTGGGGTTTCGGGATCGGAATCGGGATCGGGACTGGTAAATCCCGGAATTTCACGGGATCCGGGATCGGGATCGGGATCCCGTTTGAACCCTATTGGGGGGGGGGTATTTCGAGGGAGGGGGTTAGAAATTCATAGTGCTTATTTTGAGGGGGGGGGTATTTCGAGGAAACACGGTAGTACCCTACTAAAAACATAAGCAACCGTAGGGATGGCAGAGTTTTTACGGTTTTAAAACAACGTTTTTTTAAAGAAGCGTAGCATCGGAGCCTTTTTTTCAAACGGGAGCGGTGAAATCAATATTTGTTGTTTTTTGAAAAAAAACCTTTTTTAACGGCCCGGTAGAGTTTTAGAAAAGTGCATTTTAACGGCTGAAATGCAAGCCATGCCACAAACCATGTGTCAACACTCAACGAAAAACGAACATTCAACAAAAAGAAGCCATCAGAAAACTGGAATATAAAATTTATACCACCAACACCATAAACAGGGAAAGTGTTTCAGGGGTTTAGTAGGCGGGGGAGTCACACCCCAAATCCGCCAGCTATCTACCTATCTGGAGCGATTTTTGAGAAATTTTGTCCCAAATTTCACTCACAATCGCTCAAAATTTTGATACCATTTTATAGTTTTTCACCTTCAAAAACGCTATTCCAGGTGTTTCATTGCTATTTCCAGCTATTTGTGTACGTTATATGCTTATATACCTATTTTTCGCTTACTTTTAGCGATTTTTCCTCTTTTCTTCCTTCTATACCTTGAAAAAGCCTGTATTTATATTGAACACCCGCCCAAAAAAATTTCAGCTATCTATCCCTCCGGAGCGGCGATTTACTATCTATACAAACCAAAGCTGGGGTCCAAATTTACAAAATTCCTGAAGTGTTGTCACAACCCTTCACAGTTGAAATCCAGGAAATTGGCACTGATCCAGGAAAAAACAGAACCTGAAAAGTCATATTTGCGTTGCCGCTGGCGCACAGCTGGGCGGGGCCGAAGCGCGTGCCGGTTGTTGCGCAGTGGGCGGAGTTTGTGGGGAGTGCCGCACCAGTCAGCTGCAGCCTTGCGCCAGTCACCGCTGCACGCCGCCCTGCACAGCGGACACGCGATTGTTTGCGAGCAAAACGCACTACTTTATATCAGGGGTAGGAAAGCGGGGGTTGGGGGAGGGGGGTTACACCCCCCCCCACACCGCTCAGCAATCTATCTATCCCGGAGGCAAAATTTTGGGCTACCCCCCTCCCCCCCAGTCAGATCTACCTATCTGGAGCGATTTTTGAGAAACACGACGCCAATTTACACTCAAAGTAGCTTTTTTCATACATTTGTATAGATTTTCACGTCCAAAATCACTAGTTCATGCCTATAACTGCCTATTTTCAGCTATTTTTCATAGTATATGTGTTTATATACCCATTTGTCACCTACTTTTAGCGATTTTTCTCCCTTTTCTTTTTTCTATGCATATACGTATATTGAACCCCCGCGAACCCGCCCCCCGGAAAATTTTTCAGCTACCTATCCCTCCGGATGGACAAATTGACATTGGTGGTTGTTTTCACTGATTTAATGGAATTTTGGAAAATTTGAATTCAGTATTTTAATCTAAATATTGTTTTCAACTAGGATTTCAGTTTGTCTGATAATAATTGCATCCAAAAACAAATTTAGCTGAAATTTAAATGGATGGCAGTTATTGGAAACAAAGCTAACAATCTCGTACTAGAACAGACAACAAGCTAACAACTTGAATGAAATTCTTGAAATTTGAAAAAACGCAAAACAATTCAGGAGTACTGACTAGGATTTGAATTTAGAGTACCTATTTTTATGACTCTGTCTAAAAAATGACATGTTTAAAAATTGTTTTTAAAAAGACCTTTTTAAAAAGTCTTTTTACCTAGTGAATAAGTTCTGACATTTTTGTTCGGTGTCTTTTTTGAGCGAAGACGGTGTTGACGATGGTTGTCTTTAAAACGATGGTTGAAAAAGATGCCAGCCATCCCTAGTATCAGCTGAGAAATTTTCAACGTTTAAAAAAAGATTCAATGTTGTTTCAATACATTCGATTCAAAAGATTCAATTCAAATATTCATACACAAAATACTCACATGTTCCTGAATTATTTGTTTTTGAAACGTGCTGGCGACGCCTCAGTGCCGCTCCTGTGCAAATTGAGAAAGGCAGTCACAGTACAAAAAAAAAACAGTTCCGTTTCAAACGCGTTACCAAACGTTGGCACTGAGCCAAAAAATACGGATTTTTCCCACAAAAAGATATGACTCGATAAAATCAACTGTGAAACGAATAGAATCTCGGGGGTGAAATGAAATTTTTAGTATTTGACAATGTATTCTGGTGTCGCAAACGTTAACATCGTATAAAGGAAGGAAATTTTTTGATTTGCACAGTCAAAATAATCACACATCTTTACGCCATTGCTCAAAATACTCGTTTCCAACATTTTAGCTAAGTTGACCCAATTTACAAGATACACTCAAATGAACCGAACAGCTTTGAAAACCAAGTTAATAACCTTAGAAAAACGTATTACCTGTTGGCACTATGCCAATTTGCGTGATTCATCCGCGCAAATAAAAGCCTTGAGACCCAAAAACGCTGCATCCAAATCCCACGGATGAAAATTGCTCCAACATTCAGGCATTTTTGCATTTTTCGCGACAAAATGACATTCGCCTGAATTTGCAGCCACATTCGGATAGTTTTCAGTTGGGGAAACTGGAATAGTGAGTCACCAACCCTTATCTTTCGCGGCCTTTTTTGTTGTTTATTACTTGGAATTGTGCCAGCATTTCATTTCGTGCAGTTTGGACGCTAGCCAATTTTTCAAAAAAAGGAAATTTGTTGCGAAATCTTTTGGTACAGAGTCTGGAATGGAGTATTTAAACGGAAAGTTTGAAAGAATCTTTTGATATTGATTCTTGAAAGAGTCGGTTTTTTTGGAGAAATTTTGACTGAATTTCCACTCAAAATCATTTATTTTCATAAATACGTTTTCACCGTCAAATTCACTAGCCAACGTGTTTTTGCCTGCCGTATTTCCTCGAAATACCGCCAGGGGTGAGGGTAATTCGAGGGGGGGGGGGTTATTATTTCGCAAGAAATTTTTTGAACTCCCGGTACTAATGATGTATGCAGACGTAGAAAAATGTGACTTTATGTTTACCTTTACTTTTGTAAAAGTTCAGTACTTTTAACAACTCTGGAAACAACTTGTCATAAAGTCAGCAAAAATTATGCTATACAACGTTCTACACAATGTTCGTATTTACGAGTGCCGCGTATGTGAACTTGGCACAAGCCCAACTTGGCACAGTTCAAATTATACTGTGCTATATAACAAGCTTTTTCCACGCAATACAGGAAGGAATTCCAATGGAAAGATCACATTCAATATTTTCTAAATTTTTAGAATACCGTATTTCTTTGAAATACCCCCCCTCAAAATGACCACTATGAATTTATTAGCCCCCCTCGAAATACCCCCGCCCTCCAATTGAGTGTACAGAGAATGTTCATGACAAAAGTGCGGTTTTTTGATTCGGGCAGTGTAAAAAACACGGTAAAAACAATGAATTGTTGCGTTAGAACAGTGTTTATGCCATCTACATGCTTATGTAAGTCCATAAACTCTTGTATATAGTGGTTATTGTTGCATTTTTCTGCGACAATTTTGTACTGGAATTTCAGACGTACAGACGACAATTTAGTACTGGAATTTCAAAAAATTTCTGGCGAAAAAATAAGCCCCCCTCGAAATACCCCACTCGTTTAACCCCCTCAAAAATCTCACTCTGAAACAATCACCCCCCAGGGGGTATTTCAAGGGGATACGGGCATTTTCGTCAGGTGGTTGTGGGCGAGTGCGAGAAGTGTCTGCTGCAGTTGGCAGTGAAGCAGATGCAGGGGGCAGCAGGGGCGACTGCACCCACGTCCTCCTGGCAAACTGCCCCGCGTGCGCCCACCATGAACAACATCAGGTGCGTGTTTCGATTGGATATTATACCGTTTCAGAGTTGTTAAAGTACCAAACTTTTTTTAAAGTATATGTAAACGTAAAGTATTTATTTTTTACTCACCCCCTGAGTACAGAAAATGTAAAGTAAATATTTTTTACTTTTACTCATGAGTAAACGTGAGTAAACATACTTTCCCTCAGAACACATAAATGTGAGTACTTGTGAGAAATGTTGCCAAAATTTTTGCTCAAAATCACTCATTTTTGTAACTTTTTGCCTGTTTTACACAATTTTTGACTACATATTTGGTCCTATACCAATTTTCAACTAGTTTCCCATATTTTTTTGCGTATTTTCTCCTATTTTTTCCTTCTCTGCCTTTAAAAATCCATACAAAAGACGATCTGAAATATGTTTTCTGTACTTGAGTACTTTCGAAAAATATACGTAAAAGCAAGTATTGGAACAATTTCAGAGGAAACGTAAACATATTTACTCTGTACTCGACTATATGTATTTATTGAGTAAAATTAAATACGTTTTAACAACTATGTACCGTTTCAGAGTATCAATCATTGCGAATAGCCTCCCCCCCCTCGAAATACGCCCCTTCAAAATGGCCACTATAAATATATACCAGAGTTGCGAAAGCGTATTTACGCTTACCCGAAATACCCTGGGTAAATGGGTATTGATACTTACGCTTACGCTTACGCTTTCATACAAAATACCTGTATGCTTTATTACGCTATCCCGGCCGAATTACCCGGGTACTAAAAGTGTGATGAAGCCACCGAAGTCAGCGTCTTCTACCACCGAATCCGGCAACTCCAAGACCATAGTGAGAAACGGCCTTTAGAGTGGTTTGATTTCCCGTTGTAGCCAAACGTCCACTTGTCGACAGCCAAGTTGAATTTATTTTGTTGTTGCGTGTTGAAAGGGGGTTTCAAGATTGTTTCAGGTACTTTATTTGATCAGATGCAGCTAAATACAAAAGCGCAAAGCTTAGCGAGCTTCCTAGTCGAAGTTTCTATCGCTAGCTTATTTTCTGGGTCGGGACTGGGGTCATAAGACTGAAGTAGAAACTTCCAAAGTAGCCGAGACACGGAAATTGTGTATAAAAACATGGCTACAATAATTCTCTAAATACAAATGCACAAATAAGACACAAGTGCAATAATAAGACACACTTAGCCGAAACAGTTGGCTTATACTGTGCGTGCATACATTCAAACAATTATGGTAAAGAAATACCAGGTACAAATTGGGCTAATGGAAAAACTATTAATCTTGTGAGGCGCGAAGTCGGCAAACTTGGCCAATTTACTAATCTGTTTCAATTTGTCAGAAAACATTGACGCACATCGGAACTAATATTATAGTGTTTGGAAATTGTAAATAGTAGTGCAAATGTTCCTAATGACGTAAGTAGAGCAGGGTAATTTTAACATGATAATAATCACTTCCTGAAAACGTATGTTTCATAATTGGTAAACTGGGACTTATTCGAGGTAAATGGGTAATAATAATTGAGCAGGGTTTATATAATATTTGGTATAATTTGAGCAAGGTATTTCAGTAAATGTCCAAGTAAATAATAAAGCATTGCAAAGCTACTAAATTTATGCCTACGCGAAGGGCTTTGTTGAACACGTACAGTAAATGCTAGTCACACACAGAACACCATTTCTCTATTAGGACGCTGGCCTAAGTAAGTACGTGGAACATAAATATTTACAAGATTCGAGTTTCCCAAATTGCAAGCAAACCATGTAAATGTATCTAAACCTATATATTTTCGAGAGAACTGCGTGCAAAGGATGCCTAATGCAAAAGATAGGGGCACAATCACAGCCTCACTTTTTGCCCGATTCGTGTGTGTTTTTGCACACAATGCAGTCACTATTTATTAGTACAAAATGCCCTTTACAAACACGTTACAATCTTGACAAACAGAGTTAGTAGATGGCAAAGTTGCTTCCCAAGAATGCAATTGCACATGTATAGGGGGTGAACTTGAGTTTTTAGGGGCTGAGTTTTCAATTCAGGGTTGAGTTGATGGGTGTTTATAAATTAGGGTTGAGTTGACAGAAGTTTAAAAATAAGGGGCTGTTGACACAAGTTTACAAATTAGAGGCTGAGTTTATGGGAGTTGAGTTGATGGGTGTTTGCCAAATTTGGGGCTGAGTTTATGGGAGTTAACAATAACATTACCATAATCCTTCAGTGAGGCCCCCGGGGCTAAAAAATATAAATTGTGATATGATGCATTTGTGGGTTACTGATTACAATGATTTGAAATATGCACTCCATTCTGACAGTACATTACCATAACCCTGAAAGTGAATCCCTGGGGCCAAAACTTTCAAAGAGTTTATGGGAGTTAACAATAACATTACCATAATCCTTCAGTGAGGCCCCCGGGGCCAAAAAATATAAATTGTGATATGATGCATTTGTGGGTTACTGATTACAATGATTTGAAATATGCACTCCATTCTGACAGTACATTACCATAACCCTGAAATTGAATCCCTGGGGCCAACTTTCAAATTGTGAAATGATGCATTGTGGGTTTCTAATTGCACTGATTTGATATATAATGCACTCCATTTTGACACTACATAACCCTGAAAACTACATGACCATAACCCTGAAAATGAACCTCTGGAACCAAAAACTTTCAATTTGTGAAATCATTCATTCTTGGGTTTCTGATTGCACTGATTTGATATATGCACTCCATTTTGACACTACATTACCATAACCCTAAAAATGAACCCATGGAGCCAAATACTTTCAATTTGAGAAATAATGCATTTTCAGGTTTCTGATAGCACTAATTTAAAATATGCACTTCATTTTGACACTACATTACCATAACCCTAAAAATGAACCCCCTGGGCCAAAAACTTTCAAATCATAAAATGATGGATTTGTGGGTTTCTGAGTGTAACAATTTCAAATATGCCCAGGGCTTCAAAAATTAGAAATTGTGAAATGATTCAATGTGGGTTTCTGATTACACTGATTTGAAATATGCACTCCATTTTGACACTACATAACCCTGAAAACTACATAACCATAACCCTGAAAATGAACCTCTGGAGCCAAAAACTTTCAATTTGTGAAATCATTCATTTTTGGGTTTCTGATTGCACTCATTTTAAATATGCATTTCATTTTGACACTACATTACCATAACCCTAAAAATGAACCCCCTGGGCCAAAAACTTTCAAATATAAAATGATGGATTTGTGGGTTTCTGAGTGTAACAATTTCAAATATGCCCAGGGCTTCAAAAATTAGAAATTGTGAAATGATTCAATGTGGGTTTCTGATTACACTGATTTGAAATATGCACTCCATTTTGACACTACATAACCCTGAAAACTACATAACCATAACCCTGAAAATGAACCTCTGGAGCCAAAAACTTTCAATTTGTGAAATCATTCATTTTTGGGTTTCTGATTGCACTCATTTTAAATATGCATTTCATTTTGACACTACATTACCATAACCCTAAAAATGAACCCCCTGGGCTGATGTGATGAAGCCACCGAAGTCAGCGTCTTCTACCACCGAGTCCGGCTGCTTCAAGACCGTAGTGAGAAACGGCCTTTAGAGTGGTTGATTTCCCATTGTTGCCGAACGTCCACTTGTCGACAGCCAAGTTGAGTTTATTTCGTAGTTGTGTGTTGAAAAGGGGTTTCGAGATTGTTTCAGATACTTTATTTTGATCAGATACAGCGTGTTACAAAAGCACAAAGCCTAGCGAGCTTCCTAGTCGAAGTTTCTATCGCTAGCTTATTTTGTTCACTTGGGGTGGGTCCGCAGACTGAAGTAAAAACTCTCAAAGTAGCTAAGATACGGAAATCACGTATAGAAAAACAGCTACAGTAATTTCCTAATAGAAATGCACAAATAAGACATGAATGCAACAAATAAACACATCTAGCCGAAACAGTTGCCTTATACTGCGCGTGCATACATTCAAATAATTATGGTAAAGAAATACCAAGTACAAATTGGGCTAATAGAAAAACTATTAATCTTGAGAGGCGCGAAGTCGGCAAACTCGGCCGATTTACTAATTTGCTTCAATTTGTCAGAAAACATTGACGCACATTGGAACTAATAAAATAGGGTTTGAAACTGTAAATAGTAGTGTAAATGTTCCTAATGACATAAATAGAGCAGGGTATATTCGATATAATAATAATGATCACTTCCTGGAAACGTATGTTGAATAGTCTAGCAAATTGGGACTTATTTGAGGTAAATGGGTATTGTAATTGTGCAGAGTTTATAATATTGAGCAAGGTATTATAATTATTAAGTAAATATAAATAGTTGTGAACAGGGTTATGACAATTATACCTATGCGAAGGGCTTTGTAAAGTAAATGCTAGTTGCACGCAGGGCACTATTTCTCTATTAGGACGCTGGCC
Source organism: Sphaerolaimus hirsutus (assembly GCA_964036195.1). NCBI lineage: Eukaryota > Metazoa > Nematoda > Chromadorea > Monhysterida > Sphaerolaimidae > Sphaerolaimus > Sphaerolaimus hirsutus. The sequence continues at coordinate 23,342,355 of OZ038456.1, forward strand.
TAGATAATTACGCAGCACGTAAATATTTACAAGATTTGACTTTTGTAAACTGCAAGTAAACTATGCAGATGTATGTATAATCATGATCAGAAAATTTCGGCGAGTTGAATGAGCCTAATTTTATATTAATACACCTAATAATAACATATTTGACCTTTTAACCTAAACATTCCACATAAACCTATCAATAACTTATAGAACACTTTCCTAATCGAATATTCTCCATGGGTAAATAATATAGTGCAGGAAATACAATTTGCGTGGTAAATAAATATAGTGCATAAATTGTAAAATAGTGCAAATAAGTAAATATGTAAATATGAGCCTAATTATCAATTCTCTGTATTTCTTTATCCATCCATTTTGCCACGGTCAGCACACTCCGGGCGGAAGAGTTGCTGCACCCCGCTGTTGCAGCAACGTCACATGCTGGTGGTGGTGGGCGCCAAAGTGATGAGTGGCGTTTCCACAGTCGCCTCGGTGGTGAACGTGGTCGTGCGCGAAGTCGTGGGCGTGCGTGAAGTTGCAGGTCCGGTTGCTGGTGATGCCAACGCTGACCTAGCCTGATGATGAAGCAGGTAGTTGCCCGTGTCGCTTCCTGCGCGTTCGCGTGAGGTGAATTTGCGGATATCGGGCATGTGAACACTGTCGCTGTTCCTGGCTCTGACTTGTCCTTCATCAGCTGAACTTTCATCTGGCTGAACGTATGCTGATAGTGACTTTGCCATTCTGTCCTCGGTTTCTGCTCTTCTGGCAAATCTGACGGACTGTGTTAAATTGGATCTGGCTCTCCTCTTGATTGCTGGTCTCAACTCTGTCTTGCGCACTTTTCTTTGTGGATAATTGGTCTCTTTCTGAGTTGATTTCTTGATAGTGTATCTGACGGCTCTGAAGCATAGCCATATGCATTTGAATGGACACACTATGCATTTCCATATGCATGTGTATACACACGGTGGAATCACTGGTTTCCCTGTGGCAATCCTCCAATTGTACCACAGGTATCCTGCAGCTACAATTCCGGCTATCAGGATTGTGATCCCCAGCAGCATTGCGATTGTGTTGATGATCACTTGAAAGGGTCCTTTCAGCATTCCTCCCATAAAGTTGGTGTACCCTTTTGACACTCCGGATATATAATGGCCATATGCTTTGCCGATTCCTGCTGCTGTTTGTCCAATTCCAGCTCCAATGCCTTCTATTGAATTTCTGATCACTCTGGGATCCAATGACATGTCTGCTGTGTAATCGATCAACTGGTTCTGCACATGCTCTAAATTCTGTAGTCTCTGAATCTGGCCTCTGACATCCATGAAATTGGTCGCTCTGTTGACAATGTTGGTGAACAGGTGAGGCGCATCAAACGTGAAGGCCTGCCATTGTCCTTTCCATGTCATTTCGATCGGCGTCTCTGTGACATGCACCATTCCATGTGCAGACTTCCACTGTCCATGTTCATTTCTGTACAGGTGCGGTGTGGTGTGGCTGCAGTCCTCTTCTGGTGATTTCTCCACCAAGTCTCTGCTGCCTGGGCTCTTGAACCACAAGGGCCCGTCTTTGTCCAATCTCATTGGTGTGTATTTGTAGCATGTCTCTCCCACTTTTCCTGTCTGATAAATTATGTATGGCTGCACTTCCTTGCATTCCCAAAACATAATTGCTTCTCCAGCCCATTCTGCATGAACATCCTGTCTTCCCAGCATGGCTCGAATCCCCAATGTTGGATCGATGCGGAAAAGCTGAGTCAACATGTCCAGCTGGTTCTTGCGAAGTTGACATAACTGATGCCATACAATCGCAAATTGTGCCTGAGTCATCTCTCTGACCACATGTTGCAGGAACTGAAACTTGGAGTTTCTGTCGTCCAATCTGGCATATAATGTTCCACTGATTGTCGACTCTCTCGCCTCCACTATCTTTCCTGGCATTGCCCATTCCACAGGCACATCTTCTCTTCTGTCAAACTGGATGAATACACCTCCTTGATCGGTGTAGTATGTGTCTCCTGGAACACATTCTGAGCCAATTGGCCTCTTTGTTTTGTTGCTGTGGGAGTATGCTGCTTGCAATTTTGACACAATAATTGTCTGGCCAGATATCTCTGATTTGAATCTGCCAATTCTCTCATATGCACATTGATGCTTGAAGTTCTCTGTATCCCACACTGTAATTCCATAATTGTGGTCTCTGCAATGTCCCATCATGGCTCTGCACTGGCTGAAATCTTGCAAGTCGCTGATTACAGTCTTTCCATCAAGTGAAGCCACGGTTCCTTCTTCCATGTAGAAGTTACTGACGACATTCTCTTTGTCATGGCAACACCATGAATATTCCACTTTCAAGGTTTGATTGGTTGTCCACACTCTGGGCTCCATTTCCACCAAAGGTGTTCCTCTGAACATCTTGTGAATTCTTGCATAGTTACAGGCTACCACGCCAACTTGCTGGTATTTCTCAAAATTGCCCGTAATGCCTTTTGCTCCCCAGAAACTGGTGTGTGTGATGATTTCTTTGATTCTGATGTAGCATCTGTATGCTTTCTCTTTCTGTGGAATCTGTCTCTGTGCGTAAAGGGTAACTTTCATTGCCTTGACAAAATTCCTTGGTGGGATATGGCACTGCACTTCTTCAGGAACTGTAAGCGCATGTCCATGCCTTCCACTGGTGCAAATCTGATACTTCTGGCTTTGTGAGCTGATCACCTGTTCCACAGGATGATCCTTGATTGCATCCTTGAATCTCTCATAAGTCTGCATTTCTCTGACAGATTTTGGTGGCCATTCTGAAGGCAAAGGCGGCAATCCATGATGCGCTGCCAATGATGGTGGCCTTACTGTCGAGGTTTCTAGAACGTATGTTCTGGAAAATACTTCGCTGTAAGCCTTGCCGGCTTCTCTCAGCGTTGCTGACTCTGACATGCCTGTCAGCATCAACACCATGCACAGCACTCCAATCACCAGACTGCTGGTGGTTGCTGTGGCTTTCCCTGTTGCACTTCTCAGGACTCTATCCGATACTGAGTTCCTCTGAGCAGGGTTTTGTACAGAGTCTCTGTTCGAGCTCTGATTTCTGACATGTTTCTGGACAATTGCTGGGTCCAGTAGATCCACTTTGACTGTCACTGCTGTCTCTGGGATATCCATTGTCTTTGAATTGATTTCCAACGGATACAATTGATTGAGTGGTCTGCTGACCACATTTCTGTTGGCAGTTCTAACTTTTGCTGAGCGAATCTGTCCATCTTTGCTGGATTCTAACTGCTCGATGCGACCCATCCTCCATGCACCTCTGGGCATGTTCTCTTCATAAATCAGCACAACTTCATTCACTTTGGGTTCTTGAGTCGCTGTCAATCTGCCATGTTTGTGTGTCACCTGAGTCCTTTCCCTCAAGCTCGGGATATACTCTTGATGCCACAAGTCCCAGAACTTATCCAAAGTTTGCTGGGTTGTCTCCCAATATTTCTGCAGTTTCGCTGCGTTATCCATTCTGGGCACAAATTCTCCATCTTTGTCTGCGTCAAACTGTGGTGCTCCAATCTGACCTTCCCCTGTCAGGAAGTCTTTTGGCGTCAGCACTCTGAGGCTCTTCACATCACCATAGATGTAAGAGATTGGCCTGCTGTTGATCACTGCCTCGACTTCTGGCAGAAGTGTCAACAATTCTTGCAGGGTTAACATTCTGTGCCCCACAGCTGCCTTGAAATGTTTCTTGGTGATGCCCACCATTCTCTCATAGACTCCTCCCTGCCATGGTGCCATAGGAGTAGTCATGTTCCATTGGATTTGTTGCTGTGAGCAGTAAGTTTGTACTGCTCCACTTTTGACCATTTCTGACCATTCCTTTCCAGTATTGATGGCCTTGTCAGTGCTTGTGCTGAGCACTTTCTCTGTCAATTTGAATTGCGTTGCATTGTCTGAAATCACTGCCTCAGGTTTTCCACGCCTGGCGATGAATCTCCTGACTGCGTTCAGGAATTCCTGCGCTGTCATGTCCAGCACACTTTCCAGGTGAACTGCACGTGTCACCATACATGTGAACAAACAGATCCACATTTTCCTGTGATCTTTGTCCACTTTGTACCAAACTGGTCCCAAATAATCCAAGCCCGTGTACTGGAACGGTCTAGCTTTCTGAACTCTGGTTTCTGGTAAATCTGGCATTGGTGGAAGCTGGTACGGCTTCGCTCCCAATTTCTTACAGGTTGGGCAGGTTCTGGTCACATTGTAGATCACCCGTCTGCCCTGTGTAATCCAGTACTTTTGTCTGATCGCTGCCAATGTATGTTGCACTCCTGCGTGCATCAACTTCTCATGCTGGTCTCTGACGATCAGCTGAGTCACTGTAGTCGTTGCTGGCAACAGTATGAGTGGCACTGTGACCTCCTGTGGGTCAGTATGCTCCATTCTGCCGTGGCACTTCAGGATTCCATCCTGATGCATCTGCACATTGAGCCATTTGATCAACTGCTGGTCTGCAGCTGCTTTCTTGCCATCCTGGCTGCCTTTGCTGTGGCCTGTTGCCAGAATCTTTGCCACTTCTTTGTAATGATTCTGTTGCGTCACTTTGATCCAATATTTCCACGCACTCTCTCTCTCTTCAATACTGATAATTCCCTGTGGTTTCATTGTACCACAGATACTTTTCATGATTTCTGACAATCCATTCTGACTGTCATTTTTGCTGCGCTTTTTGTGCATCTGTCGCACAAATCTCATCACGTATACTGTTGCATCCAGTAACTTTGTCAGTGACGAGAATCTCTGAATCTCAATTCCCAATGGATTACTTTGCTTGCTTTCATCAGCTTGCACATTGCTGGCATTTGGGTCACTAACCACTTGCTGTGTGGCGCCCAGGTAAATTGGACTGGCCTTTGGGAACTTGAGCTCTTCTTTCTTGATTTCTGCCATTACTTCTGGCGTAACTGGCTCCACTTTCGGCTCTGGCCACTCTCCAGTCATTAGCCATTCTGGCCCTTTCCACCACAGGTTACTGCCTTCCAACTCTGACATATTCATGCCTCTTGTGGCCATGTCAGCTGGGTTCTCCAGTCCTGTGATGTGTCTGATGTGCATGTTCTCTGTCTCACCCTGAATTTTCCTGATTTCATCCAATCTGTTTTTTACAAAACATGCCAGTGGCTTCGCTGTTGTCAGCCACTTCAGACAACAGGTTGAATCTGACCATACAACTGTTTGACTGAATTTGACGTCCTTGAGCTCTTTGTGAATAAACTTTGACATTCTGCTACCGATCAACATTGCTAACAATTCCAGCCGTGGAATTGTCACTTCTGGTTTCTTTGGAGCGAGTCTCAATCTGGAGTACAGCAGGCTTGACGTGCCGCTGTCATTTTCTGTTTTCTGGCATATGTATGCCGCTGCGCTGTATGCCATTGCTGAGGCATCAACGAAAATGTGCAGTTGTGCATCTGCACCACTCTGATAACTCAAATTTCTGTTGAACTTGATCTGTCCAACTTTGAGCAATTCTGTCTCCAATTGCTGCCAAATTGCTGTCTGTTCCTCAGACAGGGGAGTATCCCATTCTTTGGCACTTGGTCCTGAATGCCATAACGTCTGCAAAAATCTCTTTGCTGGCAGTAGGACAGGACTAACGAGTCCCATTGGATCAAAACATCCCGCAGTCACCTTTGCAACTGTCCTTTTCGTGGGAAGTTTGATTTTCTGGTCAGTTTCTGATAATTGTGATTGCTGGACTGTTTTTGGCGTTTTCAGCCACATCTGGTCGCTTTCTGTGTCCCATTTCATTCCTAGGACTGTTGTGACAATTTCCTTGGCCACATCTGACTCTGCCAATTGCCAAGTAAAGCTCTTATTGTTGCTGTTCCATTCTCTCAGATTCATCTGTGCCTCTGTGAACAGCACTTTGGATTCCTGGTACAATTCGATTGCTTTCTGCTCTGTGTCCACACTGAGGATCAAATTATCCACATACAGATTTTCATCGATCAATTTTGCATTTTCTGTGCCAGCTTGATTCAGGTGGTATCTGACTGTCAGCGCCAGCAGCGCTGGGCTGCAGATTATACCAAATGGTACTCTGGCAAATCTGTAAATCTGAATGTTGTCCTCCATGGATGGTTTCGTGGGATCCTTGTACCACAGAAATCTTGTCACATCTCTGTCACTGTCCTGCAGACTAATCTGCAGAAACGCTTTCTCTATATCTGCGACCAGTGCAATTCCATGCAACCGGAATCGCATCAGCATCCCTACCAGCTGTGGTAGTATCACTGGACCGCGGTACATGCACTCATTCAAGCTTGGCATGCCTGGCGGTTTTGCTGAGGCATCATAGACCTCTCTGACCTTTGTGGTAGTTTTCTCTGGCGTTATCACTGGTTGATGAGGCAATATATGGAACTTCCTGCCATCCATAATATCCTCTTGAACTTTCTCAATCACTCCTTGCTCCTCTTGCGTTTTCATGATTGTCTGAATTTTCTCCAGTAATTCTGGGTCTCTCTTGAGCCTGTTGGTGAGGTACCTGAACCTCTTGAATGCCATTGCTTTGTTATCTGGGAGTTCATGCAAATTTGGTTTGTACATGAACTTTACAGAGTACCGTCCATCTGGGTTTCTCTGTACACTCTCATTGAATTGCTTGATGGCTTCATCGTCCTCGACGAGGTCTGGCTGGTCCATTATGCCAATGGTATCCAGTCTGTCCATGTCTTTGACATTTGGTACAGGAGCAATTGACAACGGTGCTTCCTCGTACCACTTTTCTTTCTGAATTTGATGCACAATTGTGTTGACCACCACCGGATATGCACCATCCGTGGTCCATTGATTTCTGTTGCTCGTCAGCTGCCCACCTCCCATCAGCAATCCCAATTCTGATGGAATGACATACAATCCTGACGGAAGTCTGGTGGTGCTGGTGTTTCTGGACATCAAGTCCCAGAAATAATTCAAGCCTACTATGATGTCTGGCTTGAACTTGCACTCTGTCCCTTTTTCCTTGGGAATTCTGTCTGCAAAGTAACTCTCATCCGGGAAGTACTTCTGCAGGTACTTTTCGTCCTGTTCTGACACAGGCACTTTGACTTGTTCTGTGGTCAACGTCGGGACCACATCAGCCACCATATCAACTTTCTGGCCATTTCTGAGCCGCATTCTGAATTCCACTTGCTGTACTACTTTATAGTGCGGCTTTTCATTTCCGAATGTGTACACCTGGATGTGGTGTTCACCTGTACTCTTCAAATTGAGTTTCTTGGCCACTTTCTCTGACATGTATGTTCCCTGGGATCCTGTGTCCAGGAACGCTTGAATCTGTAGTGGTGGCTGTTCAGGCTCCATCTCTGTATCCATTTCTGAAGCCTCAATCACGGTTCTGGCTGTCATCAGCATTGACATATTCCTGTTTACTGACAGGTTTGCTGACGTATTCTCTTGCTTTGTATTTGGTTCTGTAACTACTGTGCTGGATATGGTTTCTGTCTCCACCATTTCTGGTCCAGCTTCTTCCACAGTGACACAATTCACTGTGGCCTTCCTCTGTTGGCTCTGTGCTGGTCGACCAGCCGTCGGCACAGACTTTCTGCTATTGTTTGCTGATTGCTGGCCATTCTGTTGACCATTTGCTCTGAATGCTGGAATTTGCCGTCCAGCGTTTCCATTGCCATTGTCACCAAATTTCTCTGGGCACACTGCCGTGTGGTGCCTATTGGATTTGCAATAGAAACAATTTCTCGTAAATTGACATTGATTCATGTAATGCCCTTTCTGCAGGCATCTCAGGCATCGCTCTGCCTTTGACAAAATCACTCTCCCTTCTCTGGCAGTTTTGAACTTTGGACACTTATCATTAAAGTGTAATTGCTGTGTGTCATTGCAGAACACACACGGCCTCCCAGGATTCATGAATCCAACCTGTGGTGCACTCTGACCATTCTGGATCACAGACATGCTCCCTGTGCTGGTCCTTGGGTTCTCTGGCCCTCTGAATCGGTTCCCATTGCCTTGAAACCGATTATTGAATTGCTGTGCGCGGGGATTATTCCCAAATCCCTGGCGCGATTGCTGAACTGGTGCCTCAGTTTGCTGTGCGTGCTGTACAGCCTCACTGAGCGTTAGCTGCTTGCCAAACAGCTCTCTGAATTTTTCCACCGTCAAGGCTTCCTCAGTTCCCTGTTCCTTCTGGATTTCTCTGAGAACCTCGGGTGGCACTTTCTGTTGTAGCTGGCTCAACAGCATTGGATGTTCCACTGATTCGCCCAGTGACTCCAACTGCTGGAGCAGCCTTTCAATTGCATCAAACAAAATTCTCATATCCTGACAGGTATTCCTGGCCTGTCGCAACTTCATGATATTACTCATCAGCGTGTTTCTGACCACAACTGGCTGGTCATATCTCTTCTTGAGCATTGCAATTGCGGGTGCATAATTTTCTGCGGTCACACTCAATCCACTGATCATGCCAAATGCTGAGCCTTTCAGCAAGCTCCTCAAGTATGAAAACTTGGAAATGTCCTCCAAATCTGTCCGATTGTGGATGTGGGATTCGAACATTTGCCACCATGATCGAAATTTGACAATTTCCCCAGTAAACTGTTCAACTTCCAGTTTCTGCAATTTGACGCTCTTTGCTGTGGTTGCATTGGTTGAACTGGCTCCCGGAGCAGCTCCCTGAGCTGTCAGAGCCATCTGGGCAGCCATCTGCTGTACGAATGCTGTATTGACTTCATACATGGTATTTCCGCTCTGTTGCTGGATCATGTCTTGCAACTCTTCAATGTACACATTCATGGCTACTACTTTCTGTGTCACCAAGTCTGACATATTTGCATATTCCTCATATGAGTCTTGGTATATCTTCTGTTCTTGTTCCATCTGGTCGGGTTCGTCAATGTCCTTGACAATATCCCTCCATGCGTCAAATTGAGTTTTCACTGCATTCATTGCACTTTCCAATTTTGCACCCTCCTGTTTGACAGATGCAATCACTCTTCTCATCTCTGTTCTCTTATCATCCTTTGATGCTTCCGCAAATAGTTCCAGGTCATATTTGGCAAATTCTCTTGCCAATCTACTTTCCACCCTGTGCTTTGCTGGCCCCAGGGTCTTTCTGATATGACCCGTTGGTGAAACCATTTTTGCTGATGAATTTTCCTTCACTGTTTCTCTTTATAGTGCGTCGCCTGTGACGCTTGGGACGCTTCTCTGCGTCTTTCTGTGTAGTGCTCTGTGCACCACGGATTTGTTGTGCCACGCACAATACCAATGCAGTCCTACAGGCCCCTGACGTGTTTTCACGCGTTGACCTTTACTGCACTGGCACCAGGTGTGTTCCTAAAGCCCCTGACGTGATTGTTTACACGCGTTGACTTCAACACACCGGTCAAATCCACCTGGACAATAAACAAGTTCTTTGCCCAGCAGTGTGCACCCAAAGAGGGTCCGTACACACTCTTTCTGAGCGCTCTGGCGCTCTTTCTGGCACGCCTGTGTGCCTTGTGACCACGCCGGCCACTTGCTTTCCTGAGCGGCTCCTGTGCCGCTGTGCGCAGTGCTGCGCTTGCCGTGTCGCCTGTGACACGTTTCTGTGCACTCTGGTGCACTTTCTGACTCTGGGCAGTGCTCTGTACACTGCTCTGCAATTGCGCCTGTGCAATGCAGAATTCTGGCACTTTTGTGCTGTCTGATCTGATGGTACCGAGCAGGCACAGCGTGTATATTTGATGGGAGCTCCGCAAAGCCCCTACACGCTACCAAGTATCCTAATACTTGGTTTTCAAATCCACTCTCTGTCAGCTACAGCCCTCTGTCAGCTACAGCCCTTTGTACACTGATACCCCTACTTTTGCACTTCCGAGGTATGAGTCCACTCTTACCCAGTGGAGCGAGGGACCTCCGCGAATGCCCAAAAAACAGCCCTTTGACTAGCGTGGCTTTGTGGCGATCCTGTCTCCATCAGGTCACCCTCCCTTGGCATAGGAAGGACGTGCGAGCGGTCACTGGAGTCCAGATGTCCAGGAGCGTCCAGCGAAAGTTTGACCACCGTCCGACAATGACTCCTTGTCAAATGCCGGTGCCGCCCAGCGTCTAGCACCTTGCCAGAACACTGGTGAAAGCTGCCTGAAATCCTGACAGGCTTGTCAGAACTCCAGTGTCCTCCGCGCGTGAGCGTAGAACCGCTCACAGGATGTAGACAGGAGTGCCGTGACTTTGGCACAATGCTGTCTGCAAATCAACAGCCAACGCTCAGCCAAGGCCAAATTGATGTTCAGCAGGACTTTTGAAGTTCTGCCAACTGCCGCACAATGTTCGTTCCGGCTTGGTGATAGCACAATGTCATGCAATCACCCTGCTCGCTGCGCCATGTGATGAAGCCACCGAAGTCAGCGTCTTCTACCACCGAGTCCGGCTGCTTCAAGACCGTAGTGAGAAACGGCCTTTAGAGTGGTTGATTTCCCGTTGTTGCCGAACGTCCACTTGTCGACAGCCAAGTTGAGTTTATTTCGTAGTTGTGTGTTGAAAAGGGGTTTCGAGATTGTTTCAGATACTTTATTTTGATCAGATACAGCGTGTTACAAAAGCACAAAGCCTAGCGAGCTTCCTAGTCGAAGTTTCTATCGCTAGCTTATTTTGTTCACTTGGGGTGGGTCCGCAGACTGAAGTAAAAACTCTCAAAGTAGCTAAGATACGGAAATCACGTATAGAAAAACAGCTACAGTAATTTCCTAATACAAATGCACAAATAAGACATGAATGCAACAAATAAACACATCTAGCCGAAACAGTTGCCTTATACTGCGCGTGCATACATTCAAATAATTATGGTAAAGAAATACCAAGTACAAATTGGGCTAATAGAAAAACTATTAATCTTGAGAGGCGCGAAGTCGGCAAACTCGGCCGATTTACTAATTTGCTTCAATTTGTCAGAAAACATTGACGCACATTGGAACTAATAAAATAGGGTTTGAAACTGTAAATAGTAGTGTAAATGTTCCTAATGACATAAATAGAGCAGGGTATATTCGATATAATAATAATGATCACTTCCTGGAAACGTATGTTGAATAGTCTAGCAAATTGGGACTTATTTGAGGTAAATGGGTATTGTAATTGTGCAGAGTTTATAATATATTCGATTGAGCAAGGTATTATAATTATTAAGTAAATATAAATAGTTGTGAACAGGGTTATGACAATTATACCTATGCGAAGGGCTTTGTAAAGTAAATGCTAGTTGCACGCAGGGCACTATTTCTCTATTAGGACGCTGGCCTAGATAATTACGCAGCACGTAAATATTTACAAGATTTGACTTTTGTAAACTGCAAGTAAACTATGCAGATGTATGTATAATCATGATCAGAAAATTTCGGCGAGTTGAATGAGCCTAATTTTATATTAATACACCTAATAATAACATATTTGACCTTTTAACCTAAACATTCCACATAAACCTATCAATAACTTATAGAACACTTTCCTAATCGAATATTCTCCATGGGTAAATAATATAGTGCAGGAAATACAATTTGCGTGGTAAATAAATATAGTGCATAAATTGTAAAATAGTGCAAATAAGTAAATATGTAAATATGAGCCTAATTATCAATTCTCTGTATTTCTTTATCCATCCATTTTGCCACGGTCAGCACAGCTGAAAACTTTCAAATCATAAAATGATGCATTTGTGGGTTTCTGATTGTAGCAATTTCAAATATGCACTCCATTTTGACACTAAATTACTAAAACCCTGAAATTGAACCCCTAGACCCAAAAATTTCAAATTGTGAAATGATGCATTTTGCAGGTTTCTAATTGCACTGATTCGAAATGACTCAATTTCAACTCTACATTACTGTAAGCCTTAAATTGAAAATTGAAAATAAATAAGAAATTGTGAAATTATGCATTTCTAACTTTTTGATTGCCTTGATTTGAAATATGCACTTCATTTTGACACTACATTACCATAACCCTGAAAATGAACCCCCAGGGCTAAAAATTTTCAAATCATAAAATGATGTGTTTGTGGGTTTCTGATTGTAGCGATTTCAAATATACACTCAATTTTTACACCACATTACTAAAACCCTGATAATGAACCCCTGGGCCCAAAAACTTTCAATTTGTGAAATGATGCATTTGTGGGTTTTTTATTGCAGTGATTTGAGATGTGCACTCCATTTCTACTCTACATAACCATAACCTTTAAGTCTAACCCCTGGGGCTAAAAAATTGAAGATTGTGAATTGATGCATTTGTGGATTGATGCTAGCGATTATTTCAAAGATTCATTCTATTTTGACACTACATTACCATAAACCTGAAAATGAGTTTACAGGAGTTTCCAAATTAGGGACTGAGTTTATGGGAGTTTCCAAATTAGGGGCTGAGTCTATGGGAGTTTCCAAATTAGGGGCTGAGTTTACAGGAGTTTCCAAACTAGGGGCTGTGTTTACAGGATTTAGAGGGGGTCCCCATGGGGTGCCATTTTTGGGGGGTCTCCAGGGGGTGCCATTTTTTGGAGGCACATATGGGGGTGCCATTTCAAGGGGGTCCCCATGGGATGCCATTTTTTGGGTGGTCCCCAGCGATGCCGTTTTTTGTTGGTCCTTAGGGGGGTGCTATATTTTTTTGTGGGGGGGGGGGGTCCATAGGGGGTGCCATTTTGGGGGGGAGAGTCCGCAGGGGGTGCCATTTTTGGAGAGTCCCCAGGGGGAGCCAACTTTGGGTGGGTCCCCAGGGTAGGGTGGCAGACGGTACGGCCTTGCGGTAAACCGTACGGTACGGTAAATTTTCCATTGTGCGGTAAACGGTACAGTACGGTAAATCTTCAATTTTGCGGTAAACGGTACGGTACGGTAAATCCCAAAAGTGCGGTAAATTTTCAATTAATGTCAGAAAGATTAATAATTAATTAATTGTCAGAAATGTATAAACTACGGACTACAGACAATTTTTACTTCATTAATTGACAGCAAATTCAATTACACAATTTAATAATGGACTTTAGAACACAATAACAGTATGATGACAGAAAATTAAATTACCTGCAATGCAGGGGCTCAATATATAGGATTTTTGAAGGTGTAGAAGCATAAAAATGGAGAAAAATTGCTAAACGTGAGTGAAAAATTGCTAAAAGTAGGTGAAGAATAGTTGTGAATAGGTATATCAGTAACTATAGCACAAAAATAGCTGAAAATAGGCAATAAGGCATGAATGCAATTTCAGTGACACCCCAACCCCCATGCGAAATTTTGAGATTTGCGCGCTTGCGCGCAAAAAATTGCAGAACAACATTAATTGTCATGAATAAATTCAACAATTTGAGGTCAATCCGAGTAAAATTTACCGCAATTTTTGCGGTAAATGAGTGCGGTACGCGGTACGGTACGGTAAATTTCGGAAAATGCGGTACGCGGTACGGTACGGTAAATTTCTAAAAGTGCGGTAAACGGTACGGTACGGTATGGTAAATTTTCCAAAAATGCGGTACGGTACGGTACGGTATGGTAAATTCTGCCCCACCCTACCCCAGGGGCTGCCATTTTTGTGGCGGTTCCTAGGGGGTGCCATGTTTGGGGGGTCCCCAGGGGGTGCCATTTTTGGGGGGTCCCTAGGGGGTGCTATTTTTGGGGGGTCCCTAAGGGGTGCCATTTTTGGTGGTCCTCAGGGGGTGCCATATTTGTGGGGCCCTAGGGGGTCCCATTTTTGGGCAGTTCCCAGGGGCTGCCACTTTTGGGGGGTTCCCTGGGTGATGCCATTTGGAGGGGGGTCCCCACTGGGGTGTCAGTTTTTGCAAGCCTCTGAGTAGTGAGTACCTATAGCACGATTCTCTCCAACCTTCAGTTGGGTTTTGTGGTTGGTTCTCTACAATTAATACCACAAGGGTTTACAAACACAAAAAGAACAGCAAAGCACAAATGTAACCAATTTAAGATAACAACAAAGTTTGACACCTTGCAAAAACCACACTATCATATCACAAAACCTATACCACACAAAATGCACACTGCCCAACCATTTTACAGAAGTTTACAAAAAATCCATTCCAAAACATTGCATCTTTGGTATTGGTCTTGTTATTGTTGGTACATTACATACCACATTTCAAAACACATGCCTAGCATGTGCGCAAACTTAACTAAACTATCATATTTCCTCCAATGGTATTAATTGTAGAGAACCACAAAACCCGACCGAAGGTCGGAGAGAATCCTGCTAGTATATAATAATAATCAGAAAATTATGGCGAGTTGAATGAGCCTGATTCCATATTCATAAACCTAATAACAACTTATTTGACCTTTTAACCTAAATATTTCACATAAATCTGTAAATAACTTATAAAACACTTTCCTTATCAAATATTCTCCATGGATAAATAATATAGTGCAGGAAATAGATTTGCGTGGTAAATTAATATAGTGCAAGAAACATAAAATAGTGCAAATAGTTAAATGGGCAAATATGAACCTAATTATCAAATCTCTGTATTTCTTTATCCATACACTTTGCCACGGTCAGCACACTCCGGGCAGAAGAGTTGCTGCACTCCGTTGTTGCAGCAACGTCACATGCTGGTGGTGGTGGGAGCCAACGTGATGAGTGGTGTCTCCACAGTTGCTTTGGTGGTGAACGTTGTCGTGCGCGAAGTCGTGGGCGTGCGTGAAGTTGCAGGCCGTTGCCAGTGATGCCAACGCCGACCTAACCTGATGATGAAGCAGGTAGTTGCCCGTGTCGCTTCCTGCGCGTTTGCGTGTGGTAAATTTGCGGATATCAGGCATGTGAACACTGTCTCTGTTCCTAGCTCTGACTTGTCTATCATCAGCTGAACTTTCATCTGGCTGTACGTATGCTGATAGTGACTTTGCCATTCTATCCTCTGTTTCTGCTCTCCTGGCAAATCTGACAGACTGTGTTGAGTTGGATCTGGCTCTCCTTTTGATTGCTGGTCTCAACTCTGTCTTGCGCACTTTTCTCTGTGAATAACTGGTCTCTTTCTGGGTTGATTTCTTGGCAGTGTATTTGATGGCTTTAAAGCATAGCCATACGCACTTGAATGGACACACTATGCGTTTCCATATGCATGTGTACACGCATGGTGGAATCACTAGGGTGGCAGACGGTACGGCCTTGCGGTAAACCGTACGGTACGGTAAATTTTCTCTTATGCGGTAAACGGTAAAGTAGGGTAAATCTTCATTTTGCGGTAAACGGTACAGTACGGTAAATCTGAAAAGTGCAGTTCGCGGTACGGTACGGTACGGTAAATTTTTGCTTGTCAGAAATGTACCAATGCCGGACTACAGACAACTTTTACTTCATGAATTGACAGAAAATTGAATTATGCAATCTGTTAATGGACTTTAGAACACAATAACATTGTGATAACATAGAATTACATTAACCACAATGCAGTGGCTCAATATGTAGGCTTTTTAAAGGTTAAGAAGGAAGACATGGAGAAAAATTGCTAAAAGTGGGTGAAAAATTGCTAAGTGGGTGAAAATGGTAAAAAGTATATAAGTGCATACATATGTACCTACAACAAATAAGCTCAAAACATTGAGGATGATGTAAAACAACTACAGTGCGATTTGAAGCACATGGCTTGATTTTAAAAACACATTATACTAATGTAAATGAAGAGTTACAGCAATATTGCATGTGGAAATGGAAGGGTTTCAAATCAGTCAAAACAATGTTGTCAAAATTTCGCGCTTGCGCGCAAAAACTTTACAGAACACAACATCTGAAAGTCAATTTTAAGGTGAATTTTTAAGGTCAATCTGAGTAAAATTTACCGCATTTTCTGCGGTAAATGAGTGCTGTACGCGGTACGGTACGGTAAATTTTGGAAAATGCGGTACGCGGTACGGTACGGTAAATTTCTAAAAGTGCGGTAAACGGTACGGTATGGTAAATTTTCCAAAAAATGTGGTATGGTACGGTACGGTACGGTAAATTCTGCCACCCTAGGAATCACTGGCTTTCCTGTGGCAATTCTCCAATTGTACCACAGGTATCCTGCAGCTACGATTCCAGCTATCAGGATTGTGATTCCTAGCAGCATTGCGATTGTGTTGATGATCACTTGGAAGGGTCCTTAGAGCATTCCTCCCAATAAGTTGGTGTACCCCTTTGACACTCCAGAAATATAGTGACCATATGCCTTGCCAATTCCTGCTGCTGTCTGTCCAATTCCAGCTCCAATGCCTTCTATTGAATTTCTGATCACACTGGGATCCAACGACATGTCTGCTGTGTAATCGATCAACTGGTTCTGCACATGCTCTAGATTCTGTAGTCTCTGAATCTGGCCTCTGACATCCATGAAATTAGTCGCCCTGTTGACAATGTTGGTGAACAAGTGAGCCACATCAAACATGAAGGCCTGCCACTGTCCTTTCCATGTCATTTCAATTGGCGTCTCTGTGACGTGCACCATTCCATGTGCGGACTTCCATTGTCCATGATCATCTCTGTACAGGTGCGGTGTGGTGTGGCTGCAGTCCTCTTCTGGTGATTTCTCCACTAAGTCTCTGCTGCCTGGGCTCTTGAACCACAAGGGCCCGTCCTTGTCCAATCTCATTGGTGTGTATTTGTAACATGTCTCTCCCACTTTTCCTGTCTGATAAATTATGTATGGCTGCACTTCCTTGCATTCCCAAAACATAATTGCTTCTCCAGCCCATTCTGCATGAACATCCTGTCTTCCCAGCATGGCTCGAATCCCCAATGTTGGATCGATGTGGAAAAGCTGAGTCAACATGTCTAGCTGGTTCTTGCGAAGTTGACATAACTGATGCCATACAATCGCAAATTGTGCTTGAGTCATCTCCCTGACCACATGTTGCAGGAACTGAAACTTGGAGTTTCTGTCATCCAATCTGGCATACAATGTTCCACTGATTGTTGACCCTTTTACCTCCACTATTTTTTTTGGCATTGCCCATTCCACAGGCACATCTTCTCTACTGTCAAACTGGATGAATACACCTCCTTGATCGGTGTAGTATGTGTCTCTCGGAACACACTCTGAGCCAATTGGCCTCTTTGTTTTGTTGCTGTGTGAGTACGCTGCTTGTAATTCTGACACAATAATTGTCTGGCCAGATATCTCTGATTTAAATCTGCCAATTCTCTCATATGCACATTGATGCTTGAAATTCTCCATATCCCATACTGTGATTCCGTAATTGTGGTCTCTGCAATGTCCCATCATGGCTCTGCACTGGCTGAAATCTTGCAAGTCGCTGATTACAGTCTTTCCATCAAGTGAAGCCATGGATCCCTCTTCCATGTAGAAGTTACTGACAACATTTTCCTTGTCATGACAACACCATGAATATTCCACATTCAAGGTTTGATTAGTTGTCCACACTCTGGGCTCCATTTCCACCAATGGTGTTCCTCTGAACATCTTGTGGATTCTGGCATAGTTGCAGGCTACTACGCCAACTTGCTGGTATTTCTCAAAATTGCCTGTAATGCCTTTTGCTCCCCAGAAACTGGTATGCGTGATTATTTCCTTGATCCTGATATAGCATCTGTATGCTTTCTCTTTCTGTGGAATTTGTCTCTGTGCATAAAGCGTAACTTTCATTGCCTTGACAAAATTCCTTGGTGGGATATGACACTGCACTGCTTCAGGAACTGTAAGTGCATGTCCATGCCTTCCACTGGTGCAAATCTGATACTTTTGGCTCTGTGAGTTGATCACCTGCTCCACAGGATGATATTGATTGCATCCTTGAATCTCTCGTAAGTTTGCATTTCTCTGACAGATTTTGGTGGCCATTCTGACGGTAAAGGTGGCAATCCATGATGCGCTGCCAATGATGGTGGCCTTACTGTCGAGGTTTCTAGAACGTATGTTCTGGAAAATACTTCACTGTAAGCCTTGCCGGCTTCTCTCAGCGTTGCCGATTCTGACACGCCTGTCAGCATCAACACCATGCACAGCATTCCAATCACCAGACTGCTGGTGGTTGCTGTGGCTTTCCCTGTTGCACTTCTCAGGACTCTATCCGATACTGAGTTCCTCTGAGCAGGGTTTTGTACAGAGTCTCTGTTCGAGCTCTGATTTCTGACATGTTTCTGGACAATTGCTGGGTCCAGTAGATCCACTTTGACTGTCACTGCTGTCTCTGGGATATCCATTGTCTTTGAATTGATTTCCAACGGATACAATTGATTGAGTGGTCTGCTGACCACATTTCTGTTGGCAGTTCTAACTTTTGCTGAGCGAATCTGTCCATCTTTGCTGGATTCTAACTGCTCGATGCAACCCATCCTCCATGCACCTCTGGGCATGTTCTCTTCATAAATCAGCACAACTTCATTCACTTTGGGTTCTTGAGTCGCTGTCAATCTGCCATGTTTGTGTGTCACCTGAGTCCTTTCCCTCAAGCTCGGGATATACTCTTGATGCCACAAGTCCCAGAACTTATCCAAAGTTTGCTGGGTTGTCTCCCAATATTTCTGCAGTTTCGCTGCGTTATCCATTCTGGGCACAAATTCTCCATCTTTGTCTGCGTCAAACTGTGGTGCTCCAATCTGACCTTCCCCTGTCAGGAAGTCTTTTGGCGTCAGCACTCTGAGGCTCTTCACATCACCATAGATGTAAGAGATTGGCCTGCTGTTGATCACTGCCTCGACTTCTGGCAGAAGTGTCAACAATTCTTGCAGGGTTAACATTCTGTGCCCCACAGCTGCCTTGAAATGTTTCTTGGTGATGCCCACCATTCTCTCATAGACTCCTCCCTGCCATGGTGCCATAGGAGTAGTCATGTTCCATTGGATTTGTTGCTGTGAGCAGTAAGTTTGTACTGCTCCACTTTTGACCATTTCTGACCATTCCTTTCCAGTATTGATGGCCTTGTCAGTGCTTGTGCTGAGCACTTTCTCTGTCAATTTGAATTGCGTTGCATTGTCTGAAATCACTGCCTCAGGTTTTCCACGCCTGGCGATGAATCTCCTGACTGCGTTCAGGAATTCCTGCGCTGTCATGTCCAGCACACTTTCCAGGTGAACTGCACGTGTCACCATACATGTGAACAAACAGATCCACATTTTCCTGTGATCTTTGTCCACTTTGTACCAAACTGGTCCCAAATAATCCAAGCCCGTGTACTGGAACGGTCTAGCTTTCTGAACTCTGGTTTCTGGTAAATCTGGCATTGGTGGAAGCTGGTACGGCTTCGCTCCCAATTTCTTACAGGTTGGGCAGGTTCTGGTCACATTGTAGATCACCCGTCTGCCCTGTGTAATCCAGTACTTTTGTCTGATCGCTGCCAATGTATGTTGCACTCCTGCGTGCATCAACTTCTCATGCTGGTCTCTGACGATCAGCTGAGTCACTGTAGTCGTTGCTGGCAACAGTATGAGTGGCACTGTGACCTCCTGTGGGTCAGTATGCTCCATTCTGCCGTGGCACTTCAGGATTCCATCCTGATGCATCTGCACATTGAGCCATTTGATCAACTGCTGGTCTGCAGCTGCTTTCTTGCCATCCTGGCTGCCTTTGCTGTGGCCTGTTGCCAGAATCTTTGCCACTTCTTTGTAATGATTCTGTTGCGTCACTTTGATCCAATATTTCCACGCACTCTCTCTCTCTTCAATACTGATAATTCCCTGTGGTTTCATTGTACCACAGATACTTTTCATGATTTCTGACAATCCATTCTGACTGTCATTTTTGCTGCGCTTTTTGTGCATCTGTCGCACAAATCTCATCACGTATACTGTTGCATCCAGTAACTTTGTCAGTGACGAGAATCTCTGAATCTCAATTCCCAATGGATTACTTTGCTTGCTTTCATCAGCTTGCACATTGCTGGCATTTGGGTCACTAACCACTTGCTGTGTGGCGCCCAGGTAAATTGGACTGGCTTTTGGGAAATTGAGCTCTTCTTTCTTGATTTCTGCCATCACTTCTGGAGTGACTGGCTCTACTTTCGGCTCTGGCCACTCTCCAGTCATCATCCATTCTGGCCCCTTCCACCACAGGTAGACTTCTTTTATTGGCTCTTTCATGCCATAGAACAGAAAACAATCAATAGGGGGAAAATAGTCAAAAATGTGTATATAAGCAAATATATAGTTAAAATCAGATGAAAATAGGCAAAAAAAGCATATTAACTAGTGAATTTGAAGGTAAAATGGGCAAACATAGAGAGATTTTCTCAATCAGAAGAAAATATAATTTAATCTCTCTGGAAAATCATGGAAAAATATAAATCTCAGAAAATCTTATATTTTCTGAGATTTTTTAAATATATATCTCCCAGAGATTTTTTCAATGCATATCATGTCAACACGAAAAATAAACTTTTCTGAACATGCTATCATATACTTTTGACAACGAGAATTCGTATAGAACAAAAATGAGTTCAATATCTCTTCCCAATCAAAAGTTATAATGCTTTGAACTTTCTCACCCATCCACGTAAATAACTGCATGAAGAACAATGCATGCAACTTCAAAACTCCAAATCTTGACCATTTATTAGCCGATTTTCACCAAAGAACACTTAAAATTATCAGAATGACATGGAGATTTGATTTTTATTCACAGTTAATTTGTATGCATTTTCATTACGATAATTTTATTCAATACTTTGCATTATTTTCTTGTATGACAAATCTGATAAAATATACAGACAATCTGGGAATTAAAATGAAATCTCCATGTCATTCTGATAATTTTAAGTGTTCATTGGTGAAAATCGGCTGAGAAATGGTTGAGATATGGGTTATTGAAGTTGCATGCATTGTTCTTCATCAGTTATTTATGTGGATGGGAGGAAAAAGTTCAAAGCATTATAACTTTTGATTGGAAAGAGATATTGAACTTGTTTTTGTTCTATACGAATTCTCGTTGTCTAAAGTGGGGCATGCCTATTACGCACAAATACCAATCCCGCACATTTTCCTGTTACGCACAAAATCAAACCCATCATGCACAATTGCCCATTACACACACGACTGATCATTTGTGCGTAATGGGCATTGTGTGAAACAGGTATTTGTGCGGAATGGGTATTTGTGTGTGCCAGGCTTATTACTGAGCATAAATCCCCCAAATTTAAAAAATTTAAAAATTCAAAATGCTTTTCACTTGACTTCTCCGAAAACTGCCAAAAACCTTGAAAATCGACTATTTTGGCAGTTTTCCGAGAAGTCAAGTGATAAGCGTTTTGAATTTTTAAATTTTTTTAATTTGGGGGGTGGCATCCATGCTCGGTAATAAGCCAGCACTAGGGTGTCAACTTTCTGTTTTCCGTTTCCACTTTCTGCAGGCAAATATTTTTCCATTTCCGTTTCCGTTTTCTGGCTGCTAAATTTTTTTCTGTTTCCGTTTCCGTTTTTCCGGCTCATTTTCCGTTTTCCTGCTAAATCTTTGGTTTTTCCGCCTTTTTTCCGTTTTCCAGTTTAATTATCTGTTTTTCCAACTTTTTTCACTTTCCAGCTCATTTTTTTGTTTTCTGTTTCAGCCAAACTGGTAAACATGCATGCATGCAGGCTCTCAATTATGTGAATTTTTCCCATTTTAAGCAAAATTTCTGCAAATTTTTTTTATTTCTGGATAAATTTCTGCAAAGTTTTTTCTGTTTCCAGCAACATTTCAGCAAATTTTTTCCGTTTCCAGCATATATTTGGCAAATTTTTCCGTTTCTATAGACATTTTTATAGACCCACCCTATCTCCGGCCAGGGCAGTCGTAGAATAATTTCGTCGAAATTCCGTACCGTACCGCATTTTTGGGAAATTTACCGTACCGTACCGTACCATTTACCGCACTTTTAGAAATTTACCGTACAGTACCGCATACCGCATTTTCCAAAATTTACCGTACCGTACCGCGTACCGCACTCATTTACCGCAGAAAATGCGGTAAATTTTACTCAGATTGACCTTAAATATGGCAGTTTATAGATGAAAATTTATGTGGTGTTCTGAATTTTTTTGCGCGCAAGCACGCTAATTTCACAACATTGTTTGAAGCCCTTTCATTTCGGCATGCACTATTGCTATAAATCATGATTTACATTAGTATAATGTGCTTTATAAAATCGAGCCATGTGCTTCAAGATGCTCTTAAGGTGTGAAACATCACCCTCAATGTATTTACTTTTTAGTTTAAGCTTATCTGTTGCAGTGATATGTTTTATGTATGCCTATATACTCATTTTCAACTATTTTCACCTACTTTTAGCAATTTTTTACCCACTTTTGGCACTTTTGTCTCCATTTCTTCCTTCTACACCTTGAATAAGCCCCTACATTGTAGGTAATGTAATTTTATGTCATCATACTGTTATTGTGTTCTTAAGTCCCATTTATCAGATTGTGTAATTGAATTTGGTGTCAAATTATGAAGTAAAGGTTGTCTGTAGTCCCGCATTGATACATTTCTGAAATCGGAAATTTACCGTACCGTACCGTACCGCAAACCGCACTTTTCAGATTTACCGTACTGTACCGTTTACTGCAAAATTGAAGATTTACCGTACCATACCGTTTACCGCAAAATGGAAAATTTACGGTACCGTACGGTTTACCGCAAGGCCGTACCGTCTGCCACCCTAGAGGCAACCCTTTTTGACAATTATCCCACCCCATATGGAGATTGCTGCAAATACACACTGGACAATTGCTTTCAGGGAAAATTTGTGCATCAATGTTGCATTGACAGGACATTGACTGGGACAGTTTTTGATGAAGATGTGCAGCTTTATCTTTATTTGCAAAATGAAATGACAATTGTACACAAAATTGAAACTTGAATGATGGTAGTGACTCACAGATGGTATTTTATTTTGAATATTTTTGATTTTTTTAAGCAGAATTTTTAAAAAAATGAAAATAAATTATCGAATAGATAAATGCTATGAGTATAAACCCAATAAGTTTATTACCCAATTCCCAATCCACATGCATCGGAATATGAGGTATAACTTTCTCTTCTAACCTTCTTAATGCTTTTCCATGCCAAATTCTATTTGTTGACACAATCTAAATCTAAATCTCACCCGGGTTATGTTGAAACTGCACGATATAGCTTAAACAACTCTTTTCCGCCCATTAGACAAATACGGTATTTGAATCGATTAACAATTTTAGCGACTTTGCTCCGCTGCATCAGATACAGATCAAAAATGCTAAAAACAACTTTTTAAACCAAACGAAGGACCTTAGGATAACTTCTTACCTTTTGGCACTGTGCCAATTTGCATGATTCATCCACGCAAATGGAAGCGACGCGATCCAAACTCGCTGCATCAGAGTCCCTGGGCTACAAATTGTTCAAATTTTGCGACATTTTCGCTTTTTTCGCGACAAAATTGCACTGTCTGATTTTGCAACCACATACCCGGTTCAATTTCCAGTCGTTAAAACGGAGTCAATGCAATTTCTTTTCTTCAATAATTGGAATTGAGCCAGATTTTTTTATCGCGGCTAGGATGCTTGCCAATTTTTCTAAAAAGAAAATTTGTTTTGCGAAATCGTCTGGTCGATGGTATTGAATGATTCACTATCAGATAGTGTTAGATTAGTTAGATTCTAACTTCGAAAGAAAGTTGTCTTGGTCAATCAACTACATAATTTTTCAAAACCTTTCATATTAATCATGGGTATATAATTCTGCGTGTTGGAAGCTGAATTTTTTTTTTCATTCCAGACTTTTTTACAGTTGAGTTCGTTTCTAAAAGTGAGTAAATACCTAAGCGCCAAATTCTGAAAAAAGAGTACCTATTTAAGTAAAATATGAATTTGGCATTTCAGGGAAAAGTGAGATAGCTGAGACTCCCATCTGGTAAAATGTACATACTATAATAGCTACTAATTGCTACGAATTGGCATCGCAGCTTTACATACATAGGCTAGTTTGTGTAGATAATATTTAAATACCTACCTATATTTGTCTATCTGTCCAAATTTATCCTATTTGTATCATTTATTGCCAATTTTGGGTATGTAAGAGCCTATTCATTACTACGATCCTTAAACGACATTCTCTGACGAAATAATAAAACCCCTTCAAATAACCCTTCCCCTTCGAATTAAAATCAAAATTTGCTGGCAAAAATTAAACCCCCTTGGGTAGTGATGCGAAAAGCGCCAGAACTTTGGCGCCAACCGCCAAGAGGGGGAATTATTCGAACGGGGGAGTTATTCGAGAGGGGGGAGTCATTCGAGGATATACGGTAGTTTTTCAACTTTTCTCATTACTGCTTTGCCCTCACTATGGGTGAATTTGGTACATACCGTATTTCCTTGAATGGGCGGGTGGCCCGGAAATTTCAACAGGGGGTTACTATTTTCCAAGCTCGCACAGACCCGGGGGTATTTAGCGGGGGTTAATTCAAGGGGGTAACTTGTGGATATGCGGCAATTCTCCAGGTGACCTTATTCATCAAGATACGGTAACCGTTTTTGTACATCATTCAATAAAACCGGCATAGTTATGCATTTTATATTTTAAGTTGCGGGAAAGTTCCGGTTTCACATAAGACGTTCTCACTGCGAAACATCATATTCCCATAGTTGGATTTAATTATTGAGCCCATGTACTAGAATACCGTATTTCTCCTAATAGAAGAGCACTGTTGTATTTTGTCGTAAACTTTTTACCTGCCTTTCTATTGGAAGTGCCGTTCTATATTGTTTTCCCCAATTTTCACACATTTTTAATTTGAACATATTACCGTATTTCCTTGAAACCCCCCCCCTTGAATTACCCCACCCCCCTCGAAATACCCTCACGTGTTTTTGAGCTGAGGAAAAAAAACCCCCTCGAAATACCCCCCCCTCTTGAATGATATACATCATGTATTTACATGATGTATTTATTGGGGTCAAATCTCATCGCAGCTATACATAGAGTAGTTTGTATACCTAGCTACCTATCTACGTTTGTATGTTCTAATATGTCCCGTTTGGTGACGTTTATTACCAGTTCTGGGTATGAAGAAGCCCATACTTTACTACGATATTTACGAAAATTTCTGACGAAATAATACCGCCCCCCCTCGAATAAGCCCTCACCTCGAAATACCCCCCTTAAAATTCTCACTCTGAAAAAATATACCTCCTGGGGCCAGATTTAATTCTTCCTACAGATTTGTAGGGTAGGGCGTACGCCCGATAGATTTTTTAAAGTTCAGCCGCATCGACGCACATGCACCGAGAGCAAGGCGGTTTGTAAAATAAACGAAACCATCCCTTAAGGTCGCCGATATTGCAATATGACGGAGATCGCTTCGATTTTGGCCCGGAAATCACTATTTCGTCATTTCTTGGCCGTCTGCCAATTCGCTTTTTATTTTATTTTGTCGGGCGGGTTACTCGCATAAGTCGCGCTTTTGTACGCTTGTGCATGCATTTCTTTCTTGTCGCTGCCCTCATGGTTCCGGTTGCAGACAGTGAACACTAAAAAAGTGACCACCTGACTACACAAAAGCACGACTTATGCGAGTAACCCGCCCGACAAAATAAAAAAAAACGAATTGGCCGACGGCCAAGAAATGACGAAATCATGATTTCCGTGCCAAAATCGAAGCGATATACGTCATATTGCAATATCGGCGACCTTAAGGGATGGTTTCGTATATTTTACAAACCGCCTTGCTCTCTGTGCATGTGCGTCGATGTGGCTGAACTTTAAAAAATCTATCGGGCGTACGCCCTACCCTACAAATCTGTAGGGAGAATTAAATCTGGTCCCTGGGGTCTTATTCGAGGATATATGGTAGCTACACAAACTAGTCTAGGTGTAGCTGCAATGCAAATTAGCATTAATTAGTACTTAATGTAAATTGCATACGTGATGTATTTACATCATTCCAGAGGGGGGTATTTTGAGGGGGGAATTTTTTCCCAGCCCATTTTAGGGGGGTTAATTCAAGGTGGGGATGAATAGAGGTAATACGATATTTGTTGCTTGTAATGTATGCAGACATAGAAAAATGAAAAATTGACCACCATGCATATACTTATACAGGTATGGTGTAAACTAGGGTGTCAAATTTCCATTTTCCGTTTCCGCCTTTCCGCAGGAAAATTTTTTACCTTTCCGTTTTCCGTTTTCCGGCTGCCGAAAAATTTTTACCTTTCCGTTCTCTGTTTTCCGGCAGCCGAAAATTTTTTACCTTTCCGTTTTCCGTTTTCCGGCAGCTGAAAATTTTTTACCGTTCCGTTTCCGTTTTTCCGGCCCATTTTTCCGTTTTCCGGCTGAAAAATTTTTACCTTTCCATTTCCGTTTTACCAGGCCATTTTTCCTTTTTTGGCTCGATTTTCAGTTTTCTGGCATTTTTCCATTGTTTTTTCAATCTGTATTTATCTTCAATTGGCTCATCCCATTGTGTTGTTTTTGTCTCTTGGAGCAGCATTGACAACTGGGATTTCAGGGTCAGTGAAACAGGTGCTGTGAACCCAATTGGGTCATATGCTGATGCCAATAATTTATACAAGTTTTGTCTGGTTGGTGTTGTGATGCTGTCAATTTGCAATTTTGGTGTTGATATTGCCAGCATGTCTGTTTGGTGATTTTATTTCATGCCCATTACTGCGACAATTTTATTCACCTTTGGACTCCTGTTGTTTTCTGCTATTTCATTCATGACTGATCTGGAGTTTGATAGCCATTACCTCATGTTCATAGAACATTGGTTAAATAAAGCTTTGACTTTGTAATATAGTTCTAAAGCTTCAACTTCATTCGTGACACTCATGATGAAGTTATCGACGTAAATGTTGTTTATTATCATTGCCAACTGGTTTCGTTCCCCTTCATTTTCTTCATATTCATTCATGTTGTTTATTGTCACATTTAAATGCTATTTTATGACTGCTCCCAAAATTGCTGGGCTGCAGACAAGTCCAAACAGTACGCATTTAAAATGAAGTACTATTAAGTTATTTTCAGTTACTGGTTTTGAGGCATCTTTCAGCCAGAAAAATTGTGTGTAGTCTCTAGCTTGGTCATGCAATCCTATTTGCAAAAATGCTTTTTCAATATCGGCAATTAATGCTAGATTGCCTGCCCTGAACCTCAGGAGTAGGCCCAGTGCTAATGGTGTTGTAATTGGTCCTCTAAAAAGGCACTCATTAAAACTGGGCTTACCTGCCAACCCGTCGTACACAATTCTGCATGATGTCGATTTGCCCGGCGTGATTACTGGCTGGTGTGGCAGGTAATGAATGGTTGTCACAGATCTCAATTATTCCCTTTTCTAGTTGGTTGTCCAAAACTTTCCCGTATTGTTCGAGTAAGTTTGGATCTTTGTTGAATCTTCTTATCAGTGATTTAAACCGCGCCAAGGCTTCTGCTTTTCCAGTGGGCAAGTCACTGATACTCTCTCTATACAGCCAGTCAATATAGTTTTGTTTGTTGTTGTCGTTGAATTTTATGCTATTTATTATCATCTCCTCTGCAATGTTGTCATCAATTGCATAGGGGTCATCAGTGATTCCCACTGCTTCTAGACTGTGAAATTGTTGTAGTGTTTACTTTCCTATGGCCACTATGGCTACTTTTTGATGATTTTTTGTTGGTTCAGTTAAGCTTGAACTACAAGTGAAGTTACAGGCATGATCCATAGTTGCAGAATGTACAGCTACCACAATCAAAGCCAAACAGGCAAACCTGCATGCAGGTTTTCCTTCTGCAAATTTGTCTATTACCGTGCTAATTTCACTTTATTTTTTTCCGTATCCGTGAAAATTTTGCTTTCCGTTTTTCGTTTTCCGGCATTTCATTTTTCCATTTTCCGTTTTCCGGCTGACAATTTTTTTTTATCTTTCCGTTTTCCGTTTTCCGCTGAGTGAAATTTTTTTACCTTTCCGTTTTCTAGCAGAAATTTTTTTTTTACCTTTCCGTTTTCTGTTTTCCGTAAAGTGAAAAAATTTTACCTTTCCATTTTCCGTAAAAATTTTTTTTGACACCCTAGTGTAAACCATGTTCAAACTAGGGTGTCAAATTTCCATTTCCGTTTTCCGTTTCCGCCTTTCCGCAGGAAAATTTTTTACCTTTCCGTTTTCCGTTTTCCGGCAGCCGAAAATTTTTTACCTTTCCGTTTCCGTTTTACCAGGCCATTTTTCCATTTTCTGGCTCAATTTTCAGTTTTCTGGCATTTTTCCATTGTTTTTTCAATCTGTATTTATCTTCAATTGGCTCATCCCATTGTGTTGTTTTTGTCTCTTGGAGCAGCATTGACAACTGGGATTTCAGGGTCAGTGAAACAGGTGCTGTGAACCTAATTGGGTCATATGCTGACACCAATAATTTATTCAAGTTTCGTCTGGTTGGTGTTGTGATGCTGTCAATTTGCAATTTTGGTGTTGATATTGCCAGCATGTCCGTTCGGTGATTTTATGTCATGCCCATTACTGCGACAATTTTATTCACCTTTGGACTCCTGTCGTTTTCTGCTATTTCATTCATGACTGATCTGGAGTTTGACAGCCATTCCCTCATGTTCATAGAACATTGGTTAAATAAAGCTTTGACTTTGTAATATAGTTCTAAAGCTTCAACTTCATTCATGACACTCATGATGAAGTTATCGACATAAATGTTGTTTATTATCATCGCCAACTGGTTTCATCCCCCTTCATTTTCTTCATATTCATTCATGTTGTTTATTGTCACATTTAACTGGTATTTTATGACTGCTCCCAAAATTGCTGGGCTGCAGACAAGTCCAAACAGTACGTGTTTAAAATGAAGTACTATTAAGTTATTTTCAGTTACTGGTTTTGAGGCATCTTTCAGCCAGAAAAGTTGTGTAGTCTCTAGCTTGGTCATGCAATCCTATTTGCAAAAATGCCTTTTCAATATCGACCTCAGGAGTAGGCCCAGTGCTAATGGTGTTGTAATTGGTCCTCTAAAAAGGCACTCGTTGAAACTGGGCTTACCAGCCGACCCATTGTACACGATTCTGCATGATGTCGATTTGCCCGGCGTGATTACTGGCTGGTGTGGCAGGTAATGAATCCCCTTGTTGTCTGTTTTGTCATCACAGATCTCAATTATTCCCTTTTTCTAGTTGGTCATCCTAAACTTTCCAGTATTGTTCGAATAAGTTTGGATCTTTGTTGAATCTTCTTATCAGTGATTTCAACCGCACCAAGGCTTCTGCTTTTCCCATGGCAGGTCACTGATACTCTCTTTATACGGCCAGTCAATATAGTATTGTTTGTTGTTGTTGTTGAATTTTATGCTATTTATTATCATCTCCTCTGCAATGTGTCATCAATTGCATAGGGGTCATCAGTGATTCCCACTGCTTCTAGACTGTGAAATTGTCGTAGTGTTTCCTTTCCTATGGCCACTATGGCTACTTTTTGATGATTTTTTGTTGGTTCAGTTAAGCTTGAACTACAAGTGAAGTTACAGGCATGATCCATAGTTGCAGAATGTACAGCTACCACAATCAAAGCCAAACAGGCAAACCTGCATGCAGGTTTTCCTTATGCAAATTTGTCTATTACTGTGCTAATTTCACTTGTTTTTTTTCCATTTCCGTGAAAATTTTGCTTTCCGTTTTCCGTTTTCCGGCATTTCATTTTTCCGTTTTCCGTTTTCCGGCTGACAATTTTTTTTTACCTTTCCGTTTTCCGTTTTCCGCTGAGTGAAATTTTTTTACCTTTCCGTTTTCCATTTTCCGGCAGAAATTTTTTTTTTACCTTTCCGTTTTCCGTTTTCCGTAAAGTGAAAAAATTTTACCTTTCCGTTTTCCGTTTTCCGTAAAAAAATTTTTTGACACCCTAGTTCAAACGTAACACTACACAGTCATTTTTTTTTCATGTGTGTTCTGCATTTCCCTGGTCACACAGCGCAGTTTATGTTCTGCGTACAGCATAGGCGGCGCAAGGTCCCAATTTGCGCTTGTGACATTCACATAAGCCAAACTTTCACCTTGTGACACCTTTTTATCAGAGCCATTATGTGAAGTTGGCAGCCAGCCAAAAATTTCGAAATCGCTATACATATAATTAAAATGGCCTACAAATAGGTAAAATAACCATGTAAATAGATGAAAATAGTGATTTTATAGGTGAAAATTGGCAAAATGGAGCAAATCTTAGCGATTTTGTGCTCATTTTGTGATTTAACTCTTGTTTGTACAATACACGCTTGTGAATGTCACAATGTGGCATTGAAATTTCCGCTTGTGACACCAAAAATTCCGCTTGTGACATTGTTTACAAGCACTTACGCCGCCTATGGCGTACGCCGTACAGACAATTTGCGGTTATTTTCGAGGGGTGGGTATTTCAAAGGGAGGTATTTCGAGGAAAGGCAGTTTCTATTTGCACAGTGAGTTGGACAAAAATTTGCAGCCGACCGCATTTATTCTCCACCTTCATTTGCGAGAATCATTTCTCATCACCGACAAAACGACCGATCACTGATTGTCAACTGATCGCTTGCGCACGACGGACTTGACGTAGATCACGCAGACGGCGAACAGGTTCAGGATGCACACCCCGATGAACATGTCGAAGTAGCCGCACAGGGTCGCCAGCGCCGACGCCACGTTGAACTTGGGCCGCTCCCTTATCTGCATAGTGTCACTGCGTGCGACTGGGGCCAGTTCCGCTAGTAGACAAGTGAAATGAGAAGTGTAATGAGAAGTGAAATTAGAAGTGAAAAGTGAAGTGGAAAAAAATATTAAAAAAATGTAATTGATGAATTCTGACTTAGACAGCATT
This sequence comes from Sphaerolaimus hirsutus, assembly GCA_964036195.1. Taxonomy (NCBI): domain Eukaryota; kingdom Metazoa; phylum Nematoda; class Chromadorea; order Monhysterida; family Sphaerolaimidae; genus Sphaerolaimus; species Sphaerolaimus hirsutus. The sequence continues at coordinate 23,373,077 of OZ038456.1, forward strand.
GTTTCTGATAATGGTTGTGATGATTTAGTGTTAAACATGCTAATTTTACTCTTGTGTCGGAACTTTGGAATTGAAAGTTTAACTCTATTCAAAAAACTTCACTCAGCTTTTCACTCCTCATTTCACTTCGCTTTTCACTTCTCATTTCACTTCTCATTTCACTTTGCTTTTCACTTCTCATTTCACTTCACATTTCACTTCACATTTCACTTCTCATTTCACTTCTCACTTTCCATTCACTTCTCAAATCTCCACTTGCGGAACTGGCACCTGGTCCACTTCACACGTCCACACGTCTATTTAAGCGGCGTTCGTCACACAGTTTTCCGTGACAATACCGTATTTCTCCTAATAGAACAGCAGCCTCCAATTGAACGGCACCTCTAATAGAACGGCAGGTAAAGACGTTGACAAAAAATGGAACAGTGCTCTTCTATTAGAAGAAATATGGTAAACTAGAGTTTTCAACCACATTTGCGTGGTATTATGTGTGGTATTTCACCCACATTTGCGTGTCATATCCAAATCTTATATTTTGTATCCAAATCTGACATCCAAAAGTAAGATTTGGATACAAAAACATAAAATTTGGATGTGATACAACAAGATTTGTATACACATGAGAGTTTACAGGGTTCATGACACATGAAATTTTACACAGTTTTTTAAACTTGACATGGTCAGGAACCAGCACCTGGTGCCATGTTTTCTAGTGCCTTCACATCACTACTGGCTATAACGGAATCGAGTGGAATCGAGCAGAGTTGTTAGAATTACTGAACTTTTTTAAAAGTATATGTAAACGTAAAGTATTTATTTTTTACTCACCACAAAGTATCGAAAACGTAAAATACTTATTTTTTACTCGTACGCACGCGTAAATGTGAGTACAAAAATTTTTTCCCATTAAAATGCAAAAGCGAGCACTTTTCTTCATAGAATATGGGTACGTTTTTGAAATACAACCCTCATAATGGCCCTACGAATTAAATAATTGACCCCCTGTCGAAAGCCCCCCCCCCCCCAAATTGAATGTAAATGGAACATAAATATTAAAACCTTCAGTTTGTGTTCTGTGAAATGCAGAACACATGTTTAAACAATAACCAAGTCACGTTAGAACAGAGTATTTATATACCATATATATTTACATACATATATATGTAAGTCAATAAAAATACTCTTATACATGAAGCTTGTTGTTGCATTTTTCTACCTCAGCGTATGTTATAAAGAACGAATTAGTGCTGAGAGTTCTGAAAAATTCTGGCGAAATAAAAAAACCCTCGAAATACCCGCCCTTGTTTAACTCCCCTGAAAATTTTCACTATAAAACAATCACTCCCAGGGGTATTTCGAGGAAATATAGTAAACTGCAGCGTAGTCACCTTATAAATATGTGCCAAATTGAATTCACAGAAATACATTTTCTTTACGCGTATGCCTCAAAAATGTACGCGTACATGTGAGTACGTTACTTTTTTAAAAAGTATATGTAAACGTATTTACCGCGTACTCGCGTACGCGTAGTTTTCGAGTAAATGTACGTACCTTTTAACAACTCTGGAATCGAGACGTACAGTTTGTCCAATGGTGGGTCCCTTGATGAGCTTGAGTGATCTGGGTGCGAGTGTGTCTGCTAGTTCCAATGATTCAATCGCTGCCGCGATCTTGGCTCTGACGCACGGCAGCCCTGGTGCCAATCCCAGACCCTCTTAAGTGTCCTGTAAAATGTCAAATGTCATGTAAGGTTTCAAAAGTCATGCTTTGCAAACTGGCAAACGAGTAGCCATTTTACAGGGCATTTTACATGACTTTAGACACTTTACAGGACATTTTACATTTTACAGGACATTTTACAGGGTCTGGGACTGCCCCCTGACACACCGAGGTCGGTCACCCCCTCGTGCCGTTCGCTCGTGCAGCATGGCACCGCCAATCCCGCCGACGAAACTAAATTGTTTGGGGCAAAAATGCAAAAAGTAAAAATGACCCAAACAAATTGAAATGGCTGTAAAAAAGGGCAGCGGAGATGATCGAAGTTGCGATGGGTAGTGTAAGGTATGACCCTCATTCTTACTTTTACCCATTTTTGGATTTTCCTTTAAAAAATCGAAAAAATACTTGCGTTATGTTTTCCCTGAGTAAAATACTGGTATTTACGTTAACTCGCATTTTATGCAGTGTAAAAGCAACAAAATTTTTACATTTTGTGTACTCTAGTGTGAGTAAAATACTTTAGGTACATTTACGTTTACTTTGAGAAAGTTGAGTACTTTTAGCAACTGTGCATATCAACGACGCAGCTCACCTGTGTCGTAGTTGCACGGCAGCTTAGTGCAGTCCAGATGCGCCGGTGCGTCAGGGTCGCAATCGATTTCCGTATCCAACACAAGCTCACTGCGATGTGAATATTTAACTTTATCTCAGTTGTACACTATTTACTTACCGTATTACCTCCATTATAAGCAGGTAATATGCTAATCTTATATTGTTTTCGTCGGCTTTTTACCGGCCGTATTTATACCTTTTATATTAGAGTGTACATTCAATTATTTTGCAAGATTTTGCAAAAATTTTACCAACAGTGAACACAATGAAATTCATTACCATCAAACGGGAATGTAGAAAAATTGTGAATAAGGTGTAATACAAGATAACACTGAGTTGAGTTGTCTTGGAGCACTTCGGCACCAGTTTCACTGTTGTCTGCCAGGAGTGGCAATGGTTTTTATGAATTTTTATATTGGAGGTATGCCTTATATTGAGGTATGCATTATATTGGAGGTAATACGGTCAGTATAGGGTATATGCCCAAAGAGTACAGTGTTCGAAATTGACTCAACTACCGTATTACCTCGAAATACCCCCATGCGGGTTTATTATTTCGCCAGCAAAATTTGAGGGGGGTTAATTCGAGGGGGGGGGGGGGTTATTCGAGGGGGGTTTATATTATTTCGTCAGAAATTTTCATACCAAGTACGCATTTGCATACCCAAAACAGGTAATAAATGTGTCCAAACAGGATATATTTGGACATAAAACGTAGATAGCTACACAAACTAGTCTATGTGTAGTTGCAATGCAAATTAACAGTAATATACATCATGTACATTGCATACATGATGTATTTATTATGTACATGATGTACATCATTCCGAAGGGGGGGGTATTTCGAGGGGGGGTTAATTCGAGGGGGGGGGTTAATTCACGGGGGGATAATTCGAGGTAATACGGTATTATACAAAGACACACAACAAAAAATGGGTGCGTCACTGCACGATGAAGCATTGAGCAGTGTCTTCACGCCAACACTTTCCAACGCTGCAACAAGAACACTAAAACTTCCGCGCACATCATGAGTATCTTTGTGAAGACATGTGCCTATTTATTGCGACTTCACGCTTCACGCTTCTTAATGGCGCTGACGCACAAATGTACAGAATGGTGAAGCGTGTGGAAGTGCCAGCATTGTGGCCACACAAGCCAGTTTTCATGGTTATTTTCACAACTCGTTCAAAAACTGAATGGCCACGCGAACGCTGATTGACGCTCCCACCATCCCGGAACTGAGCACTTAGACTCCGCGCACTAGTATTGGGATGCAATTATTACCATATTTCCTCGAAATACCCCCCTCGAAATACCCACCCCCCCTCGTGCTACCCCCCTCCCCCTCTCGGGACCACTATGAAACAATCACCCCCCCCCCCCAAATTGAGTGTAAAGGGAACGTACATGACAATAACTGTAGTTTGTGTTCTGTGTACTGCAGAACACACGTTAAAACAATGTCGGTGTCACGTTAGAACAGTGTTTATACCATCTACATACTAATATTAGTCTACAGAACCTTATAAATGGTGGTTTTTGTTGCATTTTTCGACGTCTGCGTACGTTTCAGACGACAATTTCGTACTGGGATTTCAAAAAATTTCTTGTGAAATAATACCCCCCTCGAAATACCCCCCCTCGTTTTACCCCCCTCTCGAGACCACTATGAAACAATCACCCCCCGGGGGGTATTTCGAGGAAATACGGTAGTTTACAGAAATGATCAGTCCATGAACAACTGTTTAGAGAGATTGACAAAATTTCAATCGAGTTTTCAAATGGTGTGTGGCGCCATCACTGCAAAAAATAAGTTTGTGAAGTGTGTGGAAGCGCGCTCTGTGAAGGCACTTCCACTCACTTCCACACACTTCACAAAGTTTTCGGTGAAGTGTCTTCCACTCACTTCACCTAGCTTCACGAAGCCTGTAATTTCGTGAAGCGCACTTCCCGACGCTGACGCTTCCACACGCATCAAACTGATGCCAAGTTCCAGTGGAAGCGTTGTGACACTTGGTGAAGACACTTCAGAAAAGAGAGATTTTTGAAGGCACTTCACATACAATCATCACAGTGAAGACACTTCCAATTGTATTTTACCGCAAAAAATGATTCAAATGCCAAGGATGGATGGATGGGCATGTGTGCCATATAGTTCAATGAGCCATGTTTAGTCAAATTTCACGCTGCTTTATTTAGGTACTATTTACCATCTCCCATTATCTTGTCACGCATAAAGTTTATTTTCATATGTACCTTATCGTTGCATCCTCATAATAATGTTCTGAAGTCAATCAGCATATTAATACTAAAATTACCACACTTTTTTCATGTGAAGTGCCTTCACTACAGCTCTGACATTGTGAAGACACATCACAGTGGGTCGTCGGAAGTGAAGACTCTTCACCAACATTGTGCAGCTTCGTGAAGCATTTTTGCTTTGTGAAGTGTCTTCACAACTATTTTTGTGAAGCGTCGGGAAGTGCGGACCAGCGTCGTGAAGCGTCGGGAAGCGAACCGTGAAGGCACTTCAAGAAGCTTCACGACGCATCACACACCTATTTTTTGCTGTGCATTATGTGGCACTGTCTTCCATCATTTTGAAGAACATGGTGAAGCTAGGTGAAGCGTGTGGAAGACAGTTCACCCAGTTCAGTGGAAGTGTGCCACTTCACGCGCATCCATCCAGCCCGCTTCCATGTGCATCACAAACCCATTTGACTTGTAACATATGAAGGGTGTGCTTCTAAAAGTACCAATCTACAAATTTTTCAAATTTGAGTTAGGACCATTTTTGGGGTCCCCATAAAAACGCGCTTCAAAATATATATTATATTCAATTTTGAGTAATTCAATTTTGAAGAAATTCAAATTCAATTCAATTCAATTTTGAAAAAGGGGGGTCAAAAAATGCAAAAAATAGCCAAATACAGTTAATGTAATTTAAAAAGTACTGATCTACAAGCTTTTTCAGCTTTTGTATCTTTAAAAGTATTGATCTACACATTTTTTCAAAAGTGTACTTTTAAAGGTACATCATCATTTTTTGTGCTTCTAAAAGTATCGATGTTAGATTGTCACTTTTCAGCACAAATACTCATTTTGTGCTTTTTTATTATGGGTAAAAGTACCGATCTACATCTATCTGATTTTGTGCTTTTAAAGGCAGCGATCTTCATGCGCTTCACAAATTGTACCATTCAAAGTACTGATCAAAATACCCCCAGGGGGTTTATTTTTTCTCCAGACAAAATTTGAGGGGGGATAAATCGGGGGGGGGGTATTCAGGTGGTCTATTATTTCGCCAGAAAATTTTGGAAATTCCCCAAACTCAGACGTAGAAAAATCTAACAATTACATACCGTATTACCTCGAAATACCCCCAGGGGTTTATTATTTCGCCAGCAAAATTTGAGGGGGGGATAATTCGAGGGGGGGGGTGGTTATTCGAGGGGGGGGGTCTATTATTTCGCCAGAAATTTTCGGAAATTTCCCGTACGCGGACGTAGAAAAATCGAACAATTACATTGATGTATATGTGTTTATACGCATATATAACTGTATATACACAAAAACCCTTCCCTAACGCCACTTAATCATCAGTTTTAACGTGTGTTCTGCATTGTACAGATCTCAAACTGCGGTATTTGTCATGTACGTTCACGTTACACTCAATCTTAGGGGGGGTATTTCGAGGGGGGGGTTTATTATTTCCTCAGCCGAAATTTAGGGGGGGTATTTCGAGGGGGGGGGGGTTAATTCAAGGGGGGGGGTTAATTCGAGGTAATACGGTAGATGTATATGTGTTTATAGGCATATATTTATAACTGTATATACCTACACATAAATCCTTCCCTAATGTCACTCAATCATCGGTTTTAACATGTGTTCTGCATTGCAGAGTTGTTGAAAGGTACGTACGTTTACTCGAAAAATACGCGTACGCGCGTACGCGGTAAATACGTTTACATATACTTTTTAAAAAAATACCGTACGCACTCGTACGCGTACATTTTCAAAGCATACGCGTACATAAAATGTATTTCAGAAAATTCAATGTGGGGGATATTTATAAAGTGACTACAGTGCTATGTATTTACAGACGTGGTTCCGTTGAATATAAAAGATACGCGGGGGTAGCGCGCTTTAAAAATAAAAAAACGCAACCAAATCGAAATGGCTGCGGAGACAATCGAAGTGGAAACGAGTCGCGAGAGCGACGATGGAATGGATGATTCATCCGGTACCGCTGAAATCCCAGCTGGGGATGAACTGGGCTGGATGAAACTGGGCACTGGTTTGTGTTGGGAAAAGGTTGCACCTCGCTCCCGAAACATTAGAGAAGGAGCTTTTCATTCGCTTCAATTATAAGAAGTGTTTCTAGTGATTTACCAGATTTGGATGAGTTAGGTTATATTTTTGTTGCCGCTATTCTTGCTATTTTTATCTCCTACAATAAAGAGACCTTGAAAACTAAGTTTTTTATCATTTTCTTAAACAAAAACATATGTTGTGCGGTACACGCATGAAAAAGAGCCCACTTTACACCCACTTGAAATAATATTGACGCCTCACGAAAGGTGTAGCGTCAGGAATGACGAAAAGTGGTCGTTTCTACACTCGCGAGAAAAGTACCCAAATTTACGCGTACGTACGAGTAAAAAAAAAGTATTTTACATTTTCGATACTTTGTGGTGAGTAAAAAAAAAATACTTACGTTTACATATACTTTTGAAAAAAGTTCAGTAATTCTAACAACTCTGCTGCATTGTACAGAACCAGATTGTACGAACTGCGGTATTTGTCATGTACGTTCTCTTTACACTCAAGTTTAGGGGGCGGGGGGTATTTCGGGGGGTGGGGGTTTGTTTCCTCAGCCAAATTTTTGGGGGTATTTTGAGGGGGAGGTTCATTCAAGGAGGGGGTTTATTCGAGGTAATACGGTAGCTAGTTACACATGTGTCACCCAAAGACTATAACATGCATAACAATAACCAACAATATACCCCAGATACCCATACTCAAAATACACATACCCAATACTCATGTGTGGGAATTGCATACTCCAAACTTTGAATTGTGATTATCTCAAAATCGATTTTTTTGTAGATCAGTACTTTTAGAAGCACACCCTTCATATGTAAACTATAGACTCACTCAAATCGGATTATGTAGTTTGAATTGTTTTTCCACGATTCCATTGGCAGGAAACTGCTACCCAGCGCGTCGAATGCACTTCCAACCTGCAGACACATTGGAATTAAAGCATCTATTCAAAATTTGAAAAAATTATTAGAATTATTTGCAAAATGTCTGAATACACATTTACACACACACACATATTACATACACATGTCTGCATTTACTCAATCTGGAATTCTTTATACATTTTTGCTTTCAGAAATACTGGTATTAAAACAACTCTAATTTACATATTGAATTTACACATGACTAGGGTTGGTTTTAGTAAAATTCTTTTTTCTTAAATTTTAATAAAATTGTATAAAAATTGTATTTTATTTTAATTTTATTTTCAATGTTCCATTTCCATTTTATTTTTATTTTATTCTTCAATCTTCCATTTTATTTTTTTATATTTTTCTTTTCTTTTTTAGTTTGTGACCATGATTGGTTTTTGTAAAATTATTTTTACTAAATTTGTAGTAAAATTGTATAAATATTGTATTTCATTTTAATTTTATTCATGTTTCATTTTATTTTATTTTATTTGTCAATTTTCCATTTTATTTTAATTTTATTTTTTTCTGAGATTTTGCCAACCCTGCACATGACTTTAAATCAATAAGTGACTAGGTAATGTTTTCAAAATAAATTAATAAAACAGCCATCAACTTTGAGTGCAAATATGGTAGAAATATACCATATATCCTCAAATAAGTCCCTGAGGGATTTTTGTCCCAATTTATTGACAGTAGTAGAGTGCAGTAGAAAACGAATAACTCACCCAGGTGCTGAGCACTTTGTCAGGCAGGTGCAGCTCTGTTGGGTCCCATGTCATGGTTGCATGAAGTTTGTTCATACCTGAGGTACCGTATTTCCTCGAAATACCCCCGGGGGGTGATTGTTTCATAGTGGTCCCGAGAGGGGGGGGGGGTTAAACGAGGGGGGGGGGTATTTCGAGGGGGGGGTTATTATTTCACAAGAAAATTTTTGAAAACCAAGTACGAAATTGTCGTCTGAAACGTACGCAGACGTCGAAAAATGCAACAAAAACTGCCATTTATAAGGTTCTGTAGACTAATATTAGTACGTAGATGGTATAAACACTGTTCTAACGTGATTCCGACATTGTTTTAACGTGTGTTCTGCACTACGCAGAACATAAACTGCCGTATTTGTCATGTACGTTCTCTTTACACTCAATTTGGGGGGTATTTCGAGGGGGGGGGTGATTGTTTCATAGTGGTCTCGAGAGGGGGGGGGTGGTCAAACGAGGGGGGGGGGGTATTTCAAGGGGGGGTATTTCGAGGAAATACGGTAGATAAATATAATGTTTTTTACATTTTCTGTACTCAAGCGTGAGTAAACAAGTATTTTACAAATACTTTGAGAAAAGTAGAGTAATCTTCACAAGTGTGCTTCTCACCCGTTTTGCCCGGCTTGCCAGTGCGGTCCCAGATGGCGCACAACTTTGTGCCGACTCGTTGAAACGACTGGAAGTGCTCTATGCAGGCGCCTTTGCGACCGCCGCCAGTGCCAGCTGTCCGCTCGCAAGTGCAGCCGGACATCGCCTCTAGCAGAACGGCAGCGCTCTGCGCGCGTGATGCCGTCACTAGCGATGGAAAATAAGTTATGGCGCTGGCGCTTTTGGCGCTTGGCGCTGTTTTGCTGTGGAGCCATTGCCGCTTGGCGCTGCACCCATAAAACGCGTGAAGCGCCACAAGCGCCATAGCGATTTTGCGAACCCCAGCACCAAGCGCCAATGGCTCCAGAGCAAAGTGGCACCAAGCGCCATTGCGCTTTTTTGGCGCTTTTGGCGCTTGGCCCCAAAGTCTAAAAGTGTGATGCATCATGAAGCGTCGTGAAGTGTCGCTTCATGTAGCTTCATGAAGCTTATTGGCGCTTCCCGGTGCTTCACCAAATTCATCGTGAAGGCACTTCCCATCGCAGACGTACTTTAGGAAACTGCGTTGATATCAGTTTGATGCGTGGGGATCTGTGTCAGCTTAAGGAAGCCCGCTACACAAAATTTAAAGCATCGTGATGATAGGTGAAGTGTGTGGAAGACACTTCACCAAAAATTTCGTGAACCGTGCGGAAGCGTGCAGAAGCGTCTTCATAGAGGCCTCTTCACGCACATCCGGATAACTGTCCCAAACCCTCTAAAAGACCCTGAAAAGATAAAAGACCCTGTAAAATGATGGGTGTCATGTAAAATACCCTGTAAAATGTCATGTATCATGTAAAATACCCAGTAAAGTGTCATGTGTATCCAGATCTCATTGTATCGTATCCAAATCTTACGTTTTTGTATTCAAATATCCAATTTGGACATTCTACAATAAGATTTGCATACACATTTTGAAGGGTCTTTTACGATTCACAGGTATTTTACAGGGTGTGTGAGGTATTTTACAGGGCCCTGCACACTTCCACACGCTTCACGAACCCATTTTTGCCATGATGTAAGCGAACAGACCCGGTGATCCCCGACCTCGCTGCAGACCATCACCGAGGGAGTCTCGAAGACTGGATCGATGTCGTACTGGAACTGAATGTTCTTGGTCTGCAGCGTGTTCATGAACAGCCAGCACGTGGACGCGATGAACATGGGCACGAGCAGCACCAGCAGCAAGGCGCACAAGGCCACCGACACTCGCGCATCTGTGCCCCCTGGGGCGGTCCCAGACCCTGTAAGAGAGCCTGTCAAATGTCCTGTGTCATGAAAGAGACTCTGGAATGTGTCATGTGTATCCAAATGTTTCTCCATAGCATCCAAACCTTTTGTTGTATCCATATCTTATGTTTGGACATAAAATGGATACAAAAAAACATAAGATTTGGAACCATAGAATAAGATTTGGATACACATGACACTTTACAGGATCGTTTACATGACACTTATCATTTAGAAAGGTCTTTTACAGGGTGTGGGACTGCCACCTGATGATTCCTCGAGATTTGTTCCCGCGGCACTCCTTCCAGCCACCTCTTTGTCTGCTTGATCAGCCTGTGACTTTTAATACACCTTTTATCTGTTCACCAAACCTCAATGCATTCATATTTACCTTATTTTTCCCGAAATACCCCCTTGTATACCTCCCTCAAAATACCCCCTTGTACACCCCCCTCGAAATGCCCCCAGGTCTTCTGGCTGAGCAAACACCCCCCCTCGAAATATGTACGTCTGGAATAAGGTACATGATGTATTTATTGCAGCCATTTTGCATAAAAAATAGCCCCCCTCAAATAGGCCCCCGTCGACCCCCCACTCTGAAAAAATAACGTCGTTGGGAACGTCTTAGAATGACCCCCTTTCAAAAACAACCCCGGGAGTCCCGGGCCGGGACCCGTGTTGCAGATTTAATTTGAAAGGCAGGCACGCCGGGACCTAAAAATTATACTGCTGATATGTAAAATTAGTAAAATCTTATGTGGGAAAACGTGAGCAGTTTTTCCCAATGTAAAATGACACAGTGATTATTTTTTCGATTTCTAATTTGGAAGACAATGCAGATGGGTTTTTCTCTTGTTAAGTATTTCTCTAGGCATATGGTTTGCAATCGTTAAGTTTTAGTATTCTGAAAATGTGTCCACTTGGGTTAGTTTCACAACCATTTTAGGAGGTACTTTTTAGAGGAAACATAAACTTATCTACTCATACTCAATACTCGAGTGTACATATTTTTTGAGTAAATGTAAATACATTTCAACAACATTGTAAAGTACCTGGGGAGTTCCATTCCAAAAGTTCACAAGCGCCAAATCCAGAAAAATCGAGTTAAGCGTGGATTTGACCTCCACGTAAAGTTTTTCACATTTTAGAAAAAAATCAGCGTTATGGTCCATTTCGTTCCCGAGATACAGTGGTACCGATTTTCAAAAAATCGCAATTTTCACATCAAAAGTTCACATCCATGACCAGTCTCCTATGAAAAACAGGACTTTCACATCTAAAATGCATACCGTATTACCTCTAATATAAGGTATACCTTATATTGTTTTCGTCAGATTTTTAGAGCCAAAAGTTATACCTTATATTAGAGGGTACCGTATATTAGAGGGTACCTTTAATTTTTTTGCCAGATTTTCGTCTGGTCAACAATTCAAAGTTTCTCGTCGAGTGAATAGTGCCGCCTTATTCTGACACATTTTTCAGCGGCGGAAGTCGACGAAGAGTTATCACAGTGCCCTTCGGCACCATTTTCATCATTTTCCGCCATGTTTAGCAAACGTTTGTATCATTTTGCGCGTTTTGGCACGCAGCCAGCTGTGCCTTATTAGAGGTATGCCTTATATTAGAGGGCACCTTATATTTATTTTGTTGCGTTCAAAATGGCCAAAAGTTATACCTTATATTAGACGGTACCTTATATTAGAGGGATGCCTTATATTGGAGGTAATACGGTAAATCCATCTCAGACCGCCAGAGTTTCATATTGAAAATGCACATATTCAAAAAATAGTTTCATTTCCAAAAATGCACGCGTGCTTCAGATCGCTCCCGAAGAGCCGGTCGGAATTCCCATACAAAAAAAGTTTCATTTCCAAAAATGCATACGTGAATTTCCAAATCTATTTTGCACTATAAATCAAATATGCGTGTATATTTTGATCTGAAAATTTAGGTAGAGGTACTTTTAGAAACTGGCTTTGCAGTCGTGTAATTCGTTTTTGCCTATGATGTACCGTTGAGAAGTTATTAAACATTTAATTTCAAATGTTCAGATTTGTTACCAATTTTGGGTGATTTACATAATCTCACATAACTCCCTGAATACTTCCCAGTCAAGAAAATTTGTGGTTACAAAAATTGTAGAGAAATGTCAGATCTATCTGAAAAGTCCAAGGCAAGATTTGTCGCCCAAACATAGCGCCATCCGGTCCATCGCCAAACTTCAAAATGCGACTTTGAAAAATTGAAAATTGTGGATATATGCGTTTTTGGAATGAAACTCCCCACCTGCTGTTTGTTTGATGGTCTGATAAATACTGCAAGTGTCAGATATTTTACGTTTTTACTAATTTTACTACTTTCCGTTTTTACCACATAAATACGCCACTCGTCGAATTCTGCAGCGGCAGAGAATTGCAAATTCCGGTCCCTTTGCGCTTCCACTTGCGTGCTTAATTAAATAAATAATTGGTTTTTATGGTACGGGGATGTTTACACGCAAATCAGGAACGGCGCCAGTACCCCTTGGGGTCCTGACAGTTCCTGAGGACGGACACGGCAACTTACCAATCCCTTTCGTAACTGCTGCCGGCGGTTTACTTCGATTAATTGTTAAAAAGCCGTAATTAATAAAAGCCGAAATAAAATTCAAATTAAAATTCAAGCAGTTAGTATGCTTCAGGGGGACCAAGTTGGTTTTCACGGGAACTTTATTTAGCAATATAGTCAGAGTCAATTTCACAATAGCTCAAGTGAGTCGTATAGCCTCTAGTGGGTGAAAAAATGTAAAATCAGCGCGTTTTATAATCACCAAAAACCTACCATAAGCGAAATGAATACTAAATCAGAGACACAACAATTAACCGTAATAAGCGAATTAATAAGGCAAATTCAATGATCACTGGAAAACCGTAAATATAGCGTACGAGGCACAAGTAAATTAATTCAATGCGGGAAAAATAACTAATTAAACGAACGGGTGCAAACGTAATTTAAATCAAGCGTAAAGTAACTGTGGTTATCACTGACGTAATTAGAATGCAATTCATCTCAAAGGTGAGTGTCATAAACTGGGTTCTATTCAGAGGTTACGGTACAAATTAGAGCAGGTGGTGTGACACGTGTTATCAACCTGCGCCCCTTTAGGTGAAAAATATTTTTATAGCGCGCCCGACCAAGGCCACAGAAAGAAACGCTCATTTGCGGGGTTTGTTCAAGGTTATTGCATTGCCGGGTAAGGGTTGGAACTTTGGGACTAAACACACGCCACAAAACACTAGCACTTGTGAGTTCACCAATCACCCTGGGTGATGGGAATAATTAATTGGCACTACTGTGCTCTTCACTATAAACTGTGCTCTGCATGTGTCTTGCAGTCGCATGCCGACAATAATTGCCGTTTGCCACTTTTCCACCCATTACCTAGTCCTAAGTAAAAAGCACTTGGTCGGGGAATTTTCTGAATGTTATCTATCGGGGCGTCTAAGCATTTAACAGAGTCAACACCTGTTAGCTTAACTAGAAACATTGAAGTCTTTCTAACCCATTCCCAGACACTGCACCCTTTTGACCAAAAATGTAAACTTGATAAAACCTGAAAGTTATAATATTCGAAAGTACATGTTGGGAAATGCATTTAAAAAAGAAAAACGGAAGTAGTAACTTAATTAACTAACAGTGCGGGTATCCTAATTAGCTTAATTATCGAAACATGAAATGAAAAATTATCATCACACGGGAATTAATTACGTAATTAACGGAAAAGAAATTAATTAATAAATTCATGGCCGCAGCAGTGTCCATTCGGGCGTACCGTCCTGGGGCTGCGGCTTCGTTGGCGGATTTGCAGTGCACAGCGAACCGCACGTTCACTGTGACTTCCCTGTACACTGCGGGTCGTCATTCGGTCGCACATGGTCGTTCTCGAGTCGTCGGAGTGTCTGCGCAAAATTGTCGTTACGTTTTTACGCATGATTAGTTAGCCATATTTCTACCTACAATCCCACCAGCCATTAATTTTTTACCTCCGGGCTAAAAACGACATGTTCAGAAAAAGCGTTTTGCGCCGTTTTTTGATTATTCAAAAATCATGCCTTCTTTGCATTTTTCGGTGGACGGCGGTGGCAGTCACATGCCCTGGGGGTGCAAATATGGCTCGTCTTCATTTGAATTATGGCATCAGCTTTCTGCCGTGCCGGCTTTTTGTGCTCGAAACTTCGAAATTTTGGTTCCCGCTCAGGGCTCGATGTGAGAAAAAGTTTTTTCTTTTTTGATTTTGGAAACTAATTAATCAGACTACTAATCTGTATTATTTCACAGCATCGTGCCACTGTTGGATGGGCAGTTTGGGATCAACATTCAAGTTACCTGCTCGACCGACATGTCGCAGTCCGTGCGTGTGAAAATTGATCGTCGACAAGATTTTCTAATTGTTTTCATGGAATATTAACAAGTATGTTTTTTGTTTGCTGATTATTTTTTGTTACAGAGTTGTCTGTTTCTCCTAGTGACAAAAGTTGTGCATAAATTTTTACATCTTAAAAATTTTTTATAATTGACTTAAGCAAAAATTGTTTCGTATCAATTTTCACAGTTACCATTTTCCATGTGGTGTTCTACCTGTTGCGCTGGAGGTTCCTCTGGTGGCAGTGGGATGGCCTCGACCGCGTCGTGGTGCTCGGGCGGCGGCGAGGGGGGCTCGGCTACGTTCTGCAATGCCATGGCCGCCATGTCGTTGCTAATGGGGGAATATTCTTCATTAGGTTGGTAAACTGGTTCGACAACGGGCACCACTTCCTCCAACACCGGCACACCCTCCTCCCGCGCGTCTGCGGAGGAGTCAGAGCCCGCGGTGGCGGTTTCAATGTCAGACAAACATTCCGCCTGCAGTTCTTCTTCGAGGGCCGGGTATCTGTCCGGTCCGACTAGTTCTTTCAAGTCGGCCCGCGGGCGCCATTCCGGAGGCCAAAATCCCATCACGTTTCCCCAAATTTGGCCTGACTCGTAAGAGTAAATCCGGTCGGCTTTGTGCTCGACCGTCAGAAACCGGTGGAAAAAGGTTGACCACAACATGGTCTCGGCGTTGGCCACCACGATGCGCACGCATTTGGCGCGGGAGGTGGCTACGTTTCCCCGGGGCAACTCCGCTACAAATCCAACTCTACCGTACGCCTTCTTGGGATCGGCCTCCAGCTGGGCGGAGTCGGTAGGCGGGCTGCCACGCACGCAGGAAACGATGACCACTTCCGCTTCACGGGCCTGTGCCTTGTCGGCAGTGATCACGCGGGTGGCCCAGTAAGCCGCGTCGTGTTCTGTATGGGCTACTAGTCGACTGATTAGGGCGCGCGCCTGCGCCGCATAAAAACAGACAATTAGCAAACTAGCGGGATCGGTAAGATCTGCCCAGGGCAGGGTGGGATCTTCTTTCACTGTGGCCACGAGGTAGTCGTACAGGTGCAGGATGATGCGCAGCTCCTTTTTGTTGATAATGGACATGCCTTCTTTCGATTCGCAGCCCTGGTGCACCAGCGTCGATGACAGCATGACGCCATCCTCGAAGTCGCCAGGCGCGGGCAACATGGTGGCGCCGTGCGCTGCAGTGTCGTTGTAGGCGCGTAGCAGTCCATTGTACGCCGCCACAGAGTTGGCCTGAATGAGCTGGCGATGCCCGCGGAACACTGTTTCCAAGTGAACCACGGGACATAGTTGGTATTGTGTGAGCCTATCAATGAGGGTGGGGTCGGGTTTCAGGACAGGCTCCACCCAGTCTTGCACGCGAATCATACGCGTCAATTGTTTACTGTCTCCAAATAGAAGTAGCATGCCGTTCACTGGGAGCTGAGCTGCCTGAGCCACGCTAATTACTGCAGCGTCAGACGCCAAAGACGCTTCGTCAATAATTACCGCACACGCAGTCACACTTTTTATACGGGCGTCGTGGGCGGAGTCTAAAGTGACATGGATTTGACCGGGCTGCACCACCTCCAAGAACACCCGGTGCAGCCTGACCGTAGCCCTGACATATTTAGACAGCGCCCTACGCAGCACCTTACCCCAAAACCCCTGATCAGCTAAACTAGCCTCACCAGCCCGGGCGCCCGCCACGCCTGCCTCGAAGTCATCGAATGGCTGCTCGTCTCCATCGTCGGCGGTGAGAAAGGGCACCTGTTCGGTCAGCTGCGCGCGTATGACGGCGTCGTCCGTGCAGTTGTTGATGATTTCGTCCACCAGCTCGTAGTCCTTCTTGGCGCCGTCGTACTTTTCCAGCGCTGCCGTCCATTCGGGGCTGAGGCGGACGATGTTGTGGCCGGTTCGCTGTGCTAGGGTGTGCAGAGTTGGCAATTGGGTCGCGGGGGTGGTGTTATAAGTGGGATCAGTTTCCCACATGGGACTCAAAACGCGCACCGGAAATGCCGCTCTTAATTTCAAAAATTCTTCAAAACCCTCCAGTTTTTGCATTTCAGAAAATGGCGTATCAGCCATGGCGGTCCATTTCGCGCGCTCCCGCAATAAGACTTCTAAAGCCCCAAAAATATCCCGCTGCCCTAATTTATTCAGGTTGGTCAGGGCCCTGCGCGCGCCTTCGTCGGCCGCCGAGTTGACCGTGCACGTGATGAGCGTCGAATGGTATTTGGCGTTCGGCTGCTTGTCCGATGGCAAGTCGGAGCCCGCGCGCACCCTGGGTCTCGAGTTATAATAATTATAGCCGCGTGAACACACATACGCCAGTTGATTTTGTGTGGTCGTCTTCCCGGACCCGAAAGGCGAGTCACACATAATCAAAAGGGGTTTGCGCATTCGCACGGCTGTGATCACAGCTGCTAAAACTTCTACCTGCCCCTGCTGCGGCAAAAACTCACCTAATTTGGCCTGAATCATTTGTTCGTTTTTTCCTCTGAACAATGATTCGTACAACTCATTAGCCTCGCGGCTAATGAGCGCCCAGTCAGTTTCGTCATCCAGCAGACGCAAATTCAATATCACAGCTAATTGGATTTGCGCCTCCAGGGTGAGTACTTTTGACCCCTGGACCACTTTTGGCACCCAGCCGACCGGCGCTTTGTTCAGGGCGGCTTGCAGTGATCGCATGGTTCGGTCGTAATTGGGCGAGTCGTTCGAGCCGCGCACCATGTATCTTCCACTCTCCAGGGTTCGGGGCAGTGCTGATTGCGACGCCGCCATGTCCAACTTCGCACGCAGCATTGTAGTGGTTGGCCCTGATTCCACGCTGGTAATTCTAACTGATAGATTGGGGCTGCCCGCCGCTGGTTTGTCTTCGTCCGGTCTGGCCAGCACCAAGCTCAACACCGACATGGGCGTCGCCTGGTTCAACAGCTGTGTCTGCGTGTTCACCTGCTCCAGCAAACGCACGCGCTGCTCTTCTGGTCCTTCGAAAGTGTCAGCTTGCAACTCTTCTGGGTCCGGGCGGCGCACCATAATATCGCATGCAGTGCCCTGCGACGTGTGCTCCCAGGACACGTGTGCGCACACATCCGTTGCGCGTTTCGCCCGAAATCGCAAAAATGACTCGTTGTAGCAGTGAGCCGCTGCTAAAATGCCTAATTTATACCTGAGAAACGAGTCCATGTTGTCTCGGTTCTCTGTGTCTGGCTGGATGCCCGATGTGCTGATATCCTCGGCCGTGGCGACCTGCAGCCCGTACGCATGGCCGTAGAATTCATCGCCAAACACGTCCAGATCATTCAAGTCGTGATACTCGACGTGGGCCAGCCCCAACTGTCCCGCACTCAAATTTTCCACTCTGCTGTCACTCACATATTCCCTGTGCAAAATGACCAGCTTTTCCGGCCCGGCATCACCTCGCTCCGCCGCGCCCAGCGGTTCCAGATTTTTGTAATTCGACGGCGTGAAGGCCGCTCGCAGCCGCGCTGTTTTCCAGTCGCTCGTGTAGGGCTGGTAGCCGGAAGTGTCGCCGCGCGTCAATGTACGTGCCGCTTGAGTGACGCGCCGCGTGCCCTGCGTACTCACGACCACGGGGGCGGCAACGTTTAAGGGGCATTTTGTCTGATTACCCCATATCGCGACACCGGTAAACTCCCAGTACCGGGGGTTTTCTATTTTTTGTGCGATTGCGGTCGCCGAGAAACGCATCCCGTGGCGCACTAGGGGCAGGAACATCGAGGGGTGTTGTTTCTGTATTCTCGCGCACAAATCCACCAGCTGGGTGGTCCGTTTGTCCCTAGCCGCCTTGGCCCGCTTATTCGAATAATAAAAATACGGATAAGCTTCATCCGCATTCACCCACTGCTCGTTTTCGCTGAGTATCGCCATCGTCTGCTCAGAAATTCTCACATGGCACTGATACTCAACATGCCCGTCAGCGCCCGAGTCAATATACACCCTATCTACCCAACCTTCGAATTTCCCTCTGCTGGGGTAGATTTCCGGTCCATTTTGCATCTGCTGCGCGCGGTAAAGTTGTCGCGGGGGAATGGTTCCGCCGCCGCAGGCACCATGTGTATTTGTCTCCTTGGATTTAATGGGCGGGGCGTCTGCACCTTCAAATGGGCGTTTGCGAGAGGCCGAAGCCATTATAATTATAATAATGTGATAAAATAATTAATTGCGAAGTTTTATGAACGGGGAAAGTAACAAGAACTCGTGCGGTCCAGTTGCCCGTGGGCAAAAGGGGTGCACGAGCTTCCTAAAAAAACACACACACTTTCACACACGCTTCATACCTGTTGTACCTGGTTTCGTGTTGTTTGACGCGACGGCGATGATCGTAACAGCTAATTAATCAGCTAATTAATCAATTTTTTAGTCGTCGCCGTATAATTCACTGTAAGAAGGGGGAATTAAATATTCACTAGTTGCCTTGCAACGATCCGCATGAACTACATAAATTTTCTTATTAATATTGTTGAATAAAGTCACTAATGGGTGGGCATAATCAATGCACTCATACGGGCCGATAAAGCGAGGCGCGAATTTCTTACTGGGGCCCGTCAACTGAGTAATACGCGGTGTGTATACGCGTACCGCTTGCCCGCGTTGCACATTCAATCGGCGCGCACGGCGATTGGCGTAAAATTGCTCTTTTTGCTGCGCCTTTGCTAAAGCGGTATGCGCTGCTTCGCGTGCTGTGGTCAGACGCGCGCCTAATTCATTTATAAGAGCGCGCTTATGCGGCAATGAGGGCAATGCCTCGTTGTCAGGGGGAGGCTCGATCATTCGCTCCCACATGGACGCAGCAGGCTTGCCAAATAGCAACGCATAGGGGGTGGTTTGCAAGGAAGGGTGTTTCGATGTATTGTACGCGTGTACAGCGGCGCCTAAATGTATGTCCCAATCGTCATGTGTACGATTTACGTAGTGTGATACTATTTCCATCAGAACACCATTCCTACGTTCCACCATTCCGTTGCTCTTGGGGGTGTACGCAAATGATGTATGTTGGGTCGCGTTCAAATATTGTAGAAGCTTGGCAAAAGTGCCCTCGGTAAAGCTAGGGGCGTTATCACTGAGTATAATGGCCGGCACACTAAATATAGGCAAAATGTGCAACAGAAATGCAAATGATACTGTGTCTTGTTTGATGTCGGGAACGGGCACAGCAATTCCAAAACGTGTGCACTGATCAACAAATACTAACACATGTCGGTTTCTGCGTTTCGTGGTTAGTAAAGGTCCTATTGCGTCTACCGCTATCACATCACCTGGCCTTTTGGCTACCTGGCGGCACACCATTTGAGTTCGCATTGCCGCTCTGAGACCTTTCTTGGCGTTGCACGAAGGGCAGGTGGCAACCCAGCGCGCACTTTCTGGCCGCATTCCTGGAAACCACGCGAATTCCTGTAATCTTTCAAATGTTTTTATTATTCCTAAATGGCCCGCCGTAGGGTGATTGTGAGCTAATTCTAACACGAATGGAACTAATTCCGACGGAATACATACGGGGTCGTATAATTGTATACCTGGTATTTGGGACGTTCCCGCCTGGCGACGTAGCAAACCGTATTGGTCAATAAAATACGGCGCGGCGCTATAAAAATTATCTGCGCGACACACTTCTATAGTTGTGGCTATGTAAGGTTCTTCTGCTTGTAGTCGCTTCAATTTGTCAACCGGAGTCATTGGAGGTAGTGCCATGATTGTACTGCGCTTAGTTGCACTCGTCAAACCCGGAACAACTTCATTTCCGGCTCCTGAACCACCAGCCATTGTTCCGGTTCCAGGCGCTTCCGCATTCCGCTGCCGCTCTCGCAGCCCGGGTGACTCCGCCTCTTTTCGCCCGCGCGTCCGGTCGCTGATTGGTCGCAGTAACTCCGCCTCCTCGTTTACGCTGATTGGCTGGTACGCTGTCCTGCTTGCCGCAGCTACCGTAACCTGCTTATCGTGCGGGATAGCAATTTCACGGCACGTAACTTGTGCGAACTGCTCAAAAGCCTCATCCAGGTCCTTTTTCTCGTCGAATACCACTGGTGCGTCTTGTCTTCTAGATAATGCATCTGCTAATTCGTTGCTTTTTCCCCGCAAATGCTTGAACGTGATTTGGTACGGCGTAATTGCTAAAGCGAACTTGTGCAGCATGGCGTGCGGGGTAGTCTCTAAATTAGGATTCTTTACCCACGAAATACTCTTGGCGTCTGTCCAGACTTCAAAGGGCCGTCCCGCCAGATAACAATGCCAGTTACGTATGCTTTCGTAGATTGCACACGCTTCCAGGGAAATCGCTGGCCATTTGCTTTGGGTTGCACCTAACTTCCGGCTGTAAAAGGCACACGCATGTAATATTTTCTCGTCCTCTGCTCGTTGTGCTAGCACGCCTGCAACAGCAATTTTAGAGGCGTCCGTGATAATTATAAACATACGTTTAGGATCGGGAAATTGCAGACATGGGCTTCCTAACAATGCTTCCTTGAGCTTATGGAAAGCTTCCAGTGCCTTGGGTTTCGATGTCAAATCCACCGGGGTGTCGCTATTGTAATTCTCTCTTGGTCCCGTACGCGTGAGATTTGACAAGGGTACTGCTAGCTCTGCGCATCTGTGAATCATGCGTCTGAAAAACCCGATAGCTCCCAGGAATCCTTTTACCTCTTTTACGGTAGTGGGTACCGGCCAGTCCTGAATTATGTGCCGTTTATCATCTGGTACGCACACGCCGTCACGGCCAATCATAAATCCTAGAAAGCGTACAGCTGTGACGCGTGCGAAAAAACACTTTTTTGGGCTAATTTTGAAATTATTCCTAATTAGTCTTTCTAACACTTGTCCTATGTCATACAAATGTGTTTCCCAGGTTGCACTATAAATCAGTAAATCATCGATGTATAATAATACATTTCGATGTATTAAACCGGCCATAGCTAATTCAAAACAGCGCTGCGCTAAACTAGGTGAGCATTTTAATCCCATGGGTAAACGTTTCAGTTGAAATTGTCCAAAAACATTTCTGAATGACGTGATGTGTCGATCATCTGGATGCAAAGCAATGTTATAGAAAGCTTGATTTATGTCGGCACTGCTAAAAATACTTGCAGCTATATAAAGATTCGACTGTTTCATCTAAGCGGGGTAATGGGAATTGGGGAGCGTGCAAAACAGCGTTCAGGCGTCTGTAATCAATTACCATCCGCTTTGATCCATCCGGTTTGGATACCACCAGCGTGGGGGCACAATACGGGCTCGTACTGGGTTCCACGATGTCGTGCTCGATGAGGCATCTCAAATGATTTTCTAAGTATTGCTGATCATCCAGACTCAACCGGTACATTCTGCAAGCAATTGGCTTTTTGTCCACCAATTGCAACCGGTAGTCCACTAATTCGCTGTAGCCGATGTCATACTTGTGTCGGGCAAAAGCTTCTTTGTACTGCAAAATCACCTTTTTCAGTTCCTCTCTGCGTTCGTCCGTCAATGTTTCTGGCACGGTAAATTCCATCACGTGTCCATCTGGACATGCAACTTGCAGGGGAGGTCCTAATTTGTCTTCGGCTACTTTGGGGGGAGGTTCAGTCGCTTGAACCTGTCGACACACATCTCTGTCATAGCACTGCTTCACCCATTCAGCGGGAGGGTCTCCAGGTTTCACCTTCAGCACGCAGTCCACTGGTTCGACCACTGCAATGCGCTGTCCTACCTGTAGCACTACGGGCTGGTTTCGTACATTTGCGCATCTCACCTGAAACACAGGGGCACTAGTTTCATAGGCCGCTGAAGCAGCCATAACGCCACAGCGTTCACCTACCGTATCCAGTCCCATGACTGTGAATAACCTTTCGTCCATGGGGGCAGATAATTTTGCGGTCACTAGCGCTTCATGTCTGGCCAGAATTTCTATTTTTTCGTTCACAATAGCGTAAATTCTGCGCTGCTGCACTTCCGGGTCTGGGTTATCAAAGGGAATGATCGCATTAGCCGTAGGGATTCGTAATTCCCTTGCAGGTAGGTCTACTACCATGTGCCGTAAGACATCTGCACCAATTAGAATTTCACCAGCTAATCCGTTCACTGCCTGAAACACAATCCCGAAGGTGTGGTTTCCCATGGTTACCGGTACTTCCATTTGTCCCAATACCAAAAGTTTCGAGTCTGCTGCACACCTAAGGGCTCCAATAGGTGAAACTTCATCATGCTTAGTAGCCTTTTCCTTGTGTCGCATCAGCACGTCTCTGTTGCATAATGAACGCATGGCGCCTGTGTCCAGTAGACATCTTCGATATTCTCTCCCATCAATGGTTATGGTAATGGATGGGCTGTAGTACACATGCACAATCTCTTCGCGTCGATTGGCTACTTGATGGATGTTGTCTCTTTCTTCCGTCGAGAAAGTGATCATGCACACCGATTCTTCTTCCAGATCGCATTTTCTGTTGATGCTGTATTGTATAGCGGGAAAACGACGCGCGCCCGTGAGTGCGGGCATGCCACTTGGCATTCCCACGCACGGGTTAATTACCGTTCTTACCTTTACCTGTCCGCTAGGGCGGTCCTCAGCCAATTCGACAATGATATTGGACTTTTCTTCTGTCTTTGGTCGCCTTTTGATTTTTTCCTTCGCCCTGTTCACCAACGTCACGGCCATTTCCGGCGCTGCAGCCATGAGCGCGGCTAGTAAATACTGCATGGTGACCAGTGCACATATCAGATAGATCCATACTTGTAGCCAGGTGCGCCAGGTGTCAAAATCCCACCATCCCAGCGCTAATACCGATTTTGCCAAGGTTCGATGTCTTTGCATGTGTGATTCCACTCTCGGCTCCGCCCCCTGCGTAATTTGCCTCACGATGGAATATGCATGCCATACGTCATTCAGGGTGGTCGTCGGCAATAATTCTGACAAGTTGTACATAGTCGTGGCGGCAAAAATCTGATGATGCACATCCCTGACTTTTTCCTGCTGCCATTTCTGCGGAAAACTGTGGGTGTTATACATAGGCAAATGTTCCAGGCCGCCGACTTCCGGTAGATATTTGTACCATTGTCCATTTAACATTACCACACGATTGTGCGCATTGGTGCATGAGCCCGGGATCGCTTGAAAATGCAAGATGTTTGTCAACCTATTCATGTGCAACGTCACATTCTGCCCGTGTACGCTAACTTGCACAGGTACTGTTTCGTAGCATTCTGGAGACTTCTTCTCTTTCATGATTTCGTATGTTTTTACCGCAAAACATTTGTGAACCAGAAATCCGTCCGGCGCGGGTTTGGCAATTATTTCGTTATCATTCATGTACCATCGGGCCGTCGTAGTTGCATGTTCGCTCATAGCCAGGCGCACAAATTCTTGGAAGTGTTGCACATTCTTGCAGGTGGCTACGGCCTGCGCGCGCATGGTTTGTTCTGCTGTTTCGTATACCGCCTGCATGCTGGCTGCTAATTGGCCTGCGCTCACTATTCCCAGCGTGGGTCGACCTTGCGCTCGTTTTTGTCTGACGCTTCGAATCACTGCCTTCTCAAATGGCGCCACTACAATATCCTGGTCCGATTTCCATAATTTAATGCCGCATGATTCAACCTCTTCATGTGCTCTGAAGGACAGTGATAGTGTATGATCATCCGCTAGCCAGATGTCCTGTCTAATGCGTCCATGCATTTCGCGCCATTTTTCATAAGGGCATTCCGCCTTCGGGTTCGGTTTCCATGTTAATTGGCTGCCGTCTTCTAGCGTGCATGCACCCATTTCATAATTGCACTTGCTAACCTCACCCAGCGTGCTTTGCATGGTGTTGGCTCCATATCTCATTCGTACTTCCCCTCGAAACAGCCCACAGTGTGGCGTCGTTTCACTCACCCATTTGCAACAGTATAATCCATGTCCTGAGTAGCTAACATTGGTGGGGTACTGGGTGTCCCATGCGTTGTCCAAATCACTCACAGGGGTCATGGGCCCATTGTTGCACTTGTGATATTTAATCATGCCTTCGCACTCGGCGGCGCCCACAGATCGGGGGGTAGAATCAAACTTTTCCAGCGTGACGTCGCCCCAGAAGTTCTGATATGTTTTCGCCGTTCGGGTAGAGGCCACACACCTGTGTGCTGCCGCACGATATTCTACCATATTTCGCTTGTAGATTGTCAGTGTCAATTTTCGTGGCCGTTCTAATGACGCCGTAGTGTCAACAATAGCCGTGCAATTGGGTAGAGGGGGGTACGTGTATAAATCGTAGTGATCTGTCAAATCGCTGCAGAGCAGTGGAAACGAGGGCATGGTAGTCGCGCCCGCGCCCGGTAAAAAGGCTAATCCCATTATAATTAACCCAACTGCCAATACGAAAAACAGCGACTGTGCGACCTGAGGCATGTAGGGGGGTTCTGAATATGCGCGCGGCGCGGGGCGCACCCCTTCCTCAGTAGACAGAAAACCCATATACCTGTCTACCTGGTTGCTGGAGCCAGTACGTGGCGGCAGTGCGGCCGGCGTGGCGTACAAAAACGGGTCCAGGCTGATGTTCATGAGCACATCCAAGGGCACCTCAGTCAGCGTGTCCGAGTGGTCGTCTGCAGGGCAATTAGGCCACAACGTACAGTCCGTTTCTCTCAAATCATGCATCCCAATCCTGCGTAGAAAGGCCAGCCAGGTAGTTCGAAACAGGTAACCTTTTTCAGTTCGCATGTATGCCCATGGTTTGATCCAGAATTCCCGCTCCTGCGCAAGCACATGCATTCCAGTAGTGCGCTGCTGCTCTTCGGGTGACTCTGGGACCAGTTCGTCAGGTTCCTCATCCTCTAATTCCAGGCCGTGCATCACAGGGATTAATTTATTAACGGGACGTATCATCATGCAGCGATCATCTTCGCGCACATGCATGGTCATTCCAGTCGTACTGGACACTCGCGTGGGGTTCAGCGACTCTACGTGTGGGTTACTTACCTGTACCGGTTGCATGTTATATTGTTGCATGCGCCCATCCGGTCCCATAGCCATCCAGTTAGCTGGCGGCGTTTGATAAGCCATCATTTGCGGTTGCATGTTCATATCGCCAGCCCTCTGTACCGTCTGCGCTGGTTGTACAGGCATCGGCTGCGCTGGTTGCCACTGCGGATATGCGTATTGCATGGGCACCATACCTGGCTGCATCGCTTGGGCTTGATTATTTCCCTGATAGCCACCACGTTGTCCTCCGCCGCGCCCACGTCCATTTCCTCTGGCTGCTCCGCCGCCGCGGCTCCTTTTGAAATACTGTTCCCTTTGTTCTGGGGTTAATTTGGGGCACTCGTATCTGATATGCTCTTCAGAGCCACATTCCCAACATCCTTTGTCAAATTTTCGTGGGGGCAATTTAGGGGGGTCCCTATTCAATCCCAAAAGTTTACCTTCCAACGCGCCCAGCTGCGCTAATTTCTTCGCTATCTCTTGGTGCACAGAGTCGAATTTGGCAACACTCTCAGTCATTTTCTGTTCCATTGTTTCTAACGTCTTGTCGGCCTGGGACGGCAGTCCAGCCATGGCGGGCATGTTTAACGCCATCAACCTGTCCATTACCTTGTCTGTAGCGCTGGCAACCACATCCTGTTTGGATTTTTCTCCCTTATTCTGGCTCTGTTCTGCTTCCAGAAAGCTCTCTTGTGCGCGTGCGTTGTCAACCATCTCCTTCCAAGTGATAGACGCCGTGACAGGTACATTGCGCCGAATTTCATTTCTCAGTCCTCCATGAAATTTTATCATGCATGTGTCACCTCGTTTTTCATGACCCATGCCTGGATAGGCGCGTTTTATCAACTTTTCCAAACGTACCGCCCATTCCAGTACCGACTCATCTGCGCCCTGTCGCGTCTCAAAAATCTCTCTCTGTGCATGATGTTTGTCATTTGGATTTTCATAGAACTTTTCCAGTGCCTGCATCATGTCCTTGTAGTTCAGGTCGCGCAATTCTCTGTATCGCGTGTTGAAAATGGCTCTGGCACTGCCCTTCAGAAACAATTTCACCAGCGGCTTCCGCTCCTGTAACTTTATGCGCAGCGCATCACATACCGTATCCCAGCTCCTTCTCCAGTCCTTGAAACCCTCATTTGGCTTGCCGCGAAAATATCCACATTGCTGTGCTAGGGCTGTGATGACTGCCGCATTACTTTGCTCTAATTGCCAATTTTGTCCCGGGTCCGTGGGCCGCGCCACTTCAGATGTAGCTGATGAGCTCCTGGAGGATGCTGGCGAACGGGATCGAGCGCGTCGCTGCGTAACAGTTCTCACCTGGTTCGTTCCCGCTGCCGACGGGGGCGCCGCTGGTGCCGTTGATGACTGTAAGGGCGCTGCTTGACCATTGGTCAGCACTATCGGCTGCTGGCCACTAGCCGGTGAGTTTCCTCCCAGCGTCGCATTCTGATTTTGTACGGCTTGATTGTGCTGTTGGTACGCAGTCGTCAGGTCAACTATATCGTCGCTATGTATGCTGTGGTGCGCTTCGAATTCCTGCAAGAAGTGTTCCACCCTAGGTACCTCGGCGACTGGGTCACTTCCCCATAAATTCATAGCAATTTTAATTAGTGCCACCATACGCAAGTCCCCTGGTTCACCACCACTCTGTGAGAAAGCACCAACCGGTCTCGCCTGACTCATCATGTTTGCCCATTTCTTCGCAGCTGCACATGCCTTTTTGGGTGTCCATTGTGCACAGGTTGGCGTTGTTTGCACCGGGTCCAGATCCATTATGGTAGCTTGGTAAATTAAGTCCGCATTAGTGACCTTTGCGTACCTGTCTTCCAGCGCCGGAGCCGCCGTCTGGTTCGCGCCGTTATTCGTCATTCTGCTTGCGGGGCAGCTAATAACTATCACGGGGGGATTATTTGAATTTTCAGTCTTAATTAACTGGCGTCTAGCCTTTGCAGTTGCGCTCTGCGATCTCGACTGGTCGCTCGATAAATTTCGGCTACTGTTACCTGACACGTCTCTCGGCGTCGAAGTGCTCTTCGGTGGGCTTAACTGCAGCGCCGGGGAAGTGTCTCCACTCTGCGTCGCTGTCTCCAACAGTTCCGCTACGGTATTTTCAATCACGGGAAATTGATCTGCAGTAGCTCCAAGCTCAGCTGCAATCACAGGGTAATCACGTTGAATCGACGGCTGCCCTAGAGGCTCGCTGTCACCAACGTATCCGTCTGAACCGACTTCAGAACCTGATCGCACTCCAGGCGATATGGATGAGCTGCCCGCGCTCCAACCCAGTGTCCTCCGAAGCTTAGACCACTTACCTGTCTTTCCTGCTTCCTTTCCTGCAGCTTGTCTGCTTGTCCCAGGCGCTTCTTCCGCTTCTGCGCTGGACGTTAGCTGCCGCGCCGCTGCCGGTACCGCTGGCGTCTTCCACTGACTGAAACTGTCTGGCGCAGGCCCTGCACCTTCAACCGTTGATAACCTGATTACCGGGGTGTCCTCAGCTGTCTGTCCAGACCAGCGTTGACTTTCACTCTCCTCTAGCGCTTCCGGCGCCTCTGTTTCAGGGTTAACCGAATCGTTCGACTCACTGTCTCCTGCTTGACTCTCAGCTGCAGCAAGTTGTGCGTCCACTTCTTGCCCAGCTTTCCGTTGTCGCGCGCGCCTTCGTGCTTGTTTCTGCTTCTCCAACGCAGCGTGCCAAACTTGTTCTATGGTGTCCCCTTGTAAGCTTGCTGGCCCCCTCGATCTCAATTCCCTTTGGGGTGACTCGTTATCCGTGAAGCCGTTTTTTGTAGAGGCGTTGATCAGGCGCCCCGGACAGAAAACTTTATGGCTTGCTTAGGAAACCACTCGCTACGCTACCAGTTGTCAGATATTTTACGTTTTTACTAATTTTACTACTTTCCGTTTTTACCACATAAATACGCCACTCGTCGAATTCTGCAGCGGCAGAGAATTGCAAATTCCGGTCCCTTTGCGCTTCCACTTGCGTGCTTAATTAAATAAATAATTGGTTTTTATGGTACGGGGATGTTTACACGCAAATCAGGAACGGCGCCAGTACCCCTTGGGGTCCTGACAGTTCCTGAGGACGGACACGGCAACTTACCAATCCCTTTCGTAACTGCTGCCGGCGGTCTACTTCGATTAATTGTTAAAAAGCCGTAATTAATAAAAGCCGAAATAAAATTCAAATTAAAATTCAAGCAGTTAGTATGCTTCAGGGGGACCAAGTTGGTTTTCACGGGAACTTTATTTAGCAATATAGTCAGAGTCAATTTCACAATAGCTCAAGTGAGTCGTATAGCCTCTAGTGGGTGAAAAAATGTAAAATCAGCGCGTTTTATAATCACCAAAAACCTACCATAAGCGAAATGAATACTAAATCAGAGACACAACAATTAACCGTAATAAGCGAATTAATAAGGCAAATTCAATGATCACTGGAAAACCGTAAATATAGCGTACGAGGCACAAGTAAATTAATTCAATGCGGGAAAAATAACTAATTAAACGAACGGGTGCAAACGTAATTTAAATCAAGCGTAAAGTAACTGTGGTTATCACTGACGTAATTAGAATGCAATTCATCTCAAAGGTGAGTGTCATAAACTGGGTTCTATTCAGAGGTTACGGTACAAATTAGAGCAGGTGGTGTGACACGTGTTATCAACCTGCGCCCCTTTAGGTGAAAAATATTTTTATAGCGCGCCCGACCAAGGCCACAGAAAGAAACGCTCATTTGCGGGGTTTGTTCAAGGTTATTGCATTGCCGGGTAAGGGTTGGAACTTTGGGACTAAACACACGCCACAAAACACTAGCACTTGTGAGTTCACCAATCACCCTGGGTGATGGGAATAATTAATTGGCACTACTGTGCTCTTCACTATAAACTGTGCTCTGCATGTGTCTTGCAGTCGCATGCCGACAATAATTGCCGTTTGCCACTTTTCCACCCATTACCTAGTCCTAAGTAAAAAGCACTTGGTCGGGGAATTTTCTGAATGTTATCTATCGGGGCGTCTAAGCATTTAACAGAGTCAACACCTGTTAGCTTAACTAGAAACATTGAAGTCTTTCTAACCCATTCCCAGACACTGCACCCTTTTGACCAAAAATGTAAACTTGATAAAACCTGAAAGTTATAATATTCGAAAGTACATGTTGGGAAATGCATTTAAAAAAGAAAAACGGAAGTAGTAACTTAATTAACTAACAGTGCGGGTATCCTAATTAGCTTAATTATCGAAACATGAAATGAAAAATTATCATCACACGGGAATTAATTACGTAATTAACGGAAAAGAAATTAATTAATAAATTCATGGCCGCAGCAGTGTCCATTCGGGCGTACCGTCCTGGGGCTGCGGCTTCGTTGGCGGATTTGCAGTGCACAGCGAACCGCACGTTCACTGTGACTTCCCTGTACACTGCGGGTCGTCATTCGGTCGCACATGGTCGTTCTCGAGTCGTCGGAGTGTCTGCGCAAAATTGTCGTTACGTTTTTACGCATGATTAGTTAGCCATATTTCTACCTACACAAGCGCCCTGACTTTGATTCTGAGTGCAACCGAATCCATTGCAAAATGACTCGTGCTCTCGGGTTCTGTAAGCGGCGTGCAATGTGACTTATTAGTAACAATGGCTAACGATGGCAAACCCCCCGAAAAAAAGTATTTAAATTTTTAAGTGTTTTTTCCTAAATGAATTTTCGAATTTTCGAATTTTTTCCCAAATGAATTTTCGAATTTCGAATTTAATTTTCGAATTTTCGAATCTTTTTTCTCAATTTTTGAATCTTTTTCACAAAATGTTGAATTTTGAGCTTAAAACACAGTATTTGGACTGTTTTCATGTTTGGAACCCCTTTTAACCTTAATTTCACTGTGATTTTGCACCATTTCTGAACGCCTTCCAAAAAAAACGCTTGTGTATATACCGTATTTTTTCGATTTTATTGACTGTTCATTTACATGGCCATGCTCGATTACTTTAACGGGTTTGGAGGGCATCTGAAGAATACATTGACAGTCAATAAAATCGAAGAAATACGGTAACTGCCCCTCGGACTTTTTGATGGACCTGCGTCCCCGTTTCTGTGCCGCGGTTCTAATTGTTCACGGCACGGCTCAGTGCATTCCTCAATATATGTGTCGGGTCCGCTGCTGTTGCCGCGGACCCCATTTCAATGTTTTATGTTTTTTTTTCTATTACATCAGTCTTTTTCAGACCCACCACATATCAATTGTCGCTTTATTTTGCACGCTGAACTTAAGAGTGTGTTTTGTCGCCTTGAATTCCCTGAAAAATGCGAAAACTATTTTCGAATTTTTGAATTTTTGAATTTTCGAATTTTTTGAAAAATAAATCGATTTTTAAGTGTTTTTTTCCAGGGGTGGAATAAAAATTCGAAAATTATGAAAAAATTCGAAAATTCGAAAATGTTTTCGAATTTTCGAATCTTTTTTTGCCATCGTTAACGATGGCACACCCTCTCGAAAAAAGTATTTAAATTTTTAAGTGTTTTTTTCTAAAATGACTTTTAAAAATTCAAATTTTTTTCCAAAAATAGTTTTTGAATTCTCGAATTTAGTTTTTGAATTTTCGTATCTTTTTAATGACTTTTCGAATTTTCAAATCTTTTTTACTACTTTTCAAATTTTTTTCATAGAATTATTGCATTTTCGAATTTTGAATCTGAATTTTCAAATATTTTGAAAAAAATCGATTTTTATGTATTTTTTTCACTGCGTGCTCAAAAATTCAAAAAGTCCAAAAAAATTTGAAAATTCAAAAAAGTTTTCGAATTTTTGAATCTCTTTTTGCCATCGTTACTTATTAGCAGAGTTGTTAAAATACCGGTATTTTTGGAAAGTGTAAGTGTAAGTGTAAATACACTTTCCAAATTTTGAGTATGGATACCAAAAGTGTAAGGTATTTTAAAAATACCTAGGAAAGTGTAAAAAAAAGTGTAAGTGTAAAAAATTTTTTTAGAAAGAGCTCTCACTGTTGAGCATTAGAATACACCACTGTTTTCACCTTTAGATCAATATATTTGTCATTTTTATGCATCATTTCACATTTTACTGCCTTTTATGAAACATTTAAGACTGTAGCAAATACTGTAGTCGTATGAAGTTCACAATTAATGGCACTTTTTCAGTGTTGATATTTACTGATTGAGCAATGCGATACACACTGTTTAAATGCAAGATTGGACATGCAGCAAATGTCAATGCAAAAGCCAGTTGACTTTGTGTCCAGCTGGTGAATTTCCATTGATCTTGTCCTTTTTACAAAAGTATGATGAAACTGTAGAATACCATGAGCACTGATCAAAGGCCAGTTTGTACATTTGCCATATTTTCTACATTCAATGCATAACTGCATGTGTGCACTGTGCAGTTACTTTTTGTACATGACCCTATTTTATGCTTTCTCAAAAGCATAAAACAGGGCCATCTGAAATAAAAAAATACACTTTCTGTACCCGGGTATTTTGCTCAGGAAAGTGTAAAAAAAGTGTATGGGTATTTTATGAAAGTGTAAGTGTAAGTGTAAATATAAATACCCATTTACCCGGGTATTTCGGGTAAGTGTAAATACACTTTCGCAACTCTGCTTATAAGATCTATGTGAATATTTTGAATACCATCAACTATCGACATCACATATCACCAGGCCCCAGATTGAATTAGGAAGGTTTGCCCCACACTCCCGACCAATGTAAATGAATCCATATTTATAAAATGATGTTTTCCATACAAATTTGATTGAATCGATCAATAAAGAAAAGAAAAAAACCCAATTCATCGCAATTTCCCTATCATGTGTCATGTGAAAGATACTGTAAAGTGTCAAATGTCATGCAAAAACCCTTTAAAGCGTCATGTGTATCCAAATATTGCTGTATCATATCCAAATCTTTTGCCTTTGTATCAAAATATTATCTCCAAAGTAAGATTCAGATACAAAACATATAATTTTGATATGATACAATAGATTTGGTGGATACACTTTATACTTAACAGAACAGGGTCTCTTACATAACACATGACAATTTACAGAATCTTTACAGGGTCATGGCTAGTGATGGAAAAGCGCCATGGCGCTCTTGGCGCTTTCGCGCCATTTCCGCTGGGGTTCGGAAAAGCGCCATGGCGCTTTTTTCATCACTAGTCATTGCTAGTGATGGAATGGCGCCATGGCGCTGGCGCCATTTGAGGGCGCCAAAGGGCGCCGCGCCATGGCGCCATTGGCGCTTGGCGCCCTTTTTCCGTGGCGCCCTTGGCGCCTGGCGCCCTGCTTTTAAAGGGCGCCAAAAAGGCGCCAGCAGGGTTTCAAGGTGAGTGCTGTATAAATGGAGAAAAAAGATGAAAAACGCATTCATGGATGATCTGAATTCGCCAGAAAAATGGACGAAGTGGTGTGAGTGGGTATAAATCTTTTGTGCAACGGTTCATCAGATGTGTCTGACAGATCAGAAGACAAGAATAATGGAACGTTGAACTTGCAAAATCATAAATCAACGGATTCAAATCGTTACAATTCCGTTTTTTGTCCATTTGAAGTGAATGGATTGTTGTCAAATGACAATATCCATTGTGTTTGCATTGTCATGTGAATTTTACTCGAATTTTTTTTGTTGCTAGTGTTGTCTCTGTTCATTACACCCTGGAGAACGCAAATGAAGTAGCGAATGCATGTACTAGGGTGCTGTAGAAACACTTTTAGCACACGCAGGGTGTTGTATGCACTTATTTATCCTGGCACCCTTGGCGCCTGGCGCCCTATTTTTCAAATGGCGCCATGGCGCCCTTGGCGCTTGGCGCCCTCTTTCCGTGGCGCCCTTTGCGCCTGGCGCCCTTTTTCTGTGGCGCCCTTGGCACTTGGCGCCCACTTTCTGAATGGCGCCATGGCGCCATTGGCGCCTGGCGCCCTCTTTTCTGGCGCTTTTCCATCACTAGTCATAGCACAGGCGCGCTGCACAGGAATGCCTACCTGAAGTGTGCGGTGTCGACGAAGAACATGATGGAGTTGCGCTGGAGGCCTGCATTGGCGCCACTGTAGCTGTGGACTGCCGCCAGGGGGCAGTCCCACACCCTGTAAAGCGTAAAGTAAGGTGTGAAATGTCATGTAAAATGTCAATCGGAGCAAAAACTATTCTTTTACTGAACTTTGCATGACAATTGACACTTTACTTTGCAGTTCTCATGACAATTGACGGTTTGCATGACATTTTACATGACATTTGACACATTACTTTACACTTTACAGGGTCTAGGATTGGCACCAAGAGCTCACCCTGTCACTGAGCCACACCGCAGTCGCGCACAGTAGTTCAAAAATACCTGCGTACAAAATACGCCATCCCATCACTACCTGCGCCGGCGCGACAAACCTGTGTCACGCGACAAACTTGTGTCACGCGAAGAACTGCGCGACACAAGTTTGTTGTGCTTGGAACGTGTTCCAACCGTGCTCTGGGTGGGATTATGTTTGTAAAATAATACGGAACTTGTTGAATTGACTTGTGAACGAGCTCCTATTCCTAACCGAGGAAGAGGACAAATGTGAACGTATGAAAGTTGACGTGAAGCGTCGTCTCTTATTTGACGTTCCGTTATTTTATCAAATGTGATTAGTTGAGTTGAAGTGAATTGACGTGAGTTAGTGTGAAGCAAATTTAGATTGTTTTCAAAAGGTTTTGACAAACGTTTTTATTTAGACAAATTAAATACAAAGAAATAAATGTAAATAAAATATGTAAAATATACGTAAATAAAGGAATTAATTTACAATTATATTAATTACTTAAATGAAACGTAAAAGAAGCTCTAATTACCGGAGAAATAAGGCAAGTTAAAGTAGGCACTTAATTACGACAAAAGGCGACAATTAAGTGGCACGGTTGTGAACAAAGCACCTCAAACAGCGCAGGTGTGAATAAAGCGCTGAGGTGACTTAAAGCACCAAGGGTTAAACTTAGCACCAAAAACAAGCGACTTAATAAAGTGACAACGGCGCTTATTTAGATCCTAGGAAGAGATTCGTGTGAAGTTGACGAGGTTGCAAACACTGCCGATTTTAGCTGTGAGATCGGCTTTTAAGGGCCAGACCGATGGTGATTGACTTGGCGCCAATCGGTCGGCTCTAATCTCCGATTTTTACCCAACATTTCCAATTGTGAAAGTTCAATCCTTGCCTGCTCGCTTCTCCGATGAAAAGCGAGCTAAACTGGCAAGATAGTGAAAATGTGAGACAAGCCAGACAACATTTGAAATGGCGCGCGCTCGGGGCGAGCCCGCCGCTTAACATAAACATGCCGGCGTATTTGCGTGCTGCTTGTCAAGGAAATGTGGCGGAATGTGAGCAATGACTAAGATCTAAATATGTGAGCGATGTAAAGCGCACGTTGTAAACAACATCGCTTGAGATATTGTATGACAAATGTGAAGATGTTAAAAAATGGAATGTAAATTAAAATGGAATCTTGATAAATTGAATTAACTAAATATAAAAGCGAACATAAGAACGTCAACTTAAATATTAAAGGTTTTACATTTTACGATAATGTTACACACTCCCGAAACTAGAATAAAAATTAAATCTAATTTAATTTTATCTCAGCCAATCACGGCACTTGATGTGAAAAATGAAAATCAAAATCAAACGCCTGTGATACTCTCATCACTCCTGTGGTAGCAGATCGTCGGCGTCTTCGACGCCGGCATTTTCCCGGCCCTCCTCATGATGCTCGTCCATGGGTTCGACGGCATCCTCCTCAGGCTGGCGGCCTTCCCCGTGCCCGGGCGCCTGGTCTTCTGGGGCCCCAGCTGGTCGACCTGGCCAGTTGGGGAGCTTCTCAGATTCCTCGACAAGCTGCTCAAGGGCTTGTCTGAGCGTGTCGGTCTCGTTGACGCTCGTCTTCGACGGCTCTGTGGGCTGCCATTGTTCCGTTGCTGCAAGCGGTTTGCTTGGTAGCAAGGGGACGTGGGAGGTTGTGAATGAGGTCGTACACTGTGAAGTGATTGAGTTGAATTGGTCAAATGGTACGGAGGGGGATCTAGATCTTGAACGTGATTTTCTTCCATCTCTCCGAGCTCTATGTCGGACTGTGAAGGTGTTTGTCTGAGGAAAGTCACGGATCTTTTTAGATCGTTTAACTTTTGATTTGACCAGTTTTTGATTGATGTTATTGAATTTGTGAAAAGTTTGGGGTATAGAGGAAAATGTCTGGTGTGACGATTGCTGCTCACCTGGGAGCCCTGCGACTCCAGCGAATCTCTTGAGTCGCTTTTGCAAGGGCTCGCGGTCAGGGATCGCGTCTTCCATTGTGACCTCTGTTGTGACGGGCTCGGTGACTGTGACTCTGGCGTTTGGTGACGAGCCCTGCGCTTGTGACTCGCAGGGGGGTGCAGGTTTTGTGACCCGGCGCGCACACGTCTCCATCTCGATTTCTTCGGCGCGCTGGGTACTATAACCGACTGGGGGATCCGATCTAGGCTGTACCGAGCGTCCTGAAAGCCGTTTGAATGGAGAAACTCGCTTGAGGGGTGTGGCAAACTTTGAATGTAACTGTGACGAACTTGACGATTGTGTGACGGTTTGACTTGACAAAGCGGATTTGTTGAAGCCGCTTTTCGGTTTCTTCTGGCGGTTACGTCGCCGTCGCTTACCGATTTTTCCTTGCTGAATGGACGGGGGCCCTTGTTGTTTGGGTCTTTGTCCCTTCTGCCCTTTCTTCGGAAAAAGCCCTTGATGTCTGGCAGCATACCCCTGCCGGTTACGAGCCGCCACTGCATGTAAACATAACCAATATACCCAATACAAGCAATTGTGATAATGATGAGTATGATGTTCACAGCTGTTTGAAGTGGCCCAGTAAGTAACATGTCTAATGCAGACGCACCACCTGTGACACTACCGTGAATGATGTGACCCAATTCTTTCCCTACACCTTCAAAATATGCACCAACCCCTTGGCCGATGCCAGCAATATATGCCTGCACGGCTTTAGGATCGTTGGATTTTGTTGCAATATAATCGACTGAACGTGTGACTTGTTGTTCGAGTCGCTGCAAATTTTGAAAGTGGTGATGTGCAGCCATGATACTGAACGCAATGTCAGTCATGCTTACACCTGGTGACCCAGAAACATTTAGTGTGAATGGTTTCCACGAGCCAGCCCAAATTAATTCGATTGGGAGTTTTGTGATGTGCAAATTCGTTGGTCCGTTTTCGTTGGCCCATGAGTTATCATTTAATTGATAATATTTGTGATCTTTCATGAGACAATGATCTATTGGTGAATGTGTGATTAGATCATTGGTACCAGGAGCAACGAACATAATATGTGGGTGGTCTGTGACTTTGACTGGCAGAAATTTATAACAAGTATTGTTATATTCATGTTGAAAATAAATAATTTCTGCTGTGACAGGTTTACAATCCCAGAACATCAATATATCTCCATGCCATTCAGCATAGAGATCTTGACGTCCTAGCAATGCTCGCAAGCCAAGCGTGGGATTGAATGTGACAATTGCATGAATTATATCCAGCTGGGTTTGACGGATGTGACATAATTGTTGCCAGATGGATCCAAATTGTTTTTGTTCCAGATGTGCAATTTTGTCAACTTCATATTGTTGACGGGCTGTGAGCACGTGAAATACACCAACATCAAGATTTGGTGCGAGCTTGAAATGAAGAGGAGCTTTTTCGGTTTCAGGTTTTTTCAATTTCTTAAGTTGATATCGAAGAAATTGAATGAATGCCGAGCCTTGGTCAATATATTTTGCGTCTTTTGGTACACATTCTGCATTATTTGGAAATTGTTGTGATCTCCATGTGACCGAAAATGCAGCTTGCAATTTTTCTACTACATAATGATTTTGTGAATATTGCGCATCAAATTGACCAATCTCTTGGAATGCACACTGTTTATTGAAAGCAGTAGCATTCCATAAAGAGACACCATTGTCGCTGTCATAACAATAGCCGGCTTGTGGGTTGCAATGTGACAAATCTTGAATTTCGGAAACAATTTTCTTTCCGTCAAGACTTGCAACCACACCTTCTTCTATGTGAAAGTTCATCACTGTGTTACTCAGATTGTGACAAAAGTAACAATAATCAATGTGAAGTGATTTGTTGGTGCTCCACAATGCATGACCGATTTTTATTAAGGGTTCGCCTTTCCAAGTTTTATTTTGGTAGGCGATCATGCAATTGTAGGTTGTGACTCTGTGATTTTTAATGATCTCTGGTGGCAACATAGATTTTCCTCCCACCAGACTCATATATGTGACTATAGTATGCTCTTGTTGAAAGCATCTATAAATAGGTGTCGTTTGCGGCTGAACACGCAACGTCCATATGGATATCACAATATCCTCTATGGCGGTAACTTGGGGAAAGTGACATGTTACTTTTTCCGGAAGTTGAATTGCGTGACCAGTGCGTGTTTTATGGCACAGATTGAAAGTTTTGTGATATTGATCTGTCCATGTTAGCGCGTTAGCTAATTTTGATTGTATTAGCAACGTGAGTGCCATTAAATGCGACACGTTTCCCCAGAACGAATATGTGCCAGTGTAGCGACATGTTCGACGTGGGTTTGCGCGTCTTGCATCTTGTTGTGAAGATTGTGATTGTTGATGTGATTGATCTGTTTGTGAATCATCACCATGGTCAGGTGGAGGTTGTGATTTATCATCGTCTTTTACCTCAGTGTCGATTTTATATTCAACACCGTCCTCTGTGTCGATTTCAAGAGGCACGAGGTTAGATGGAGATCTACGTGTGCGACGGCCGTTGCTTGACAATACTGTGACTGCACGTATTTTGCCATCGCTTGACATTTATATGTGTATCTCGTGAACGCGGCCCATTTGCCACATGCCGCATGGTTGTTTATCATCAGTGATTAACACCACTTCGTTTGGGAGCTTTGTTGATAGTGCCCTTTTTCAAGCGTTGATTTTTTGCTCGATCTTTGAGTAGGTCAATATATTG
The DNA here is from genome assembly GCA_964036195.1 of Sphaerolaimus hirsutus. Lineage (NCBI taxonomy): Eukaryota > Metazoa > Nematoda > Chromadorea > Monhysterida > Sphaerolaimidae > Sphaerolaimus > Sphaerolaimus hirsutus. Next base: position 23,411,621 of record OZ038456.1, read on the forward strand.
ACGCGACCACTCGTACCAAAGCACTTCACGGTTGTGACAAATTTGGTCCCAAAGTAGTGTGATGTCATCTCTGTCCTTTTCAGGCACAGAGTTGAGTGCCATTTCGTCAATGCAATTGACGTCATTGACACGTGGGGGTGTGAGTGTGTAGGATTTTTCGATTTGTGAGGGTGTGAGATTGAAAGATCCATCAGTTGACCCATCCCATTCCTCTTTTGGAATTTTTCGCATGGGTTTAATCGTGGTGGAATCGAGTTCCAACTCACGTTTTTCATCCATGTAGCATGGTGGTGGGGTGCCCCATAGAAAATGTATTGGGCACAGTATCGCTGCACCAATGTCTGTGTTTGACAAATATGACAATGGTCGCGTGTTGACGGAGAATTCGACGTCAAGCATGACTGTGAGAAATTCATGCCATGTGAGACAACGTCGGCCGCATGCTTTTTTGAGCAAGCGTTTGACTAATCCGACCATGCGTTCGTACACGCCGCCTTGCCAAGGACTATTGGCTGTGATAAAATGCCATTTTACGTCCGGCAGCAACTTGACACAATTTTTGAACGCGGGGGCATTGTCGGACCAAATTGTGTCCGGCATGCCGCGACGCGATATAAAGCGATTTAGAGCCATAATTGTGTCGGCTGTCGAGACACTATTAGTTGACTCTAAATGAATGGCGCGTGTACTGAAGCATGTTAGCAACAAAATGTGTTGACTGTGACGGGTACCATTCTGTGAATAAACTAACGGTCCCATATAATCAATGCCAATGTGTTGAAATGGCTTGATTTGTGATTGAGTTCGAGTGACAGGTAGCGTGTGAAAATCAGGTAATGTGAATGGACCTGGCATGTAACACGTAACTGGAATGGCATGTAACACATTTGCGCAAAATTTTTGCAACTACCTGCTTGGCACTTGACAACCAGCAGTGTTCGCGTAAATCTGCTAAAGTGTGAAGCATGCCACTGTGACCAGCAAGCTCATGAAAATGAGTAACCACAAGCGTTGTTAACCACCCAGTTTTTGGTAGGTAGTAAAACAACGAAGGGTTTTGGTGTTCTTTGTGAGACACACGCGTGACACAATATAATAAATTATTCCACGCGTCCCATTTGAGCATGTGGTGCTTGCCCAGTTGCGCTTGTGAAATGCAACTGGCACACTCTTTAGCTTGTGCAATGCGCAATACATGTCTAAATGCTTCGTTCAGATCGGCGTGTGTGATAGGTTTTGACAAATATTCGCTTTCGCGCTTTGCAGCTTTATGCATAGAGCAATTTAGCCAATATGTTTTGACACAAAGCAAATAAACGACAGTACGCAACAATTTTGACAATGTTGAAAATCGTCGAATGTCGATTTCGAATGGATTTGAAGGGATGTGACGTTGTCGACTTTCGACAAACGGATTTTGAGGAGTGACGTTTTGTGACAAATTGGGGTCCAAATTGACAGGCACTTGTTGTGCAAGAGCATTAGCTGGCTGTGAAGCAGACTGTGAAGTTACTGCACCAGCATATAAAGGTCGACTGATGTGAGTGTTGCCTTTCGCAAGCTCTTCAGTAACAGGTTGCGTTTGATATTGCAAAATGTCAACCATGGCTGATGTGAAAGGTTCAGCGAAAAATGATGGTCCTGTGAACCACATTGTTTCGATCATTAGTTGATCAAAAGTACATCCCCGCAACGCAATGTCAGCTGGATTGTCTTTTGTAGCAACTTTGCAAATTTGAATGCAGTGCTTTGACATAAATGAATGGATTTTTGTGACCCGATTGTTGACAAAAGTAGCCAGCGGCTTTGAAGTATATAACCAGCCGATGACAACTGTACTATCGGTCCATAGGAAGTTGCTGTGAATTTTCCATCCACCTAGCTCAACGAGTTCATGATGTAAATAATCGATGAGCTGTGCACCAATTGTGACACCGAGCAATTCCAAGCGCGTGATTGTGAGGGGTTGACCTTGTTTTGACGGAAGTGGGGCTAGTTTTGTGCGAGCTGTGAGAAAACCACTAAAATATCGGTCATCCTCATAGCTGTATTCATCAGGTGAAATCGCTTGTTGACGCAAATAAGCGCAAACGGCGTATCCGTCTTTAGAGGCATCACAAAACACATGTAACTCTAAGGGACGTGTTTTGTCTTTGACATCAATGCCAAAAGAGTGAAATGAGCGCGGAAATTTGATTTGACTTATGGACGAGAGATGTCGTTTCAAATCGTCCAGTAAGTCATCGGCCTCTGGGTCTTCGATGAGTTCATCCCAGGTTGTGATATTGCACCTTTGAATTATTTGTGATATGCGAAATTTCAACCGAAATAACGCGGGTGCTGTGATGCCAATAGGATCATATGTTGAAGCCAGCAATTTGTTCAGATTGCGGCGCGTTGCTGTGACAATGAGCGTGAAATCTTTCTTGGGAGCTGGCACCGCGATGGTGTCTTCGATGTGATCGTAAACAAGACCCATAACTTTGATATATTGTGATTGTTTTGGGTTGAGATCATCAGGTTTGATTTTCTCAGAAACAATACGCGAATTTGTCATCCATTCACGCATGTTGAAATTTGCTCTTGCAAAAACGGCTTTAATTAAGCAATATAGCTGTATTGCATATTTTTCATCATCTACACTGATAACTAAATTATCAACGTAAATGCTGTTGAGCAACAGCTCCAATTTCGCTCGTTCGTGTGAATCAGCAGGATGCATGTGAGCCAGTTCCGCTTCCAGGTGATATTTGATAACAGTCGACAAAATGGATGGACTGCATGTGAGACCAAATAGCACTCTTGTGAATTGCATCATTTGAATATTGTCTTTGTGAGTCGGAATGGTGTCATCACGCAGCCAATAAAATTTTGTGAAAGCGCGTGATTTTGGGTGAAGAGCAATTTGCAAAAATGCTTTCTCAATATCTGCTAATAACACCACTTTTCCAGCTCTGAAACGAAGCATTAATCCGAGCGCCAGTGGTGTGAGAACTGGGCCTCGAAATAAGCAATTGTTGAGACTTGGCTTGCCTGCAGAACCATCATACACTATTTGACATGTTGTCGATCTGCCAGGTGTGATGACAGGTTGGTGAGGTAAGATGTGTTCTTGCAAACCATCTTGTGAACCATAGACGGGTTCTATGACACCCTTGTGAAGTTGATCGGAGATGACCTTAGCGTATGTGGCGAATAAATCGGGATCTTTTCGAAACTGTTTCAACAGTGACAGAAAGCGGCAAAATGCTTCTGCATTGTTTGTTGGCAATCTGTGAATTGTTGATTTGAATGGCCAATCCACGCTATAGCGCCCAGTTTCTGGATCAAGAGTAATTGATTCCAGAATTAACTGTTCAGCTATGTCGTCATCATGTGATAATGGATCATCTGTGATGCCTATTGACTCGAGACTGTGAAATTGAAATAATGTCTCTTGGCCAACAGCAACAGCTGATGATGCATGTGAACTGCATGAAACCATGAATTGATGTGGCGAAATGTCGGGTGTTGTGACAAATGACTGTGATGACGCATTTCCGCCAAGCATCAATCCAAGTATTGATTCAACTATTATCAATCCAGATGGGAGTTCGATTTCTGTTGGTCGAATATTGAACTTCCAATAATAGTCTTGACCAATGACTACATCTGGTTGACATAGTTTGTGACAAAACTCATCAGTCATTTCTGTCAATTCAAGCGGTTCCGCGAATTGTTCTTGTGCATGTTCACCGTACACAATATAAATGACTGTTTTGTCATCTTGTGACAAATGAGGTGGGCATGCATATGTTGCCAAATTATCGACTGCACGTAAGGTGAGTGGAATTTGTAACATATTGCCCTTATTGTCGACGTGTTTGTAAATAGGCATGACAGCCTCGATCAAAAACGTATTAACTGTGACAGGCGTTTTTGTCGCAAACACGTTCATTTGAAGAACAACATCTCCTTTGTTTTCAAAGTTATACTCATTTGCCACGGATGCTTTAATGTATGAATATTCACATCCGGTGTCAAAGAATATTAACAAAGGGTCTGTGACTCGATTTAGTTCATCGTCTTTATTAATTAATGAAGCCTGGGCCACTTGCAAACGAACAATAGGCGCAAAATCAAACTCACATTCTTGTTCGGCCTGCTGCCTTGTAGCGGCGTTGGGGTTACCGTAACCCGCTTGTGCGCTCAGCACCTCCACCGTGGGCCTGTGACTGGGTTGAAGTGGCACCGACGATGACATTTGGTTCGGGTTGAGGTGTGGGTACACCTCGTACCGTTTCTGCTGGAAGCCTCGGATTTTAGCTTCGACGGTCTCCATGTCCGTGCCGTCCTTGATGAGGTTGGCCCGGAGCGTAGTCCACAGCTTGTTTTCGCTGTGATACTTGCGGGCTTCCTCCTGAGCTCTCGCCTGGAGCTTGTTCGCGGGCTTCGGCCATTCGCCCATGTCCAGCGGGCCGTCCATATCCATCTGATACAGCATCTGCTGTCTCCACCGAAAATCGTTGTCGTCCGGGGGGATGACACACACGCTCATCGGTTCCGTGTGTGAAGGCGGATACAATGGCGGTGCTTGTGATGAAGCCGCGCCCGTTGTGATTACCTGAGCGTTGACAAAATTAGCGCTCATTGCTGTGACAAAGGCTTTATTTTGTGAATTGTTTACCTGACGCCTCGCGGGTGCCTGTCGGGTAGGACAGAACGCCCCGTGATGTTGACCGATCTGGCGACAATAGTAGCAACTCAGTCTTTGAGTGCACTGTGCCGGTTGATGGCCTCTGCGTGTGCATCGTGTGCACACTTCACCCAAAGCTTGCAACCGTTCGATGCGCTCTTTCGGTGTGACGTATTGAGGGCAATCGGTGGTGTAGTGCTCTTTGATGCCACAGAACAAGCACTCGAATTTCGGCTTGCAATAATCAGCAGCAGGTTGTGAAAACTGCTTTTGATTAGTTGCTCCGCTCGCGGGAGTTCTGGGAGGTTGAGTGGAATTTTTATTTTTTCCTTGTGGTTTACCAACGTTAGCATTGGTACCAGCAAAAGCAACCGTGTTGTGAATAGGTTTTTGTTTCGAAAAGGTATTTTGTGATTTATTTCCCTTTTTCTTTTGCTGTTGCCAACCACCTCCATTTTGTGGCTTTTTTGACGATGAACTTTGTGATTTCTGAACAGCATTTGAAGATTGTGAACCTTGTTGTTCAGTTTTCATCGCATCTAACCGAGCACGAGCAATGGTAGTTAATGCATCAACAAACCTGATGACTGTGAGTTCTGTGTCGTCGGTTGCAGCAGTGCGCATCGAATTCCGGTGTTCTTCTGTGACGGCAAGAACAATATTATCGGGGAGATAACCACGAATTATTCTTAAAACTGCACCAGAATCGACACTTTCACCCCTTTCTTTTAGTTGATTAAGAGTTGACAAAAGGGTTCTTGTGAAATTTGTGAGGGAGTCTCCTCTTGACGAAGGCTTTTCGAGTGAATACAATTTATCCCAAAGGGCTGCTTGTACCCGATGCGTTTCACCAAAGTTTGATTTTAACATGGTGACCGCTGTGATGTAATCGCGACCATCACCTCTTAATCCGGCAAGCAGTTCTGCTGCTGGACCGATAAGGCTAAGCTTGAGGTATGTATATTTCATACCATTTGACAGAGTAGCTCGGTCGTGAATTTGAGCTCGAAAAATTTCCCACCAAGCTGCCCATTCTAACGGGTCGCCGTTATATTTAGCAAGCTCGATTTTAGGTAACTTTAGCAAAGTTTCCGGTTGTGAAGGTTGAGAACTACTTCCCATGTTGACATTGTAGGGTGGTTGTGAAGGGGGTTGAGTAGTTAAATCAACAGTGGACTGACCTTTCAAGGAAAGTATCAACCTTTCCGCGGATTTGATATGCGCTTGGGCGGACGCCATTTTCGATTCCAGCTCATCCATGAGCATCGTCGCGTTGTTCGAGCCCGAAAAGAACGCGCGTTCCAATTTCGCATTGGAGTTCTTTGCTTCTTTGGCCGCACCGTCTTGGTCTCTGTCCAAGCTTGTGATGTAATCTTGAACAATAGATGTGAATTTGTCCATAGCTGTGGACAGGTCCGAGCGTTTCAGCTCGGCTTGGTAGACGTATGCCTGAAGTAATTCTAATATTTCCTCTGCCGCTTGCAAGTTTACAGTGGCGGGTTGTGACTCGTCTTTGACGATTTTAGGAATCGGTTTAGTTGTGAATCGTAACACGCCGGTGCGTACTCCAGTCAACGCCCGGCTATGCTGAGTCAACGGATGAGTTGTGTCGGACTCATCTACGTTGCTCGGAGGCATAGCTGAGGCGGCGGTTGCACCTCGCAAGGCGCGTAGGCGTTCGTCGGCCATAGCAAAGTTCGATCGATTTATTGCTTATTAGCAAAGTGGTAGCTAGCTGTGAACGAAATAAAATAATAAAAATAAATATTTCGTTACTTGTGACTTGTACTTGTAAAATCGTAAGTAAATACGCACGCGTTACTAACGATTTTGCGTCCAAAACCGTATTACCGTAACCTCGTGCGTGTGACTCAGGCTGTGAAACACAATTTCCAATGAAATTTCGCGCGAGACGACTTAATTAGAGTGACCAATTAGTTAATTAGTCACCCTGCTCGCTGCGCCATGTAAAATAATACGGAACTTGTTGAATTGACTTGTGAACGAGCTCATATTCCTAACCGAGGAAGAGGACAAATGTGAACGTATGAAAGTTGACGTGAAGCATCGTCTCTTATTTGACGTTCTGTTATTTTATCAAATGTGATTAGTTGAGTTGAAGTGAATTGACGTGAGTTAGTGTGAAGCAAATTTAGATTGTTTTCAAAAGGTTTTGACGAACGTTTTTATTTAGACAAATTAAATACAAAGAAATAAATGTAAATAAAATATATAAAATATACGTAAATAAAGGAATTAATTTACAATTAAATTAATTACTTAAATGAAACGTAAAAGAAGCTCTAATTACCGGAGAAATAAGGCAAGTTAAAGTAGGCACTTAATTACAACAAAAGGCGACAATTAAGTGGCACGGTTGTGAACAAAGCACCTCAAACAGCGCAGGTGTGAATAAAGCACTGAGGTGACTTAAAGCACCAAGGGTTAAACTTAGCACCAAAAACAAGCGACTTAATAAAGTGACAACGGCGCTTATTTAGATCCTAGGAAGAGATTCGTGTGAAGTTGACGAGGTTGCAAACACTGCCGATTTTAGCTGTGAGATCGGCTTTTAAGGGCCAGACCGATGGCGATTGACTTGGCGCCAATCGGTCGGCTCTAATCTCCGATTTTTACCCAACATTTCCAATTGTGAAAGTTCAATCCTTGCCTGCTCGCTTCTCCGATGAAAAGCGAGCTAAACTGGCAAGATAGTGAAAATGTGAGACAAGCCAGACAACATTTGAAATGGCGCGCGGGCCCGGCCCCCCGCTCGGGGCGAGCCCGCCGCTTAACATAAACATGTCGGCGTATTTGCGTGCTGCTTGTCAAGGAAATGTGGCGGAATGTGAGCAATGACTAAGATCTAAATATGTGAGCGATGTAAAGCGCACGTTGTAAACAACGTCGCTTGAGATATTAAATGACGAATGTGAAGATGTTAAAAAATGGAATGTAAATTAAAATGGAATCTTGATAAATTGAATTAACTAAATATAAAAGAGAACATAAGAACGTCAACTTAAATATTAAAGGTTTTACATTTTACGATAATGTTACACAATGTTGCAGTCACGCTTTCTCACAGCGAAAGTCACTTTGCTGACAACTCTCTGCCAGCTGGCTTACCAAACAGTAAAAATCAGGCCTAGCTCGCTGACAACTTTTCTGCACCTCGCAGCCACTCGCTGACAACTCGCTGCCAAGTGTAAAAACTGCATGTCCGCTCGTTTGTCACCTATTTAGCTGGCAGCGAGTTGTCAGAAAGGTACTTTTCCCTCGGCTGCATCACCTGGTATAGAGATGCCAAGCACAATCCCAATTCCCGAGAGTGAAATGCCCAGGATGGAAAAAGGATCCATCGTGTTCTGGTCGAACAGCACCAAGACTTGCTCGTTTGTGACGAAAAATTCTATTCCAAAGTGTCCATCCTTCGATAGAGCGCTGTCCGTTTGAATCAGAGTTGTTGAAAGGTACGTACGTTTACTCGAAAAATACGCGTACGCGCGTACGCGGTAAATACGTTTACATATACTTTTTAAAAAAATACCGTACGCACTCGTACGCGTACATTTTCAAAGCATACGCGTACATAAAATGTATTTCAGAAAATTCAATGTGGGGGATATTTATAAAGTGACTACAGTGCTATGTATTTACAGACGTGGTTCCGTTGAATATAAAAGATACGCGGGGGTAGCGCGCTTTAAAAATAAAAAAACGCAACCAAATCGAAATGGCTGCGGAGACAATCGAAGTGGAAACGAGTCGCGAGAGCGACGATGGAATGGATGATTCATCCGGTACCGCTGAAATCCCAGCTGGGGATGAACTGGGCTGGATGAAACTGGGCACTGGTTTGTGTTGGGAAAAGGTTGCACCTCGCTCCCGAAACATTAGAGAAGGAGCTTTTCATTCGCTTCAATTATAAGAAGTGTTTCTAGTGATTTACCAGATTTGGATGAGTTAGGTTATATTTTTGTTGCCGCTATTCTTGCTATTTTTATCTCCTACAATAAAGAGACCTTGAAAACTAAGTTTTTTATCATTTTCTTAAACAAAAACATATGTTGTGCGGTACACGCATGAAAAAGAGCCCACTTTACACCCACTTGAAATAATATTGACGCCTCACGAAAGGTGTAGCGTCAGGAATGACGAAAAGTGGTCGTTTCTACACTCGCGAGAAAAGTACCCAAATTTACGCGTACGTACGAGTAAAAAAAAAGTATTTTACATTTTCGATACTTTGTGGTGAGTAAAAAAAAAATACTTACGTTTACATATACTTTTGAAAAAAGTTCAGTAATTCTAACAACTCTGGTTTGAATCTGCAAGAAATAATTGTGCATAAAAAGTGCTGGCGCTAAATAGAGGGTATTTCTGCTAATAGAACAGCATATCTCCAATAGAATGGCAGATATGAATTACCTTGGGACTGGGAGGGTGCCAAAATTCACAAAAACATTTGAAAATGGGTGGTGAGAAAAAGGGTGTCAACCAGAGTTGTAAAAAGTACCACACTTTTCTCAATGTACCATATTTCCTCGAAATACCTCCCTCAAAATATCCCCCTCAAAATGGACACTGAGTTTATAACCCCCCCTCGAAATACCCCCCCAAATATAGTGTATAGAGAACATAAACGACAAAAACTATGGTTTGTGATCCAGAAAACGTAGAAAACATGTTAAAAACAATGACTGTGTTATGTTAGAACAGGGTTTATACCGTCTATATACCGTATTTCCTCGAAATACCGCCCGGGGGGTGATTGTTTCATAGTGGTCCCGAGAGGGGGGGGGGGGGGGGTTAAACGAGGGGGGTATTTCGAGGGGGGGCTTATTATTTCACAAGGAAATTTTTGAAAACCAAGTACAAAATTGTGATCTGAAACGTACGCAGACGTCGAAAAATGCAACAAAAACCGCCATTTATAAGGTTCTGTGGACTAATACTAGTATGTAGATGGTATGTACACTGTTCTAACGTGACACCGACATTGTTTTACGTGTGTACTGCAGTACACTGAACACAAACAACAGTTATTGTCATGTACGTTCCCTTTACACTCAATTTGGGGGGTATTTCGAGGGGGGGGGGTGATTGTTTCATAGTGGTCTCGAGAGGGGGGGGGGTCAAACGAGGGGGGGGGGTATTTCAAGGGGGGGGGGGGTATTTCGAGGAAATACGGTACATATATAAGTCTAAAGAGTCTTATACATAGCGGTTTTTGTTGCATTTTTCGACGTCTTTGTATGTTACAGACAACAGTGGGTAAGTTCTCCCAAAAAAACACGTTCTGTGTTTTGAGCTTTTCAAAAATGAATACCTGTGTTTTGAGTTTTTTCCTTCACTTGAGTAACTCTGTTTTTATTTCTGTGTTTTTTAAAAAAACTAGAGTTTTTTTAGTTTTTTTTCTCCAAAAAATTCGAGTTTTCCCCCCAAAATGTTGATTTACAGCATTTCGATCTGGAAACAGTGGTTTTCTTATAAAATATTGGTTTTGCACATGTTTTAACCCCACATAACATTTGTGTATTCATTCAAGTGTCAAAACGTCCTTAAAAATGTCCACAATGAGGACATCAACATCACAACACCAGCAACAAAATGCCCAGAAACGACAATTTACGCAGTACTCCAAAATTCTTCAATGGATGTGCACTGTATGGAAAACTACGGAATTGATTTGAACTACAACTACCATATTACCTCAAAATACCCCCATGGGCATTATTATTTTGTCAGAAAGTTTTGTAAGGATCATAAAATGTCATCATACAGGTGAAAAAGTTTATCTTTTTTTTGAAGTTTCTTGGCTTGTTGGTTGATAAAATATTTACCTAGGCATTTACGTACCCAAAACAGGTTATAAATGCCTACAAACAGGATATATTTGAAATGAACATGTAGTCAGCTACACAACCTATGTGTAGCTGCGATGCAAATTAGCAGTAATAAATACATCATGTACATTGGATACATGATGTACATCTGTAGGTGGAAATATGGCTAGCCAATGATGCGTAAAAACGTAACGACAATTTTGTGCAGACACTCCGACGACTTGAGGACGACCATGTGTGACTGAATGACGGCCCGCGGTGCACAGGGAAGTCACAGTGAACGTGCGGTTCGCTGTGCACTGCAAATCCGCCAACGAAGCCGCAGCCCCAGGACGGTACGCCCGAATGGACACTACTGCGGCCATGATGTTATTAAGTAATTTTTCTTTTCCATTAATTACGTAATTACTTCCCGTGTGATGTTAATTTTTCATTTCATGCTTTATTAATTAAGCTAATTAGGTTACCCGCAGTTTAAGTTAATTAAGTGATTACTTTCATTTTTTTAAAGGCATTTTCTGACATGTACTTTCGAATGTTATAATTTTTAGTTTTTTATCAAGTTTACATAATTGGTCAAAAGGGTGCAGTGTCTGGGAATGGGTTAGAAAAGCTTTAAAGTTTCTTGTTAAGTTAAAAGGTGTTGACTCTGTTAAACGCCTAGGCGCCCCGATAGATAACATTCAGAAAATTCCCCGACCAAGCGCATTTTTATTTAGGACTAGGTAATGGGTGGAAAAGTGGCAAACGGCAATTATTGTCGGCATGCGACTGCAAGACACGTGCAGAGCACAGTTTACAGTGAAGAGCACAGCAGTGCCAATTAATTATTCCCATCACCCAGGGTGATTGGTGAACTCGCAAGTGCTAGTGTCTTGTGGCGTGTGTTCATGCCCGAAGTTCCAACCCTTACCCGGCAATGCATTAACCTTGAACAACCCCCGCAAATGAGCGTTCTTTCTGTGGCCTTGGTCGGGCGCGCTATAAAATGTTTTTCACCTAAAGGGGCGCAGGTTGATAACACGTGTCACACCACCTGCTCTAGAATGTACCGTAACCTCTGAATAGAAACCCAGTTTATGACACTCACCTTTGAGATAAGTTGTATTTTAATTACGTCATTGATAATCACATTTACTTCACGTCTGGTTTAATTCACGTTCGCACCCTTTTATTTAATTAGTTATTTTTCCCGCATTTAATTAAATTGCTTGTGCCTTGTACGCTATGTTAACAGTTTTCCAGTGATCACTGAATTCGCCTTATAATCCGCTCATTACGGTTAATTGTTGTGTCTCAGATTTAGTATTCATTTCTATTATGGTAGATTTTGGTGATTATAAAACGCGCTGATTTTACATTTTTTCACCCACTAGAGGCTATACGACTCACTTGAGCTATTGTGAAATTGACTCTGATTATATTGCTAAATAAAGTTCCTGTGAATCCAACTTGGTCCCCCTGAAGCATACTAACTGCTTGAATTTTAATTTGAATTTTATTAGTTACGGCTTTATTTTTATTTACGGCTTATTAACAAGTAATCGAAGTAAACCGCCAGCTGCAATTACGAAAGGGATTGGTAAGTTGCCGTGTCCGTCCTCAGGAACTGTCAGGACCCCAAGGGGTACTGGCGCCGTTCCTGATTTGCGTGTAAAATCCCCGTACCATAAAACAAACATTTATTTAATTACGCATGCAATTAGAAGCGCAAAGGGACCGGAATTTACAATTCTCCGCCGCGGCAAATTCGACGAGTGGCGTGTTTTTGTGGTAAAAACGGAAACTAGTAAAATTAGTAAAAACGTAAAATATCTGACACATCATCCTGGAGGGGGTATTTCGAGGGGGCGGGGCTTATTATTTCACCAGTCCATTTTGAGGGGAGTTACTTCAAGGGGGGGGTTTATTCAAGGTAATAAGGTATACCTTAATGTCGAAACTTAAATTGTCAAATCCACCATGAGATGTACATGCCATCTTTAATTTCTTTTTTGTACCATTATAAAATATGAATACATTATGTACATATTTACATACTATAGATGCTTATCTTATTATGTTGAGTTTAACTGAATTAAAGTGCATTCAACCACTTTGCTGAAAAAAACACAAAAACTCAAAAAACTTTTCTGTGTTTCCGTGTTTCTGTGTTTCTGTGTTCTCCAAAAAAAACTCATTTGAGTTTTGAGTTTTTCAAAATTTATGAGTTTCCGTGTTTCTGTGTAAAACAAAAACACAGAAACTCAATGAGTTTCTGTGTTCAATTTCTGTGTTTTTTCCATCGTTGGTTACAGACAACAATTAAGTACTGGGATTTCAAAAAAATTCTGGCGAAATAATACCCCCCTCGTTTAACCCCCCCTCTCAAAAATCTCACTCTGAAAAAACCCCGCTGGGGGTATTTCGAGGAAATACAGTATACATAATTGTAAAGTATTCATTTTTTAATCACCTTCTGCTTACAGAACACAGAAAATAATTTTTTTTCACTTTTACTCATCAGTCAACGTAGGCGTACTTTTCCCCGCAGAAAACGTAAATGTGAGTACTTTTGAGAAATGTCGCTAAAGTTTTCGAGAAATGTCACTCAAAATAACTCATTTTCATAACTTGTTGCCTGTTTTACACAATTTTTGATCATATACTTGGTTCTATACCCATTGTCGACTAGTTTCCCATATTTTCAGCACGTTTGCTCCTTATTCTCCCTTCTAAATCTATATAAAAGATGATCTAAAGTACATTTTCTGTACTCGAGTACTTTCAAAAAGTATACATAAAAGCGAGTACCAGAACCTTTTTCAGAGAAAGCGTAAACGTATTTACTCTGTAATTGACTATACGTATTTATCGAGTAAAAATAAATAGGTTTTAACAACCATGGTGTCAACGTTCCGTTTTCCATTTTCCATTTTCATCTTTCCACAGACAAATATTTCTCCATTTCTGTTTCCGTGTTTTGGCTGTTAAATTTTTTTCCGTTTCCGCTTTTCTCTGGCTCAGTTTCCATTTTCTGGCTAAATTTTCAGTTTTTCTGTTTCAGCCACACTGGTAAACATGCATGCAGGTTCTCAATTATATAATTTTTCCATTTCCAGCAAAATTTCTGCAATTTTTTTCATTTCCAGATCATTTTCTGCAAATTTTCTCAATGAGAAGAGAACATGCAACAAGTTCAGAACTAGGATTCAGGGGTTGTTTTACATTTGGTTTTATTTGAATTGATACTCTGAAAATCAAACGTCGCTCATACCTACCGTATTTCCTCGAAATACCCCCCGGGGGGTGATTGTTTCATAGTGGTCTCGAGAGGGGGGGGGGGGGTCAAACGAGGGGGGGTATTTCGAGGGGGGGGGTTATTATTTCACAATAAAATTTTTGAAAACCAAGTACGAAATTGTCGTCTGAAACGTACGCGGACGTCGAAAAATGCAACAAAAACCGCCATTTATAAGGTTCTGTAGACTAATATTAGTATGTACCGTATTTCCTCGAAATACCCCCCGGGGGATATTTCGAGGAAATACGGTATGCATAAAAGTTGAGTACAGGTACTTTGCAAAAGTGTATGTGAATGTATTCATCCAGTACCTAAATAAGTATTTTTGTATTTGTATTTTTTTGAGTAAATGTAAATACATTTTAACAACTTTGATCCCCCCAAAGTGGCAGACATTTGGCAGACTTTGCATTTGACATGTAACTTCTCAAATTGTTTTTCACTTGTTCACTTGTAAAATTGAGCACTGGGGGCAGTCCCAAGCCCTTTAAAGTGTTGTTGTAGTAGCATTAAATTACATTCCATTTTACACTCTATTCCATTCTGTATTCTATTTTTAGTAGGATTTTTGGTTCACTTCTGAACCCCTAAACTTCATGTTTCAGCCAATCCTTTATAAGTGGCTACTTGTGTATGTTGATCAGTTCAGTTCATTTGCCCAGTTTTGGGCCTATTTGTTTTGTTGGCCATGGGCCATTGGAAAATCAAGAAATATGAAGTGGTGAGAAGCAAATTTGAGTGTGTTGCAAGGCGACGGTGAACCCTGAAAACCCACAATCGCACGATATCACACACGTTTCTCCATCCTTCATCTTGTCAGCGTGGACAAGCTCTGTTGAGGCTTGTAACCGAATAAAACGCCTGGGTGAGCCTGCCCCTTAGCTCTGCCCAGTGTGTTACAGAGTAAAGTAAAGTGTCATATGTAAAGTCAAATGTCAAAAGTAAAGTAAAGCGTCAAATGTAAAGTCAAGTGTCAAATGCAAAATCAAATGTTTCTTATGTTTTCAATCAATCTTAGTCAATCTATGTTTCATATCCAAATCTCATGATTTCATATCCAAATCTTATGTCGAAAAATAAGATTTGGATACGAAAACACAAGATTTGGATATGAAAAATAAGATTTGGATACACAATTGACACTTTACTTTACACTTTACTTTACATTTGACACTTTACTTTACATTTGATATTTGACTTTGCATTTTACTTTACATTTGACACTTAACTTTACATTTGACATTTGATTTTTCATTTGACTTTACATTTGACACTTTACTTTACATTTGACATTTGCCTTTGCATTTTACTTTACATTTGACACTTTACTTTACACTTGACAGGGCTTGGGATTGCCACCTGGTCTCATATTTAATTTGAACACCAGTCACAGTTCAATCACCTAAAAGATAAGCAAATGCTGTAAACAGTGCATGGGCAACTGACCAAAGTAGTGAAAGTACTGCTCTCCAAGCTTTTCACCTCTGTTACCTGCTCCCAAAAGGTGACCAAGGTTCATCGTAACAACCCCAAATTGGTGTGGAATATGGGCCATCTGCAATGGGCTCAATGAGTCATTGATGAGAATCATGAGTTTGTCAGTGTGCATGCAGATTTTGTTTGACCAGCAGAAAACACTGCCCACAAATCCACAATGAATTTTATTTTACGAAATACCATGCTGAACATGCAGTGTGCGTGTGCGTGTGCGTGTGCGTGTGCGTGTGCGTGTGCGTGTGCGTGTGCGTGTGCGTGTGCGTGTGCGTGTGCATGTGCGTGCGAAACACCTTCTATTATTACCTCTGCAAATCTGTTGTGTGGAACGATGCAACATCTTTCTGCATGATATGAGGACATCATTTATTATTGTTGAAATGGACTTTTTTATCGTTGGTACATTTGATAGTCTACATGTAGTGTCCCGCTTGCAGAAACAGGCCATGCTAGCGTGACCAGGCCCCAAATTTAATTCGCCCTACAAATATTCGTAAGTTATGCCCTACGCCCGAGACGGCCTACGTGCAAGTAGGACAAATCCCCATACAAATTATAGTGACTTATGTGCGTAAGGCGCCCGCCAAATAAAATTTGCTATTCAATTCACGCTTTTTGTCGGGAGCGCGGCCGACAAAATAAAAATAAAAATAAAATTCTGCCCTACAGAAAAAGCTGTAGGGAACAATGGAAAAACGCTAAAAAAATGAAAAAAATACAATAAAAATACTTCTAATCGCTGCCACGCTTGTGTCAATGTATGCAAGTGAACGCTATGCAAACACGTTACAGTATTTCGATTAATAAAGCTACATGAAAAAATGTGCACCAAATTAAATCATAGTAGAGAGAAAATATCACAGAAATGAAATGTGATGAGTGTGTGATAAAAATTATTTTTTATTCAGGTGGGATATGGTAGGTTTCACTGTAAAGTGTGCGGTCAGTGGTCAACGTGTTACAAAAAAACCCAGTGCAGGCAGCCCCCCCCCCCCAAATGGGTTTGCTCTCGGTTTGCCGCGTAGCATATCGCGAAGCGTACTTAGGTCGCGTGCTCATGCGTCGCAGTGTCATTTCGTCGCAGCGGCTATTAGTCTTTGAGAATTTTTGGCTTGGGGAATCATTGGATACATGTGATTTGCAATTTTTGTCTCACATACAATTTTTGAGTATTCATGGATTTATTGAGTAAAAATTTTACTCAAAGATGGTATTTATGTAAGTATATGTAACACATGTGTGAAAAAATATATGTAAATTGTCATGGTACTGATATTTTAATCAAGAATTATCAGCGCTGCGTGTAATTTCGGGGCATATGAAATGGAGAAGTGATGAATTCTGACAATCTGACAGTAAGTCATACTGGGACTGCGACGAAATGGCACGCGGCGGATCAGCCCGCGTCATACTACCCGGCGACAAACTAAATCCCGGCGTTCTGCACAGTGCGGCTCATTTACACGGTGGGTAAAATGTTGACCATAAATAACCAACAAAATGTCTATACGCACACCACTTGATGACTGAAATCCTCAAAACTGATCAATCTGTTTAAAGCGCATTTCAGTCAACCACAATGAATTTATTTTATCTCCTTCAGTTGTGTCAACTTCAGATTAATCAGTCTTGAAAACTTAAGTTGTCAACTAGTGTGCATAGGATCGATATTTCAGAAAAATTGATTTACAAAGTTTATTTATTTATAAAAAAGATAAGTTTTTACAGAGTATTTTGAGTCTTAACAGGCTTAAGTCATATAAACATAATATAAAGCTTTACTATGAGCCACCTTATGTGGTGGGGTGGTAAATATTTGAAACAGAGGCACACAATGACTACAGTGTGTACCACACTAGTTCATGCAGCCTACATAAGCAGAGTTGGAAAAACGTATTTACGTTTACCCAAAATACCCGGTTATTTGGGTATTTATACTTACGTTTACGTTTACGTTTTCCAAAAATACCATTACGTTTTTGTTAAGTTTTCCTGACCAAAATACCCGGGTACTAGGAAAAACGTAAAAAACTTGTGATCGTTCTCACGTGCACATGTTCAAATGGCCCGCACCACCTGCAGCTAACAATATTCTCATGTTTTTGCAAAATGTAACATGTTTATGTACATGGTCGGGCTGAAAAGTCCCCGGGCAGTGCTCGCCATTCACGCTAGGGGTAAGCTACGTTTATAAAATTTTAACACGTTAATATATCAGGTGTTTTGAGTTTTCACCCAAAATTTCACCCCTTCCAGCTCCACCCACTGCAGAACTGTGGGGTATACAATTTCGGTCATTTTGTACTGATGTACAAATGGTGCTCTAGCTCAACGCTGCTTTAAGTTGTGATCATGAAACTTTGGCTAGTGTGAGTCACCAGTGTTGGCAATGTGCTGATAGTATTCAACACTTTCATCAACATCATTGCTATTAAGGTAAAATTAATATGCAGATCAGGGTGATGTGCAAGAAACGTGGGAACTGTGATGGATGTTTTTGGTGATCATCTGAGATCATGTTTTATTGCAGTGATTTTAATGTTGTTTTGAAATATGCAGTAAATTATTATGTCAATTTAAATTCATTTGTGTTTCATTACTAATCTGTAGTGGACACATTACCTGTGTTCAACAGCAGTGTGCATGAAAAACGCCTCCTGTATTAACCTGTACTGACCAACCGTAGAGGCAGAATGATGAAGTTGGTAGTGAGAGTAGTGACAGTAATGGCAATATGGACTAGGGTTATGATATCATAGCTAATGTTGGTAAGTGCTGGCACATTGCCAACACTGGTGGCTTACATTAGCCAAAGTTTCATGATCACAACTTGAAGCAGCGTTGAGCTAGAGCACCATTTGTACATCAGTACAAAATGACCGAAATTGTAACCCCCACAGTTCCGCAGTGGGTGGAGCTAGAGGGGTGAAATTTTGGGTGAAAACTCAAAACACCTGGTATATTAACGTGTTAAAATTTTATAACCGGAGCTGACCCCTAGCGCGAATGGCGAGCACTGCCCGGGGACTTTTCAGCCCGACCATGTACAAAAAAGCGGTGTATGTAAAAAGTGACTGCATGCTTGCACGTATTATACACATGGAATTTCGGGTGCATATTCAAAAATGTGTTCAAATGCTGAACACAGAAACCTTTTTGTTTGTTTGTAGAGCATTGCGTTTATAAATTTTTTTTGTGATGAATTCCGACGATGCCACTTGCAACAACTGTGAGTAGCACACGTTTTGAACCTGGAGGGGCAAGTGCAAGCTCTGGTGCCAATCCCAGACTCTGTAGGATGCCCTGTAAAATGTAAAATTTCATGCAAATGTCAAAACTTATGTAAAATGCCCAGCAAAATGGCAAAGATTGGCCACCTTCCAGGGCATTTAGCATGACTTTTAGACACTTTGCATGCCATTTGACATTTTACAAAGCATTTTACAGGGTCTGGGATGGGACTCCCCCAGAATCACCAGCATAATTGGATTTGGCCACACTTACCACAGAAAGTGGTGCAGATGGAGCGATTTACCCATCCAAAGGTGAAAATAATGGTATACTTCAGTTACTTTACACCTTGCACGAGTGGTTTTCATTGGAAGCGGGCCAATGGTGTTTAACACATGCAACTTTAATAAAAAGTTGAAAAAATTCATTGATGTTACGACGTTAATCATGAACGTATTCACAACAATGAATTTTTACATTTTTTTACAAAAATCACATGCTTTAATTATCATTGGCACGCTTCCAACGTGAGACCTCAATCAGTGCGAGTGCAAAGTATCATGTCCGTGGAGTATATTTACCAAAGCACAATGGCAAATACTGTGTGTAAAATTTGTACGTTTACGTTTTTTTTTACGTATTCCTTGGTATTTTTAAAATACCTTACGTTTTAGTACTTATACTTTTGATTTGGAAAAGGTATTTACGTTTACGTTTACGTTTTCCAAAAATACCAGTATTTGCACAACTCTGATTCATTGCATGGATGTAGTCTGTAAACTCATGTAATTCATGTATTTAACTATCCAGCAACAACAAAACGATGTGTCTACACTGCATACACATCATGTATCCGCTGTCCTGGTGTAGGCTAATATTCCTTTGTAGTTCTGTATTGTATCATCCAAAAGAAGGAGTTATTCAAGAGGGGAAGTTATTCAAGGGGGGTATTTTCTCCTCGCCTCGCCAACAGGAGGGAGCTATTCAAGGGGGAGTTATTTGAGGGGGTCTTATTCGAGGATTTGCTGTAGTTTAGTAAATTTTGCACAAATAAATTTGCTATTTTCCAGAGCATTTTGCATGACTTGGACACTTTGCATGATATTTGACATTCTACAGAGCATTTTACAGAATCTGGAACTGGAAGTGGCAACTGATGGACTTGTCAGACAGTGCTCTGTTCAAAAACTTGCAACAACAAATCATGATCAATGTTTTTGATGGAGTGGTGTCTGTAGAATAGAATGTAGAAGTAGATAAACAACTCAACAAGAGTATTATGCTGGACAACAAGATCACCCCCATCTAGGGTGTTAAATTTCCGTTTCCATTTTCCGTCTCCGCCTTTCCGCAGGAAAAATTTTTACCTTTCCGTTTTCCGTTTTCCGGCAGCTGAAATTTTTTTACCTTTCTGTTTTCCGTTTTCCGGCAGCTGAAATTTTTTTACCTTTCCGTTTTTCGTTTTCCGGCAGCTGAAAATTTTTTACCTTTCTGTTTACGTTTTTCCAGCCCATTTTTATGTTTTCCGGCTGAAAAATTTTTACCTTTCCATTTCCATTTTTACAGGCCATTTTTCCATTTTCTATCTAAATTTTCAGTTTTCTGGCATTTTCCATTATTTTTCCAATCTGTATTTATCGTTTTCCACTATGGTGTTTTTTTCTACCAGGTTCTTGTGTCATTCATAATTTTTATCTGTATCCAAATCTGTATCGGAAGTGCTCACAAAGACGTGAAAAGAGAGACATGCTCACAAAACTAGGAGTCAAGATGTTTGCTGCCGATGGCTCGATTCTGCTTGGAAATCCCAACTACCTGGCCAGTCTGCGCAACATCACCACACAAACTGATTTGTCAACCTGCAAAATCAAGTTACGACCACCCACCTATCGATTTGGGAAGACTGCTGATTCTGCAAATGTTGCCAAATGGTCAAGCCCTCATGCAACACATTAAGGAAAGTGCAGCAGAAGGCCAAGTCGATTGATGTTGGATAAAAGACCTGCTGTCAGTGCAAGACGTGAAATTTGTTCATTTGATTGAGGAAACTCTTTTGTGTATAAGCTTTTCTGTTTTCCCGTGCAAACATTGTTCAATTGGTTTTTGTAACTTCAGATATGTGAAACTTGTAAACTCTGTTGTATCTATTACCTTTTTATGATTATCCGAGGTCATATATTCTGGTTACCCCCCGGGGAGTTGAGTAGTAGTGTAGATCGGGTTATTACCAAACCCGCAATTGTTATGTTTCAGTGCACACCACCTGTGACCTTTTGTGATGCATGTTCAGTTCAGCACTGTGCAATAAACTTGCTCTCCCAACTGTGTCTTGGGGTTGTGGGCCAGGTGTCGACCCATATCTACTCCAACTTTATTGTTGTTGTAGTGTATTTTTGCTACCTTTTGATGATTTTTTGTTGGTTCAGTTAAGCTTGAACTACAAGTGAAGTTACTGATGAAGGCATGATCCATAGTTGCAGAATGTACAGCTACCACAAAGCGAAACAGGCAAACCTGCACGCAAATTTGTCCATTTCCGTGCAAATTTCACTTTGTTTTTTTTCCGTTTCCGTGAACATTTTGCTTTCCGTTTTCCGTTTTCCAGCATTTCATTTTTCCGTTTTCCTTTTTCTGGCTGATAATTTTTTTTTACCTTTCCGTTTTCCGTTTTCGGCTGAGTGAAATTTTTTTACCTTTCCATTTTCTGTTTTCTGGCAGAAATTTTGTTTTTACCTTTTCGTTTTCCGTTTTCCGTGAATTGAAAATTTTTTTTGACACCCTACCCCCGTCACACTGGCAAACTGAGTTCTTCACGTTTTTGCGGTTGCAGTGCTCTGCATGTTTGTTTCCATTCATCCAATTAAGTTTCTCAATGCATTCTCTTTTAATTAAGACTACCAGCCCGAACTACCGTAACTCTTGAATACAAAACCCCCAAGTGAAAAGCATTGATGTGACATGTAGAAGTTTTGTAAATATTTATTTTACGTCAACCGTGAAGTTTCCATGAGCTTAAGTATTCACAAGTAGTATATTATTTATTAGGTATAACTGTAATTAGTGATAATTGTAAGCTTGCATTTTAATTGTTCAATTATTGCTCAGATAAAATTCACTTTGTGTTTTTTTCTGATTTTACATTGAATTGATTCTATTTCATACGCTCCCCTTTTGTATAATTAAGCATTGTGCTGCTACGTTAGGTATTTTAGGCTGTTATAATTAATTAAGATGTTGTAGGTAATTATGGAAGTGTTCATATGTTTCAGTATATGCTATTATCCCTTGAAATGAGCCTCATGTCACATGAAGCTAATGTTTTGGTACTTTTTAATTGCTTTCTAGTGTACTTATTAGTTACCACACATTTGGTTGATATGTTTAAGTTAAGTGTTTGACTGCACTGCCTGTGCCTTTTGATTAATTATGTGCTTTCAATTTCATGATTTGCTTATCAGTGTTGGCAGTGATCTTTTTGTATTTTGATGAGATTGTATTTTTAGTCTTTTTATTCGTTTCAATTGTGGTATTTACCTAAGCCTTATAAGTAGCTATTTTTTTTTGTGTCACTTCGAGACTTTGAAATTCGAGTTTACTTTGACAGAATTTGCATCTGCTTTCACACATTTCCATCGCCCAAGAAAAACACTCTTCTCAATCAACTTGGGCCCCCCTTGAGTATTGATACTAGCGTTTACTCATTCGAGTTTGCTAATTGACATCCGCTTTTAATTACTGTGCTGCTTGTGAGAGGTGTAGGTGCTGTGCGCATCTTCAGACAAATTCCCATAATTTCAGAGGCATAATTTGGACCTCCGGGCCCTGTGCAGTGCACACTGGAGACAAGCAGGTAACGAGGTAGCGTGATAGGGAAAAGCAGTGCACAGCAAACTGCTCTGGATCTGTATAGACAAAAAACAGCAGAATACATGGATTCATGACATATATACACAAATTAAGGCTCATTTGATTTGCCTTAATTAACTAGTCATTTAAATATATACATTTACATAGTTTACCTGTAAAATAGGTAAGTTAAGCCCTGTAAAATGTCACAAGTTACCGTTAAATGCAATGTGCTACCTATTTACTTTGGCCAGCATCCGATTAGAGAAATAGTACCCTGCATATTTAACTCAACATGTGTCATTAACTTAGAGCCCGGTATTTATATTTGTTGTTGTATTTGTACAATGCATGCGTTGGATAGTTGACATGTTTTATATACAGAATTTCACTCCGAATTCAATTATGACACCCTTTTTATCTCGATTAGAACCCCAATTTGCTCAATTATTAAATACACATTTTCAGGAAGTGATGATTAGTTAAAATTGTATACCCCACTCTGCTTATAATTAGGAACAAACTGCAACACTATTTCCAGTTTCCAACTCTATCAAATTATTTTCCAAACTGCGTCAATGTTTTCTGAGAAATTAGAATAGATTAGTAACTCGCCCAAGTTTTCTGATTTTGGCACCCCACAATATTAATGGTTTCTTTTAGCCCAATTTGTATGCTGTATTTCTGAACCATAATTATTCAAATGTATAGCGCACTGCTAAAAGCCAACTTTTTAGGCTAAATGTATCCTATTTGTGCATTACATTTAGGAAAGTACTGTAGCTAGGTTTTCTATACAGAATTCTGTGTCTCTGCAACTTTGAGAGTTTTTACCTCAGTCTGAAATTGACCCCGCGAAATAAATAAGTTAGCAATAGAAACTTCAACTAGGAAGCTTGCTAACTTTGCACTTTTGTATTTCATGCTATATCTGATCCCCAGTAAGTACCTGAAACAACTTCAAACCCCCTTTTTTCCAACACGCAACAATGAAATAAACGAAATTGGCTGCCGGCAAGTGGACGTTTTGGCTACAAGAAAAATCTACCCACTCTAAAGACCGTCGCTCAATACGGTCTTGGAGTTGCCGGAATCAGTGGCAGAGGTCGCTTACTTCGGTGGCTTCATCACACCAATAGTGCGACACCCTTGGGCACATTGTGTGAAAATAATGTGACACTCACTAATAATGCGACACGCTCCAATAATGCGACACCCTGAGCAAAAAAAAACGTAACGATGTTGCAATTGGCGGAAACTGCGGATTCCGCGCTTTCGGACATGGCGGCAAGTTCACAAGAGCCGCTGGGCAGTTCGCACGAGTTTGCTTTACAATGTTTATCGCTTCACAATACCATGCTAACATTTGAGTTATGTGGATAATGAAGTTTATGATTCATGAAAAATACCGTATTTTCTCGAATAGTTTCCCCGGGAATTCATTTTCCCTCAGACATTTTTGAGGGGGGAACTATTCTTTTGTCAAAATTTTCAAGAACAGTTCTTTCAATTTATTTCACACAACATTCCTGTCTAATGAAACAACATGCTATTCTTGTTCAAATTCAACCATCAATTTATCATGGGCTTAAAATTCAGTGTACCTATACACAAATGGAATAGCGTATACACAACATAAATACACGTGTCCCCCAATGCGCATACCTATGCCCTTTCCCATCTGTAGTGCACATTCCATTGTATTTTTGCACACTTGGCATTTGCATTAATGACGCATTCAATGCCCAGACGCAGCGCAGCAGCTCTTTTGCTTATGCATGCGTCATCGATAGTTTTTAAGTATGTGTAGTATTTTTTGAGCGTCAGTGGGGGGGGGACTATTCGAGGGGGTGTTGTTTTTCCTCACTCGGCTAACAGGGGGGGAACTATTCAAGGGGGGAACTATTCAAGAGGGGGAACTATTCGAGAAAATACGGTATAATGCGACAGTCTCCAATAATACGACATCTCTAATAGTGCGACACCCAAAAATGTGCTGAAAACAATAGTACGACAGTCGCATTATTAGAGAATTTACGGTATTTATTTCTGTTTTCTGTTTTCTGTTTCTTTTAGCGACAGTTACAAATTTCTGCCAACTTTTGCGATGTGTGCACTTTGGTAAAATTTTATTATGGACAAGTTAGAACTTGTCATGCTATAGCTACTTCAACATTTCTCAATCACCCAATCACTTTCTCAATCGAACCACTCAACCTAAAATCCAACAGTGCAATAATGTTCATTATGTCAGAGTTGTGCAAATACTGGTATTTTTGGAAAACGTAAACGTAAACGTAAATATTTTTTTCAAATCAAAAGTATCAATACTAAAACGTAAGGTATTTTTAAAATACCAAGGAATACGTAAAATAAAAGGTAAACGTAAAAATTTTTTTTTACACACAGTATTTGCCATTCTGCTTTGGAAAATACCATTATTTTCACACGTCATGACTGGCGTCACTCCCAGACCCTAAAAAATGCCCTGTAAAATGTCAAATGTCATGCAAAGTGTCTAAAGTCATGCAAAATGCTCTGGCAGGTGGCAAATCTTTGCCATTTTGCTGGGCATTTTACATGAGTTTTGACATTTGCATGAAATTTAACATTTTACAGGGCATCCTACAGAGTCTGGGATTGGCTGGCACCAGAGGTTGCACTCGCCCTGCCAGTTTCAAAATGTGTGCTACTCACAGTTGTTGCAACTGGCATTGTTGGAATTCATCACAAAAAAATTATTAACGCAAGGCTCCGCAAATAAACGAAAAGGTTTCTGTGTTCAGCATTTGAACACATTTATGAATATGTACCCAGTATTCCATGTGTAAGTGCAAGCGTGCAGTCACATTTAGTGATGGTAAAGGCACCGGGAAAAATGGCACCGCACCGCACCGGCACCTTTGCCAACGCATGGAAAGGGCACCTGGCACCCTGGGGCACCGGCCAGAAAATGGCACCGCACCGCACCGGCACCGGTGCCTTTTGGAAAAAATGGCACCGGCACCGAAGGGCACCGGCGGGTTGCCGGTGCTAGCACCGAAAGGCACCGCACCGGGCTGGAATTTCTGACGTAAATATCGGGCAGTTTCTCAGTGGTCTCACCTTTGGAAGTGCATATTTCCATGAATTTTCAACCGATTTTGATGGTCGAGCACTTTAAATGATCAGAATGATGTGGCAATCACTTTTATGAAGCATTTACAATGATCACAAATGAAAGATAAAATATTTAATTCACTACAATGTCCATAGCCACTATTGTCTACTGATCGGAGTCGTTGCTGTACAGAGAATGGAACTATCTCTGTCATAAACTGACAACAAATTTTGAACAAAAAAGTAAGATAAAAATAAAATATAAAAATGATTTAAAATTCAACAAAATTTTAGATTCGCTCATCAGATGACGTATCGGGTATAATGAATTTCACAGTAGGTTTGATTTATATTTATTTGATGGGAGGTTTACAAAATAGGCAAAAACGGTTGGGTAAATATATCGCTGGTTTTTGAAATATGAATAAGCACATACTATGGACAAAATTGCACAGCACATGAAGCCTTGGCCGGTGCCTTTCCCGGTGCCTTTTACTTTGCCCTGGTGCTAGCACCTTTGGCACCGGCAAAAAAATGGCACCGCACCGCACCGGCACCGGTGCTATTCTGAAAAAAATGGCACCGGCACCGGCATGGCACCCGTGAAGATTGCAATGGCACCGCACCAGCACCGGTGCTGGTGCCCTTCGGTGCCCAGCACCGGGGCACCGGTGCCCCGGTGCCTTTACATCACTAGTCACATTTTCATATACCGCTTTTTTGTTTGTATGTATACATGTTACATTTATGCAAAAACATAATAATATTGTTGGCTGCAGGTGGTGCAGCCCATTTGAACATGTGCACGTGTGAACGATCACAAGTCTTTTACGTTTTCCCTAGTACCCGGGTATTTTGGTTAGGAAAACGTAACAAAACGTAATGGTATTTTTGGAAAACGTAAACGTATAAATACCCGAATAACCGGGTATTTTGGGTAAATGTAAATACATTTTTCCAACTCTGCATTATGTACATGCATAGATTGAGCAGAAATTTTTACTGCTATCCAATGAGGCAATCACCACAGAAAATATAATTTTTCTTGTAACCTTGTCACTAACCATGGTCCATGGCAAAGAAATGTCCAAAAACTTGAAAATGTTTTTGATATTTTGAATCGTTTTTGAGTTTTAAATTTTTTTGTCACCCCTAGAAGAACACTCAATAATCGATTTTTTTAAGAAAAATTCAAATATTCAAAAATTTTAAAAACAATTTTGTCTATGCCAACTGGGAAGGTGCAGGCTGACACCTGGCACAAAATCATTTCAAAAGTTACTTCAAAGCTCAGTGTCAGAGCAGTGTGCGTGCATGTTTACCATAAATATATCCTCGAATAAGACCAGAGGGAGTAACTTTTTCGTCAGAGTTTTTGAGGGGGAGTTATTCAAGGGGAGAGTTAATTTTCTACAGCATTAACATTATGTATCTTTTGTCACTGCCATAGGCTAATATTCTTTTGTATCTTTCATTTAACTGCACTACATTTGAAGCCCAGGCATAGCTTTATATTATTCTATCTGACTTCATCGAGTGTTCTTGAAATTGACCCAACATTTTTCCACCTATCGCAGATGAGGGAGTTGTTCAAGGGAGTGTCTTTTTCGATGGTATATGGTATATTCATTCGAGGGTGCACTCCTACATATGCCCGGCCCGCACATACGCCCGCCCGCACATAATGTAACCCGGCCCGCACAAAAGCCCGGTCCGCACATACTGGTGCTATCTGGATGTGCGTGCCGCCCCATGTGCCAGAGTTGTTCAAATACCGGTATTTTTGGAAAGCATAAGCGTAAGCGTAAATACATTTTCCAAATTTTGAGTGTGGATACTAAAAGCGTAAGGTATTTTTAAAATACCTAGGAAAGCGTAAAATAAAGCGTAAGCGTAAAAATTTTTCAGGGAGTTTTTGCTCAGTGAATTCATTCAAAATCAAGCTTTCAGCGACATTTTTCGGATGTCTACTTGGTAGTCTGCCCTTAGATGTTGATAGCAATGTATCAACAGCGACAGTTAATTAATCTTCATTTCTGAACTCAGACTTTGTGCTGTCGAAGTTTGTGATGTATTTATACCTAATTCTCAGGCAAATGTGCATGCGGGGCATGTGATCAGATACCCCACAACACCCCCCCAACATTTTACATTTTGTTTGACATGGCATCAATTGATGAAAATGTTATCTAAAATGTTTTCTCACTTGACTTCTCGGTCATCTGAAGAAAAACTAATTTTCAATCTTTTTCAGTTAACAGAGAAGTCAAGTGACAAGACATTCCTATTTTACATCACGTTTTCAATTGAGGGGCTTTATTATTTTGGCAGAAAAATCAAAATTTTGTAGGGGGGGCCGTATTACAAGTGATGGGCTTATTTGAAAGGGAGGGTTATTATTTCATCAGAAAAATTTAAATTTTGTAGCTTTTCACATAGACCAATTATGGTAGTGGCGGCCAAATACAGTGGGCTAAGCATTGTTCTCTCTTATTACCACTGTTCCCTGGTGTTTGTGTTTGCTGCAGCCAGTGTCATGTGTGGGCTCATGTACACACAGCCCCCCCCCCTCACCGGCCCGGCGCACATAGCACCAGTTATATGCGGACCGGGCTTTTGCGCGGGCCAGGTTTCATTTTGTGCAGGCTGGGCGTATGTGCAGATCGGGCATATGTGTGTAGGAGGCCTGCCTCTATTTAGTCATATTACATACCAGGGTAGTTTTTGTAAAATAAACTCTCAGCTTCACTCCTCGGTGCACCAACCATGCAGGTGACACAACCGCACCAGCTGTATGTCAGATAGAGCATTTCCACGTGCCTGCGTGCATCAATGCTTTTCATCACAGATGTAATACACCACGTTTCCTTGAAATACCCGAGGGTGCACTGTTTCGCACAATCGCCTGTTTTGCACAGGCATGAAACCTGTGTAGTGATGTAAAAGCGCCATGGCGCTGGCGCCTGGCGCTAACTCCAAAGCAAAAAGCGCCATGGCGTTTTAAAAAGCACCAAAAAAGCGCCAAGAAGTTCAAAAAATTTATCATTATTTTATGTAAAAAGACCTTGTGTGCATAATTTACATAAGAAAATGTGTTACTGTAAGTGTATTCCAGGAAGAACAAACCCTCTATTTAATAATTTTGTAAACTATGTCCATGCAATTGCAAGGATATTCAAAATTTTTTTTCATAAATAATGGGCCTAATGGTTCCCATCCCAATTCAAAGCTAGCTCAATAGCGATGTTCAAATACATAATGTTGCATTATGTTGAAAATGATGTTGTATTGTTGGTATGTGCAATGTACTATAGTGGTAGTACTTGATGCCCTGCCCTTGCAAATACTTATGTCTTCATCCAGCATAGCAGCAATGGGGAACTTATGGTAAAATTTGAACGAAAGAATGTCAAAATAGAAGCCTACTATGCACTGCATTCCCGGAGGCTACATAACGTCTTTTGAAATTCTAACATAAGTTTATCATTGCTCCATTGCTGGACAAAGACATAAGTATCAATGGCAGGGCATCAAGTCCAACGACTATAGGCCGGAATGAAGTAAATATATGTGTACACAACACTGGGTAGAGTTACTCATTAGCAACCATTGGATTGGGATGGGAACTGGTTGACATTGGCTGTCGTTGTTAACTAGTGCACTTTATGAGCAGCAAATTTTTTTGGCGCTGGCACTATTGGCGCTTGGCGCCAACAACCTCTGGCGCCATTGGCGCTTGGCGCCGTGGTCTAGAAAAGCGCCATGGCGCTTTTCTGAACCTCAGCGCCAAGCGCCAATGGCGCCAGAGAGTGATGGCGCCAAGCGCCAATAGCGCCAGCGCCAAAAAAAATTTATTCTGCATTTTGTTTGTAAATAGAATAATCAATTCGTAATTGTGACATACCGCTGATGTCGCAGTAGTTGATTTAAATTTTGCCATTAAAGTTCAATCAACCACTACATCATTAAAATCCCAAGGTATACACCTATTTTTCAGCCAAACAACCGTACGATGATAGGTCCTAAATATTATATCCCATTAAGTCATGTTTAATACCAGTTATGGGTATGTAAATACTTATTCTTTACATGATACTTTACGAAAATTCCTGGCAAAATAATAAACCACCCGCTCAAAATACCCCCATCAAAATTTGCACTCGGAAAAAATAAACCCCCTGGTGGTATATCGAGGAAAGATGGTATATTCATTTGCCCCAAATATTACCTAATCAATATTAAGGTACCTAATATAAATGTCCCCTTACACCCTTATATTTAACAATATTTATTCAGTTAATCTCAAAATTTATCAACTGGCTTGTCCATTTTCACTGAATCATAAGAATTTTATAATCATGCTTGGCGCTTTTTTGGCGCTATTTAAAATGCCGGCGCCAGGCGCCAATAGCGCCACCAGAAAATGGCGCCAAGCGCCAAAAGCGCCATGGCGCTTTCTCAGATCTCAGCGCCAAGCGCCAATGGCGCCAGAGCGTTTTAGCGCCAAGCGTCAAAAGCGCCATGGCGATTTTTGCTTTGGCGCAAGCGCCAGGCGCCAGCGCCATGGCGCTTTTCCATCACTATTCAGAACGCTTCACCAAGAATTCTGAAATTTGTGGTGAACTGTCTTCCACACGCTTCACCTAGCTTCACCAATGCTTCACACGCTTCCAAAAATGTGGAAGACACTCACGCTGCTTGGCGCTTCCACACGCTTCACGCAGGTATACATTTGCGTGCCAGCACCATATCAAAAAGCGTGAAGCATCTTCATGAAAATTTTTGTGAAGCGCGTGGAAGTGCAGAGCAGCTTGGTGAAGTGTCGGGAAGCGTTGGCGTGAAGACACTTCACAACGCTTCACCGCGCATCCAAACACCTACCTTTTGCTGTGCCTGGATGCGCTTGAAGCCGGAGCGCTTCCACACGCTTCCACAACATCACAAAAATCTCGGTGAAGTGTCTTCCACACGCTTCACCTAGCTTCACCACGCGCTTCACGCGCATCCAAAATGTGGAAGGCACTTCACGGCGCTGGCGCTCCTACACGCTTCCCCTATTTTACCTATATATGTGTGTGAGAGCGCCATATAAGGAAACGTGAAGTGACTTCATGCAGATTTTTGTAATGTGTTTGGAAGCGCCCGCCCGCATGCTTGGTGAAGTGTCGGGAAGTGTCGGCGTGAATACATTTCCCTTCCCGACGCTTCACCGCTCATCCACACACCCATTTTTGTTGTGGGGGGTTATTTTGAGGGGGGTATTTCGAGGAAATATACCTATTTCGAGCTATTTACCTAACACGTATGACCTCGCAGCGTATTGAATGCATAAACTATAACAGATGAACTTTGTGGAAGTCAATGGCAGAGTTGTTCAAAGTACTGAACTTTTTTCAAAGTACCTATACGTAAACGTAAACTATTTATTTTATACTCACCCCCTGAGTACAGAAAACATTAAGTATTTTTTTTACTTTTACTCATGAGTAAACGTGAGTAAACATACGATTCCCCTCAAAAGACGTAAACGTGAGTACTTTTGAGAAATGTCACCAAAATTTTCGCGTTGGCGTTTATGAAAGCGTTGGCATGCATATTCACCCAAAACACAGTGCCTAATACTTTTTTTTGGCATGGCATCAAACGGCACCATTTTTGAGCATTTTTTCACCATCGCAGAAAGTGAACATTTTTGGCTGTAAACGGACTAACGCTTGATCTCTCCAGGGGTAATCGTGATGTTCCTCAGCCAAGGTGCAGTCGGCATAATTGCTTTGATCTCCAGCGGGTGTAACGTACCAATCGCTCAGGGGCACTCTGATTGTTTGGGTCACTTCCACACCTGGGTAACAAACATTAAGTTTGTACATGAGGCACACCCAAGCATAGTTGTCAAAATGTACCGTATTACCTCGAAATACCCCCATGGGGGTTTATTATTTCGCCAGCAAAATTTGAGGGGGGGGGTTAATTCGAGGGGGGGTTTATTCGAGGGGGGGGGGGGTTTATTATTTCGCCAGAAATTTTCGTGAAATTCATAGTAAGATACACGCGTTTTCTTTCACAAAAACGGTAATAAATGAGAGAAATTAGGTTATATTGGGGCCTTAGATGTACATCTGTACACAAATGAGCGTATAAGTGCAGCTGCGATGCAAATAAGTAGTAATAAATACATCATGTACATTGCATACATGATGTACATCATTCTGGAGGGGGGTATTTCGAGGGGGGGGGGGTTATTATTTCCCCAGCCCATTTTGAGGGGGGGTTAATTCGAGGGGGAGTTAATTCAAGGGGGGGGGGGGATAATTCGAGGTAATACGGTATTTACTTTTACTCAATAAATACATATAGCTAATATATTTACATTTCTTCCATAAAAAATACATAAAATTTGTATTTTATGTTTGAAAATAATTTGTATAGGCTTTTCAATCAGCTTAAAAAAGACTCAATAGTACAATAATCCTGCAAGACACATTTGTTTTGTGCATTGGAACAAAACACAATGTTTATGTTAAAAAGTACTGCTATTTGTTGTGCAGTTGTTTGTTTAACCTCGAAATACCCCCATGGGGGTTCATTATTTCGCCAGCAAAATTTGAGGGGGGGTTAATTCGAGGGGGGGGTTTATTCAAGGGGGGTCTTATTATTTCGTCAGAAATTTTCGTAAGGATCGTAGTAAATAGCCAAAACAGGTAATAAATGTGTCCAAACAAGATATATTTGGACATAAAAACGTAGATTAGCTACACAAACATGTCCATGTGTAGCTGCAATACAATTAAACAGTAATATAAATCATGTACATTGCATACATGACATATTTATTATGTACATCACGTACATCATTCCGAAGGGGGGGGGGTATTTCGAGGGGGGGGGTTTATTATTTCCCCAGCCCATTTTGAGGGGGGGGGGTTAATTCGAGGGGGGGGGGGGGGTTAATTCAAGGGGGGGGGGGGATAATTCGAGGTAATACGGTATATCTCAGGTCAAAAAAATTGAACTCCCATTTTGCACATGCATAGTCCTTTCATAGCAGTGTGTGTGCATGCAAAATTACAACACAATTGCAATGTGCACTCTTTACTTTAGATATGAGTGAAACAGTTGTTCATAAAAAGTTTGACTTCGGCTAATGAAACCGTCAATCAAATGAGTGACCAATGATATATGATGAAAACACACTGCCAATGGGCTCACGGCCATAGGGGATTTTTGGGGTAGCATTTTAGGGGGGGGTCCGCCAAAGTTTGCATGGTTATAACTCAGGTACCACTAGGCGAAATTTGTCGAAAATTTAACATAATGCGGTTTCATGTCGGGCGGTATTGAAAATCAAATTCGACTTTCAAGCAGAGTTGCGAAAGTGTATTTACACTTACCCAAAATACCCGGGTAAATAGGTATTTATTTTTACACTTACACTTACACTTTCATAAAATACCCATACACTTTTTTTACACTTTCCTGAGCAAAATACCCGGGTACAGAAAGTGTATTTTTTTCTTTCAGATGGCCCTGTTTTATGCTTTTGAGAAAGCATAAAATAGGGTCATGTACAAAAAATAACTGCACAGTGCACACATGCAGTTATGCATTGAATGTAGAAAATATGGCAAATGTACAAACTGGCCTTTGATCTCCAACCTTTGATCAGTACTCATGGTATTCTACAGTTTCATCATACTTTTGTAAAAAGGACAAGATCAATGGAAATTCACCAGCTGGGGACAAAGTCTACTGGCTTTTGCATTGACATTCGCTGCATGTCCAATCTTGCATTTAAGCAGTGTGTATCATCACATTGCTTAATCAGTAAATATCAACACTGAAAAAGTGCCATTATTAGTGAACTTCATACCACTACAGTATTTGCTACAGTCTGAAATGCTTCATAAAGGGCAGTAAAATATGAAATGATGCATAAAAATGACAAATATATTGATCTAAAGGTGAAAACAGTGGTGTATTCTAATGCTCAACAGTGAAAGCTTGTTCTAAAAATTTTTTTTACACTTACACTTTTTTTTACACTTTCCTAGGTATTTTTAAAATACCTTACACTTTTGGTATCCATACTCAAAATTTGGAAAGTGTATTTACACTTACACTTACACTTTCCAAAAATACCGGTATTTTAACAACTCTGCTTTCAAGACCCCCCTGACCCGAGATAGGGTGGGTCTGAAAAAAGGCACATTTTTCGATTTTTTTCGGGTGTCGCCTTGAACACGCAAACTTTGAATGTCAATAACTCCGTTTTTTCACAGCCGATTTTGTTCATTTAACTTCTAAAATGAAGCAAAATCTTTGGAGATTCAATTTTTAATGTCATTTTGGTGATGTACAATTGCGGTCATATCGATTTGACCCAATTTCTGAATGCCAAATTTTGAGCAAATTTTTTTTTCTGAACATGCTATCATATACTTTAGACGACGAGAACTCATATAAAACAAAAATGAGTTCAATATCTCTGTCCAATCAAAAGTTATAGCGCATCAAAATTTCCCTCCCATCCACATAAAAAACTGCATGCAGAACAAAGCATGCAACTTCAAAACTCCATATCTCGACCATTTCTCAGCCGATTTTCAGCAACGAACACTCAAAATGATCAGAATAACATGGGGATACCGTTTTTGTCATCAGTTTATTTGTATGCATTTTCATTATGATAATTTTTGATCAAGAGTTATCATTGTTTTCTTGTACGGGATAACTTATACAATACACAGATAATGTCAGATATTTTACGTTTTTACTAATTTTACTAGTTTCCGTTTTTACCACAAAAATACGCCACTCGTCGAATTTTGCCGCGGCAGAGAATTGTAAATTCCGGTCCCTTTGCGCTTCTAATTGCGTGCGTAATTAAATAAATAATTGTTTTTATGGTACGGGGATTTTACACGCAAATCAGGAACGGCGCCAGTACCCCTTGGGGTCCTGACAGTTCCTGAGGACGGACACGGCAACTTACCAATCCCTTCTCGTAACTGCTGCCGGCGGTTTACTTCGATTAATTGTTAATAAGCCGTAATTAAAGTAAAGCCGAAATTAATAAAATTCAAATTAAAATTCAAGCAGTTAGTATGCTTCAGGGGGACCAAGTTGGATTCACGGGAACTTTATTTAGCAATATATCAGAGTCAATTTCACAATAGCTCAAGTGAGTCGTATAGCCTCTAGTGGGTGAAAAAATGTAAAATCAGCGCGTTTTATAATCACCAAAAATCTACCATAAACGAAATGAATACTAAATCAAAGACACAACAATTAACAGTAATAAACGAATTATAAGGCGAAGTCAATGATCACTGGAAAACCGTTAACATAGCGTACAAGGCACAAGTAATTTAATTAACTGCGGGAATAATTAACTAATTAAAATAAACGGGTGCAAACGTAATTTAAATCAAGCGTAAAGTAACTGTGGTTGTCAAGGACGTAATTAAAATGCAATTTATCTCACAGGTGAGTGTCATAGACTGGGTTTCTATTCAGCGGTTACGGTACAGTCCAGAGCAGGTGGTGTGACACGTGTTATCAACCTGCGCCCCTTTAGGTGAAAAATATTTTATAGCACGCCCGACCAAGGCCACAGAAAGAACGCTCATTTGCGGGGGTTGTTCAAGGTTATTGCATTGCCGGGTAAGGGTTGGAACTTCGGGCCTGAACACACGCCACAAAACACTAGCACTTGTGAGTTCACCAATCACCCTGGGTGATGGGAATAATTAATCGACACTACTGTGCTCTTCACTGTAACTGTGCTCTGCATGTGTCTTGCAGTCGCATGCCGACAATAATTGCCGTTTGCCACTTTTCCACCCATTACCTAGTCCTAAATAAAAATGCACTTGGTCGGGGAAATTTCTGAATGTTATCTATCGGGGCGTCTAAGCATTTAACAGAATCAACACCTTTTAGCTTAGCTAGAAACATTAAAGCCTTTCTAACCCATTCCCAGACACTGCACCCTTTTGATTAAAATGTAAATTTGATAAAACCTAAAAATCATAACATTCGAAAGTACATATTGGGAAATGCAATTCAAAAAAGACGAAAGAAATCACTTAATTAACTAAAAATGCGGGTAACCTAATTAGCTTAATAAATGAAACATGAAATGAAAAAATTATCATCACACGGGAAATAATCATGCAATTAACGGAAAAGAAAATAATTAATAAATTCATGGCCGCAGTAGTGTCCATTCGGGCGTACCGTCCTGGGGCTGCGGCTTCGTTGGCGGATTTGCAGTGCACAGCGAACCGCACGTTCACTGTGACTTCCCTGTGCACCGCGGGCCGTCATTCGGTCACACATGGTCGTTCTCGAGTCGTCGGAGTGTCTGCGCAGAATTGTCATTACGTTTTTACGCATGATTGGCTAGCCATATTTCCACCTACAATAATCTGGGTACAAAAATTATATCTCCATCTCATTCTGATCATTTTAAGTGTTCGTTGGTGAAAATCGGCTGAGAAATGGTCGAGATATGGAGTTTGTACTCATGTTTTGTTCTTCATGCAGTTATTAGCATTCGAAAAATAACCCGTGATTTATATTTTCGAAAATCACAATAAATATAAATAACCCGTGATTTATATATATTTATATTTTTTCCAAATTCTGAGTGATATCTTTATATATATTTTTTTAAATTTGAAAAAAAAATCACTGAGAAAATCACTCATACTTGATACATTGTGGTGCAATGATTGCGCTTTATGACTAAAACATGCAATCTGTGCAAGAGAAATTTGCGAGGATTTTCTCCAGAAAATCTCTCTTTTCATGTAGAACATTTTTGGGTTAAAATTGAATTTGAAGCAGGTAAATATTGTTAGCCTACACACATTAGTTTTCACCCTGACTTTTTTGAAAACTGAAATGGCCAAAAATGGTGACATGTTTCCATCAAGTATTCCACTACTGAATGCTATATACCATATTTCCTCGAAATACCCATCCCCCCCTTGAAATACCCTCTTTTGAGAAATACCACCCTCAAAATGGGCACTATGAACTTATAAACAACCCCCCTGTCGCAAAATACCTCCCTCAAAATGGGCACTATGAACTTATAACCCCCCCCCCCCCCCCGTTGAAATACCCCACCCAATTTACTGAATAGAGAACATAATGCGGTTTGTGATCTGGGAAATGCAGAACACATGTTAAAAACAATGACTGTGTGATGTTAGAACTGGTTATATACTGTCTACATACATATATAAGTCCATAGAGTGTTATAAATGGCAGTTTTTGTTGCATTTTTCAACGTTTGTGTACATTTCAGACAACAATCAAGTAATGGGATTTGAAAAATTTCTGGCAAAATGATAACCCCCCCTTGAAATACGCCCCTCGTTTGACCCCCCTCAAAATTTCCACTCTGAAAAAATAAACCCCCAGGGGGTAATTTGAGGACTCAAACTCAAATGATGGCAAATGGTGACATCACTATCAGTTAGTTTTCATTTTGTATGTGACAAAAATGTAAACTGTTTTAGTAACTTTTTATTTATGTCATCCTGCTATGAATTCTATGGTTGTTTTAGGTATTATGCATCTCTCTATCTTTTAACATACTTTTCTGAAATAAAACATGACTTTGAATCAAAAAATACCAATTTGATGTGATCAAAATTTTTCTACAGTGTTTGCAAGCTCAGTTTACCATATTTGAAAACTGACAATGCTTGGTGACATGCAACAATGTCAGCTGTTGTCAAATATTGGGAACAACTGTGGAAAACTGTCACCATGGTGTCGCCAGAGCCACTAGTGTCATCACAATGTTGCCAAAATGCAGCCATGTGCCCAAAAATGAGTTTTCACAGCACATCACCAATGAAAAAGTGATGAGCATGAGCACCTATTTAGTCAAACGTCCATTGCCACAACCAGGCGCTATAGGTTGAGAGCTAAATATTTGCAGTGCAAAATATTTTTGATGTTTTCATTGAGGTTGAACTGAAGGTTGAATTTTTCTGTGATATTTGCTTGATGTTTTCACTTGTAAAAAACTGTATAAATGAATACTGCTTGTGGAAAGGTTATAAATGGACTGTGGTATCTTAGAGTACATTTTTTGTGCTTGCAAATGGTAAATAAAGCCCAGAATATTGCTTGAAATTGAAATAAAGGGCAAGTGATTTTTTGAGATTTTTTTCGAGCTTTGAGTTATTTTTTCAGTAATTTAATTATATTTTCTGGAGACCTAGAGTGATTTATATACATTTATATTTTTTCCAATTTTGGAGTGATATATTTATATATATTTTCCCAAAAATCGGTGATTTTTTCGAATGCTAGCAGTTATTTATGTGGATGGGAGGGAAAGTTTGATGCGCTATAACTTTTGATTGGAAAGAGATATTGAAGTCATTTTTGTTTTATATGAGTTCTCGTCATCTAAAGTATATGATAGCATGTTCAGAATACAAAATTTGCTCAAAATATGGCATTCAGAAATTGGGTCAAATCGATATGATCGCAATTGTACATCACCAAAATGATTTCAAAAATGGAATCTCCAAAGATTTTTCTTCATTTAAGAAGTTAAATGAACAAAATCGGCCGTGAAAAACGGAGTTATTTACATTCAAAGTTTGCATGTTCAAGGCGACACCCGAAAAAAATCGAAAAATGCGTTTTTTTTCAGACCCACCCTATCTCGGGTCAGGGGGGTCGTAGAAAGTCGAATTCGATTTTCAATACCGCCCCGACATGAAACCGCATTATGTTAAATTTTCGACAAATTTCGCCTAGTGGTACCTGAGTTATAACCACGCAAATTTTGGCGGACCCCCCCCCCCCCCTAAAATGCTACCCCAAAAATCCCCTATGCTCACGGTTCACAACGATTTCCAACACACAACAAACTTGTGTGATTCACTTTTTGTGTGATGCAAGTTTGTTGCGCATGTAGTGATAGAATCAATAAATAACCCATGTACATTGCACAAATAATGTACAATATTATAGATGGGGGTAATTCAAGAAGGGTGTATTTTTTCCTTACATCGCTCAGACCTGGAATATTGCAAGGAGGTTTAATTCAAGGGAGAAGTAATTTGAGATATTACGATAGCCAAAAATAGCTGGAAATAATCGAATTAAAAGGTGAAAATGGTCGGAAATTCACGAATCCCCTGTTAAAAACCATTTTGAAAAACGTCTCAGTTAAAACGATCTGATCAAATAATAACCTGTCTGGAGATTTATTTGAGGATTTATTGTAGCTGACCTAGTTGTTGAATTGCTCCAGCCCACGCATTGACATCCTGGATAGATGTCTCGTGTCCTATTCGCTGCATTGCCTGGATTATGATATTGCCTGATATTTGAATCAAACAGAGTTATTATAAACGCTTAACTTTTATGCACAAATTTTATAAGTAGATGTACCTATATGTATTTTACTCAGTGATGGGTAGGTTCTCCAGAAAATCACAGAAATTGTAAAATACTTTTTTCAACTCTACTCGTGAGTATATGTGAGTAAATTACTTTTTTACATGAAAATGTAAAATTGAGTAAACTCAGTGGACATTGTAGGAGTCAATGGTCTGAAGCGTTTTTGTATGACTGCATATATTCACATTTGGCACATGTCCAAGTTATCGTTTGCGAGAATGTTACTGAGAATGAAAGATGCAGGATTTTCATCTGCATCACCAACAATGGCTGCGGTATGCAATTAAGTGACAGCATATTTTGGCTAATGCCGATCCAAATACTAGTTGACACTTGTGTTGACTTGATTGCATTGCGCGGCCATTATCAGTGACGCATACAGCAATCTTGTGTCTTTCACTCTAGTACCGCATTTCCTCGAAATACATCCCGGGGGGTGATTGTTTCATAGTGCTCCCGAGAGGGGGGGGGGTTAAACGAGTGGGGGGTATTTCGAGGGGGGAATCCGTCCATTCAACTTTGAATTAAACAACATACTGTATTTCCTCGAAATACCCCCCCCCCCCCCCCCGGGGGTGATTGTTTCAGAGTGATAATTTTGTGGAGGATTAAACGACGGGGGAGGGGGGTATTTCGAGGGGGGCTTTTTATTTCGCCAGAAATTTTTTGAAATCCTGCTACAAATTTGTCATTTGTAAGGTATACAGATGTCGAAAAAATATACCAATAAACACCATGTAATAAGAGTCTATACACTTACATAAGTAAACAGGGTGCACGCCAGGTCCGCCACCCAAATTCTGAGTCGGTGCCGGACGCCATATCTCCAGTTGTAGTGGGGGGATTTATTCGAAATTTTGAGGGCATATACTCGATACCCATCCACTACTATATACCGGCTGGGGCAGGTCGGCGACCCACCTGAGTGTGGGTCGCCGTATACATGAATAGTTTTTTTGAAAAAATCGCTGTCCACGCGAGGTCCGCCACCCCTTGTTTTTTTGATAAAACGGGCTGCCAAACTAAAACTGTTGGGGGGAATTGATCGAAATTTTCAGGGGGTGTACACGACTCCCCCAACTACTTTTCACGGAAGGTTGAGCCCCCTGGCAACCCCCCTGAGAGTGGGCCGCTGGAAAATAATATGATATTTTTGAGAATTCGCTGTCCAGGTTTGGCACTGGACAGCACAAAAATAAAAATTACATTAGAATGTCCCTTGGAGGACAATGTATACCACTGTAAAAGTGTGTATTCAAAAGTAAATTTTAAAACAAAAATTTGATCTGTTTTGAAAGTGTATTTGACACCCATACACAAGTTCCAGATTAAATTTCGATTTAAGTCAAATCTTTAATACACACTGTTAAAGCTGGTTTACGATGCCTTCTAGGAGATGATTTAAGGTAAAAATTCGCGTAAACAACATTACCCCAAAAATCAACCATGGAGGAGATTTGATGGGCGTCAACACAAAAGCTGTCC
>OZ038456.1:23452222-23484093 GCA_964036195.1 Sphaerolaimus hirsutus
TATATGTATTTGGTGTAAATGTACCGTATTACCTCGAATTTCTCCCCCCCCCTTGAATTAACCCCCCCCCCCCCTCGAAATACCCCCCTAAATTTCGGCTGAGGAAATAATGAATACCCCCCCCCTCAAATTGAGTGTACCTAACGTGAACGTACATGACAAATACCGCAGTTTGTGATCTGTACAATGCAGAACACACGTTAAAACTGATGATTAAGTGACGTTAGGGAAGGGTTTTTGTGTATATACAGCAATATATACCTATAAACACACATAAATCTATGTGATTGTACGATTTCTTTACGTCTGCGTATGGGGAATTTCCGATAATTTCTGGCGAAAAAACAGACCCCCCAACCCCCTCGAATAACCCCCCCCCCCCTCGAATTATCCCCCCTCAAATTTTGCTGGCGAAATAATAAACCCCCTGGGGGTATTTCGAGGTAATACGGTAAATACATTTTAACAACTGTGCTTATAGAACATGAAAAATTCATATTGTTGTTGTAAATACACAAAAAGGCAATGTTTTGCGGAAAATGTGAGATGCATTGAGACCTCGTTTACTCATTTTACACTCAACACATTTCACCTTTGTGTAAAAATCCAGTTTTACATCTTGGGATGAAAAGAGTAAACTCGGCGTACATGAAAACGAGTCAGTGATTCAACCCTTGGTTACCAATGACTACCGTATTTCCTTGAAATACCCCCCCCCCCCCCTCGAAATACCCCCGTCTCGAAATACCCCCTCACAATGGACACTATGAAAAAATTACCGCAGCCCTCGAAATGCCCCCCCCCCTTAATTGTATGTAAAGGGAACATACATGACTAAAGCTGCGGTTTGTGATCTGGGCAATGCAGAACAGACGTTAAAAAGAACCATTGTGTTACGTTAGAACCGTTTTATACCATCTACATACCATATTACCTCGAATTATCCCCCCTCTTGAATTACCCCCCCCCCTCGAAATACCCCCCCTAAATTTCGGCTGAGGAAATAATAACCCCCCCCCCTCGAAATACCCCCCCTAAAATTGAGTGTAACGTGACAAATACCGCAGTTTGTGATCTGTACAATGCAGAACACACGTTAAAACTGATGATTAAGTGACGTTAGGGAAGGGTTTTTGTGTATATACAGTAATATATGCCTATAAACACATAAATATATGTGATTGTTCAGATTTTCTACGTCTGCGTATGGGGAATTTCCGATAATTTCTGGCGAAATAATAGACCCCCCCTCGAATAACCCCCCCCCCCTCGAATTATCCCCCCCTCAAATTTGCTGGCGAAATAATAAACCCCCTGGGGGGTATTTCGTGGTAATACGGTACTTATGTAAGTGTATAGACTCTATTACATGGTGTTTGTTGGTGTATTTTTTGACATCTGTATACCTCACAAACAACAAATTTGTAGCAGGATTTAAAAAATTTCACCCCCGGGGGGGTATTTCGAAGAAATACAGTATGTTGTTTAATTCGAACTTGAATGGACGGATTTCATTCAGTTCAGGATACATCTGATTCTATCCGACTTTTTATGTGATAACGATATGAATTTGGTAGACAAATCGTTATAGAAAGTCTGATTATAAGGTCTTAGCTCGGATCTTATCATCGCAGCGCTGACAAATTCCTCCAAAAAAGTACGCATGATTTTGGCTTATGTCGATTTTATCATTTGTGTTTCCTCGAAATACCCCCCTTGTTTGACCCCACCCCCCCTCGAGACCACTATGAAACAATCACCCCCCCCCTCGAAATACCCCCCCCCCAGATTGAGTGTAAAGAGAACGTACATGACAAATAATGCAGTTTGTGTTCTGCGTAGTGCAGAACACACATTGGCCCTACACACACTAGTTTACCATGTGACTTTCGTGGGAAAACTCAATTTAGTTTTCCCATTGTGCAGGCAACATATGCAAAAGGCCGCCATTTGCAATTTTTGAATGATGATCCCTTTGTGACACCCATTTGGGAAAACTGTGAAAAAATGGTGAAAGTTTAATGAGTTTTGCACTATCAAAGAATTGATTTCCGGGACGTTATTTATGCTGCATGTGATACACTATGTGAAACTGTATATATATGTACATTTTTGTGCTTCCAGTTACTTTTGTTCTTTTTGAAATAATTTTTGAAAATCAGATACATAATAATTTTTATAAAAACATTGGTTAGTTTGTAATACTTGTAAATTTACAGCCACATACAGTTTTGTCTCTCTTTTATTTGCTACTAATTGCACACTGTCATTACCATAGTTTCAAAAATGAATGAATTTAATGTGTATGACATAAGAAAATCAATAAAATTTTAATCACTTGACAAGTAGCTGCAATTTTTTGACATGAGACACAGCAGGTATTCAGTATATTGTTTAAAAATTATGGAATATATCTACACGATAAAAAAATCACTAAAAAAATTTTCATGCTCATTATACTTTTATAGAAAGAGAAAACATATGCAGCAACAGATGAAATTCAAATGAAGCATTCATCATGAACTAAACTAATTTTATAGTTGAACAGCAAAAAAGTGAAGTTTTCCCATGTTGCATGCAGAAGCTGAAAACTGATTTTGACTTGTACTGAAAGTTTTCATAAAGCTTTTCAATTATTACCAAATCATTTGACACACACATGAAGAACCAAAATCAAGCAAATCAATCATCCAAAACATCTCATCAAAAATCATAAAAATGTATGAAAATTCAACAATTTTGCCAATTTTTTCATGGCTCTGTAGTCTTCATCCACTCCTCAAGTTTCTCTCTCAACGCTCTGTG
This sequence comes from Sphaerolaimus hirsutus, assembly GCA_964036195.1. Classification (NCBI taxonomy): domain Eukaryota; kingdom Metazoa; phylum Nematoda; class Chromadorea; order Monhysterida; family Sphaerolaimidae; genus Sphaerolaimus; species Sphaerolaimus hirsutus. The sequence goes on from OZ038456.1 coordinate 23,455,028, forward strand.
GTCACGCAATTCACTCTTGTGCATTGATCAGCACATTGCATGTCATCCAGCCTTTCATAAGCATCCCTCCAGTCCAACTGCAGTATTTAGCATACATTAATTCAAATAGAAACATGCCAAAACAGTGATAATTTCCACAAAGAAACAAACAGTGCCATTGCTTTTGTTTCTCATGTTTTTGTTGCCTTTTTTGTATATTTCAATGTTCTGAAGCACATGCATTTTTCCATTTAATTCACTGCATATTCTAAAAAAAAACATTCCTGTGAGAAGAATTGTATTGTGTGTACTATTTCTCTCATATGTGAAAAGTAAAATGAAAAGCAAAAGTTGTGTACATGATATTTTTCTTAAATATGTACAATGAAAAACAATAACAAATATCAAGCATGAAAAATGAAGTGAAAGAAATGTATCACATGTAAAAAGAGGCAAAAAATACTAAATATGTATATGATAAAGCATGATTTAAGTAGTTTTGCCAATTAACCTGCATTCATATGACATCACAGTTGTTCACATTGTCCTCCTCCTCCTCCTCCGCTGTCTGCATGTTAAAATTGGCTGTGTGGTTGATTGTCAGTTAAAAGGTTAACAGTTGTCTACACAACAAAGTTTTTCAGTTTTCACTTATTGCAGTCACATGTGGAAAAGCTAATAATATTTATCCACGACAACAATGGCGACAGTGGCGACATGTCACCATGTGGTATGGCGACATTCAATAAGTGTTGCCATACCATATGGCAACATTCCCCATTCAGTTTTCCACTATAGCATTCATGTTGAGAACACTAGTGATTTCCGAAACCAACACAAATATTTTTACAACATGTTGCCATTTGAGTTTTCACATGCGTCACGCGGTAAACTAGTGTGTGTAGGCACATTAAAACAATGTCGGAATCACGTTAGAACAGTGTTTATACCATCTACGTACTTATATTAGTCTATAGGAGTCTATACATGTCAGTTATTGATGCATTTTTCCACCCCAGCGCACATCACAAACAACGATTTTGTACTAGGGTTTCAAAAAATTTATAGCGAAACAATGACCCCCCCCCTCGAAATACCCCCCCCCCCCCACTCGTTTAACCCCCCCCCCCCTCCTCCCCTCTCGGGAGCACTATGAAACAATCACCCCCCGGGGGCTATTTCGAGTTAATACGGTACTAGAGTGAAAGACACAAGATTGTTGTACGCGTCACTGATAATGGCCGCGCAATGCAATCAAGTCAACACAAGTGTCAACTAGTATTTGGGTCGGCATTAGCAAAAATTTGCTGTCACTTAATTGCACACCGCAGCCATTGTTGGTGATGCAGATGGAAATCCTGCATCTTTCATTCTCGGTAACATTCTCGCAAACGATAACTTGGACATGTGCCAAATGTGAATATATGCAGTCATACAAAAACCCTACAGACCATTGACTTCTATAATGTCCACTGAGTTTACTCAATTTACATTTTCATGTAAAAAAGTAATTTACTCACATGTACTCACGAGTAGAGTGAAAAAAAGTATTTTACAATTTCTGTGATTTTTCTGGAGAACCTACCCATCATTGAGTAAAATACATATACCGTATTTCCTCGAAATACCCCCCCGGGGGGTGATTGTTTCATAGTGATCCCGAGAGGGGGGGTTAAACGAGGGGGGGGTATTTCGAGGGGGGGTTATTGTTTCACAAGAAATTTTTTCGAAAACCAAGTACGAAATTGTCGTCTGAAATGTACGCAGACGTCGAAAAATGCAACAAAAACCGCCATTTATAAGGTTCTGTAGACTAATATTAGTATGTAGATGGTATGTCCACTGTTCTAACGTGACACCGACATTGTTTTAACGTGTGTTCTGCAGTACACTGAACACAAACTACAGTTATTGTCATGTACGTTCCCTTTACACTCAATTTGGTGGGGGGGGGGTATTTCGAGGGGGGGGGGGTGATTGTTTCATAGTGGTCTCGAGAAGGGGGGGGGTCAAACGAGGGGGGGGTATTTCAAGGGGGGGTATTTCGAGGAAATACGGTAGGTACATCTACTTATAAAATTTGTGTATAAAATTTAAGCATTTATAATAACTCTGTTTGATTCAAATGCAACATAATCCAGGCAATGCAGCGAATAGGCCATGAGACATCTATCCAGGATGTCAATGCGTGGGCTGGAGCAATTCAACAACTAGGTCAGCTACAATAAATCCTCAAATAAATCTCCAGAGAGGTTATTATTTGATCAGATCGTTATAACTGTGACGTTTTTCAAAATGGTTTTTAACAGGGGATTCGTGAATTTCCGACCATTTTCACCTATTAATTCGATTATTTCCAGCTATTTTTGGCTACCGTAATACCTCAAATTACTTATCCCTTGAATTAAACCTATTGAAATATTCCAAGTCTGAGCGATGTAAGGAAAAAATACACCCTTCTTGAAATACCCCCATCATGAATATTGTACATTATTTGTGCAATGTACATGGGTTATTTATTGATTCTATCACTACATGCGCAACAAACTTGCATCACACAAAAAGTGCATCACACAAGTTTGTTGTGTGTTGGAAATCGTTGTGAACCGTGAGCATAGGGGATTTTTGGGGTAGCATTTTAGGGGGTCCGCCAAAGTTTGTGTGGTTATAACTCAGGTACCACTAGGTGAAATTTTTCGAAAATTTAACATAATGCGGTTTCATGTCGGGGCGGTTTTGAAAATCGAATTCGAATTTCTACGACCCCCCTGACCCGAGATAGGGTGGGTCTGAAAAAAGGCGCATTTTTCGATTTATTTCGGGTGTTGCCTTGAACACGCAAACTTTGAATGTAAATAACTCCATTTTTCACGGCCGATTTTGTTCATTTAACTTCTTAAATGAAGAAAAATCTTTGGAGATTCCATTTTTGAAATCATTTTGGTGATGTACAATTGCGGTCATATCGATTTGACCCAATTTCTGAATGCCATATTTTGAGCAAATTTTTTATTCTGAACATATACTATCATATACTTTAGATGACGAGAACTCATAAAAAACAAAAATGAGTTCAATATCTCTTTCCAATCAAAAGTTATAGCGCATCAAACTTTCCCTCCCATCCACATAAATAACTGCATGAAGAACAAAACATGCAACTTCAAAACTCCATATCTCGACCATTTCTCATCCGATTTTCACCAACGAACACTTAAAATGATCAGAATGACATGGAGATATAATTGTTGTACCCAGATTATCTGTGTATTGTATAAGTTATCCCGTACAAGAAAACAATGATAACTCTTGAAAAAAATTATATTGAAAATGCATACAGATAAACTGATGATAAAAACGGTATCCCCATGTTATTCTGATCATTTTAAGTGTTCGTTGCTGAAAATCGGCTAAGAAATGGTCGAGATATGGAGTTTTGAAGTTGCATGCTTTGTTCTTCATGCAGTTTTTTATGTGGATGGGAGGGAAAGTTTGATGCGCTATAACTTTTGATTGGAAAGAGATATTGAACTCATTTTTGTTTTATATGAGTTATCGTCATCTCAAGTAAACTCGGCAGACATGAAACGAATCAGGTATTCGGCCCTTGGTTACCAATGACGTATCTTTTTTAATTCGAACTTGAATGGACGGATTCCATTCGGTTCACGATACTTTTGATTCAATCCAACTTTTTATGCTAGAACGAGATGAGTTTGATAGACAAATCGTTATAGAAAGTCAGATTGTAAGGTCTTAAGTCGGATCTTATCGTCGCAGTCTCGACGAATTCCTTCAAAAAAGAACGTATGAACTTCCCAGTGCGTCCAAGTTACCTTTGCGTTGAATACGAATGAGGTAAAAGACGCTAGATTTCCGCTCTCGTCAACGAAAACGACCGCGGTATCCAATTAAATCAACATGTGTGTCAACTCGTGTGTGCGCCGCCATTAGCGACCAATTTCGTTCGCTTAATCGCATTCCGCAGCCATTTTTGGTGACGCAGACGGAAATCCTGCATCTTTCATACTGGGTAACATTCTCTCAAACGGTAACTTGGACGAGTGCCAACTACGAATATACACAGTTGTACGAAAATCCCGTAGAGCATTGACTTCCATAATGTCCGTCGAGTTTATATGATAACATGTTCAGAAAAAAAAATTTGCTCAAAATTTGGCATTCAGAAATTGGGTCAAATCGATATGACCGCAATTGTACATCACCAAAATGACCTCAAAATTTGAGTCTCCAAAAATTTTGCTTCATTTTAGAAGTTAAATGAACAAAATCGGCCATGAAATAGCGGAGTTATTGACATTCAAAGTTTGCGTGTTTAAGGCGACACCCAGAAAAAATCGAAAAATGTGCCTTTTTTCAGACCCACCCTATCTCGGGTCAGGGGGGTCTTGAAACTCGAATTCGATTTTCAATACCGCCCCGACCTGAAAAATCATTATGTTAAATTTTCGACAAGTTTCGCCAAGTGCTTGCAGAGTTATAACCATGCAAACTTTGGCGGACCCCCCCCCCCCTAAAATTCTACCCCAAAAATCCCCTATGGCCGTGAGCCCATTGGCAGTGTGTTTTCATCATATATCATTGGTCACTCATTTGATTGACGGTTTCATTAGCCAAAGTCAAACTTTTTATGAACAACTGTTTCACTCATATCTAAAGTAAATAGTGCGCATTGCAATTGTGTTGTAATTTTGCATGCACACACACTGCTATGAAAGGACTATGCATGTGCAAAATGGGAGTTCAAATTTTTTGACCTGAGATATAGTCAAATTTTATCATCTGATGTATCAGTGTATCCTTCTGCACAACAAAAAGCTGTTGCACAGAGTACTTTTTAACATAGACATTGTGTTTTGTTCCAATGCACAAAACAAATGTGTCTTGAAGGCTTATTGTACTATTGAGTCTTTTTTAAGCTGATTGAAAAGCCTATACAAAATATTTTCAAACATAAAATACAAATTTTATGTATTTTTTATGGAGGAAATGTAAATATATTAGCTATATGTATTTATTGAGTAAGAGTAAATACATTTTGACAACTATGCTTGGGTGTGCCTCATGTACAAACTCAATGTTTGTTACCCAGGTGTGGAAGTGACCCAAACAATCAGAGTGCCCCTGAGCGATTGGTACGTTACACCCGCTGGAGATCAAAGCAATTATGCCGACTGCACCTTGGCTGAGGAACATCACGATTACCCCTGGAGAGATCAAGCGTTAGTCCGTTTACAGCCAAAAATGTTCACTTTCTGCGATGGTGGAAAAATGAACAAAAATGGTGTCTTTTGATGCCATGCCAAAAAAAAGTATTAGGCACTGTGTTTTGGGTGAATATGCATGCCAACGCTTTCATAAACGCCAACGCGAAAATTTTGGTGACATTTCTCAAAAGTACTCACGTTTACGTCTTTTGAGGGGAATCGTATGTTTACTCACGTTTACTCATGAGTAAAAGTAAAAAAAAATACTTAATGTTTTCTGTACTCAGGGGGTGAGTATAAAATAAATAGTTTACGTTTACGTATAGGTACTTTGAAAATAGTTCAGTACTTTGGACAACTCTGCCATTGACTTCCACAAAGTTCATCTGTTTCAGTTTATGCATTCAATACGCTGCGAGGTCATACGTGTTAGGTAAATAGCTACCGTATTGCCTCGAAATACCCCCTCGAAATAACCCCCCACAGCAAAAATGGGTGTGTGAATGAGCGGTGAAGCGTCGGGAAGGGAAGTGTATTCACGCCGACACTTCCCGACACTTCACCAAGCATGCGGGCGGGCGCTTCCAAACACATCACGAAAATCTGCATGAAGGCACTTCACGTTTCCTTATATGGCGCTCTCACACACATAAACACCTTCCCGGTCACGTCCGGCACCCTATTTTTGATGACACTTGTGACATCCTATCTCCAGTTCTATGGTGCGCCAGAAGCTGAAACTTGGGGGAAATATTGACGGAACCCACCTCTACTTCGCATGAATTTGGGGGGTCGCGGCGACCCCTTTAGAGGGTGGGTCGCCATAAGTACAAAATTTTTATTGGCTTTTCTGGTGTCCCTCACAGGTCCGGCACCCACTGATTTTTTAGCTGTGGATGGGCTATAAATCTAAAATTTTGGGGATGTGTTACCAACACCCCTCCCCTACTATACACTATTCAAAAATGTGAGATTAATGTGAAAAATTTCTAAAATATTCTTTTATTCTCTAAAAAAACATGACCACCCAATAGATGGATGACAAATAATTCACTTTTTGGAACTTTTTTATTAGACACTTGAAAAGCTGGTTTACGATACTTTAAAGTGAAGGGGTTGGTGATTAAAGTTATGTAAAGAACCACACCTCTAAAACGCCTGCATTGCAAAAGTTACTTGGGTGGAATTTCAAAGTGTAAATTTTGTAAATTTTTGTTCCTGAAATGATGTCATTATGGTGTCATAAAATTCCCCCCAAGTAAATTTTTCAATGCAGGCATTTTAGAGGTATGGTTCTTTACATAACTTTAATCATCAAACCCTTCCCTTTAAAGTATCATAAACCAGATCTTCAAGTGTCTAATAAAAAGTTCCAAAAAGTGAATTATGTGTCATCCATCTATTGGGTGGTCATGTTTTTTAATATCATGTCAATGGGACAGTCGATTTTTTCGATGAAACAAAATCGCTCAAAAAGAGACCCTGCGAAGCGAGCAATTTTTCAACTTTTAAAATAAAATTAGTTTTGGATATGCATGGTACATTTTGCAATTTGGATATGTGTATCAAATTGCATCTTTGATAGCTTTATTTCACATTAATCGCGCATTTTCTACTCTACTGTGTTCATTTTTGAACCAGAAACCAGTGACGGACCCGATGGGACAGTTTATTTTTTCAATGAAATGAAATTGATCCGCGGCAACCGGGAATTTAGTGAGTCGCCGGAGGCCGCCCTGAGGGGGTCTAGTAGGGGAGGGTGTTGTCTATACTCCCCCCAAATTGCAGCTCTTTATCACCCCCACAGCTGGAGGTATGGCATCCGACGTGTCGCAAAATAAAGTGGGTGCCGGACCTGTGTGGGACACTCAAAAAGCAAAAAAAATTACTTTGCGTATACGGCGACCCACCCTGTAGTGGGTCGCCGTGGCCTCCCCCATTGATGCAGCGTAGAGGGGGGTTGCAAGTATATACCGTATATGCCGTATATGCCCGCAGCGGGAGTTAGGGCACCCGGAGTGAAATCAAAAATAGGGTGCCGGACCTGACCGGGAAGGTGTTTATATAGGTAGGGGAAGCGTGTAGGAGCGCCAGCGCCGCGAAGTGCCTCCCACATTTTGGATGCGCGTGAAGCGCATGGTGAAGCTAGGTGAAGCGTGTGGAAAACACTTCACCGAGATTTTTGTGATGTTGGTGGAAGCGTGCGGAAGCGCTCCGGCTTCAAGTGCATCCAGGCACAGCAAAAGATAGGTGTTTGGATGCGCGGTGAAGCGTTGTGAAGTGTCTTCACGCCGACGCTTCCCGACGCTTCACCAAGCTGCTCTGCACTTCCACACGCTTCACAAAAATTTTCATGAAGATGCTTCACGCTTTTTGATATGGTGCTGGCTAGTGATGGAAAAGCGCCAGAAAAAAGGGCGCCAAGCGCCAATGGCGCCATGGCGCCATTCAAAACATTGGCGCCAAGCGGTAAGGGCGCCACAGAAAAAAGGGCGCCAGGAGTGGGCGCCAGGCGCCAAGGGCGCCACGGTTAGAGGGCGCCAAGCGCCAAGGGCGCCATGGCGCCATTTGAAAATTTGGGCGCCAGGCGCCAAGGGCGCCAGGCGCCAAGGGCGCCAGAATAAATAAGTGCGTACAATGCCCTGTGTGTAGTGATGGAAAAGCGCCAGAAAAAAGGGCGCCAGGCGCCAAGGGCGCCATGGCGCCATTCGGAAAGTGGGCGCCAGGCGCCAAGGGCGCCACGGAAAGAGGGCGCCAAGCGCCAAGGGCGCCATGGCGCCATTTGAAAATTTGGGCGCCAGAATAAATAAGTGCGTACAATGCCCTGTGTGTAGTGATGGAAAAGCGCCAGAAAAAAGGGCGCCAAGCGCCAATGGCGCCATGGCGCCATTTGGAAACTGGGCGCCAAGCGCCAAGGGCGCCACAGAAAAAGGGCGCCAGGCGCCAAGGGCGCCAGCCGCCAAGGGCGCCATGACGCCATACGTAATGTGGGCGCCAGGCGCCAGGGGCGCCACAGAAAGAGGGCGCCAAGCGCCAAGGGCGCCATGGCGCCATTTGAAGAATAGGGCGCCAGGCGCCAAGGGCGCCAGGCTAAATAAGTGTGTACAGCACCGTAAGTGTGCTAAAAACATCTTTCTAGCACTCTAGCGCGCACATTCACGAATTTATACACGTAATCAACAAAAATGAGACTACTGAGGTAAAAATTTGGCATTTACCTAATCATACCCCAATACATTCAATTTGAACACAATGAAAATTGTGCATTTGAAAAAAAGATTCGTACAGCGCAAATAATGTTTTATTGCTTTCTGATAGCAAATGTTGTCTTGAAGTGTACAAAAACGGAAAAACAATTTGAATCCATTGATTCATGGGTTTGCAAGTTCGACGGTTCATCGTTCTTTGCTTCTGATCATTTAGACGCATATGATGAACCGTTGGACGGAAAAAATTTCATCCACTCACACCGCATCCTCCATTTTTACGGCTAGTTTCGATTATCCACGGACGGTCACCTTGCAACTATGCTGGCGCCATTTTGGCGCCCTTTTAGGGCAGGGCGCCACAGAAAAAGGGCGCCAAGCGCCAAGGGCGCCATGGCGCATTTCAGAAAGTGGGCGCCAGGCGCCAGGGGCGCCACAGAAAAAGGGCGCCAAGCGCCAATGGCGCCATGGCGCGGCGCCCTTTGGCGCCCTCAAATGGCGCCAGCGCCATGGCGCCATTCCATCACTACCTGTGTGTGCTAAAAATGTTTATCCAAGACTGTAGTGTACACAATCACTTCTTTTTTCACGTTCTCCAGGATAAAATCAACAAAAACGTGACTAGAAACAACATTTTTGCACAAAATAATGAACACACATGACATTCGATTCAAACACGATAAAAATTGTCATTTGACCAAACAATGCATCAACTTCAAATAGATTTTCCAATGGATCTTTTTTGAAGTGGGCAAAAACGAAATTACGACGATTTGTAGCCATTGATTTACGAGGTTGCAAGTTTGATGGTTCATCATTCTGATTCTTCAGGCGTGTCTGATGAACCTTTGAATGCAAGATTTCCATCCACTGGCACCACTTTCCGGCGAATTTCGATATCCACAGACACGCTTTTTTTTTTTTTTTTTCATTTACGCAGCGCTCACCTTGAAACCCTGCTGGCGCCATTTTGGCGCCCTTCTAGGGCAGGGCGCCAGGCGCCAATGGCGCCACGGTAAAAGGGCGCCAAGCGCCAATGGCGCCATGGCGCCTTTCAGAAAGTGGGCGCCAGGCGCCAAGGGCACCACAGGAAAAGGGCGCCAAGCGCCAATGACGCCATGGCGCCTTTCAGAAAGTGGGCGCCAGGCGCCAAGGGCACCACAGGAAAAGGGCGCCAGCGCCATGGCGCCATTCCATCACTAGTGCTGACACGCCAATGTATACCTGCGTGAAGCGTGTGGAAGCGCCAAGCAGCGTGAGTGTCTTCCACATTTTTGGAAGCGTGTGAAGCATTGGTGAAGCTGGGTGAAGCGTGTGGAAGACAGTTCACCACAAATTTCAGAATTCTTGGTGAAGCGTTCTGAAGCATGTGGACAACAATGGCAAAAACACACATATTAAATACGGAAACTCATTGAGTTTCCGTGTTTTTGTTTAAACCCGGAAACACGGAAACTCAGCAATTTTGAAAAACACAGAAACTCAAATGAGTTTTTTTTCGGAGAACACGGAAACACGGAAACACAGAAAATACGGAAATGTTTTTTGAGTTTTTTTTTCAGGCACGATTTGAACTGAACAATGTGAGTATGTGCCAAGGTACATAATGTATGTGTGTATAGTATTTTAATATGTATTTACATGAGTTAGTTAATCAGGCTCTCCATAATCATGTTTCTGATGAGCTGACATGATTTTTGCAAAAAGAAATGATGATTTGATGAAGAAAACAGATTTTGCTGCTGTCAAGTTTTGGTGTGGTTTTGGTGACAAGATGGTGTACTAGCATGCCAGTGTCCACTGGCGGTGTGGAGCATCCCTTTAGCCAGTGCCCAGTGATATTCGGTGCTAGGCATCTCCGTATGAACCCATTTTCTCTTGAACGTTATTTTTTGTTGAAATTTAATATGAGGTGTTTTGGGACGGGTAACTAGTTCAGATACGTTGAAGGCTTCAACGGATGTGCATGTTCAAGTATACCGTATTACCTCGAATTATCCCCCCCTTGAATTAACCCCCCCCCCCCCTCGAATTAACCCCCCCTCAAAATGGGCTGGGGAAATAATAACCCCCCCCCCCCTCGAAATACCCCCCCCCCTTCGGAATGATGTACGTCATGTACATAATAAATACGTCATGTACGCAATGTACATGATGTATATTACTGTTAATTTGCATTGCAGCTACACATAGAGTAGTTTGTGTATAGCTATCTACGTTTTTATGTCCAAATATATCCTGTTTGGACACATTTATTACCTATTTTGGGTACGCAAATGCCTACTATTTACTACGATCCTTACAAAAATTTCTGACGAAATAATAAAACCCCCCCTCGAATAAACCCCCCCCCTCGAATTAACCCCCCCTCAAATTTTGCTGGCGAAATAATAAACCCCCATGGGGGTATTTCGAGGTAATACGGTAGATGCAGTTTAACTCATACAGTACAACATACAGTGCACATCCATTGAAGTTTTTTATTGTTAAGTGTGAATTGTCGTTTTTGGACATTTTTTTATGCTTATGCTGTGGAGTGGACATGCTTATTTTTTGATTTTGTGGACTGTTGTGGACATTTTTGTGGACTTTTTGACACATGATTGAATATGCAGATGCTCAATATGTGGAACATCTATATCAGCAAAACCTGTAGCAAAACCTATATATGAAAAGAAAACCCCTGGTTTACATCAAAATGCTGTAAAATGCAACGTTTTGTAAGAAAACTTGAGTTTTTACCAAAAAACATGAGTTTTTACTAAAAAACTTGAGTTTTTACCAAAAAACTTGAGTTTTTACAAGAAAACTTGAGTTTTTTCAAAAAACACTGAAATAAAACACGTAAACTAAAGTTTTTTTCATGGAAAAAACTCAAAACACAGGTATTCATTTTTGAAAAACTCAAAACACAGAAAGTGTTTTTTATTTGAGAACTTACCCATCGTTGCATGTGGAAGCGTGTGGAAGTGCGCCCCCTGTTTAGCTCCCCTCGAAATACCCACCCACCTTTAACCCTCCTCAAAGTTCTCACTCTGAAAAAATAACCCCCCAGGGGTATTTCAAGGAAACGTGGTGTATTACATCTGTGATGAAAAGCATTGATGCACGCAGGCACGTGGAAATGCTCTATCTGACATACAGCTGGTGCGGTTGTGTCACCTGCATAGTTGGTGCACCGAGGAGTGAAGCTGAGAGTTTATTTTACAAAAACTACCCTGGTATGTAATATGACTGAATAGGGGCAGGCCTCCTACACACATATGCCCGACCTGCACATACGCCCGGCCCGCACAAAATGAAACCCGGCCCGCACAAAAGCCCGGTCCGCATATAACTGGTGCTATGTGCGCCGGGCCGGTGAGGGGGGCGTGTGTACATGAGCCCACACATGACACTGGCTGAAGCAAACACAAACGCCAGGGAACAGCGGTAATTAGAGAGAACAATGCTTAGCCCTTTGTATTTGGCCGCCACTACCATAATTGGTTTATGTGAAATGCTACAAAATTTCAATTTTTCTGATGAAATAATAACCCTCCCTTTCAAATAAGCCCATCCCTTGTAAATAATACCGCCCCCCCTACAAAATTTTGATTTTTCTGCCAAAATAATAAAGCCCCCTCAATTGAAAACGTGATGTAAAATAGGAATGTCTTGTCACTTGACTTCTCTGTTAACTGAAAAAGATCGAAAATTAGTTGTTCTTCAGTTGACCGAGAAGTCAAGTGAGAAAACATTTTAGATGAAATTTTCATAAATTGATGCCATGTCAAACAAAATGTAAAATGTGGGGGGGGGTGTTGTGGGGTATCCGATCACACGCCCCGCATGTACATTCGCCTGGCACGCACATACGCCTGGCAAGCACATGGGGCGGCACGCACATCCACATAGCACCAGTTATGTGCCGACCGGGCTACATTATGTGCGGGCCGGCGTATGTGCGGGCCGGGCATATGTAGGAGTGCACCCCGGAGTTGCGAAAGTGTATTTACACTTACTCGAAATACCCGGGTAAATGGGTATTTATATTTACACTTACACTTACACTTTCATAAAATACCCATACACTTTTTTTACACTTTCCTGGGCAAAATACCTGGGTACAGAAAGTGTATTTTTTTCTTTTGGGTGGCCCTGTTTTATGCTTTTGAGAAAGCATAAAATAGGGTCATGTACAAAAAATGCATTGGATGTAGAAAATATGGCAAATGTACAAACTAGCCTTTGATCTACAACCTTTGATCAGTACTCATGGTATTCTACAGTTTCATCATAATTTTGTAAAATGAACAGAGATCAATGGAAATTCACCAGCTGGACACAAAGTCTACTTTTGCATTGACATTTGCTGCATGTCAATTCTTGCATTTAAACAGTGTGTATCGCATAGCTTAATCAGTATAATATCAACACTGAAAAAGTGCCATTATTTAGGGAACTTCATACCACTACAGTATTTGTTACAGTCTAAAATGTTTCATAAAAGGCTGTAAAATGTGAACTAATGCATGGAAATTATAAATAAATTGATCTAAAGGTGAGAACAGCGGTGTTTTCTAATGCTCAACAGTGAGAGCTCATTCTAAAAATTTTTTTACACTTACACTTTTTTTAAAAGTTCCTAGGTATTTTCAAAATACCTTACACTTTTGGTATCCATACTCAAAATTTGGAAAGTGTATTTACACTTACACTTACACTTTCCAAAAATACCGGTATTTTAACAACTCTGATGCACCCTCAAATGAATATACCATATACCATCGAATAAGACACTCCCTTGAACAACTCCCTCATCTGCGATAGGTGGAAAAATGTTGGGTCAATTTAAAGAACACTCGATGAAGTCAGATAGAATAATATAAAGCTATGCCTGGGCTTCAAATGTAGTGCAGTTAAATGAAAAATACAAAAAAATATTAGCCTATGGCAGTGACAAAAGATACATAATGTTAACGCTGAGGAAAATTAACTCCCTCCTTGAATAACTCCCCCTCAAAACTCTGACAAAAAAGTAACTCCCTCTGGTCGTATTCGAGGATATATTTATGGTAAACATGCACACTGCTCTGACACTGAGCTTTGAAGTAACTTTTGAAATGATTTTGTGCCAGGTGTCAGCCTGCACCTTCCCAGTCGGCATAGACAAAACTGTTTTTGAAATTTTCGATTATTTGAATTTTTCTAAAAAAATCGATTTTTGAGTGTTCTTCTAGGGGTGACAATAAAATTTAAAACTCCAAAACGATTCAAAATATCAAAAACATTTTCAAGTTTTTGGACATTTCTTTGCCATGGTTAGTGACAAGGTCGTGCCAGAAAATTATATTTTCTGTGGTGATTGCCTCATTGGATAGCAGTAAAAATTTCTGCTCAATCTATGCATGTACATAATGAACATTATTGCACTGTTGGATTTTAGGTTGAGTGGTTCGATTGAGAAAGTGATTGGGTGATTGAGAAATGTTGAAGTAGCTATAGCATGACAAGTTCTAACTTGTCCATAATAAAATTTTACCAAAGTGCACACATCGCCAAAGTTGGCAGAAATTTGTAACTGTCGCTAACAGAAACAGAAAACAGAAATAAATACCGTAAATTCTCTAATAATGCGACTGTCGTACTATTGTTTTCAGCACATTTTTGGGTGTCGCACTATTAGAGATGTCGTATTATTGGAGATTGTCGCATTATACCGTATTTTCTCAAATAGTTCCCTCTCTTGAATAGTTCCCCCTTGAATAGTTCCCCCCTGTTAGCCGAGTGAGGCAAAACAATTCCCCCCTTGAATAGTCCCCCCCACTGACGCTCAAAAAATACTACACATACTTGAAAACTATCGATGACGCATGCATAAGCAGAAGAGCTGCTGCGTCTGGGCATTAAATGCGTCATTAATGCAAATGCCAAGTGTGCAAAAATACAACGGAATGTGCACTACAGATGGGAAAGGGCATAGGTATGCGCATTGGGGGACACGTGTATTTATGTTGTGTATACGCTATTCCATTTGTGCAGGGTTGGCAAAATCTCAGAAAAAAATGAAAATAAAATAAAAATAAAATGGAAAATTAGAGAATAAAATAAAATAAAATAAAATGGAAAATTAATAAAATAAAAATACAATTTTACTAAAATTTGAATTTTTGTAAAATTTTAGTAAAATTGTACAATAATACAAATTTTTGTACAATTTTAGTAAAATTTTACAAAAACTTGAGTGTCTGTTAAATTCTATAGACAGTTTTCTATCATGTTGCTGAAGTTCCTAGCTGCCAATTTGCAGAACTAGTGCCTTGTTGTATCTTTCATTGTTGTGATTGAAACATATCGTTGCTCAAAATTGCAAATTTTCACATTTTTTAAAATATTTTCACCTTAAAGATCACTAATTTATGTGATTTGTTTCCCATTTTCTTCGTTCCATACCTTGAAAACGCCTATATATTGAACCCCGCAAGCCCTCCCCCCACCCAAAAAAACAACTAAAATTTAGGTATCTTCCCTTGGGAGGAGCAATTAGATGCATATATCCAGGACCTCCTGAGGGTCAAAATACAAAATGCCTACCTCACAACTCGTGTCAAAAGTTGACATAATAATTTTTTGTATTCATCTGCATGCTTCTAGCATGCACATTGTTTAATGTCCTTGCATCCAAGATTTCCGATTTTTTGTAAAATTTTTGTAAAATATTTGTAAAATTTTTGTAAAATGGTTTCATTTTATTTTATTAATGACATTTCAGAATAAAATAAAATAAAATAAACTGAAACATGAATAAAATAAAAATAAAATACAATTTTAATAAAAATAAAATACAATTTTAGTAAAAAGAATTTTACTAAAACCAACCATGCATTTGTGTATAGGTACACTGAATTTTAGGCCCATGATAAATTGATGGTTGAATTTGAACAAGAATAGCATGTTGTTTCATTAGACAGGAATGTTGTGTGAAATAAATTGAAAGAACTGTTCTTGAAAATTTTGACAAAAGAATAGTTCCCCCCTCAAAAATGTCTGAGGGAAAATGAATTCCCGGGGAAACTATTCGATAAAATACGGTATTTTTCATGAATCATAAACTTCATTATCCACATAACTCAAATGTTAGCATGGTATTGTGAAGCGATAAACATCGTAAAGCAAACTCGTGCGAACTGCCCAGCGGCTCTTGTGAACTTGCCGCCATGTCCGAAAGCGCGGAATCCGCAGTTTCCGCCAATAGCGACATCGTTACGTTTTTTTTTGCTCAGGGTGTCGCATTATTGGAGCGTGTCGCATTACTAGTGAGTGTCACATTATTTTCACACAACGTGCCCAAGGGTGTCGCACTATTGGTGTGATGAAGCCACCGAAGTTAGCGACCTCTGCCACCAATTCCGGCAACTCCAAGACCGTATTGAGCGACGGTCTTTAGAGTGGGTAGATTATTCTTGTAGCCAAAAAGTCCACTTGCCGGCAGCCAATTTCGTTTATTTCATTGTTGCGTGTTGGAAAAAAGGGGGTTCGAAGTTGTTTCAGGTACTTCGTTGTGGATCAGATATAGCATGAAATACAAAAGTGCAAAGTTAGCAAGCTTCCTAGTCAAAGTGTCTATTGCTAACTTATTTATTTTGCGGGGTCAATTTCAGACTGAGGTAAAAACTCTCAAAGTTGCAGAGACACAGAATTCTGTATAGAAAACCTAGCTACAGTACTTTCCTAAATGTAATGCACAAATAGGATACATTTAGCCTAAAAAGTTGGCTTTAAGCAGTGCGCTATACATTTGAATAATTATGGTACAGAAATACAGCGTACAAATTGGGCTGAAAGAAACCATTAATATTGTGGGGCGCCAAAATCAGAAAACTTGGGCGAGTTACTAATCTATTCTAATTTGTCAGAAAACATTGACGCAGTTTGGAAAATAATTTGATAGAGTTGGAAACTGGAAATAGTGTTGCAGTTTGTTCCTAATTATAAGCAGAGTGGGGTATACAATTTTAACTAATCATCACTTCCTGAAAACGTGTATTTAATAATTGAGCAAATTGGGGTTCTAATCGAGATAAAAAGGGTGTCATAATTGAATTCGGAGTGAAATTCTGTATATAAAACATGTCAACTATCCAACGCATGCATTGTACAAATACAACAACAAATATAAATACCGGGCTCTAAGTTAATGACACATGTTGAGTTAAATATGCAGGGTACTATTTCTCTAATCGGATGCTGGCCAAAGTAAATAGGTAGCACATTGCATTTAACGGTAACTTGTGACATTTTACAGGGCTTAACTTACCTATTTTACAGGTTAACTATGTAAATGTATATATTTAAATGACTAGTTAATTAAGGCAAATCAAATGAGCCTTAATTTGTGTATATATGTCATGAATCTATGTATTCTGCTGTTTTTTGTCTATACAGATCCAGAGCAGTTTGCTGTGCACTGCTTTTCCCTATCACACTACCTCGTTACCTGCTTGTCTCCAGTGTGCACTGCACAGGGCCCGGAGGTCCAAATTATGCCTCTGAAATTATGGGAATTTGTCTGAAGATGCGCACAGCGCCTACACCTCTCACAAGCAGCACAGTAATTAAAAGCGGATGTTAATTAGCAAACTCGAATGAGTAAACGCTAGTATCAATACTCAAGGGGGGCCCAAGTTGATTGAGAAGAGTGTTTTTCTTGGGCAATGGAAATGTGTGAAAGCAGATGCAAATTCTGTCAAAGTAAACTCGAATTTCAAAGTCTCGAAGTGACACAAAAAAAAGCTACTTATAAGGCTTAGGTAAATACCACAATTGAAACAAATAAAAAGACTAAAAATACAATCTCATCAAAATACAAAAAGATCACTGCCAACACTGATAAGCAAATCATGAAATTGGAAGCACATAATTAATCAAAAGGCACAGGCAGTGAAGTCAAACACTTAACTTTAATATATCAACCAAATGTGTGGTAACTAATAAGTACACTAGAAAGCAATTAAAAAATACCAAAACATTAGCTTCATGCAACATGAGGCTCATTTCAAGGGATAATAGCATATACTGAAACATATGAACACTTCCATAATTACCTATAACATCTTAATTGATTATAACAGCCTAAAATACCTAACGTAGCAGCACAATGCTTAATTATACAAAAGGGGAGCGTATGAAATAGAATCAATTCGATGTAAAATCAGAAAAAAACACAAAGTGAATTTTATCTGAGCAATAATTGAACAATTAAAATACAAGCTTACAATTATCACTCATTACAGTTCTACCTAATAAATAATATACTACTTGCGAATACTTAAGCTCATGGAAACTTCAAGGTTGGCGTAAAATAAATATTTACACAACTTCTACATGTCACATCAATGCTTTTCACTTGGGGGTTTTGTATTCAAGTGTTATGGTAGTTTGGGATGGTAGTCTTAATTAAAAGAGAATGCATTGGTAAACTTAATTGAATGAATGGAAACAAACATGCAGAGCACTGCAACGGTAAAAACATAGAGAACTCAGTTTGCCAGTGTGACAGGGGTAGGGTGTCAAAAAAATTTTTCACGGAAAGCGGAAAGGTAAAAAATTTTCACTTTACGGAAAATGGAAAACAGAAAGGTAAAAAAAATTATCAGCCAGAAAATGGAAAACGGAAAAATGAAATGCCGGAAAACGGAAAACGGAAAGCAAAATGTTCACGGAAACAGAAAAAAACAAAGTGAAATTTCCACGGAAATGGACAAATTTGCATGCAGGTTTGCTTGTTTCGCTTTGTGGTAGCTGTACATTCTGCAACTATGGATCATGCCAGTAACTTCACTTGTAGTTCAAGCTTAACTGAACCAACAAAAAATCATCAAAAGGTAGCAAAAATACACTACAACAACAATAAAGTTGGAGTAGATGTGGGTCGACACCGGGCCCACAACCCCAAGACACAGTTGGGAGAGCAAGTTTATTGCACAGTGCTGGACTGAACATGCATCACAAAAGGTCACAGGTGGTGTGCACTGAAACATAACAATTGCGGGTTTGGTAATAACCCAATCTACACTACTACTCAACTCCCCGGGGGGTAACCAGATTATATGACCTTGGATTATCATAAAAAGGTAATAGATACAACAGAGTTTACAAGTTTCACGTATCTGAAGTTACAAAAACCAATTGAACAATGTTTGCATGGGAAAACAGAAAAGCTTATACACAAAAGAGTTTCCTCAATCAAATGAACAAATTTCACGTCTTGCATTGACAGCAGGTCTTTTATCCAACATCAATTGACTTGGACTTCTGCTGCACTTTCCTTAATGTGTTGCATGAGGGCTTGACCATTTGGCAACATTTGCAGAATCAGCAGTCTTCCCAAATCGATAGGCGGGTGGTCGTAACTTGATTTCGCAGGTTGACAAATCAGCCAAATCAGTTTGTGTGGTGATGTTGCGCAGACAGGCCAGGTAGTTAGGATTTCCAAGCAGAATCGAGCCATCGGCTGCAAACATCTTGACCCCGAGTTTTGTGAGCATGTCTCTCTCTTCACATCTTTGTGAGCACTTCCGATACAGATTTGGATACAGATAAAAATTATGAATGACACAAGAACCTGGTAGAAAAAAACACCATAGTGGAAAAAGAAATAAAAATTGGAAAAATAATGGAAAAATGCCAGAAAACTGAAAATCTGGCCAGAAAATGGAAAAATTGCCTGGAAAAATGGAAACGGAAAGGTACAAATTTTTCAGCCGGAAAACGGAAAAATGGGCCGGAAAAACGGAAACGGAAAGGTAAAACAATTTCAGCTGCCGGAAAACGGAAAACGGAAAGGTTAAAAAAATTTCAGCTGCCAGAAAACGGAAAACGGAAAGGTAAAAAAATTTCAGCTGCCGGAAAACGGAAAGGTAAAAATTTTTCCTGCGGAAAGACGGAAACGGAAAACGGAAACGGAAATTTAACACCCTAGACGGGGTGATCTTGTTGTGCAGCATAATACTCTTGTTGAGTGGTTTATCTACTTCTACATTCTATTCTACAGACACCACTCCATCAAAAACATTGATTATGATTTGTTGTTGCAAGTTTTTGAACAGAGCACTGTCTGACAAGTCCATCAGTTGCCACTTCCAGTTCCAGATTCTGTAGGAGGTCAAATATCATGCAAAGTGTCCAAGTCATGCAAAATGCTCTGGAAAATAGCAAATTTATTTGTGCAAAATTTACTAAACTACAGCAAATCCTCGAATAAGACCCCCTCAAATAACTCCCCCTTGACTAGCTCCCTCCTGTTGGCGAGGCGAGGAGAATATACCCCCATGAATAACTTCCCCTCTTGAATAACTCCTTCTTTTGGATGATACAATACAGAAATACAAAGGAATATTAGCCTACACCAGGACAGCGGATACATGATGTGTATGCAGTGTAGACACATTGTTTTGTTGTTGCTGGATAGTTAAATACATGAATTACATGAGTTTACAGACTACATCCATGCAATGAATCAAGTCTAACTTTCCCGAGGAAAAAATAACTCCCCCTTGAATAACTATCCCTCCAAAATTTCTGAGGAAAAAATAACTCCCCTGGGGTCTTATTCGATGATTAAGGATATACCAAATTACAGTGAAAATACCATTTTTCCTTGAAATACCCACTCAGAGGGTTTCTTTTTTCAGACTAGATGCTCAGACCTTGCTGTATTTTGAGGGGTTCGTGCTAATTCAAGGGGAGGTGGAGGTATTTGGAACAAATATGGTGACTTTTAAAAGTGATCCAAACATGAAAACAGCACAAATACTATGTTTAAAGCTTCAATTTCGATATTTTTCCAAAAAAAATTGAAAATTATTTGAAAAAATTCGAAAACTAGCCAAAAAAATTCGAAAATTGTCCAAAAAGATTCGAAAATTCGAAAATTCAAAAATTAAATTTGAAATTCAAAAATTCAAATATAAATTTAGGAAAAAACACTTAAAAATTAAAATACTTTTTTTCGGAGGGTTTGCCATCGTTACACTCCACTGCCTGTGGTTTGAATGTTTGCCTTCAGATACATGGTGGCTCAGTTGTTGTATGCAGAAAAAATATTGTTGATTTTTTTTTCATAAAAATTCTATGATTATAATAAATACATGTTTCAGGATCGACCCACGCACTAGTTGATATCAAAATTTGTGCCAACCAAATTCAACTAAATTTAGGTAACTGATGAGATTTGAACTTGTAACTTTTGTGATAGACAATAGTTGGATTCATACCGCAGCACTTTTTTTCCTTGTTTGTGTGATGCTTTTAATTTTTTGCGTTATTTAGTTTACATTCAGTTGACACAAATTTGCAAAGTCAACTAGTGTGTGTGGGCCCATTCTGAAACATCTATTTATATTACTCACAGAATTGTCATAATTAACAATATTTTTCATAATTAACAATATACCGTATTACCTCGAAATACCCCCAGGGGGTTTATTATTTCGCCAGCAAAATTTTAGGGGGGGGGGTAATTCGAGGGGGGGTTTATTCGAGGTAATACGGTAAGTCGACAATATTTTTCTGATTACAAAATTCTGAGCCACCATGCATCAGAATGGCCATTTCACAACATTCAAACAGCAGGCTTATGTAGGCTGCGTGAACTCTGTTTCAAATATTTATTTACCACCCCACAACATAAGGTGGCTCATAGTAAAGCTTTATATTATGTTTATATGACTTAAGCCTGTTAAGACTCAAAATACTCTGTAAAAACTTATCTTTATTTATAAATAAATAAACTTTGTAAATCAATTTTTCTGAAATATCGATCCTATGCACACTAGTTGACAACTTAAGTTTTCAAGACTGATTAATCTGAAGTTGACACTACTGAAGTGGATAAAATAAATTCATTGTGGTTGACTTCATTGGTTAAACAGATTGATCAGTTTTGAGGATTTCAGTCATCAAGTGGTGTGCGTATAGACATTTTGTTGGTTCTTTATGGTCAACATTTGACCCACCGTGTAAATGAGCCGCACTGTGCAGAACATTTGGGGGGGGGCTGCCTGCACTGGGGTTTTTTTGTAACACGTTGACCACTGACCGCACACTTTACAGTGAAACCTACCATATCCCATCTGAATAAAAAATAATTTTTATTACACACTCATTACATTACATTTCTGTGATATTTTCTCTCTACTATGATTTAATTTGGTGCACATTTTTTCATGTAGCTTTATTAATCGAAATACTGTAACGTGTTTGCATAGCGTTCACTTGCATACATTGACACAAGCGTGGCACGTATTAGAAGTATTTTTATTGTATTTTTTTCATTTATTGTCTCGGGCGTAGGGCATAACTTACGAATATTTGTAGGGCTAATTCAATTTGGGGCCTGGTCACGCTAGCATGGCCTGTTTCTGCAAGCGGGACACTACATGTAGACTATCAAAGGTATAAAAGTCCATTTCAACAATTGTAAATGATGTCCTTATATCATGCAGAAAGATGTTGCATCGTTCCACACAACAGATTTGCAGAGGTAAAAATAGAAGGTGTTTCGCACGCACACGCACACGCACACGCACACGCACACGCACACGCACACGCACACGCACACGCACACGCACACTGCATGTTCAGCATGGTATTTCGTAAAATAGTTTACATTGTGGATTTGTTGGCAGTGTTTTCTGCTGGTCAAACAAAATCTGCATGCACACTGACAAACTCATGATTCTCATCAATGACTCATTGAGCCCATTGCAGATGGCCCATATTCCACACCAATTTGGGGTTGTTACGATGAACCTTGGTGACCTTTTGGGAGCAGGTAACAGAGGTGAAAAGCTTGGAGAGCAGTACTTTCACTACTTTGGTCAGTTGCCCATGCACTGTTTACAGCACTTGCTTATCTTTTAGGCGATTGAACTGTGACTGGTGTTCAAATTAAATATGAGACCAGGTGGCAATCCCAAGCCCTGTAAAGTGTAAAGTAAAGTGTCAAATGTAAAGTCAAATGCAAACTCAAATGTCAAATGTAAAGTAAAGTGTCAAATGTAAAGTCAAATGCAATGTCAAATGTCAAATGTAAAGTAAAGTGTCAAATGTAAAGTAAAGTGTAAAGTAAAGTGTCAATTGTGTATCCAAATCTTATTTTTCATATCCAAATCTTGTGTTTTCGTATCCAAATCTTATTTTTTGACATAAGATTTTGATATGAAAACATGAGATTTGGATATGAAAAATTAGATTGACTAAGATTGATTGAAAACATAAGAAACATTTGACTTTGCATTTGACACTTTACTTTACATTTGACACTTTACTTTACTTTTGACATTTGACTTTACATATGACACTTTACTTTACACTGTAACACGCTGGGCAGTTCTAAGAGGCAGGCTCACCTAGGGTGTCAAAAAATTTTTTATACGGAAAACTTAAAACGGAACGGTAAAATTTTTTCACTTTACGGAAAACGGAAAACGGAAAGGTAAAAAAAAAATTTCTGCCGGAAAACGGAAAACGGAAAGGTAAAAAAATTTCACTCAGCGGAAAACGGAAAACGGAAAGGTAAAAAAAAATTGTCGGCCGGAAAACGGAAAAATGAAATGCCGGAAAAAGGGAAAACGGAAAGCAAAATTTTCACGGAAATGGAAAAAAATAAACTGAAATTAACACGGTAATAGACAAATTTGCAGAAGGAAAACCTGCATGCAGGTTTGCCTGTTTGGCTTTGATTGTGGTAGCTGTACATTCTGCAACTATGGATCATGCCTGTAACTTCACTTGTAGTTCAAGCTTAACTGAACCAACAAAAAATCATCAAAAAGTAGCCATAGTGGCCATAGGAAAGGAAACACTACAACAATTTCACAGCCTAGAAGCAGTGGGAATCACTGATGACCCCTATGCAATTAATGACGACATTGCAGAGGAGATGATAATAAATAGCATAAAATTCAACAACAACAACAAACAATACTATATTGACTGGCTGTATAAAGAGAGTATCAGTGACCTGCCCACGGGAAAAGCAGAAGCCTTGGCACGGTTTAAATCACTGATAAGAAGATTCAACAAAGATCCAAACTTATTCGAACAATACCGGAAAGTTTTGGATGACCAACTAGAAAAGGGAATAATTGAGATCTGTGATGACAAAACAGACAACAAGGGGATTCATTACCTGCCACACCAGCCAGTAATCACGCCGGGCAAATTGACATGCAGAATTGTGTACAACGGGTCGGCAGGTAAGCCCAGTTTCAACAAGTGCCTTTTTAGAGGACCAATTACTACAACACCATTAGCACTGGGCCTGCTCCTGAGGTTTAGGGCAGGCAATCTATCATTAATTGCTGATATTGAAAAGGCATTTTTGCAAATAGGATTGCATGACCAAGCTAGAGACTACACAAAATTTTTCTGGCTGAAAGATGCCTCAAAACCAGTAACTGAAAATAACTTAATAGTACTTTGTTTTAAACGCGTACTGTTTGGACTTGTCTGCAGCCCAGCAATTTTGGGAGCAGTCATAAAATACCATTTCAATGTGACAATAAACAACATGAATGAATATGAAGAAAATGAAGGGGAATGAAACCAGTTGGCAATGAAAATAAACAACATTTACATCGATAACTTCATCATGAGTGTCACAAATGAAGTTGAAGCTTTAGAACTATATTACAAAGTCAAAGCTTTATTTAACCAATGTTCTCTGAACATGAGGGAATGGCTATCAAACTCCAGATCAGTCATGAATGAAAAAGCAGAAAACAACAGGAGTCCAAAGGTGAATAAAATTGTCGCAGTAATGGGCATGAAATAAAATAACCGAACAGACATGCTGGCAATATCAACACCAAAATTGCAAATTGACAGCATCACAACACCAACCAGACCAAACTTGAATCAATTATTGGCATCAGCATATGACCCAATTGGGTTCACAGCACCTGTTTCACTGACCCTGAAATCCCAGTTGTCAATGCTGCTCCAAGAGACAAAAACAACACAATGGGATGAGCCAATTAAAGATAAATACAGATTGGAAAAACAATGGAAACATGCCAGAAAACTGAAAATCGAGCCAGAAAATGGAAAAATGGCCTGGTAAAACGGAAACGGAAAGGTAAAAAATTTTCAGCCGGAAAACGGAAAAATGGGCCGGAAAAACGGAAACGGAAAGGTAAAAAATTTTCAGCTGCCGGAAAACGGAAAACGGAAAGGTAACAATTTTTCGGCTGCCGGAAAACGGAAAACGGAAAGGTAAAAATTTTTTGGCTGCCGGAAAACGGAAAACGGAAAGGTAAAAAATTTTCCTGCGGAAAGGCGGAAACGGAAAACGGAAACGGAAATTTGACACCCTAGGCTCACCCAGGCGTGTTATTCAGTTACAAGCCTCAACAGAGCTTGTCCACGCTGACAAGATGAAGGATGGAGAAACGTGTGTGATATAGTGCGATTGTGGGTTTTCTGGGTTCACCGTCGCCTTGCAACACACTCAAATTTGCTTCTCACCACTTCATACTTTTTGATTTTCCAATGGCCCACTGCCAACAAAACAAATTGACCCAAAACTGGGCAAATGAACTAAACTGATCAACATACACAAGTAGCCACTTATAAAGGATTGGCTGAAACATGAAGTTTAGGGGTTCAGAAGTGAACCGAAAATCCTACTAAAAATAGAATACAGAATGGAATAGAGTGTAAAATGGAATATAATGTAATGCTACTACAACAACACTTTACAGGGCTTGGGACTGCCCCCAGTGGTCAATTCCACAAGTGAACAAGTGAAAAACCATTTGAGAAGTTACATGTCAAATGCAAAGTCCGCCAAATGTCTGCCACTTTAGGGGGATCAAAGTTGTTAAAATGTATTTACACTTACTCAAAAAAATACAAATAAAAATTACTTATTTAGGTACTGGATGAGTACATTCACATACACTTTTGCAAAGTACCTGTACTCAAGTTTTCTGCATACTTTTGAAAAGCACATGTGTACAGAAAATGTATTTCAGAAACTTCAAATTGCAAATTTTTGTTGCTTAAATATAGAAACCTTGAAGAAATCTTAACATTTTACTATAAAGGTACTAGTATTTCCTCGAAATACCCCCCGGGGGGTGATTGTTTCATAGTGGTCCCGAGAGGGGGGGGGGGCGTTAAACGAGGGGGGGGGTATTTCGAGGGGGGGGGGTATTATTTCACAAGAGATTTTTTTAAATCGCAGTACGAAATTGTCGTCTGAAACGTACGCAGACGTCGAAAAATACGACAAAAACCGCCATTTATAAGGTTATGTACACTAATATTAGTACGTAGATGGTATAAACACTGTTCTAACGTGATTCCGACATTGTTTTAACGTGTTTTCTGCACTACGCAGAACACAAACTGCAGTATTTGTCATTTACGTTCTCTTTACACTCAATCTGGGGGGGGTATTTCGAGGGGGGGTGATTGTTTCATAGTGGTCTCGAGAGGGGGGGGGGGGGGTCAAACGAGGGGGGGTCAAACGAGGGGGGGGTATTTCGAGGAAATACGGTAAATAAAAACTAAAAAAATATCTTCCAGTGTAAGAATCGATCTCACATGTAAAAGGTAGTAACTGTCATGAAATGTAAATGTTAATATCATCATTTTAATGTGTGCAATATTTTTATTACCTGTTTACCTCATTTGAGTATGTTTTATTCATATCATTTGATACACTTATTTAAAGTACCATACATCCTTGAAATACCCCACCTTCCGTTAAACCCCTCAAAATTAGCACTCTGAAAAATAAACCTCCGGGGGTTAATTCAAGGAAATACACTAGATATTAGGGTAAGTAAAATCAAAAATAGGGTAACGAACCAGATTGGGAAGGTGTTTATACAGACACAACATCTTCAGATGATACTCAGTTAAATGATGGGGTTCTAGCATTGCCTTGCGAGGGCTATGGTATACCGTGCGGTGAATACGACAACGACATAGCAGTATACTATTACAAACTGATTGACAATGCCACTCGCGTCGAGTTTTGGCAGGCAGTGCAGATGCTGTATGCAAAGCCGCCATGTGAACAGTTGCAATTGCGCCCAGTCACCAAACAGGTATGTTTACGTACGATTATACTCGGCGGACAGCACACCTAGTATGGAAACCTACCATAATTTAATTAATAAAATCTTGTGATAAATTTTGTAATTAATTATTCCATAGTAAAAAAGAAATATTAAGATGAAAAACTGTATAATTTTTTGTTCATTATTCAGATGGGTTATGGTAGGTTCTCACACTAAGTGTGATGTCCGCCGAGTATACATAAACAAAATTGTGTTATAAACTCGGCCGACCATAAATTATCCACAGAATCTTACTTACCGTATTTGTTTGAATAATCCCCCTGGGGGATTATTATTTCGTCAGACATTTTTGAGGGGGGAGCTATTCGAGGGGGGGAATTATTCAAGGGGGGGATTATTATTTCGTCAAAATTTTCAAGCATGTTTCCGTCAACTCATTTCTCGAAACATGCCTTATAAACACAATAACGTGCTATTTTTGTTAAAATGAGGTAGAACAAATTAATCAAATCTTTAAAGGGGGGATTATTCGAGGAGGGGAATTATTATTTCCTCACTCGTCTTACAGGGGGGGATTATTCGAGGGGGGAATCATTCAAGGGGGGAACTATTCAAGCAAATACGGTAATTGGATGAATAGTATCTTGTCGCAAATTTCGTAATTAATTATTCCATAACAAAAATGAAATATTATGAGAAAGACTAATTATTATGACTATTATGATAATTTTTGTATATATAACACAAAAATTAATGTCAAAACGTGCTTATTGCAGTGACTGTATACTGTATTTTTCTAATAGAAGATTCTATTTTTCTTCTTTTTGTTTACCTGCAATTTTTATTGGAGGTGCCAATCTATTGGAGTTGGTCGTCCTGTATTTTTTCAAAACTATTTTCACTTATTTTTCATTTGGACATTTTTATGAAATAGGTATGAGCGACGTTTGATTTTCAGAGTATCAATTCAAATAAAACCAAATGTAAAACAACCCCTGAATCCTAGTTCTGAACATGTTGCATGTTCTCTTCTCATTGAGAAATTTGCAGAAAATGATCTGGAAATGAAAAAAATTGCAGAAATTTTGCTGGAAATGGAAAAATTAATATAATTGAGAACCTGCATGCATGTTTACCAGTGTGGCTGAAACAGAAAAAAATGAAAAATTAGCCAGAAAATGGAAACTGAGCCAGAGAAAAGCGGAAACGGAAAAAAAATTTAACAGCCAAAACACGGAAACAGAAATGGAGAAATATTTGTCTGTGGAAAGATGAAAATGGAAAATGGAAAACGGAACGTTGACACCATAGTTGTTAACACCTATTTACTTTTACTCGATAAATACGTATAGTCAATTACAGAGTAAATACGTTTACGCTTTCTCTGAAAAAGGTTCTGGTACTCGCTTTTATGTATACTTTTTGAAAGTACTCGAGTACAGAAAATGTACTTTAGATCATCTTTTATATAGATTTAGGAGGGAGAATAGGGAGCAAATGTGCTGAAAATATGGGAAACTAGTCGACAATGGGTATAGAACCAAGTATATGATCAAAAATTGTATAAAACAGGCAACAAGTTATGAAAATGAGTGATTTTGAGTGACATTTCTCGAAAACTTTGGCGACATTTCTCAAAAGTACCGTATTTCCTCGAAATACCCCCCCCCTCGAAATACCCCCCCCCTCGAAATACCCCCCCTCAAAATGGACACTATGAACTTATAAACCCCCCCCTCGAAATACCCCCCCCCCCAAATTTAGTGTATAGAGAACGTAAATGACAAAGGCTGCGGTTTGTCATCTGGGTAATGCAAAACACACGTTAAAAACGATGACTCTGTTATGTGAGAACAGTAATTATACGTCTACACACTTATACAAGTGTTTAGAGTTTTATAACTGGCGATTTTTGTTGCATTTTCGACGTCTGCGTACGTTTCAGACGACAATTTAGTACTTGGTTTTCAAAAAATTTCTGGCGAAATAATAAACCCCCCCTCGAAATACCCCCCCCCTCGTTTAACCCCCCCTCAAAATTCTCACTCTGAAACATTAAACCCCCGGGGGTATTTCGAGGAAATACGGTACTCACATTTACGTTTTCTGCGGAAAAAGTACGTCTACGTTCTCTGATGAGTAAAAGTGAAAAAAAATCATTTTCTGTTTTCTGTAAGCAGAAGGTGATTAAAATATGAATACTTTACGATTATGTATACCGTATTTCCTCGAAATACCCCCAGTGGGGTTTTTTCAGAGTGATATTTTTGAGAGGGGGGGGGGTTAAACGAGGGGGGTATTTCGAGGGGGGTATTATTTCGCCAGAATTTTTTTGAAATCCCAGTACTAAATTGTTTGTCTGTAACATACAAAGACGTCGAAAAACGCAACAAAAAACCGCTATGTATAAGACACTTTAGACTTATATAAATATTTACATAGACGGTATAAACCCTGTTTCTAACATAACACAGTCATTGTTTTCAACACGTGTTCTACGTTTTCTGGATCACAAACCATAGTTTTTTGTCGTTTATGTTCTCTATACACTATATTTGGGGGTATTTCGAGGGGGG
>OZ038456.1:23484293-23548801 GCA_964036195.1 Sphaerolaimus hirsutus
ACATTGGACTATGTTTTAAGAAGTAGATCAGGTAGTGGTATCCTATATGCTAGAGAATTTTTCACTATTTTGAAGCCACAATCTCAACATGTGGAACGGTTCAAACTGAATCTGGATGCATTCAGAGTTGTATTTCACAACCTAAATAGTCATCTAAATATTGTCTTGGTATTGAGTGAAGCAATTGACTGTGTATTCAGGTTTGGTATTAGCTATAAATATTTTTATGCACATGTTGAAAAAAGAATCTTTATAGACATACTGTGGGTGACCGTCATCCATCAAATTTATATGTGGGGATTTCATTGCAACATGAGAGTTTGCCAGAATGTGGGTCATGTCTTTACACTTTTTCACTTGTACAGATGCAAATATGAATCATAAACTTGCAGCATACGTAGAACATTTTCGTTTGGGATCGCGATTTAGTCCTGTAGCGGCAGCACAGGACATTGCCAACTTGTTGAATTCCCATCAGACAATCGACTTATCTGACAATTCTATGGTATTATTTGTCAACACTGTTGGTAAGTATTGGGCTAACAAGATCATTATCTATTTCACGAGTATTGTACACATATTTTGTTTTTCAGAAAGATAATGGATCCTGCCGATCAACCATCATGTTCATATGCGCCAAGTATCCCTAGGCCTGTGGATTTGGTAGATCAGCCATGCTCTTCTAATGCCACGTCTGTATACAACATGGATAGATGCTTCATAGATGCTGACAATGACAATGAATCTGATGAATCGGACACAATATTAAAAGAAGATTTAAGTAATTTGACAAATTATGGCACTGTGGGTAGATTAAGTGGAGGCAGGAGAAGGTCTATATATCAGGATGTTACGACTGCACGTTTGCGCCAAGCCATGCTATTGAAGAAAAAAAGGAAACATTGTGAATTTGTTGTATCATGTGAGCAGACACTTGTATATGCTGTATGCCTGGCACTGGGCAAGATTAGAGCGTTCAATCCCAATACGGGTCGTGATTCTCGAAATAGTTGGCGTCGCATTCGACGTCATTGCGAGAAGAGTCCATCTGCTGAACTGGAAAGACTGGCATCACAGTTGCGCACAGAAGCTCATCTACCACCTGCAAATGTATTTGTAGGTCTGGGTTCATTAAATGATATTCAAGGTGCACCAATGATGGAGGACGTTGCCATTAGGGTTTTTAAAGAAGGCACAAAAGATCAAATTTGGGGCGACTTTACCACTACACGTAGACATGTGATAGATA
The DNA here is from genome assembly GCA_964036195.1 of Sphaerolaimus hirsutus. Classification (NCBI taxonomy): domain Eukaryota; kingdom Metazoa; phylum Nematoda; class Chromadorea; order Monhysterida; family Sphaerolaimidae; genus Sphaerolaimus; species Sphaerolaimus hirsutus. The sequence continues at coordinate 23,485,543 of OZ038456.1, forward strand.
TAATGCTATATCATCATGGCGGCAACATATTTTTTGCTGTGATATGGGGATTGGTGACATTTCTGAGTGCGCGGGGCTACTGTGAAACATGCAAAGAGGTGTTCTTTGATCGAAAAAGGTTCGCCTATGTTTTTATTCATGTAAAATATATTTAACGCTAATACATATATACATTCCAGGCATATATGTCCATTTAGATGCAACTATTGTGGCACAGTTCCGACACCTTCAAATGTTATGAATACCAGCCTACTTTCAGACTGTCCAAAGGTGAACGGCCAGGAAAAAACATGCCAAGAATGTTTGCAAAAGTTTTATTCGACATTCTGCTATGAGTTAGTTTTGAATGAGATGTAAAGCCAACACTATAATGAATGTATGACTATACATTTATATTGTTTTCATAGGCAGCATTTATATGTACAAGGCAGGGGCAGGTGGGCTAAGCCGAAATGCTACAGTCAACGTCTATGTCCTGCATGTGGCCGCTATTTTAGTCTGACAAATCGCAATGGAGCATATGTGAACACTCACAAATGTCCTGAGCAAAGAAGTTTTGGATGTGGCTATTGCAAAAAGCAGATTCCAATTGGCGAGCAACATGATGCATGCTATTTGCCTGTACTGACCCCGCGCAAAATCCAACGTTCAAGGAAAATTGTTTTTTTGGATTTAGAAACTAGAATTTGTAGAGCAACAAATGTGCACAAGGCAAACTTGCTGACCACAATCGTGTTGGTTATATAATCTATACACACAATAAGTTTAATAGATCAGATACGCATTTTTTACTTGTTACAGTTCATGTTCTCGCTGTTGGCAGAAGGATATGCATGAATCATGTAGGAGATGCGGCATTGCTAGAGTCTCGGTATGGCGTGGCGAAAATTGCGTTGACGAATTTGTTGAAAGCTTTTTTTGTATGGGTATGTTATATATATTCTATTTTACTATTTGTTCTATGTTTTCTTAACATAATCAAACATTTTCAGAAAATGCCAATGCAACCATTGTCAGCCATTTCGGGAGCAGATTTGACTTCCAGTTTTTACTATCTGCAATGGTTTCCCAGTGCAAAACTCCGCAGACTATATTTTCACGAGGAAACAGAATCTTATATGTCAAGTTTCGCAGCGGAATCAAAATGATATGCTGGGCCAATTATATACCAACATCTTTGGAAAACTTGTGCAAATCATTCGAGGTTCCTGTGGCAAAGTCATTTTTTTGCTACGATTTGAATGAGGAACATGTCTCTGATGCATACTGTCACGTTAGGCCAAAGTGGGAATTCTCGGCATCAGGACGAAATGCTAGGGATTTCGACGCATACCATGATGCACACTATGTTTGATGTTGCTGAGGAGATGAAGGTATATTGTCAAAGGGATAGTTATGCATTATCATATGCGGCAATGAGATTTCGGGAGGAACTAATAAAGTTGTTGAATGTGGATTTGTTTGCGGAGTCTGGCACATTTACAATTTCTGGATTGGCACTGCGCGTTTTTCAGAGTATGTGAACTTAATAATCTTCCAAAATCCATAATAATGTTATTTAATGAGTATGTGCATTTTCATCTTCACAGCCAGATTTTTGCAAGAGAATACTTTGGCAATTTATCGTGGTGAGGCATTGGTCGATCGAAACAGTCGATTTTCAAGGGCTTTTCTCAGTGCATATAGTAGATATTTTGGGGTATGTTTATTTTATGAAACTTGTGAGTAGTATTTATTCTCTATTGTCATTTCTCAGGTTCATGTGCAACACGCTGGCAATGAGCGTGAATATGTCGTACAGTGCGACAACAATCGTCGTTTCAAAGTGGATGGTGCAGAGTTTGAACCTGACGCTGTGTCCCCATCTCGGCTGATCGACATCCATGGTTGTTTTTACCATGCATGTATCATGTGTACCAAGCATCTATCAGCAACACGGTTTGTTTAATGTCATTAAATGTGGATACTATAGATATATAACAATAATTAATCAACAAATGCAGACCACTTACGTTGCTCGGTGGCAAAACGCCGTTGCAAGTTCGGGAATATGACTATTTTCGAGCTAATAGCATTGTTAAGGCTGTACAACCTTTGCACTACGATTTATATTGGGAGCATGAATGTCGAAATGTGTTAAGTTCAAACAGACTGTTGAAACAGTTTTTCACAGAGGCACTATCTGACAAACCGCTAAATGTGTATGATGCAAATTTTGGTTAGTTATAGGAAGTGGCATTTTTTTGTGGATTTTATATTTTTTAATTACTATTATTAGGTGGCCGAATTGATACGTTTCAAATTGGAATACACACCAATGTGGGCATTTGTGCACCAAGTGCAGACTTTTTGGACTTTTGCAGCTTGTATCCTGCAATGTGTCTGACAAAGCCAATGGCGCAAGGACCTGGAAAGATAATTACAGAGGGGGGCATCACTGGCGACTTGAATGAATGGGTTTTGGTATGTGACATTTATTTTTATGTTAATGTAAATATATGTATATATATTCTTTTTTACAGGGCAATTTTGGAGTTGTGAAAGCTTGGGTTCATTATCCACAAGCTGATGTGTTCATCCCAGCACTGCCATTTCGTGCAAAACTGCCAAATGGAGATGAGAAAATATTCTATAGTACATGTGCATCATGCTGCATTGAGCAGAATGTTGACATTTGTAGGCATACATTCCACGAGCAAATAATCCGTGGCACATGGACAACTGTATGTTAACGCATGTTGTTCTTGTTGCATGTAAAGATATTATGGAGGTGAAAGTTTTCAGGTTGAGGTTGGTGCGGCAATCAGACATGCAGGTGTGAAGGTCATAAGAATAATTTCAGCTCATGTCTATGAGTCCCGGATATGGTCAAAGGAGGCTGGCGTCAGCTCGGGTCTGATTAGTGCATTCATGCTTGCATTTTACAAGCTGAAATGTCAAGCGAGTGGTTAGTTTAGTTTTTAGATTGTACAATCTAAGATTGAAATGTTGTTGTTTTTCTCAGATCTACCACCAGACAAAAGTGCAGAAGAGTACTCTCATGAAATCTTTCAACGATTTGGAATATATATTGCACCGAGGTCTTTTGCACCAAATCCAGTCAAGCGCTCGGTGGCAAAATTGATGATCAATTCACTAATTGGAAAATTTGCACAGAAGAAGTCATCCCACAACACAGAATTTTTCACCGACCACGGAGGTCTCTTGAAGGTGCTTGAAAATCCAAATGTTAACGTCCATTGGATACAGGTAAATATGAGATGATAATTGCCATTTCAAAGTTGTGTTACACTTGCCTTTTTGTATTTGTTTCAGCATTTTGGCTCAGCAGATCCATTAAATTTGGGCACACAATCGTCTGTAATGGTACAACATTCGATAAATCAAGATTCAACTCTGGCGCATGTGGGTCCAAACAATGCATTCAGCATTCCAATCATCACCGCCCTTGTGACAGGATATGCCAGAGTGGAATTATATGAGGCAATGTTAGGGCTACCTGAAGATGCACTTTCATATACGGATACGTTGGTTTGAATGTTTCTTTATTTATTTATACACCAATTTTTAAATGTGTACATATATAATATAGGGATTCAATAATGACATTGGATGGGTCAAACTTGCAAGCGTTGTGTGGACACTACTTGGGACAGTTGACTCCCGTGCTGAAGGATCAATATAAATTAGACCACATTTGCAATGTTGGGGTTGGTTGATAACTCTTTACCTACCACGACATTTAAAATATGTTGAATTTTTATGTTTTCTTTTACAGCCAAAGCAGTATGCCTACACTGCAAAGCACGTTGTTGATGGTGGAACATACAGGACGGTGAGATTGCGCGGATTTGCCAGTGCAGCGGAAACTGATGAGCAGGCGCAACAGAGTAATCGCAAGCCCACAGTGTCCTACGAAAACATGTGCGATGCTGCCCGATCACTTTTGGAAAAAACAGATATCAAGAAATTGGGTGTTAATGAACTGAGCTTTCTTTTGTCAAAAGATTTCAAGATATCGAATGATGGACGAAAAAAGTATTATAAGCCTGTTTCCAATAAGCGCTTCTTTGTTGCCCCAGGCGTAGGCGGCGCATCATGTGTTAAAACTTATCCATATGGTTATAATCGCATATAGTATGTGTGTGTGTGTGTGTGCGTGCGTGCGTGCGTGCGTGCGTGCGCGCGCATGTGCATATATTCCATTTCATCCGCATTTGTCATTGTCGTTTATTATAATTATTATTCTACCACCATATGCCAATAGAAAATAAATAAAGTTGCAGGCATTCATTAAAATTTTTATTACTACATTTAAATATTATCAACAAAAATCAAAATTGAGCCCAATTTGTTACAATCGTCATCGGATTTCCAATTGGATCCTGTTCGTGTTGTGCCAGAAAGTGAATATCAACAGCTGCTAGAGTGCCAAAATCAGTTGAATCATTTGAAAAGTTTGTTTATATTTGATATCATTTGATTTTTCACAAATAATAATAATAACAATGATGATTGTCAAATGCGCAGAATGTCCGATTCTAACACAAATGTTGGCAATGGCAAACTTAAGCAGAAAAGGTCACTCAAGCATGGAGAGCAACATGATTCATCCAGGACAGGGGCGTTGCATGGGGCAGACACCAACAACGATGACGATATGTTTATCCAACCCGCCGCCAATGTTACCAACCCCTTTGTACCATCCGGTGGCGCAGGAAGAAAGATTGCTCCAAGAGGCGGAGCAAAATCTGGCAAGAGTGGAAGAACAAGCGTCGGAGAGCAGCACACAGTCGACAGATTGCTACAGAGTGCCAAGTCCAGATACGGTCCAGTCGCTCATGATGCTGATCCCCCCGGTATAATTGACATGTTTGCAGACTACACATGACTGTCATATGCGGATAATAATGCTCACATTGCAGAATATCTTAACGCCCGAGAAGCTGCAGCCATCCATCAAAGACAAGCTCGGAAGAAGGTCGTCACCTTCGACAAAAGTGCAAACAGTGCCGGTGCAGGTGGAAAACGTCGTGGATCAGACGGTCATACCAAGCGTTCAGAGCCCGCACAATGGAGTCAGCGGGAGTTCTTTGCCGGAAGTATCGGAATGGACGAAGAAGAACGACCCCCCAGCAGGGCAATCCCCCCAGAAACCTTGCAAATGGACACCAGAGGAGGAAAACAAATTGGAGGAGGAGAAACTGAACGAGCTAGGGACCACCACCACCACCACCAACACAGTGCTAGTCGTGGACAGGAAGAAGAAGAAGAGGAACAAGAAGAAGACTGTACCATTGTTGGCAGCGACACCAGTGAGCATGACTTTGGATATTGCGGTAGTGATTTACAAATGATGAAACGATCAATGCCAAGGCGCCTCGAAACAGACATCGCTGGGCTATCACGCAGTGTGGCAGGTGCAGAGTCCAATGAACAGAAAGGGGCCAATTGGAAGGAGGCGGAGTCACAACACATTGAGTCGTCGCAGCAAAGTGCAAATACCACAACCGGTGGAAAAAGTCAGTCTGTCGATGTGTTCACGGTGTCATCAGATAAAGGACGACAAGACAGTACAATACAAGAAGATACAAGGAAACGCAGCAGCGACGATCTCGAAGGTGACATGAATAAAAAGTATAAAAGTGCAAGGATTGCCGATGAGTCAATGCTATCCACACAAAAGATTGTTCACCTTGAAGATGGGGATGATGGAGATTATGGCAGCGATGATGATGATGAAATGTATTTGGAGGCGGCCAAACAGTCAAAGCTGCCAAAAAAACAAGTTGATGTTACTCAGAAGCAAGGTGGCGGTGGCACAAAGAGGAATGTAGCTGGCGACAAGCTTGCTCCATCAAAGGATACACCTGGGAACAGAAAATATATTGGACTGAGCGAATTTGAACGCGGAATTCAACATGTGGATGCCTACGGTCGTGCTACAACTGTTGCTCGTCTGTTATTCTTTGTATTACACTTGTCATTGTCATATATACACACAGAGATGGTGCAACATAAACACACGCATAATATATGCATAGGTGGAAATCCGGCCCTTTTCGACATGGCATTTGTGAGGCAGGATGTGTTGGATGGTCCTCCATTTCCATTCCAGCCTCCCAATACAATTGTACTGTGGCTGTGCAGGACATGTCGGGATATTTCAAATCGTGCAAAGGGCAAGCGTTTCTCCAATGGGCGAACCACATTCATCATCGACATGTGCAAGGTGTGGTACTTTTGGTGTTCTTTATTGTTGTTGCTTACAAGTAAAAAAATAATATTGTTTATACTTTTAGCCGTGCCGCATTTTGAATTGTGAAGCACGCGAATGCTTTCAAGATGAGGATGAAATTTATGGGACTCTGAAACCATCTGACATTGACAAGTCACTTAGGAAATATCCATATCCGGAACAGTTCACACCACTGGGTGGAGCGCCGTTCAGCTTGACACGTGCCGAGGGACTCACACTTTTGATGTGCGAACATTGTCGGTGAGTAAACATATATCATGTTATTAATAGTGAAAAACATCATCATTATCATTTTCCATATTTCTCTTGCTCTCTCTCTCAGCGTTGTGACATCAACTCGACAGTGTGTGCGAGATGTGAATGGGAGATGCCGGGTAAGTTGATCATTATGACTAATGACAAAGTTTATGGTTAAACACAATTTGTCTTTATTGCTTTCAGATGACTATTGACATGTGTCAGAGGTGTATAGATGCCAACTGCGAAATGTCAATGTCACTATATCCAACACAAGCTGAGTTGGACCGTCAAAAGGGTAGAAGGCAATATTTTAAAGGAATCAACAATGATGAGGCTGCTGGAAATGTGGTGCACACACATGGAAAGTGCATCCGCGATTGAATGATGATTTATTGTGATGACTACATTAGGCATATTTAAGCATTTTTGTTATTGATCATAATAATTTGTTATTCATACTTGTTTTACATTTAATGTTCAAAAGTATGATCAAATTAAACTTAAAAAGTGGAAGCCGGCATTACAATCTACCACACTCGCACACAGAGCTAATTAACCAACTACAAGAATAGAAAAAATGCAGAGACTTCAACATTCCTTCCCAATGCTTATATTTGGATCATCAGATATGAATTTACACAAATCATTTCACTATAAATGAATAGTGTATATATATAAATATGTATATATGCACTATATCATTTACAAGTTGAGGTTATCTGTATAAATTTTCATCACGTTCTGGAAAAACCACACTATTAATTGAACTAATCAAAAATCGTCAGCATATTTACGATCACCCGCCAGACCATTGTCTATTTCTATTTAGCTATTGGCAAGAAAAGTATTTAGCACTAAAGACATGTGCAGAGTTTGGCAGAATTGAAGATTTTTGCGACTCGTGGCACACTGTGGTCAAATATAAAGAGGAATTAGATGAACGTTCAAATACAAAAGATTCCCACCTATTGCTGGTTTTAGATGATCTTTCGGCCAGTCTTTCATCCGCCACTGAGATTGACAAAGACGATGACATTGGTGGAGAGAGGCGAAACAATACCGGGACAAATAATCCAACACGTCTTCTACGAGATTTGGCGCAAGGTGCTGCTAGGCATCACAACATTTCTCTAGTGGCAACACTACAGAGTTTGTTTGACACACAGGTATGTCAGTATGGTGTTTTTTTATGGTGCATGTATATAAAATCATTACACTTTCAGAATTTGAAACAAAGTCGTAGTTCCAGTGTTTACTTCGTTTTATTTAGGTATGTCTGTCTGTCTGTCTGTCTGTCTGTCTGTCTGTATGTATGTATGAACATTTTCACCACATTATCATTTCATTGCAGTTTTCCATCTGATGCATTGACGACAAAATCTTTTGCACAACGTTGGCAGGACCCAGCATTGTTCATTGGAGCATATAAACAAGCAATTTCTGATAAAATTTTTGGATATTTATTTGCAAACTCAGACCCGTCAATTCCTGATGAGTTGAGATTGTCAAATTCACTTTTTCCCTGGGATAAAGATCTCGTATTCTATCAGTGGGAAAAACTGTCGAGTGATATTGACATATTAGGTGCTACCTCCGCTGCCGCTGCTGCTGCTGCTGCTGCTGGCGACAGGGACGCCACCAAAAATAAGCCGACAACGACGACAACGACGACAACGACGGCATTAGGAGAAGGACAGTTGAAATTTGCACCAGAATCGCAACATCGACAACGACGAGGTGGTGGTGGCGGTCACAAAGCTGGGCGAAAAGTTGTCGCAGTGCCTGCAGAAGTAGCAATTGAACGTGTTTGTGATTCAGACGAGACATTTCGGAAAGATCTGTGCGCAGCCGGAGGACCGTTAAAGGCAAAGTGGTCACACCTGAGGCGACGACGATCACAACAACAACAACAACAAAGGTCGCACAGTGGTGCAGAGCAGGAAAATTCAATTCGTGGACAAAATGACAACGACAAATGGACCTTCCAATCCAAGCCACCATATACAACAACCGCAATTGGAGCCGCCAAGCAAGCCGGCGCTGGGAACCGCTAGACGCCGGAAAAGTACTGGACGCCTTGCACGCAACTGGATGATTTTGGAAAAGCTGGCAAAGGTGCCATCTGCAAAAGAACGACGAAACATTATAAGTACAATTTCAGAAGATGCGCTACGATGTTTGCAGGATGTCATTGCGAATCTAATGTCTGGAGTGATACAAGTGAATAAAAAACGAAAGAAAATGTTAAAGAGATACAAACAAAAGTTTATGTCAATTTTATCCAGTAATATGCACGAAAACTCTCTTCGTCGTGCACTCTTGTCGCTATGTAATGGCCAGGCACTTGTTACACTACTAACGACATTTATTTCACACTATGTTCGCCCATTGAAAAAGTAAAGCGGTTTTTTTCAGTTTATTGTCATTGCCTCGCCCATCGTCAATCATCCCCTTTCCATTTTGATCGCATGTCACCGCCACCACAATTTTCATACTATTTTTTGTCATTGCAGTCATTATTATTACTATTGTTGTTGTTGTTATTATTATTACCAACGACGACGCACTATTGAACAATGAAAAATCTAAATACCAGCACTAGTACAATTGGCACAAAGAATAGGGAGAAGGCGGGTTTAAGACCACTAGATGATGCAGATCCAATAAAGAAGGCACGAATTGAAGCAGCCAACGATTCAAACTTGTATGCACAAACAGTTGCAGATAATGAAAGATTGTCTCGTTTTCTCCATGGCGCAGCACGTAAAGTTCGAGGACAACACTTGAAAGAATTGCGCAATACTATAGATCCAACTATACCAGCCATACCGCCAGAGGCTGTACTCGAGGAAGCGCACAAATTGCAAGAAAACATACGTCTGAAGAGCAAAGGGGCCCCCGTGCCTTTTTCAGCAAATGCTGTACCATTACCTTATTCTGCATCGCTGATACGTGCCAGTTTTGCACCGGAGCATCGACCAATTGTGGATAAGGTGTTGAAAAATTTGGAACCTATAGCATCAAATGTCTTGGATCCATTAGGACGTGTAAAAGTACCAGGCCAAAATAAACCAGGCTCTGATGTATTCGATGTTTTGCACCATGCCATTGTTGGCCCGGAGATTGGGGATGCAACCACAACAGCGGCGCCGGATGGTTCCGACCATTTTTGGAAGCAAATTCTAGATAATGATGACAAATCTTCAACTTCGGCGGGGGGAGGGTCACTAGAGAAAAGATCCACCCTGGAGACTGTGGGTGAGAGTAGAGATCAACAAGGCTCCATCGATAGTACAACTACAGTGGCAAAGCAGGAACCTATTGAGCGACATGGTCAACAACAACAACAACAACGTGGAAATCGTGCACCATCAATAATTCTTGATACAGATCTCGATGATGATGATGATGATGATGAGGAGGAGGATGATGATGATTATGACTATAATGATCCCAGTTTGGAAAAGGTTGAAACTATTGATGATGACGAGGGTGGCGGGGAAAATGCAGATGATGACGACAACGACGACCATGTTGCAGCGGATGGGACTGAATTCGGAACACCACAAGAAGAACCAACAACGGCTCCCTCTAGAAGAGCTGCATCATTGCAGGCAAAGCAAAGAATTTCTACAACAGCCGCCATGGGGCGACGTGGCCCTAGACGCGGTACCACTGGTGGTCGTGGTGGACAAAATGTAACACCAACCTCTTCTTCTTCTTCTTCTTCTACACGAGGTGGTCGAGGTGCAGCAGCGGCGGGGGGGCGTCAGATTTCATCGCGTGGGGCTGCTGCGTTGGCCAGAGGACGTTCTACACGTCCACTCGCAGGAGCAGCAGAGTCATCATCGCATAAAACGGGCGAACACGAGTCAAAAAAGGAACTTCCGAAACATTATACTGAAATTATGAAGAGTTCACACTAATAATTATTACTAAACCCCCCCCCCCCCCGACCAAAAAGTATTGCGATGCATAAGCAGTGGGCTGAAAACATTGGTGGTGGTAAATGGCTACGGACACAATATAATCTACCCAATGAAGCTTGGAAAGAGCACATATTATTAAATGAGCCGGCATATTATTTAAAAGGTCATCCATCATGGAGGCGTGGATTTGAGCGTTTACCCATTCTCGTTAGTGGTCCTGATCGCTTCTGGTCTGTAGATTTGATGGTAATGCCAGAGCGTGATATGCATGTGAATGACAATTATCGCTATATTTTTGTATGCTGTGATGATTTCACAAATGAAGTTTGGATGGAGCCATTAAAGCAAAAGACTGGTCTCAAGGTTACGCAAGCATTCAAGACAATAATGTCACGTAATAATGGACGTGCCCCCATGCGACTACGTTCCGACTTTGATCGCTGCTTCATGTCTATACACTTTCAAAGGGCACTATATGCGGTAATACATTTTTTTTCTTCTCACATACACACGTACACACGCACATGTGCGCACACACACACACACATGTGGTCATTGTCAGATCAAATGTACGTTTGCACCGGCTGCTGAAGATGTGACTCGACTGCCAAAGCTAGATTCATTCATACGGACCATTCGGAAACGTCTTGAAATGTACTTTATGACGACGACGACGATGACAAGTACAGCAACAACAGCTGCAGCTGCGGCGGCGGCGGACATTACACAACAGCAACCTAGCGGCGGCAGCGGCGGGGGTGGCGGAACCATTGTCCGCAGATGGATTCACATTTTACCCGCTATAGAAAAGCAAATGAATACCACTAGAACACGTGCACTATTTGGAGCTGCTCCAGTCGAGGTTTCACAGCCTAGAAGTACAAATGCGCACGCTTTATTAATAGCCCGCCAGTTGCGACACAAAAGAAGGCGTGCACAGCCAAATACAGTATACACTGGTACAAGTCGCGAAGCGGCAGATTCCGCACACGAGCGACTCTCATTGCTCACTGGCTGGGTGCGCCTGTCTAGACCGCCTCCCGCACATGGGAATCCAATAAAACTGGTCGCGCGCGAGAGATTCACACGTGAAGTTTTTCCACTCGGACGTAGATTTGCATTGCCCGACAGACCTGACACATATCTAGTATTAGACCCACAGGATGAAAATTTGGCCCCTTTAAAAGGACGTTTCTATCGACAGGAATTGATAGCCGCACAGCAGCCTGGCAGTACATTGCCGCCTTTATCTTCCGCCGCCGCTTCTCCCATTGTACCTTTTACTACTACTAAGTCTGCCAGCGGTAGTAGGAATATCAACAACACTACAACAACAACAACAACAAGTAGTAATAATCAAAAGCAACGGAGAAGCAACAACAACAAGAATGGCAATTCTGTTAACAACAACAGCGATCGTCACCATCAGCCTGGTCGTATTGCTAATCTTCACGCTAATTCTAATCGCCATAGTCGCCCTGCTACTATTGACGCAGAAATGGCTCATGACAATAATACTAAAGTATTATCACTTCTCTCACTGGAAGAAATCATTCAGAGACAGCAACACGCACAGCAATCACAACAATCACAGAAACAACAAGATTGGAGTTCAAAATCATTTCCATCACTACGCTCCTGGCCAGGCGGCGGCGGCGGCGGCGGGCAACAAAGGCGGGGGCGGCGGAAATCAAAATCGTCATCACCCGACAACAGGCGCGCCTCCCCCATCTCCGAGAGGGAATGGCAGAACGAACACTACGACCAACAACACCAACCGCCAAAACTGCGCAATATTGCGCAATCGACTAGCGCCGACTCTACCACCACCGTCACCAGGAATTTTAGCAACCGCAGCAGTGATGGAAAAGGTCAACCTCGCAGAACCACCTCCCCCCATGCTACCGTCACGAGCAGCAGCACACTTTCAAATTGGCCCCCCAAGCCACAGCAATCTGATGGATTCCATCGACGACAACGACAACGACAACAACAACAAGGTGGTGACAATGAAAAAAGAAGAAGAAGAAGAAATCGACAATTACGACGAAAACGACGATGGCAGAGGCAGAGGTCTCATGATGCACAATATGAGACTGGCAGCAGAAAAAATGAATCAGCAACAGCAACAGCAAATCGAATACAAACAAGACAATCTACAAGAAATTTTCAACAACGGGAAAAATCAAAGTCAGATCATGAGCGCGCGCCGCCGACTCGCGACGCCTACGGCGCCGCCCCACGGAGAACCGGGGACGGACGAGAGGGGCCGCCTTCCAGGGGGGCCGCCACCGCCACATTTGCAGAACGCCCCCGGAGGGGGCGTTCTGCAAATCTGAGCGGTGTTGCGGCGGTCGCCGACGGCGACCGCCGCTATGCGAGTTCAACCAATGCTAGTGGTGCTGGTGGTAGAAGGAGAAGGAGGAGGAGTAGCAGAGGCGACAAAGCCACGCGTGTCATTATTGATCGTGATCGTGATCATAGTGATCGTAGTGATCATAAAGAGCAGCATAAAAGAAGGGGGAAAAAAAGCCAGAATGATCATAGTAGTAGTAGTAGTAGTGGCAAGAAAAGGAATAAAAAGTAGAAAAAATGTTGTTGTTGTCGTGTTGTTATCGTCCTTTTTGTATTCTTGTTATTGTGGTTGTGGTTGTTGTTGTAATGAAACTACTTTTTTCGAACCCCACACACTTGTTTTCATTTTTTCAGCAGCAGCAAGCAGTAGCCATTTACCGATTGACACTGCTGAAAATATTTGCTACTAAATAATAATAATAATACTACTACTACATACGCGCACACGCATACACCACACATACACAATGCGCCAAATTGTCTACCTCAGCTCGGATAGGCAGTGGAACGAAAGGACAAGTACACACACATTTTTCTCCAACTTTTCAACGGCGCCACCATTACAATCAGGTGCTACATTTGGCAACAATAATTTTTTAAAGTGCATCACGTGTAGCCCCACCCATTCCCACATTTTTTTTTTTGCAGGCACAAGTCTATCTGGCATATCCTCTGCAGCATTATCGCCCATTGATGCTGGCAGTATCGTTGTTTTAGAAGAGGCATTTACACGCTCTGCAGACATACAAAACCGCGCCGATCATATCAGTCTGGTCGATTTGGAATTGAATGGGTGGCCTGTTTTTGAAGGAAAAGATACAACACCTGCATTTGTTGTGATTGATTGTGGCGGTAGCTTGTACTGGTGCCAGGTCGATCTTACGAGTGCGCTGTCATTTCCGCCAAACAGTTCTGATGATTGGGCAAAGATTGTTGAGACTGAGCTCAATTCAACACTCGACGGCACCCCAAGGAGAGATAGAACAGGCGTGGACGAGTTGAAAGAATTGGATCAGTCCACGGCTGCATTGCTCGCTCGGCTGGAACCAGGATTTCATCGCTGGCTCGAAGATGGGGCGAATAAAGCAGCCGCAGCAAAACACGACGCGGAGAAAAGGTCGACAACGCAAAAACAACAAGGCAACCAGGACAACATTGATGAATGCAGTGAAAAAAAATCTTGGCGTAATGGCGCTGGAGCAACCGAAGAAGAAAAAACGTGGAATGACAAATCAACAGCAGCCGTTTCTACCAAAAACAAATCAGGCGCTGGACATGTCAAGTCCAAATCTTCTCATGTCACAGGCACCTCCAATGAGCATAGTGGCTGGGGGGGGACCACCTCAGTTGAAAGGAAATCAGAAAAAGAGAGAATTGGAAAAGTTGGCGGCGGCAGCGGTGAAAAAGAAACCAGCATTGACAGCTGGGGCGGGTCGACTAAATCGACGACTATGTCCACTGAGGAACGAAGCATTGGGCTCCAGCTCGAAGCAAGCTCCATTCACGACATGGAAATATCCCCGAGTGAGGAGCGGACAGTTGGTGGCAAAATTACCGCCAAGCAAGCAGGCAGCGCCGACAGGTCAAGTAGCGCAAGTGACCAAACCCCCACCCCCATCAGTAAACAGCACGGCAGGGGGGTCAAAGACAGCGACGACAATGTGATCATTGTCGATGATGATGACAAAATGAAAGAACAGAACGAAGGCATGATTGTATCTGAACAAAGTAGCATGAGTAGTGAATCAGATGACAATGGTGACACTGCCAACGATGGTGACGAAGACGACAATGACGATGACGATATGGTGAGTAACAAATGGTTGTGCACATGGTGATCAAATGAATAAATTCATCATCATCATCATTTCAGAATGAGCGCACGCCCTTGCTGCCCACACCACCCACCATGGAAGAAAAAGGACACGGCTATCGTCGTTTCAGGCGCCAAATGCAGCAGCAGCAGCAGGTTGCGCCAGCGCACCCAAAGACCACAACGACAACGACAACGACAACGACGGCCAAAAAGGGAGGGGGGAAAAATGTACAACAAGACAAACTCGCCGATGCAGTTATCACAGTCAAACACATGCTCACTGGCAACAAGTATAAAATGCCCAATATATGGGCATCTAGCATGGCCACATCGACACTGGATTACTGGATATTGAAAAAGGTGAAGCAGACTATCGCTGCTGCAGGCGGCGGCAGTACAGTGTCCATGTCCGATGTTACCATTGCGGTTGCATCAGATATTCTGAATGGTGCATTACCTTTGAGCACAACTAGTGAAGACGACAAGGGACAAGCGACAAAGACATTGGCATTTGAATCAAATGCTGAGACCCCATCGCAAATTGGCATACGGCGCTTTGCAATAAAAAATGCCGACAAAAATCTCATCACAAGAATGTACATGAGTCAGCATCTGGCTGCAGAGCTGGGCTTCATCACAGTTGGGGGAGGTGTTTCCAATGCGCAAGCAAATCAAATTGATTGGCTAGATGCAAACAGCGTACAATATGGCTACAGTAGTGGCAGACAGCGCACATATGCAACCGTGCCGCACCAAATTAATCTACGCCAGCGTGTGCAAGTTCGTTGCGACAGTGTGGAGCCAATGTGTACAGTATTTCAGTCTGAAGAGACACCACTGCTGGCAGTGTTCACATGGAGACCAGCATTACATGCGCCAGATAGTGGTTCCAATGCGTGGCTCAGTTCTCGACGCGTGTATGCTTATGAGCCATATTCGCCACATTTTGTGCAGCTAAAGCAGGTAATTTTTCCTCATTTGATGATTCCACAATTATTATTGTTTAACTCGATATGTATGTGTATGTGTATGTGTGCGGCGACGCAGACTCCAACAAGTGGCTGTGAGAAAGGACTCAAGTTGACACTGTTCAATCATTGGGGGAAACCGTTTCGTGTCAATGGTGTCGTTTTTGCAAAGTGCGCTCTGACAAATTCAAATGCAAGGGGTGGCGTTGATTCTGATTGGATGTAATTTTGTCTTGTTGCATGCGTACATTGTGTTGTTGTTGTTGTATATATAAAGCGAATCATTATTCACAGCGCCAGTTGCTTTTTTATGTCATTTCTTGTTGTTGTTGTTGTTGTTGTTGTTGTTGCTGGTTGTTCTTGTTGTTTTTTGTAGATACATTTGCTCGATTACATGCAAAATAAATTTTTCAGCAATTATTCAATTGCTCTGTTGACAACGACGACGTCACCACCACCACCACTGCCATTGCAATACATTCAAGCTGGCTAACAGAACCGGTGGACGGTTCTCATATCGTCCCACAGCGGCAACATCAAATTTTCTATCGTCTACACACCGTCAAAACACTAGTTGCAAGTCATATTTACAGTTTGCACCACGTGGTACGCATTGGGCCGATGAAATGGCCAACTTGCCAGATCAGATATTCACAAAAGACTATTGGACACAACAGTTTGATCAAAACACTGGCGATTTAGAGGCCACCAATCGCGACAAATGGACATCTGCAATGGTGTCTGAACTATCTTCTCAAAAACTTGTTACGCCAGATGCGCAGGATAGATCGGATGTGAATTTACAACAACAACAAGATTTATTCTCTCACACCACTGGAGAACCGGCTGCACCTGAGAGTAGTCTACATTCACAAAAACCACCAGTACAACAAGCACAACAACAACAACAACAACAAGCACAACAATCAGAGCGTGCCACAAAGAAAAAGGCACATAAAGGTGAAAGCGTCCAGTTGGTACGCCCACCAAAGAATATTAATAATAATAATAATGCCAACGCATCAAATAATGCAGCGGGAATAACAGTTTCTTCAGAATGGCTATAGTACAATCTGATGATTAGTGATCACATTTTTCCGCATTTCACATGTTGATTTAATAAAATTATACAGTTTTGCATCGTTCTAGACATGTCGTCTGTCTGTCTGTTTGTCTCATATGTCGCAATATGCCCATGCCATATTTTTTTAATTGTCATGAAGTATACCAAATGCTTGTATCTTTTCTCGCATATACACACAGTCAAATAGAAGAAGAAGAAGAATTAATCATCGTGTGGCAAAAGTATAACCACAACAACATACATCACAAATAATGGCTTCAAATCACCCTGCACGAATTTTGAGCCCGAGAAAAAAACTATTAGATAGTGGTTCACATCTGTTACCATGTCCACCAGAGTTTCGCCCCGGTAGGTAAATACATGTATTCACACATGTAAATTCTCAACATGTCTTGTTTTTAGATGCGCTTCCACCGACACAAGCATACGTTAGTCATTGCGAGCGTGAACAACTACTTTTAATAAGTGATGGGAATGAAATGTCTCCATGTGAGTGCATAGTAAAAATTACATTGACTTTTCTCTACATGCGTGCAACGTCCAGCCGTTTATTGTCGCAGATGTGTTCACAACGGTGGCCTCTAGCACTGGTCTGCTAGATTTTTCATCATTGCATCTACACCTGATGATGCGCATTCAGACAAAAGATGGACATGAAATAAAGGAAGCCTATGAGGCAAACAACATCTTTTCTAAGGAGCCCGTTGTATTAAAGGATGCTGTAGCATTTGTTCCAAATCCCCTCGAAAGTATCTGGGATGGCATTGAGATATTTCACAATTCTCTACTTTTGAGTCGAGAATCAAATTATGGAAAAAAAGCCTACATAAAGAAAATACTACAAACAAGTGGCGCCTACAGAAGAACCCAATTAGAAGCTAGCGGGTATGAAAATCAACATGTATCCTTCTAAATGTATATCTTTATTAGTATACTATTTTATTGTTTTTCAGCTGGGTTGAAATGAAAGACTCTGAAGCTGAACTGATTGCCACGGATGCAACAGAATATTTTAAAAAAAGATCTGCACCAGTTTTTCGAAGTCAAGAATTTTATGGTCGACTAGCTTTGGACTTTGGAGAGCAGGTGACAGTTCCACAAATGGGGCATATAAAAATCATTTTGACATGTAGAATGTGAAATGAGCTTTCACCCTTTGCTTGTCAATAATAATAATAATTTTATACTACTCCACTTGTGAAACTATGTCCCCCCCCCTCCAGGCGAAGCCTTGGCATGCAGGTATGCAGTTAACCATTGTACTTAGGCGAGTACCAGACAGTCTAATGTTTGAATCGTTCAGACTGCCAAGAGAATATATTGGCAAATTGAAAATACAATTTGACAATATCGAGCTGTCTGTGCGCAAAATCCACCCTGTGAGTATATATTTTAAAATATGCTTGCTCATCTATCGTCGTGAACACGTTGACAAAAAAACAATTAGGTGACATCGCTGTCTATTGCACTGGCGGATCGCGTCAAAACACATGGCATCTACCACTCATTTCGCCAGTATAACGTGGGACAAATGAATTTGGTCGAGGGTGCGAGGGCTGCGCCGCCAATAGCCCTAGGGACGCAAGTGGGGCGTCTCCCACGTGGGATTATAATCTGGTGACAGTCCCAAACCCTGTAAAGTGTAAAGTAAAATGTCAAATGAAATGTCAAATATAAAGTGCTATTGTCATGTAAAGTTAAGTAATAATTTTTTGTTTTAATTGACACTTTACATTTGACACTCTACTTTACACTTGGCAGTGCTTGGGATTGCCCCCAGCATGACCAAAAACGATGCTGCCAACCCACAAGCGACAAATGAGCCCCGGCACAACTTTTCGCCCTTCTACATGTCCGATCTTTCTGTGCAAATAGGATCGTGACTGTACCCAAATCGTCCACTCCGCTTTCAATGGAATGCAGACAAGAGTTCAGATATTTTCCGCGAATGTTACAGCCTCTTAGAGTCGTGGAGTTCAATTCAAAATGAGTTGACAATGATAAAGTTTACATCATGTCATTTCTTTGTATGCATAAGCCTATGCAATGACAAGGTTACAAGGTATGTGCCACAATGTGCCTCACCTTTTTACTGGTTCCACTACAAAATTTCAACTTTTTTGTTTTTAGCAATAGTTGGGAGGCTTTGAACACTGGCGACGCATTCCTAAATTTGACCTTTGCGCGACCAATTCCTCGCGGTGGAACGATATTGTACACATTGCTTGTGAATGATGCGTTCTTAAGAATTGGTATGTCTATTGCCATTTTTTATTTTATTGCTTTCCTATGTGTACTTTACATTTCAGACCCCACGAACACCATTCATACGCAGCAGGTGCATGCCTAGTGATTTTTAGTGATTTTTTGGTTTTCTTGCATTATGAATGAATAACAATTTCTTTTTTTTTACCACTGTGTTTATACATACCGCACTTTACAGTCTATGTTTGTGAAAGTCATATATAGGCAGCACATTTTTCCCCGGCCTTTACATTTTCAATGTTGTTTTAGGGATGACTGTAAAGTGTTGTATGTATAAACACAGTGGCAATATTTTTTTTTCACATTTTTTTCTTTTTTGGAGTAAAGCTGAATGAATGAATATAGCACATGAAAAATGAAAAGGTAGCAAAAAAAAATACAAGGCACATTAAACCATTCAATGCACAAAACAATTAAATGTAACTGACTGTACAACATATCACAGCCATATATTTTTTTATTTGCAAAAGCACCACTTGTTCTACAAAATATTGCGATGGCTGTAAGATGTAGTATGTAAGAACAATGTGACGGCAATGTTTTTTTTC
This sequence comes from Sphaerolaimus hirsutus, assembly GCA_964036195.1. NCBI lineage: Eukaryota > Metazoa > Nematoda > Chromadorea > Monhysterida > Sphaerolaimidae > Sphaerolaimus > Sphaerolaimus hirsutus. The sequence continues at coordinate 23,505,007 of OZ038456.1, forward strand.
ACATTTTTTGTTTTTGAGTAATTGCTATAGAAAAAATGCATAAATAAAATACTTGGCATATATGCACCATAAAGCAGCATTGGAAGTGAAACATACATTGACCATAGGCAGCAATACAAGATGACCTAGAAAAAAATGAGTAGAAAAAACAAAGTAGTCTGTACATTAGAGGGATGTATGTGTATGTGTGCCTGTGCCAATGTACAACAGGAAGAAATTTTTTGAAAAATGTAAAAATAAAATGTGCACCCTGTATCAAGTGAACATGGGGAGCTTCAAACCCCCATGTAATATTGTAAATAGCCCGAATTGGGTGAACTTGAATGAATACAAAATTGCAACTACATGTCTAAACACATACACATAGCACATGTAATGCATTTCAATTTGTATCAATACACAAAATCTGTACACATAAGCTCATATTCAATGGATTGCTGCTGCAGCTGCTGCTTTTTACATGGGTTTGCAGCTTGACATGCAAGCATCAGGCATCACAGAGACCAGGCCCTCACATTCGCAATGTGCACAGCGCAAATACATGTGGTGTGTTGCCCCAACAGTGTTACAGAACCTGTGTGAATGTATTTTATTGTACATATCAAACCAATTGTAATAGTGATATAGAACAAGTAAATATACCTGCAGTTTTGCCAAAATTCAAATCCATTGGTTTCACGTGCCTCTTGGGACCCTGGTAGATGCTCAACAAAGCCAGACATGTTTGGCACGCCAGATCTGGGGCCGCGTGGAAACGTTGTTCTCAGGGGACTCCTAGGTACTTGGTGGGGATTTGGAACGACAATGAAAGATTGTGCCATTGACCTTTCAAGCTTCCTCCACAATGCCACTTTTTCTACAATCATCTCTTGCACTTGTTTTCTGCTTGGCATTGCCACAGTGTTGCCGTCGACACAACTGCTGGCCCTGACACCGGCGGCCTTGGTGGCACATTCTATGGCTGGGGGCCGCATCTGCACATGTGGTTTTATATTGTGGCTGTGCTACAGGTAGAGTGTTTTTTATGGAAGTTGGAAATGGAAAGTTGGAAATGGAAAATGAAAGCCAGAAAAAGAAACTTGACACCCTACCAGTAGCAAATTGTTCAAGTGCCTCTGCAGGTCGATCGTAGGTGTGGCGCGTGGAATCTTAGTAATGTGGGGGGGAATTATTGTCAAAAATAGCAAGTCAAAAAAGGTATAGACACTAATGAAAACCAACATATCCTTGTACATTGATTTTCTGCATGCCCGGCGACCAACAGGCATATGGCAGCTGGCAAATTGGATTTGGCGGAGAGCCAAAGCCCCTCTGTACAGACACATAGATGTTGTGGCACATTTCCTTCACTGGTGCTGTCATTGCTGGAGCCCATGGTGGACAGTCTCTGGTCAAAAAGCTATTTGTTGGCAGTTCAGCGCCGTTCAAGTCGCGATTTCTTCGCAAAATCATGCAGATTGGACTGTTGAAATCAACCCTGTTTGTTCTCGATGAGATCATACGTTGCAATCTTACAGGTAATCCCAGATTCAAGTGGGTGGCCATCAAGTCCCCAACCACATTTATGCTGTACTCGTGTGGGATTCGCTCCCGCACCATGCCGCCAACGCCAGATGGAGGTATTCCGGGCATTTCCCACATTAGGCTCCAGCCAAACTGTGGGAGGTCCATCAGCTGGTCCTCAAACATTGCCTGTATGTTCAGCACACCACGGAGTACCTCATTCAGCTTGAACATCGTCTGGTGACGCAGGCATGCCACAGTTGCCTGTATCATGGCATTGTCTGCAGCCAGTACCATCTCAAAAGCCGCCCGATCTGCCCGCTGAATCGCCACATCTCGAGCAACTTGAGCTCTACGAATTTCATATTGGTCTTGTGGCGTGTAACGTGGCTGCTGAGTGTTCTTTTCGGCATTTTCCTTTTTCTTCTGCTCAGTAGGTGGTTTTTTGGAGGTGCCAGCCATGACCTGAAGTCAATTCCGCAAGTGTAAAGGTGAAAAAATTGAGAAGTGAAAAATTAAAGTTTAATGTTTACATCACCTTTTGTGCCTTCACATCCACAATTATTTTTACCTCCACACTTGTGGAATTGACACCTGCTTTGTGCTGGCAACACGGCCCACATTGCTGCAATCCGCCGCCTTGACAAGTGTTGCAGTCATTACTGGCGGAGGGGTAATTGACTCATACATTTGTTCGGTCGACTCTGCTCTGCTGCTGTCGTGTCGATTTTTTGTACTCAAGTCAAGGGCCACACCTTTGGCCTCTTGAGCCCCCTCGGATGTAGGCTTTTCATTCGCTCTCTCAATCATGCCCGCAGCACACTCCATTTCCTCCTGCGTGCGCATCAATTGTCTCAGTTTGCTTGGACTGATGGTGAACTCGGGATCGAGTTCATCCTTTGCAGCATCCATCATGCATTGTATCAACAGCTCTGGGGGCAACTTCATCAATCTGCCACGCTCCTTCACCCATCTCAGAAATGACTGCCTCCTGCTCTCTGCGCCACTGGTGCCCTGCACTACTACATCCGACGATGTAGCATTTTCATGTGCGCCACCTGTGTGGATAAAATGTTGGGATGTTCTGTCAATTATAATACATATTACAGAGTATAAATAATAAAATTCACCTGACGAAGCTCCTTTGTTAGCAGTGGTAACTCGTCGTTCAATGGATTCAGCTGGAGGAGGTCCCACAATATGCCCTCCTCTGTGTCCTGCATCAAATCTTCTGGCCTGCCCCCTGGACATGTGTTCGGTGTTACATCCGCTTCTGCTGCTTTGATGTTCGCCAGTGTCATGGCATCCAGTTGGGACATCACTTGAGCCTTCTCCTTTTCCAACTCTGGTTCCTGACTGTTCAGAATGACGTGACATCTCTGATTCTGCGCTTCGACCATGTCTGCCAGTTGCTGAAGTGGTGGTAGGCCTAGATGGTGCCGTGCAATCTGTCGTAGGCGCGGGCACAATGGTAGATTCATCGTCTCGTCTATGTGCAGTAGTTCCCGTATTTTTTTCAATTCCAGTGCCAAACTTTCGCCATCTGGGGCCAGGTTCTGCTGATCTGGATTTGACATTTGTTCCTTCTTTGAACTTATCAAGTAGCATGTGTAGCCTTTCTCTGGCAATTTGCAACTGCTCCCCTCCACCTGTGCCACAACAGCATTCTCCAAAGCTGAGTCGTGTTGACATGCCTGTTGTCTCACATCCGACATGGATGCTGTGCTTGGGCTGTTGCTGGTGCGTAACTTCTCTGTCTGACATGTGTCCTTTTCCGACTGTCTGCATCCACTTGCACTCTGGTAGTCTGCATTGCTCTCCACACTCGTGGTGCTGCAACTGCTTCTGCTGCTGGCCCCGTCGTTCCTCAACGGTTGTTGATCCCTCTCTGTCGAAGATGTTGCTGTACAGATGCACCCTTTCCGAGACATTTGTGGAGAGAATAGTTTTCGACGTGGTGGAAACACACTTGTACCTTGAATCCTTTTGACATGTCGCTGTAGTGGTTTTGGTGCCAGTAGCTGCCTCAGTGTCGGTGTGCGCTTCAGTGGTACGCTCCTGGTGATCGACTCCTCCGCCTCCTCCTCCTCTTGTTCCTTCTCCAGGGCTGCGTCCCCTTGTGTGGTGACCTTTGGAGAATCTACAACAATCATCCGCATGTTTGGCAATTTCTGCACCCCCTTGTCCACATGCGCACTTGGAGATGCACTTGCTGGTAAGGGCAATTGAAGGGCTCCTGTCGATGTATTTGGTTGCTGGTCCAACAACTCCTCCTCCCGTCTGATGTAGTCCTTCAGCTGTTCCAACTGCTGCCGACGAGTCATCTGTGGTCCTGCTATGGCCCTCACTTCCATTGCAGGCTCTGTGGTCGCTTCTGACATCGTCGTGTGCACTGGGGATGGTTGCTGTAGACCCTCCTGTGTAGGGCTCGCACGCTGAAAACGTTGTCAACTAGTTACATATGAATGCTTAAATATGACAATACTAAATAATAACTATACAATATGTACTCACATTGCCCACGTTGCTTGATGGTTTCACTTGATTCACCACCTGTTGCACCAGACTTGCGGATGCTGGGTTGTCCACCATTGACTGCACCTAGAATGTTTTTTATATATATGGTTGCAATGACATTCATCGCCATTACATTACATTGCAAAGTTGGAAATGATCATTCAAATGCAGACCTGCTCCAAGTGTGTCTCTTGCATCATTCTGACCGCGTCCAGCGGCTCTTCTACGTCGCCTTCTGGAACCTCCGACCTCCTCCGTTTTCGAGGGCGTGGAGCTGTGCGGGCTGTTGTTGTCACCACTGTGGCTAGTGTTGCTGAAACTCCCTGATTCAGACCATGTTGAGGAGGTATTGGGGCTGTGGCCTGACCTTCCACCCTTTGTCTCACATTGTGCGGGTAGCTGGTCGTTTGTGCGTTCCTCCGATTGGTCCATTTTGTCCTCACCATACCACTTGATTGCGGCTGTTGATTCTCTTCTGGGTTGCTTTCTGTAGCTTGGCCCTGCGTCTCCCTCGAGTTTGCTTCTGCACCTCCGCCGCTCTGGTTTGCCAAAATGCTCACAGTTGTCGCAATTGTTTGATTGGGTATCCGATTGAGTGGCTGCACGATTTTCACCCGCAGATGCCGTACCCCAGGCACACTTGCACCCGCTGCAGCAACTACAGCCGAGGACGGCTCTAGATCCTGATCCACATGGCCGCTTTGCGATGGAATCCAAGCCGACACTTTCACTATGCCTGAGTGAATGGGGATGTAACATTTGAGTAAAGTTGAGCATATAATATCAACATTGATGACAACGAACACATGAACATGTAAATAGCACACCTTCGCCCGGGTCCAACAATTCCTTTTCCCCGCCGATTCTTGGATGCAACACCGTTCCCGCATGTGCCGACTGATTGGACATGGATCTGTAGAGCTTCCAGGGGGGGGTGTACTGACTCCTCAGATTGTTGTCGATACGGTGGTGTCACAGCAGTGCTGCAACATGTTAAATACTTGAAATGTCTACCTTAAAAATATTTGAGTTTATGAGTGGTGCACACCTGTCACAGTCTACGGGGGGATGTTGTGGTGCCTGTCCACGAGCACGGCCACAGCCACGACCACCTTTTGCAGACACCTCCACACTTACGAGCTCTGCGGCCCCTTCTGCGTGCCCGTGTCGTCTGTGTGATTTGAGTCGACTACGGCTAGTGTCGACCAGCTGCTTGACAATTGTCGATGCAATGAGCGCGGGCCGCCCTATACCAAGTTATTTTTCAATGAGCTGCGACATGCGCACAATTAACTAGTATTTTCTACAAACCTGACTGTTTGGATACCTCTGACGGACGAATGCCACCTGACAGACCAAATTCAACAGGTCCAAAAGCTGCAGCAGTAGCAGCAAGCACAACAGTTTGTTTCCCACTGGAAAATTCCCACCCACAGTTGGTGCTGGCGCCGCAGTCGGTGCTGGCGCCGCAGTCGGTGCTCGACTTGGGCCAGCTGACAATGAGCGTGAACGCACCTTTGTGCGCCTGGGGGGGTAAACAACACCTTATGTACTACTTTTACCACCCGCATTATTTATACTTGAACAATAAAAAACCGTGAAAAAAAAAAAATAACATACCGCTTCGCCCTTGTTTTTCTCAGCCTCCTGCCTGCCACCTTGACCACTTGCCAAATGTGTGGTAAATACACTGTGTAAATGGAAAAATCCATTTGCATACACTGTGGCAAACAATTTGGATATGTACCATAACATATGACATATTTCTTCTAATAGAGTGATGTAGGTCCAACAGTTTTTTGGTATGTTTTTGTGCCCACCAAAACAATGAAATGACACCTCCAACAGAATAGCAGATAAAAACAGTTGATGAAAAAATAGAGAGGCACTCTTATATTAGAAGAAATACGATAAACGTAGGTGTACAATGAAATATGAATGACGGAGTGGGGGGGGGGGTATGGGGGGATTATTTCGTCAGAAATGTCAATTGCACTCAATTTGGGTAGGTTTTTTTCCCTGTGTATTTTTTAGGGATGTTTAAACGTGGGAGTGTATTTTTTGTTTCTCCAGAACTTCACTACGGATTGTCCGCACAAAATAATGGTGAAATAAAATAACTTTCCATCTCTCCCCCTCAACCCCTCCCACTTACCCCCCTCCCACCCCCCAACCTCAAGTATTGCGAAATGAATACTTACCTACGGAATGAATAAGGCCCCCCTCCGATACAAAAATTCCTTAAAAAATATCAATCAAAAATGTCCCATCGAATATGAGTGTAAAGAGAGTGTAAACAACAAAATTTTCAGATTGTCCACACAAAATACCCCCCCCCCCCCCTCGCACCCCCAACATCTCAAAAATACACTCCCATGTTTAAACAGGCCTAAAAAATCCGCCGAAAACATCCCAACCAAATTAAGTACAAAGAGAACGTAAACGTTGTTCGCAAAAAGTTTTACCCAAATAAATACTTCTCTCATCCCAACTCCAAATATTCGGAATCAATTTATGTGGGGGGTATATTTTTGTGAGGTACATTTGGGATGTTTAAATATGGCCGGGGGGGGTTGGACTAGGGCTTTAAATAGATGGCCGGACGAACGTTTTATTTTTTAATATTAGTTCCAAACATTTAGTATGCCCCCCATCGCACACAAAACATCCTAGTCAACCTAACCTACATAAATGCTTAGAGCTGCTCAAAAATTTGCTAAATAGCAGCAAACACGTGGGCGAATCAAAATACATACATTCTTATCGTGCCAAAGTATCCAAAACAATTTTTGTCTGTTTCCCCATTTCAAATATCAATAAATAAAAAAAGCGTCTGTCCGGCTACCTATTTACAAATAAAAAATCGGAATATTTTCACCTATCTATTGAACAATTGCAACAAAATTCCTCAATAACGCCGGAAATGAAACTTTTCTTGACTATTATCGGACTTTGTGCATTTTTTGGTTGGTCAAATTTTTTGGCAAAGTTCCCAAAACAATTTCGATATATTTTTAAATGTTGACAGCGTGCGGATTCGGCTCGTTCCACAGCATTTGCAACTATTGCACCTGCCCTTACAATGCCTCTGGAACAATTATGTGCAAATCGAGTGACTTGAAAAGTGGGAATTTCCACATTGTCTGTTTTTTCAAAAGTTCAAATTCAAAATCTCATTTAAAATATAATCATTTTTTTTAGGAAAAAATCAAGTACGAATGGAATTTGGCTTCTAAAATTTCACTACCTGCCCAGTTTTGTGAGTTCGAAAAAGATTTCAAGATGAGGTATGTACTTTTGCAATTTTTTTATTTTATAGATACCTAGTATTCATATTTCTTCTGATAAATGGTCGACCTCTAAAAAGATGACATGTACAACATGTGGAATACTTTTATATTTTGGGGGCTATATAATAAATAAAAGGGCAGTCTCCAATAGAAGGTACACAATACGTGCCAAATAAATAAGGTGTGTAGGTAATATTGTGTTGGTGGAATTTTTTACGAAACTTCAAACTTTTAACATCAAGTATACTTGGCGTACGTGATACTCTGCCCTCGCACTGATTTATGTCTCACGTTGGAAGCGTGCCAATGCTTCCGTAAAAATTTCCAGGGTTACTATTTATTGGGGGTTTTCCACTTTCCTCAATTTTTTCCAAGGAAACATCCATAAAAAGTGCTTATTTCATTAGCGAACTATTTCAAAATATCTAAAATAATCCCGCCCCCCTCCCCAAACTGTAGAGTCGGCCCAAACACCGCCATAGAGTGCCAAACATCAGATTTGTCAGAATCCACCCACCTGTTGTCCACACCACAAAATGCCACAGCTGCCGCGCCGCAGGAGCCAAACACAGTTGGAAGGAGCAGGGAGACAACGCCAATGTATGGCATTGAGCACTTTCGTACAGGCCCCACTGACACGGTAACCATCAAAAAATCGGTTTAGTCAATTTTACAGCTTTTGATGTTTTTAGTTTTTCCTGCAATGTACAATGTATTTTGGCTGATTGTTGACAACGCAGGTGCCAACATGTGAAAAAAATTGTGTGGAGTTGAAAGCAATGTTTAAAGACATTGCCACGGAATCTCAGCAAAAAATTGAAAGTCAAATTAGGGCCCAGGGTTCCTCCACTTTGGAAAAAATTTCAGACCAATCGCAAAAAATCACAAACATTTGGTCAGATAAGCAGGAAATTGTTGAAAAAATCAGCACATGTGACACAAATAATGTGCTGAATTTGCTGAAACTAAATCATGGGCACATTTTGAACAAGCTCCAGGAGATTTTTGAAAAAAGCAGTGCATGTGACACAAACAAAGTTCTAATTGAATTGAAAGAGAATTATCAGCAGACATTGAACAAATTCAACACGTTGGGTGGTAGTATTACAGAAATTAAAACTTATACTTCACAAATTTTGCAAATGCATAATGTGAGTAGTGACCGAGGCAGGATGGAAGCATCAACAGTGGTGGGTATATGCTGATATATATATATCTTTCCAATACATTTGATCATTTGAAAACAGTACAAATTTCACAGAAAAAAGTGGATTACTTTGGAAATTGTCAAAACATCCTACATGAGTCATTCAGTCAGCTGGAAAACAAAGTGGAAGGACAAAAGCAAGATGTGATTTCAGCCTTGATTCAGTATGACAAAAGTATCAGGACCAATTTGACCACACAACATGTAAAATCACAATTGTCATACTTTTTTCCCTAATAAAAAAATTTTATTTTACACAAATTTATACAGATTTCATTGGAATCAGCTCTGAAAAAAATTGAACAATCATTGGCAAATGTTCAGGTTTGTCAAGTATAAGTCTTGTTGATGCTGTATATACTACCACCACAACAACTGTTGAATTTCAGCTGACATGTGCAAATACAGACAACTGGGGTAAAGTTTTTAATGATAACAGTGATATGTCCAAAAAATTGACACATTTAATTGAGGAACAGAAGGAAAAATGTTTTACCAAAATTGTGGCACCATCCACATTTACCAGGTGCCAGTCCCAAGTCCTCTGAAATGTAAATTCAAGTGTCGCATATAAAGTCAAATGCAAAGTAAAGTAACCATCAGCGCAAAAATAAAACATTTTATTACTACACCTTCCATGAAAATTTAGTTTACCTTACACTTTACATTTGACACTTTACCTTACACTTTACATGACTTGGGACTGTCCCCAGTGCACAAAGTACCACCCAGCCACCCACAAAAATGACAACAACAACAGCCAAAATGCAGCATACATCTGCTCACAAAGACAAAATTGTGGCACAAGAGTGGAAATTTTTTTTGAGTGAGAATGATGTGCAAAAATTAATCGAGAAAACGATTATCACGGTTTTGGAAAATAAAGCGGGCACATCCAATTTTGACATCGATAAAAGACTGGAAAAAATTGCAGGAAAATTCATGTAAATTCTTATCAATTTATAAATACTTTAAATGTAGTACAAATATGTCCATATCTCTCGCAGACAGAATTGATAATGCTCAGCTTTATCGCGATTTTTGGCTGCCTGACCCTCATAATGACAATTGCACTATTTTTTGCCTACTGCATCCGCAAGCAAGACCGCCAGCATGTTGCAAACGATCCAGAAAGGGCGGCATTGTAAGCTTTTCTTGATATATTTTTCCACACATTTACATATACCATATTTTCTTGAAATATATCGTCAAAACTACATTAGAATTTACCTAAATGTGTACATTACAAGCTAAACTTTACTATTAGGATTTCAGAAAAATTAGGTAAAAATGTAGTTGGTCGAAATGTCGATATTCCTATATTACAAATCCCCAACCTAAGTCCCAAACGTTTCCACAATGAAAAAAAAAAATATCACCCACACCACCTCAAAGTTTACCACTTTTGTAATGTCCTGAAAAGTATCACACCCAAACATCCTAACTTAAATCATTCAAGTTCACTCTACTTAAATAATGTCCCCAGACGATAATTCGAGAAAATATGGTAAAATCAGTAACTTTCAGGCAAGAGTCGACGCTCACTTCGGCATCTGAGCGTTACAATGTTGCTTTTGATTCAACCAACAGGAGTTCAAATACAAGCACAACCCCTATGCCAAGGATAATCGTATGTCTTTCCAGTTTTACCGCTACGTATGTAAAAATATGGTTGAAAAATATTTGGGGGGGGGGGGCTTCCCCCCCAAACCGCCAGCGATCTATCTATTCCGGACGCAGCTCAACCATCTATCACATAGCCAAAACTTGGGCTACAGCCCCCTAAACCCCCCCCCAAACCGTACGGCTATCTATCCTGGAGCTCGCTCAGCCATCTATCTATCCCGGAGACAAAAAATTGGTCTACTACCCCCTAACCCCCCTCCACCCAAACCGTCCAGCTATCTATCTATCCCGGAGGCCGCTCAGCTATCTATCTATTCCGGAGACAAAACATGGGCTACAACCCCCTAAATCCCCCCCCAAACCGTACGACTATCTATCTATCTATCCCGGAGCTCGCTCAGCTATCTATCCCGGAGATAAAAAATTGGGCTACACCCCCCTAACCCCCCTCCACCCAAACCGTCCAGCTATCTATCTATCCCGGAGACCGCTCAGCTATCAATCAATTCTGGCGACAAAACTTGGGCTACAACCCCCTAAACCCCCCCCCCCCCAAATCGCCCCAGAAAACCTTTCAACCATCTATCCCTCCACAGGAGCGATTTGCTATCTATCCAACCACTCAGAGGGTCAAAATTACAAAGCTTTTGTCCAATGTAGATGGCGGCCCCGAATCAACCGCGCATCGACACGCGGCTGTATGCTGATTTCGAAAATTGCCGCTCATCGACAGTGGCAGGCGATCGGGCAGGATCCAGTGGCACGCGCGCAAACAACACTTTCACGAGCAACGCAACCACCGATTTTTTCGATGCCGCCAATTTTCTCACCGATATGCCTGACGAATCGCAGGGAGTTTATCGGCCCACGGTGCATGAGAGTAGGGAAATGGCCTGCCTGAAGCAAAGTACCCCACTTTAAATACTACGTTGGCTTAGCTTTTTCCTATAGACACTTCTCTTACTTGGAAAATGAGGGAAAAAAGAGGGGGGTAAAAAAAGCTTGAACAAAGAGCGCTATTTGCTTTGAAAAAAAGTTAAATGATTTTGGTCTACAACTTTAGTCGGCCCAATAATCCACATGTGGTATCGCGAATGAAACTATTTCGCAAATTACCCACTAAAATTGCAACATTAAATACGCTACTTTGAATTGCTAAATTATATGGTCGAGTTCTGTCAATGTTGATGGAAAATTTATATTGGACTTTAGATGAGTGTTAAATTGTATTTTTACGTGAAAAATTTTCTCCAGGCAACCATTTCCCAGATATGTAAACTATTAAATGTCAACTATCGTGAAATGTAACTCAATTTTTGCCTATTTTTTAAATATTACAAATATCGACAAAGCTGAACTCTTTTACAAATTTCATTTTTTATGCCATTTGACAGTTTACACTATCGACATAACCCTTAAAACATTTTTTCATGAAGACATTCACTTATGGGTGGTATAAGTTTCATTTGTGCTTATTTTATCTTACGTTTTATCGATATTTATTTATTTATTCTATTTATCTATTTATGTCATTTTCAGATTTTTTTTATTTATTTAAAAAGTTCTATTTTAATAAACATTCAGATTTTTCAACATAATATCAAATGTGGCGCCCTAGACAAAATTTAGGCCGTCTAAATGCGCATTTACACAAATTAATTTGTAGCCTAAGGCCGCCACCGCGCCAGTGCAATGACGCCGCTCCCCATCATAAAACTTTTTGCCACGCGCTACAATCATAAAATGAATGTCCGTGCAACGATGCTTTGTGTAGCGCAACATTGACTCCTTTTTGCAACGTCCATTTGCGATCAGTTCCATATGTACATATAAATTCACTGTGCTGCAAAGTGCCATTGCAAATACATTTCGGCGACATTTTCAACTTTGGTCCAAGCCATATGCGCCTAGATACAACTTACAATCTCAAACATCTCGTTAATCCAACAAAAATATGCGTTGCAACATCGTCGCCCTTTATATTCGTTGTGTCAAAAATTTGTACAGACATGTTCATGGGGGGAGGGGGGGGTAAACAACACGTTAATATTTTAAAGTGGTACATTTTCAAGTTGCATTCTTTTTTCTTCATTATCGCATATAAGAAATAGTGTATCAATAGAATAAGACAGATTATCACAGATCGTAGAACGCCGCCGTATGTCATCAACAATATTCACTTTCAATCTGGCATCCATCCCAGTTTTTCTGTAATCTGAAATAGGGACCTGTAGTTATCTCTGTAGAATTTCTATCTTTATTCATTCAAACCCTTTAGCCTACCACACCACTAGGTAATGTCAAACTCAGTTTACTCATATTTATTTGCATGTTTCTGCTGGCTTGGCATGTGTCCAACATTGACACCGCCCCAATTTGGCATACGTCCAGATATTAGCTAGTTGGAGTGGTGCCAAAACGTTTGGCACAAACATTGGCACTCGTCCAATCACCAATATTGGACTAGTGCCAATGTTGGACGAGTGCCAACGCTGGACGTGTGCCAATATTGGACATGTGCCAACTTGGACGAGTGCCAATGTTGGTCTTGTGCCAACACCATTGGACAGACGCCAATCTAGTATTGGCACTCGTCCAATAGTGTTGGCACAAGACCAACTATTTTTTGGGCGCGTGCCAATGACGTCACCGGGACATAAGTTTCCGATCCGGACATTTGCCGGAAAAATAAATGACGTCATTGGCACCTGTTGTTTACTTGGCACCGTGCCAAGGAACGAGTGGTACATTACCTAGTGGTCTGGTAGGCCAAAGGGCTCCGTTATTCTGCTTACTCATACGGTATTGTGCAGCGTTATGTCACAAATTAGCAATGATTTGCACTTATGTGAATGAATGCACTGAAATGATAAATACGATCTGAAAAATATATTGCCGTGCTTGTTTACATTGCCATGCTCGATTACATTGACCCCCCAAAACCGCTTATGAAACAATACATTGGCGGTCAATATGATCGAAGAAATACGGTATCTCTGTCATAAACTGACAACAAATTTTGAACAAACAAGTAAGATAAATATAAAATATAAAAATGATTTAAAATTCAACAAAATTTTAGATTCGCTCATCAGATCACGTATCGGGTATAATGGATTTCACAGTAGGTATATTTATTTGATGGGAGGTTTACAAAATAGGCAAAAACGGTTGGGTAAATATATCGCTGTTTTTTGAAATATGAATAAGCACATACTATGGACAAAATTGCACAGCACATGAAGCCTAGGCCGGTGCATTTCCCGGTGCCTTTTACTTTGGCCCTGGTGCTAGCACCTTTGGCACCGGCCAAAAAATGGCACCGCACCGCACCGGCACCGGTGCTATTCTGAAAAAAATGGCACCGGCACCGGCATGGCACCCCTGAAGATTGCAATGGCACCGCACCAGCACCGGTGCTGGTGCCCTTCGGTGCCCAGCACCGGGGCACCGGTGCCCCGGTGCCTTTACATCACTATTGGCTGTGCCGTTATCTATTGGAGGTATGCCGTTCTATTAGAAAAAATACGGTATACTCCGGTTACTTTACACCCTGCACGCGTGGTTCCCGCTGGAAGTGAGCCAACGATGGTTAACGTGTGCGAGTTTCATAAAAATATAATAAAATTGATTGTTGTTATAATGTTATTCATTAACATATTCACATCGATGAATTTGTTAAAATCTTTTCACGGAAATCGCATGATTTAATAATCATTGGCACGCTTCCAATACGAGACATAAATCAGTGCGAGGGCAGAGTATCATGTACGCCGAGTATATGTTATAATCACTACCAATATCCAAATACCGCATTTCTTCTAATAGAAGAGCGCCGGTCTATTTTTCGTCAACTATTTTATCTGACATTCTATTGGAGGTGCTGTTCTATTCGAGGCTGCCATTGTATTTTTTTCACCAACTTTTTCACAGATTACTCATTTCAACATAGCCTTATTTTTAATGAAGCTTGAGCAATAGTTCAATTTTAGAACAATAATATCAGAGCATCAATTTGATATTTAACACACCTACTTGAATGCTTTGAACATTAGAATACCGTATTACCTCGAAATACCCCCAGGGGGTTTATTATTTCGCCAGCAAAATTTGAGGGGGGGGGGATAATTCGAGGGGGCGGTTTATTCGAGGGGGGTCTATTATTTCGCCAGAAATTTTCGGAAATTCCCCATACGCAGACGTAGAAAAATCGAACAATCACATACCGTATTTCCTCGAAATACCCCCCCCCCCCTCGAAATACCCCCCCCCCTCGTTTGACCCCCCCCCCTCTCGAGACCACTATGAAACAATCACCCCCCCCTCGAAATACCCCCCCCCCCAAATTGAGTGTAAAGAGAACGTACATGACAAATACAGCAGTTTGTGTTCTACGTAGTGCAGAACACACGTTAAAACAATGTCGGAATCACGTTAGAACAGTGTACATACCATCTACATATTAATATTAGTCTACAGAACCTTATAAATGGCGGTTTTTGTTGCATTTTTCGACGTCTGCGTACGTTTCAGACGACAATTTCGTACTTTGTTTTCAAAATTTTTCTTGTGAAACAATAACCCCCCCCTCGAAATACCCCCCCCTCGTTTAACCCCCCCCCCCCCCTCTCGGGACCACTATGAAACAATCACCCCCCGGGGGGTATTTCGAGGAAATACGGTAGATTTATAAATATGTGTTCATAGGCATTTATTACTGTATATACACAAAAACCCCTCCCTTACGTCACTTAGTCATCAGTTTTGACGTGCGTTCTGCATAGTACAGATCACAAACTGCGGTATTTGTCACGTACGTTCACGTTACACTCAATTTTAGGGGGGGGGGGGGTATTTCGAGGGGGGGTTTATTATTTCCTCAGCCGAAATTTAGGGGGGGTATTTCGACGGGGGGGGGGGGTTAATTCAAGGGGGGGGATAATTCGAGGTAATACGGTAAATATGGTACATCATACAGTCATACTTGGCTGCATTTATTACCAGTTTTCGCTATTTAAATGCCTATTCTGTAATATGATCCTTCACAAAAAGTAAAATAACATATAAAATAACCCTTGAATAAGCGCCCCTTTGAATTACCCCCCCCCCCCCTCCGTCAAAATTTTCTGGTGAAATAATAAACCCCCTAGTGGTATTCTGAGGGAATATGGTATTTACAATAGACAGGTATTGTGAACATACCGAATCTGCTTGTGATAGTAATTTTTATAGTTGAGAAGTTTCCATGATAGCATGATGCCTTGAAAGTTGGCTGGCAAGTGATTGTAATATAGAACACACTGCATGTCGCCAATCCAGACAGGTTCATACTGAGCGAGAATTTCTTTCATTTGTAAACACCTGAATATGCGTGTATACTCGGCTGACAACACACTTGGTATGAAAACCTACCGTAACGCATCCGAATAATGAATCAAATTATACAGTTTTTCATCATAATATTTCGTTTTTACTATAGAATAAATTATTACCAAATTTATCACAAGATTTTATTCATTTAGTTATGTTAGCAATCTGCACATAAATACTTTGCGGTCCGCCGAGTATTTTTCAATCGGATTGAGCTAGTTTCACATTTTTAATGTCTCACATTGGAAGCATGCCAATGATAATAAAAGCATTGTATAGTTGTAAGAAATTATTGTTCTGGAAACGTTTACATAACACGTTATAACAGTAATAAATTTTATCTAAATCGCTTGAATAGGGTTTGTAAGGAATAAATTTACTGGGATATAAGCAAAAATACACTTTTGCAAAACTGCTTCTAAAGTGACGTCCAGATAGATTTTTCCATGTTTTCTACCACATCAAAAAATATATAATTAAATTTCCAAAAAAAATCCCAGAAATGAAATGTATAAGTAAATAAACAACTTCCTGGTTAGCATTGAAAAAAATGGCCAATTTTGCAAAAATATAATTAAATATTATATCAGAAAATCTCTTAAGGAAAAAATATAATTAAATCTCTTGAGTCATTTTAGAAAATATAATTAAATCTCTGAGAAAATCTCTTTCAGTTCAAAAAAATCTCAGAAAATCTCTCAACATGAATTATGTTTCATTGGTATTTCAAGTTGAAGCTAATTGTTTAAACTTTAGTTGTTTAAGCTTTAGCTTTGTTTAAGTTTTTCATCAACAATTTTATCAACACATTGTCTACTGACAGCACGCTTTGTACTACTGTTAAGGGCATCGCCATCGTCGCAGCTTGTCGGTCCCTAATATTGACTAGAGCCCAGCCACCACAGTAGTCCGGCGGTTAGGGCGCTCGTGTTCTATACGAGAGGCACAGGTTTGATTCCCGCCTATGGCAATTGCAATTTTGCACTCTTTCTCTACCACATACTATCTAAATAAATAATAAAAGTATTAAGGTACATGTTTCCTCATAAAACAATACATGAATTTCAGGTGTCATGATTCCAACAGAATTTTTCGGATGACTTTTTCATCAAATTTTGGTAACTATAGCAAAGCATATTTACATATTGCATATATACATTTACTCAAACATGCACATACTTGAGTACTGAGTAAATACATTTACATTTCCTTTGAAAAAGGTACCAGTACTCACCTTTATGTATACTTTTTGAAAGTATATAAGTACAGAAAATGTATTTCAGATAAGTTTTTATATAAGCTTTTTCAAGCCATAGAATGGGAAAGGGAAAGAACCCCCCCCCCAAAAAAAAAAAATAGGGACAAACTACCAAGAGGGTGCATAAAATATTTCATAACCCTGCAAATATTCACTATTCACCAAATGTTCGCTTTTCACCAGTTAAAATTATTGCGCTTTGTTGGCTAAATATTCAATCATTGCTAAAAATCAATACATCACACATGTTGTATAGAGAGATTTTCTCGAGAGATTTTCTCAATCAGAGAAAATATAATTAAATCTCTCTGGAAAATCATGGAAAAAATATAAATCTCAGAAAATCTTATATTTTCTGAGATTTTCTGAGATTTTTTTAATATAAATCTCCCAGAGATTTTTTCAATGCTATTCCTGGTCAAGTTAACCACCCATTGTTTTATTGCTCTGTGGAAGCTATATCTTTGGCTAGGGTGGGGTTATAGAGCTGAAACTTTGTGAATATATAGTTATATAACATCCCTCTACTCTGCATAAATGGGGGATGGCGACTTACTACAGGGTGGGATGCCCTATATGCCAAAAAAAAATTGTTGGTGTTTTCAGTGTCCCAAACAAGTTCACCACCCACTTGATCAGCTGCACTACCCGGGTTGTATCTCCTGTTGTGGGGGTGGTAGAAAGCTAAATTTTTGGGGGTGTTTTGGAAACACCCACCCCTACTTTACACCAGTGGGGCTGTTCCCACAACCCACTACAGTGTGGGTCACTGTGTGTAAGGTTGTTGTTGTTTTAAAATGACCTGAGTGTCCTGAACAAGTTCACCACCAATATGCGTTTTAAAAAAAGTTGTGAGAACATACCTGATATGAAAACTGTCTAAGTTTTCAACCTTAGTTCTGCTGATTGGAATGTTTTCAGTAGTTCAGCAACCCCCACCATAAATGGCAGACAAATAATTTCACTTTAAACCAATTTTTTGTTCCACTTTTTAAAACATGGTTTAGAAAGTTCAGTAGGACAGAGTAATGTTCAAAGTTATGTAAACAACATAACCTCCATAATGCTGACACAAGGAAATTTATTTTGGTGGAATGAAAAACTTAAAATTTTGTCAAGTTTTGTTCCTGCAATGACATCATTATGACATCATATAGTTCACCCCTAATAAATCTGCTTATTGAAGTATTTGATAGGTTTTGTTGTTTACATAACTTTGAACCTTAGACCCCCCTACTAAACTTTGTAAACCAACTTTTTAAGTGTGGAACAATAATTGGTTTTAAGTGAAATTATTTGTTTGCCATTTATGGTGGGGGTGGCTGAACTACTGAAAAAAATTCAATTAGCAGAACCAGGGTTGTAAAAGTTTATAGTTTTTATACCAGGTATGTTCTCACAACTTTTTCAAATGCATTTGGGTGGTGAACCTGTTCAGGTCAATTGGGTCATAAAAAAAACTTTATACACAGCGACCCACAGTGCAGTGGGTTGTCGGGAGCTGCCCCACTGGTGTATATTAGGGGTAGGTGTTGCCAAAACACCCCCAAAATTTTAGCTTTCTACCACCCAAACAACAGGAGATGCAGCCCCGGTAGTTAGCTGATCAAGTGGGTGGTGAACTTGTTTGGGACACTGAAAAAGCCAACAAAAATTGTTGCATATAGGGTGACCCGCCCTGTAGTGAGTTGCCATCCCCTCATTAATTCAGAGTAGAGGGATGTTACAACTATATACCATATTTCTTCTAATAGAATGGCATACCTCCAATAGAACGTCACCTCCAATAGAACGGAATGTCTTGGCACTTTTTTGCACTCACAAAATAAATAGAATGGCACCCTCCAATAGAACGGCAGCTCCAATAGAACGGCAGATAGAAATAACGTTTGAAGAGTGCCAGAACACACAAATAGTAGAAAAATGGGTGGTGAGAACATATGTGTTCAGAACTATAATTTAGGGTTATTTTCACATTTGGTTTTGTTTGAATTGATGCTCTGATAGTAAAATGTTGTACATTTTTCATAAATAACACTGTTTAAATGAAAATTATCTGAAAAATATTGGTGAAAAAAATAGGATGGCAGCCTCCAATAGAACGGCACCTCTAATAGAACGGCAGGTAAAGTTGACGAAAAAATGGAACGGCGCTCTTCTATTAGAATAAATATGGCATTCACAAATTTCAGCTCTATAACCCTACCATAGCCCGAGATATAGCTTCCAAAGTGAAAAAAATATGGGTGGCAAACTTGACCGGGAAGGTGTTTATGAAAAAATCTTGTGAATCTTATATTTTGTATATTTTCTTATAATTTTAAATTTAAATTTCTCAGAGATTTTCAACCACATATTCCGCACAGAAGTACACGCTAAGTGTAACCAAAGTTCATGACAAACCTGTTGAAAAAACGTTTGAACGAGTGCACTTTCTGACCATGACCCGACAAAGGATAGAAACCAGGTGGCGGTCACTAGCCCTGTAAATTTTAAAGCCAAGTGTCAAATATCATCACAAATGTCAAACAAAACGAAAAAAGAAAATATTTTTTACTGAACTTTCAACTCTGCATGACTATAGGCAAATTTGTATGATATTTACTTGTCATGACATTTGGTAAATTCGTGACAAGTGACAAATTGGGTTGACATCTGTTATGACAATTGGCAAATTTGTGTGACATTTGACATGACATTTGACAACTTGATTTTACATTTTACAGGGCTCGGGACGGCCACCAGCCGTCACCACCAACAGCGTGAACCATCGATTCTCGATTATATCTGAATTAGAGTTGCACAGGTTTTTTTAAAACTTTCTTCTTCAGCATCAGCAGCACTTTGTTTGAACTGGTGCCAGTTCCGCAAATTGAGAAGTGAGAATTGCAAAAGGGAAGTGAATTGAGAAGTAAAATGGCAAAAGTGACGTGAAATGGCAAATAAATTGGCAAAAGCAAAGTAAAACAATAAAAATAAAGAGTAATTTATTTTTGCTTTTGTCATTTTACTCCGCATTTACTTCGCTTTTGCCATTTCACTTTGCGTTTGGCATTTTGCTTCTCACTTCTCAATTTGCGGAACTGGCCCCAGAAGTTTCAAAGCATTACTGGAAGCCGCTGGCGTATATGAGTGTCTGGCAGGCTGGCAGCGGTGAAACGCGATCGCTTAAACGCGAGGCGTTTCACACGCGTTTCACGGTCAGATCAGATTATGCAACACGTGAATGCGCGTGGTTGGTCTCAATTGGTTTGACGAGCGCCTTGGTGTTATTCAGTACCATGCAGAGTAGTTGGGACTTTCCACACATAGAGAAACAGTAGGTTGGGGGGTCCATGTTGACTACTCATATATCTGTTTTGTTCAGAGCTTTGTAGCTTTATTTGTCCCAAACGCTGCTCGCATATGCACTTACTATCACATTTATACAAAAGGATTCACAGTATCTCTCATTTCACAAGAAATCATTTTATCAGTGCATCACAACACCTTCCCGCTTTTACCTTTTAAAACAAACTAAATTTTCCCTGTGTCCAGAAGCTGGATCAATGGCACCCAGCTTCATTTTCATGTGTTCATACCTATCTTTCTCGGTTTCGTCTGGGTCGCTGTCTCTGTCTGACTGTTCCATGTGGTCGTTGGTGGCCAGGTGGTAAATAAATAAATAAATATACTGTATTTTGGATTGCCTGCCATAGACAGACGCCGGTTATCCACAATGATAGTATACCGATCCCACAATCATAATCACCTCGCAGCCGTATGACCTTGGATCCACTCTGTACGAAAAACGTGTCTCCGCCGTCGGACTGCTGTTTGATCGATAAAGTGACCGCAATCGATTTTACCTGTAACATATGTACGCGTAGAAATGCATACTATTGTTACATGCACAACCGTGATCGCTGCCAAAAGGAATAACTTTTACGAAAAATAAGAATCATTGTTCCTATTTAAGAATAGTACTGTATACTTGACCATTCAAAAAATGCGCCTTTACCTCACAGATGATCGAATATCCAATAAAATTTACACGCTACATTAAATTTTTGAACATTTACGAGCATTTACATTTTGACAAAGCCAAAGAAATGGAACCGTTCACATCTTCACAAACACTGCGACTTGACGGATGCACTTCGACAAAAGCCCAAAAATGGAACCGACATGCAGAATTTTGGAGATTTTTGGAAGCCAGATCGAGATTCTCTCCAGACCGTTATGTCAACCAAATTGTGTGAAGGTCCACGCTCGAGCCATCTGCCCGATACCTGATGCATACCTAAAAATGGACATCAACGTAAATGGGTTGCATAAAAGGTGAGAAATATCTTACATATATTCCCCCCTGTAGCTATCCTAAGGTATTCTTTTACATGTATTGAATCCACAATACACAGGTTCACTCAGCACGTAAGATTTGGATACGCCACCGTTACCGTGAAGTATTGGGAGCTCCCCCGCATCATGTGCCATGAACATGGAGATATGGATAGAATGATTGAAAAATTTCAGGTTAGATAAATGTACCCTCTATTACAAAAGTTTTGTGCGCTCAATACTTTTTTCAGGTATAAGTTTCCCAAACTCACCGTTAATCTTTTCGCAGAAAATGCGACTTGATGACAACAGCCATAATGAAATGGATACCATTGAGCAAGTCGACACTTCGCAACGGGAGGAATCGTCAAACTGCACCGCTCGCCAGATTTACAAACACTGGTCCGTGGAGAGTGACACTGTAGATGAAATCAAGGCAATGAGTATATCCTGCGAAGGGAGCGCAATTGTCATTGAATTTCACTAGCAGGTATGCTAGTTTGTGATGGGTTTCATTTGTTTTAATTAATCTTCCGTAATAACTGGTAAGATTAGTGAGTTACTTCAATTTTCATGAGTTCGCTCCATTTTGAGAAAAATGAAATTAAAGATGGCGTAACTCCAAAAAGTAAAAATATAAATAAAGATGGCGGATCTCCAAAAATAAAGATGGCGGATCGTGAAAATAAAGATGGCGGCCAGATAGTAAAATTTTATGAACCTGGCAACAAGTGATCGCACCTCAAAGTACCTTACCAATGCAAAAGTATAGAGTACTGCATGTAGTTGCAACAACCTGTTTCAACCCCAAATGTATCTGGGAAACAATCCAGATTTTGATCATCAGAGCAGAAACATAATGTTGTGTCTATATGCAGTAACTATATTGACGCGGTCGTACCTGAAGTGCTTTCATAATTTTTGACTCCTTCTGATATCAACTTGTCAACTGCTTTTCTGTGGTCTGGGCAAGTCGCATGTGATAGCCAATCATTACGTGTGTTACATTGCGATACACATTTTATTTTGATAACGGTATTTCTATGTTCTTCTAACGAGGGACAGATGTAGAGTATATGATATAGGTCGCATACTACCTTCACGTTGCATGTATTACATTTTTTACATGATTTTTTGAATTGTCCATTGTATGACCTTATTGCATTATGTCGTGCAGCAAACCATGCTAGGTTGTTGTATAGTAACCGTCGTGGGTGCATCTGCATACCAATATCGTTTCTAATGTGTGCTATCTTTTGGGATTGAACTTTCTCTATAGCTTTCCTTCTTCTATATTCGTTACATGAACGTTTTACATTCGTTTTTGTAAGACACTTTGCTACGGTAATTGTCAATTCTAGATCAACACAACTATGTTGCATTCTAGATGTGAGACATGTAAGCCCCATGTTGTGTAATCGCATATTTCCACTTAACTTTTTGTCTGATATCATTGATTTTTTCAATAGCCGGTCAGCATCCAATGAGTTGGCATAATTGCAATATGTTATTGTCATTTGGCGATATCTGTCCGACGGCAGTTCACCACCTAGGTCAAGCAACAAACTATCTCCACTTGTTGAAGGCGGTAGTCTACAGCATCGTTTCATTGTTTGAAGGTATAGTTTGTCGATTTTCTTTAAAAAACCTGATGTACATCCCGTCACCTCAAGACCGTACATGCTACCACTTTCAATGTAGGATTTCCAAGCTGTTTTAGCGTACAGCAATGGTTTAGCTGTGTTAGTTGATGACAATATAGCTAGACTGCTATGTTTTAAGAATTTCGTATAGCAATTGTCAATGTGTTTTTTGAATGGCTGAGGGTTATTTGTTATTGTGACTCCTAGATATCTAATCTCGTCACATTCCTTAATGTTACCAAGTTCTTTATCCATGGCGTATCCTAGTTTCCATGTCAGGTTGTGTTTTGGCTTACCCCAGCGGAGAACTGAAGATTTTTCTTGATTAATGGATATGTTCCATTTCCACGCCCATTTGCTAAACGTGATCATAAGTTCTTGCAACTCGTATTCTGTATTCGAGAGTAATACTATGTCGTCTGCAAAAAATAAGCCAGGAAGTTTGACCTCTTTGTAATCCAGTTTTGCTCCGAAACCTGTTTGGAGTAGATCTGAGGCCAGATCATGCATGTAAATTGCGTATAGCGTTGGGCTGAGGGCACATCCTTGTGCTACCCCAAGCGGATATGACATATCTGGGCTCACGTAGTCGCCGTATGTCATATTCACTGTGATTTCTGAGTATGCATTTTTGATTGCATTAATTAGCAAACTGGGAAGTCCCATCATACGCATTTTAAACCAAAGTTTCGATCTATCTACTCTATCAAATGCCTTAACTGCATCTATGAAGCATGAGTAAAAGGAGTTACCATTTGAGCATGCATAATTATAGCATGTATTAACTATTTGTATATTGTCACATGTACGGCGGTTAGGTCTGAACCCACCTTGTAGTTCTGTAAAAATATTGTATCTCTCGAGAACATCCATTAACCTATTGTTTAGCATTATCATGTACAATTTTTTTATGTTACATGAAATTCCTAATGTTCTGTAATTTTTCATGTTCGATTTATCACTTTTTATGCAATAGCACTAACTTACATGTAATTGCATCGTTTGGTATTGTTTCACCGTGCAACCATGAATTGTAGAGGTCAACAAGAAAGCTCTTCATATTGTCTCCTAAATGTTTAAGTTCTTCATGATGTATATTAGACGTTCCAGGTGATTTATTATTTTTCAACTGCCGAACTGCTATATTGAGTTCCTGCCGTGTGAAATCTGATTCCAAAAGCGATATGTCTTCATGTGGTAAGTGTAATACATCTACAGCATGATATGTTGGAGAGCCGGGATTTGCAGTCATAATACAGGACCAGACTTTCTGCATTTCTGTGTACATCTCTTGGCTAGTTTCAACCAAACCTCCTTGGTCATTTTTTATCGCGGTAACATGTTTCGCCTTATTCCAGTTTTTGTTAATGTGTTTATAGATATCTTTCAATTCGCCGCCATGATTATTTAGCGTTCTTTCAATATGGCGATCTGTATGTTTTCTATGAATTGCCTTTTTTTCTTTTTTTAGAGCATATTTCAACTGTTTTAATTCTTTCGCTAGTTCTGGGGTGTAGTCTATGCGAAGTTTTCTGCGTAGTTTCGAAATATTACGGTGCAGTGATTTTATTGCTTTAGGAACTGAAACTGTATATTCTATCTGTTTAGTCGATGGAACAACTGTTTTTGTAGTATTATGTATTTTATCTTTGAAATCTGTGTAGGAAGTTATCACTTCATTTTCTAGTATCTCTGTAAATTTCGGCCATTCATCTCCACGTGGCTTGCGAGTCGGCATCATTGGTTTAAGGTGTTGCTCCTCAATAAGCAATTGCAATATAATTGCGTGGTGATCGGATAGGATAGGGCATATTCCCGTTTACATCAATTTGGCCTGATAACTCATCTGTCTGGAAATTGGTGAAGCAGTAGTCTATCACTGTTGATGCATTTGTTCTTTCATATGTCCATATGTTTGTAAAATTTCTGTTTACTAAGTATGGCCCATTTACAGCCATCCAATCTCGTATTAATTTACCATTTTGATTTATTTCTGGGTGATTTCCTGAAATCCCCAGGGCATCGGCACCAATGTGACCATTAAAATCCCCGATTATTATCGATTTTTGACTGTATTCTGTGTGATGAGAGAGCATCTTCCCCAGTTCATCTAGTATTTTTTCATTCTTCTGACCTACTAGTGTTGATTTCTTGGCTTTGCTATTATTTTCTAGGTAACAAGTTGTAATATTATGAGTTTGCAATTTTGTTGCAATAGAAATGCCAACTAGGTTATCGCTATTAGCGAAAGATAATTCTTTGTAGGTTAATGTTTTCTTTATATACATAGAGATACCGCCTGTCTCTTTACCAGTTTTAAACGTGTGTATCGCATTGTAACCGCATAAAGTTAGGGCATCAGTGGCACACCTAAAATGAGTTTCCACAAAGCACAATATATCAGCCCCTATATTTTGGACAGTTGCCAACACTTCTTCCTTTTTCCATCGTAATGACCTAACATTTTGATAGAGCAATACTAGCGGCATGACTGCTGCTTGAGATATTGTACAAGTATCAATTGACAGCGGATCCAAGTTTGCGTCCATACTGTTTATTGGACGTATAAGTACTAAAAATGTGAAAATGCCCAAAATGCGGCCATAGTGCGACTTAACAGAATCAGCAATGTTGCAAAATCAGCCAAAAATAAGGATGAAAACATTCACATAAACCGCCACATGAAAATAGAAGTTCGACAAACATAGGCAATAAAAAATTGTCTTAAACAACACTTCCACGGATTTTGAGATTTTTTTATCATCGGCTAAAGACGGTTTATTTGTCGGGCGAAGTGTTGGGTCAGTGTATTCGGGCCCGGGGTTTGATTCATATTCACGTTGCCAGATTGACTGCTTCCACCCGGGGCAGCCTGTGCGGGGGGTTCCGAATTGTAGGCAAGTGTATTCGTATATAACATTTTTAACTGACACTTTCACCAGTTTGCGCCGGAGTAATTCGCCAAGCACCATGTTTCCAAGCTCGGATGTGTGTATACCATCCTTAGACATCAGGCGCGTAAACAGGTCAATGGAATCGTCACATTTGCACAAATGGAATTCAGTAGCGACAAAATTCATAAAGGGCAGCGTTACGACATTTTTGAATTCTGACCCGGCCATAGAGATAAGGGCATTTTCTAGAAGCGTATAAAAGTGTAAAGTATCGGCTAGAAGCAGCCTCGACCATCCATGTCTTAAATGCCGGCTCATAGTCAGCCCAATTAGTGACAGAACGATTTTGCCGGCCGGTTGCAATTTAAGTCCACTAGAAAACGTAACCACAGACAGACATTTACGGACACTTGCCAAAAAATAGTCGTCGACGCTTGTGTCGCTGATTTTTTCTGAGAAATACTGCTCAGCATCACAAGCGTCTAATACGCAGCGTATAACCACAGCGTCATAAGAAGTCTCATATTGGACATCTGCCAAAGCGGCACAAAATGTTGGCAGCCTTCTACCGCTAAATAACGACTTGGTGCTATGCACTGAAATTGGCACGTTACAGCGGGCACAGTCCGGACCTAACATTAGCTGTAACGAATGTGCACAAGAGTCACCCACGATAAAAACGGTGAAAAAGTATTCATACGGGTCTTGGCGCACAGTGCCAATGTGGCTACACTTGTTTTCGAATGCGGCGCCTGCATCTACCTCGCGAAAGGCAATCTTTGGACCGAAATTGCATGAAATTTGCAAACATCGCAAAATTTCCGAAGGTGATTTGTTTTTCAGGGAAGCCAGTTTTTCGGTGAATATTTTTGAGTCACGGTATCGTTCGTTGCTTTTCACAAAGGCGGCCAGGGCCTTTGCACATTTCGCAGCAGCCAACGGGGGGAGGTGGTTCAGACGGAACGATTTTGCCAACGTTTGAGTCAATGTCGAAGCCCCCGAGGCACGTACCTGATTTGTGGGGGGTGGATTTGTAGTCTTTTTAACAAATCGCAATCCTGCCGCCACGCTTGCCTGTGCATGCCCTGCATACGTGCCATCCGTGGCCACGTTGCGTTGCGGCTGGGGCGCCGTCGTGGACGCCAGAAACGTTCCTGCGGTGATAACGTTAGAGTAACGTTGCTCACATTCACAGTTCACGTAAAAGTCTAATGCTGAAAAAAACGTACCCGGAATACTGTCTATCAGCGGCTTGTCCGCCCCGAAATTCGGCTGTTCCATGCGTTGTTGCCGGCCTGCACGCACGACCGTGTCCATGTTGATATCGGGACCGTGCATTGTACCAGCTGAAAAAGTGATAGTTTTTAACTTTTTAGCAGTATAGTGCTTTACATATGAATATGTTGTATTTACGTTAAACATGGCTACTAAAACCAAATTATCCATAGATTTATTTTCTGTCAAATTTCGGTATTTTGTAAACAGTAAATTCACGGAGTGTGTCAGAGAATCAGAAATAATATACTTCAAGTAGAGACTTGATATCAAACCTGGGTTTGCCAGTTCTGGGAAGTCGCTGTCCCAGTATGGCTGCGTGTCAACCAACGGCTCCTGCATGCTCGCCAGGTTGTTTTGGGTTTGCTGGTGGGCCGTGCGTTGGTGACGCGTTCCGCCGTACGCACCGCGCCCTGTAAAAAGATAATTTATGTGAATTGAACTGTAGGCTTTGGTGAATGTTAGGGCTAATAGAAATAGCGGAAAACACAACCGTATGCGGTTTCGTGATCCCATTTTGTGGTTTTGTCGCAATGAAGGGTGTTGTATTGTGGGTCTCTCCCAGGTTTCTGGTACCCCTAACGAACCTGCATTATTGCCACGCGCTCTTTGACCCGAGCCGCCATAACCGCCCCGATTTCTCCCTCTGCTGTTAAAGTTTTGACCGCGCGGCTCATAATTTTGACCGCGGTTGTCACGTGCACCATTAAAATTGTCTTGAGTATTTCCCTGGGCAGCACCACCCCGTTGCGATTGGCGCTGATTTGTCCAACCGCCCCTGTTCGATTGTTGCGATCCGCCCTTGCGCAATTCCGCGTCCATTTTTTTCTGCAATATGTAGTTTGAGTTTATCATATTTGAAAAAGAATCGTAAAATATCGCTTGAAATGTGATAAATCGAGAAATACCTTTGCAACTCACTTTATCAATGTACCACTGCGGCGGTACCAGATTGGCCTGAGTCCTAGCATATAGATTACCAAAATCCATGGCACAAAATTGTTTTTCTTTGTAAAACTTGTCAAACGACCTTTTATCCGGCACGTACTCTAATTCCCCATTGTCCATTCTTTTCGAAAAAACTGTCTCTTCTGTCAGCGTTTCGCGTATCTCCATTAGAGCTTCGCCGTATAAGTTCATATACGGCGCTTTGAAGTGGGGGCCGTCGCACGTAGGGACTGTGCACTGCGGAGAGGGTAGACAATTGGTGGCATGTGAAAAGTAGTATTTTGTTAGGTGTAAAAATAATGTAAAGGAATCGTGTATATTTTCAAATCGTTGAGCGTATAATCTCGCATTGGTTAAATCGAAATCTTTCAAGCATGGTTTTATACATAATATATGTGATAAGTTAGTGCACCTTATAGCACTTGGACTCACCTCGAGGCGCCCTTGATTGTAGCCGCTCACCATGGCCCCTTTCCAGCCGTGATTTGGCGATTCGCCAGCGCAGCGAATCTCTCTATTTGTAATTATCCAGCCGCCCTCAACGTCGTCATGTCCCGAAGCCCACAGCAATTGTCTGAAGGTGTTGCGGGGGTATATACTAACGATGTTACTTTGCATGTGTGTTAGATTATTCATGGTGACTGTCAACATCAAGCTTAAGTTTTCCATGGTTTCCATTGGTAAGGATGCATAAATACACTTAAAATTTAACGTATCTTCCCCAATACAAATAAACGTAAAATTATCTAACCGCAGGCCAACGTTGTTTTCGGCGGCATTTTGCAGAATTATCAGTAGGGCAGTGTAGGCGAACGTTTTCTTGGCATCATCAACCGATTCGTATAGTTGTCCGCTGGATGTCTGTCTGCCATTTCCGGGTTTGAACCATGTCTGGCTTATGTCAACTTTTTGATCCGTGACAAATCGAGTTATGTTGCCCATGATACGGCGGCACTGGCGGGCACTGGCAAATTCGTGGAATTCTGGATTCCAAGCCAACCCATCTGTGCTTGCGAACAACTGGTGAAGATTTAGAGCCGTGCTGGCTAACGTTTTACTGCCACACGCTTTAGCTTCAGCCTGTGTAGATGGTGTATATTGTGTAAATTCGTCAAAGTCCCACTGGACATCTAGATCATGCTTAGCCAGTTTTACACATATAAGGTCTAGGTGCACTTGTACAAAATTCATTTTTATCAGTATATAATCAACCGATTTTGAAAGTGTATCCCAATAAAAAGTAGTCTTATCAACCCCTGATATATTTGCCAGGCCTAAAACTACCCAATTGAACTGGCCTAGGTGAAAACTAACATAAATCAGTGTGGTCAAAATGCAGTCGAACATTGCACCGTCATATTTCACCTTCCAGTTGTACCCGCCGAATGGGTCTGTAGGGTCATCAAAGCAGATGACAACATCTCATTGCCCCGTTCTGTGCGCGTCCGACGAGCTCGACGCCCTGTTCATATTGACCGACGGTGGTTCCATCTGTAAAAGTGATATTTTTGTATTTATTTCACCCATCAGCGGCATTTTCAGTAGATTGTTTGAGTTCAGACCATATATCAATCCTAGGCCAAAAATTTTTTGTGAAATATCACTTGAACACTGTGTAATCATGGCATACATTTTATCGTATTTAAGGTTAACTCTGAGAAAGCTCACCTCTGACAAACGTGTTATAGTCCGTGGGCGCTTCGCGGAGCGTACAACGGTGTGCACTGCCTCAGGCGAATGAAGTTTCCTTTTCGAATTCGATGCTTTATCGCCGGCCGCATGAACGTGCCCCGTTTTAAGTGCCATCAGGCGCAGTCTGATCGCGGCCGTTGACTCGTCGATTTCTAGATTTTTCTGCAATAGATGGTTTAAAGTTACGATTTCTGAATTACTTGTGTAGAGGGAGTATACTTTTTCAGTACGTAGTTTCAGTTCAATTAGTTCCACACCGTAACAGGAAGTAACGAGCACTAAGATTAGTAGTCTCACCTTGCGGAAATTTGCCATTTCTGTTTCAATTTTTTCCAACTTGTCTGAGATTTCCTTTAAATCTTTCTTGAATTCCTGTCTGCTCCTCGAGTCCAACTGACCCATAGCCGACGCAACTTGGATTTCGAGCTGTAATTTTAATAAAGTGTTGTAGATGTCCCAATAGACATGTAGTGGTTTTACGTGTCGAAAATTTCGCTCACCTAACATCTGAACTAACAGATTTACTTGTGTAATGCAATACTTCCAAGTAGTGTCCCAGTTGACACGCACAAAGTGTTTTTGTAAATGTGACAACTCTATTGTAATTAAATGCAAGGAAAATGTATGGTTGTCAATCCGTATTAAGTAGAAACCTATACTGAGATCCCAGTAGACATGCGAATTGATAAAAGCTATCAGATGTTTGCGCATCTCGTTTTTGAGTGGTAGATTCGATCTCTTACATGTGTAGTTGAGTGTGTAAAATGTCAGTTTTACAGCAGGATAACATCGTTTAACGCTAAAGGGTCGACTAACCCGCTGTATATAGTCGCCTTGTCTGCGTCGGCTCTCTTCTAGACCGCGAATAAGTTGGGCAAGATAGGCGATTTCTTGTGCATTCGGGGTCGAGCGGGGGGCATCCATAAAAGCGTCTTCTAGATAGCCCGCCATTTCGTATGGGTGAAGATTTGTGTCGCTTACAAGATACCCAGCCGAGGCATGAATGGTTATCGGTTCCCATTCTGCCATTTCTGTGGGCGCCGTAGTGCAGCCTGTAACAAAAGGAAAACTTATTTGGTCTATAATTCTACACGATTTGTCCGTTCTATCATGTTTTAGCCTCGGCACCGTCACACTAGTACACCTACTTGTGCCCACACATTTTTTTTGATATAAGGATTTTTTTGTAGGCGAGTGTACCAATTTATTACAAATAGTGTAGCAGTTTAGCGATATTTTTAGTTGTTTTCCCACCAAGGTAATGTACCCAATCTCACCTTTCATTTTTGCCAGTTCCGACATTTTCCGCACATTACCAAAATCGGTCCGCACCGTAACCCCCGAGTCCAACAGTAGAAACCCTGGATTATTGGCATAGTTCCCGTGACATTTCGATGGATCGAAACCGACACCGTAGTTGATGTATGGTTCCTCGGCACCGAAATCTTCGTCCATGGAAGCATCTTGAAATTCTTCGGATATGGGCTCAATTGGTTGCTGCGTTGTCAGCGCGGCTGGCACCGAAACGACAAGTTCTCTAGGTGCAGGGTTGTGCAATGGCGGCGGTGTGTCAGCATTCTGCGGTTTCGGTTGGACAGATTCCGGTCGTTCAGTCTCGAGGTTCGAATCTGTAATACCGGCAATTTTTTTGATGAATGTTGTATGTATTTTTTTCAATGATTAGTGTACGTTCGAAAGTATTTCGCATTTCAGCAGAAAGCATTTTAGAGTATGATCGCTTAGCTTCTACCACCTTTCTACGTATGCATAAGTTTAGCGATCTATTTTGTGTCTGTGTACATATACCAGAAATATGTGCATCGTTACAGTTTTCCGGGCCAAAGGTATGTAAGATAATCTCACCAATAGTGCCCTTGTCCGGGTTGCTTTCTGTGGATTGGAATTTCGGTAGTGCATTATTCTTCGGCCTTGAAGTCAGTGTCAATGAGGCCATTGACGCTGATCGATTGCGTGCAGCAACCGATTTAGCTTTCGGCTTTTTCGACTGTGTTGAATTTGCGGCAATAGTGGAAGCTCTCAAAGCGCGGGCTGAATTTGTTAGTGTATCCAGTGCATTGGTTGGGGCCTGAGCATAGGTGAGATGTAAGAGACCAATTATAGATTTATCTATGTCTGAGTCTCTATCGATGTTTAACCTCAAAAACATTAAACCACTCACTGGAGTATCACTGTCGGCCACTTCGATAATTTCCACGCACGAGCCGCACACACACGAACCCCAGACTGTCAACGTCGAGTTCCTATGTGGATAAACGTAGTTATTTATATGTTCATTGTGATTTCTACCATTTTGAAATATTTGGCACTGTGCCAAAATAATCTGGCGCCGTGCCAAGTTGATCAGTTTTGGATACGGATGGTTATTGAAATGTTCATACAGCACTCTCGCAAGCTGAGCAGACGATCCCATGTTTGCCGTCTCGCGAGAGTGTGCAAGACGTTGGGATAACATTCGGACAGGTGTAAATACACCATATGCCGCTTTAGTGTAATTGCAGATAATATTTATAATATGTGTAATTTGTGCAATCTGGTTTTCAACGAAACCGTGCAATTGGCCGCTTGCCAGTGTAATTTGGCACAATGCCAGACAAAGATTTCCATGTATTATGCACTGTACAAGTGCTTTTGGAGGAAATTTGGAGACACGGAGTGAAGAATTCACTCCATAATGTGTCTGAGACCAGTGCAAACGCACCCTGACTCCCGTGGTGTTGCTGCTCAGCCCCGTCGATCGATTGTAAACCAAGAAAAAAGATTTGACTTTTTTATTTTTTTTTGTTCTTTTTTTGATGGTGGTTGTTGATGGAGCAAGCCAGAACTGAACTGCTAGAGCAACCACCACCATCATGACCATCTGCTGCGCCGGCTAAAAAAAAAGAAAAATAAGCAAGTTGTGATGAATGTGTGTTGTAAAGCCATAAATAAAAATTGGAAAATTAAGTCTACATTTATTCTTTGAATAATTTATAATTTAAACTGATTTATTTTATTGATTCAATAAATTGTTTAATAATATTTATTCAAGAGTTTCCTTAGTAAGAATAAAAGAGAAAAGTTAAAAACTTGTTGTTTTTTTAACCAATTTTCACTTTTTTTTGTCCTTTTGAAAACAGAAGCGTTGTTGCCAATGGGATCGGCCATTGGTAATTTGATATTACACTTTCCCTGGTCAGTGGAAGTATAGCTGATGATGCTTAGCTGGTCGTCATCTGGCTGTTTGTTGGCCATGCTAAATGGCTGACCATGCTAAATGAGCTGAACATTTTCTCCTGAACATGAATGTTTCCTGGCATTTTCTTTTCACATGCCGGTCATGGCGCCAATTTCCGCCCAAAACTGACTGCAAATTTGGAGTTTTTTCAGCAAACAAGTTGCACATTCCTTTAGGTTTGATTTCATTTTCTGGCACTTTGAAATCCTTGAACGATTTGGCAGTTTTTTGTCAGGCGGTAGTAATTGTTTGCCAATTTGCGCATGACTAATACATCCAAATCCTGGAACGATGTTTAATTAGTACTTGTCAAAGCAATTTTCATTTCCCTAGTGTAGGTATCTTGTTGTAATGCTAGTTGCTGTGGTTCTGTTAGTGTTTTTTCCTTCAATTGTTTGTGTAAATTGAAAATGAACAGGGAGTCGTACCTTCCCTGGCCCAATGCCCGTAAAAATTGGTTGCACACACAAAAGTTTTTGGTTCCATGACCTCGTAAATTTTGCGTGCCAACTTTGCCAAAAGTCATGAGCAAAATTGCATTGCAGTTTCCGTCAGCCTTTGTTGACATTTTTGCCAAACATCCATTGTCAACCTGCTGACAAAAGGATTGTATAAACCCTCAAATTCAGTCAAAACATAGGATAGGAGTGATCAACTTTTAGATTTTTAGTTAGGGATTTGTAAATGTGTTTTGCTGGGTTTTTTTAATTTTGCCCTGAAAATCAGCGTCCAAATTGATTGTTTGAAACGCGATGGGAAAATTGTCAAATTGCAGGTCACTTGAGACTTCCACTCTTTAAAATTATTTTTGGGTCCACCCTCAAAGTAAGGGATTTGTGACAGAATCATTTGCAATGCTGAGGTGTGCCAAGTCTGCATTTCATCTAGGGGCGTTGAAGTCACTTCCGAGTCATTTTCAATTAAATTTACAGTTGTGTGTTCCATATTGATGTTTTGGTCCAAATTTGACATTTTGTGTTGAATTTTTATTTGTGTCCATTGTGGTGTGTAGGTCTTCCAATTCATTATAAATCGGTGTGAGAACAATTTTTAATTTTTTGTCGATTGTTGGGAATATGTCCCCCATGAATTTGCGCATTACTTGACTTTGGTGTTCTGCTAGTGAATCATGAACTTGTACGATTTGTGTTTTTAACTCATCTACATTCGATTCTAAGAATTTTCAATTCTGGTCCAAGCTTGCACGCACTTCTTGCGCAAACAAAGCAAATTTAGTGGCAATGTAGATGACATTCGAGAAGCGTGACGGCGTACATGTGTGTCACATTTTCTGGTGTATTTGACAAGCTGGGATTCGACAATTCATTACCACTGGACAATGGCATCAATGTCTTTTCCATCTCCGTGTCCAGACTGTCAACGTTTGTGTTATTGCATGTGGACTATTTAGTCCCATTTGTTCAATGTTTGTGGTGCCTACAGCGGCATTCATTTGTGGACTATTTAGTCCCATTTGTTCATTGTTTGTGGTGCCTATAGCAGCATTTGGTTCATTGCACATTGGCATTTCACCCGGAACATTCACATTTGCATTCACGGGCGGCGGTTTGGACATTTCAAAGGAGAAATGTGAAAGCTGTTTGGGGTCATGGACAGATATTATGCAGACAACAAAAAACAGGGCTCTACACCAGCACCCCGTAATAAACAAAGTTTGAAAGAGGTGTGATGCCTGCTCGTTCACCATGTGTTGACTACTCATATATCTGTTTTGTTCAGAGCTTTGTAGCCAGAACTAGCCAAAACCAGAATAGTCCCAACTATTCTGAAACACAACCAAATGAGTGAATTATGTAGGTAATACACTAAGAGTATATGCACATAACAGCTTAAGTAGCAGTCATCCCGGGCACATGTAGCCAACCCCCTGGGGTATATGTTTTGCACATTCATCATTTTGAAATTTCGGCAATGTTAGTGATGCAGTGAAAAAGTCCCAACTATTCTGCATGGTAGTGTACATTGAATTTGGAACTGTGCCAAAAATTTATGTAACATTCTATGAGGTTATATGAGTCAATTTTTATGGGGGATAACCTTCAAATGGTGGACTGGTATTTTGAGTAATACTTTATAAATACATGTATATATCCTTGAATGAGATCTCCCCTTTGAATAAACCCCCCCTTGAATAACACCCCCTTGAGGTTGTTGGCCGGGTGCGGAAAGTAACTCCCCCCTGAAAAAGTCACACCTCCTGAATAACTCCCCTGTCTGGGTATGTGATATGTGCATCCACAAAGTGTATTTCAATTATTTGAATGCCAATGAACATGAATTTTAGCACAGATACCTTGTTTTCTATTGTTGAACTCTTACATGAACCTGGATTACATGAGTTTGCGGAACATATTCATACAATAAAAAAGTTGCCACTTGTGAAGAAAAAAAATCCCCCTTGAATAACTCCCCGACTGAACAACTCCCCCAAAACCATCTGACGTGGTGATAACTCCCCTGCACAGCAAATAATGTGCTCGTGAAGTGCACTGAAGTGGTCTGAAGTGCCCCTTGTGATCACACTTCACAGCCTGATCACGCCTGATCACCAGGCACTTCACGGCCCGTGATCACACTTCAGAGCCTGATCACGCCTGATCACCAATGGAATGCACTTCACGGACACTTCACGAATCTGTTTACTAAATTGTTTACAGAAATAAAAAATCAGCAATTCATGAAGTGCGTTGAAGTGCCTGCAAGCATCTGCGTGAAGGCGCTTCACCGCAGATCACGGCAGATCACCAGCGCATTTTTTGCTGTGCTGGGGTCTGGGGTCTTATTCAAGGATATATAGTATGTCTGTGTAAATGTGAATACTGTATTTCTTCTAATAGAACGGCACCATTCTATTTTTTCATCAACTTTTTTACTTGGTGTTCTATTGAAGGTGCTGTTCTATTGGAGGCTACCGTTCTATTTATTTCATCAAACTTTTCACACAATTTTCTTTTAAACATATTTAGTGAGACATGAGCGACATTTTAAAATCTGATCATCAATTCAAACAAAACCAATTGTGAAAACAACCCCTTAATCATAGTTCTGAACAGTCCGGATGATCTAATCGCTAATTTATCATATATCTTTGTGTCTTGGCACTCATACAACGTAATTTCTACCTGCCGTTCTATTGGAGGTGCCATTAAATTAGAGGCTGCCTTTCTATTCTTTTCGCGGGTGTAAAAAAGTGCCAAAACCTGCCCTTCTATTGGAGGTGCCATTCTATTGGAGGTATGCCATTCTATTAGAAGAAATACGGTACCCATTATCAACACCGCTATAACATATGAGCGACTCACATGCCCATGCTGGAGCGCTCGTGATACACAGCGATGGCAATCCTGGGACCAGTCCCAGACCCTGTAAAATGCCCTGTAACATGTAAAATGTCACGCAACGTGTCAAAAGTTATTTCACATTTTACAGGGCTTTTTACAGGGTCTGTGATCGTCACCAGAGAGAGCGCAATACAAGCGTGGAGTTGCCGCGCATGCCGTGTCTGCTGCCCACAGTCTCCATCCACAGGTCGGCCAGCGTGTAGCACTTCAGACACACGTGCGCCTTGCCGTTCTCGTCCACTGCGACGCGTTTGAGCACAGTTTCCATTGTGGCCACACAAGCTGGTTTTCAATGTTCCTTTTTGAAAACTCTCCTAGGCGATGCGTCGCTGTACGGAATTCAAAAGTGTGCAATTTGCACTTTTATTTTTCAAAAAGTGACAGCATATGTGAATATTGGTTTCGGCAAGTCACATTTGCCGTTCAAAGTTCACATTTGCAGAACATTTTTGAAAACTGTAGGGCGACGCGTAGGCGACGCGTAGGCGACGCGTCGCCAACAAAATACTCTGAAGACAATTTTGAAAACTTAAAATTGAATAATGTAGTTTTCAAAAATGTACATTCTAGTTTTCAAATTTGCAGAACATTTGTGAAAAGTGCGACGTACAGCGACGTCGCTGTACGTCGCTGTACGTGCCAGTTTTCAATATCTGTGCAACATATGTGAAAATGCGTCGCTGTACACACAAAAAGTAGCAAAATCGTCGCCAGGCGTTGCTAGTTTATGGATTTTCGCCAACTTACTCCAAAATCCTTTAAAAAACACTGGATGGATGGGTTAATGTAAAATTAAGAGTGTACATGCAGTATTTCATGCTGCATGTACTGATGGGGTTGTAGAAAACTTGGGATGCATATAAAATAAAATAATTTTTTTTTTTAAAACGTTTCAGGTGACAACTGTATATGTCACCTGTTTCCATAAGTTATTACCAATCTTGAAAAGTACTTATAACATGACAGAATTCATAAATTTATCAACAACACCGAATCTGGGACTTGGTACTACTGTTAATTAAATCAATCTTTCTGAAATTTGTGTGTACCATGCAATTGTTAGTCATGATCTTGCATTAAAATATAAATATATATATAATTTTTCATTTCATTAATTGATAAATATTTGTGAAAGTGATTTATACATGCAGTTAGGTTGGCACTCTGTACAATGGGCTAAATGAAATTTCAGATGCAAATCACAGGGATGAAATTCAAGATGCCATCACAGAGAAAATGAAAGACTGGTTTTGATGTACTCATGGCAAACTTAGATACTGCTCAATTGCCAGTCATTGGTGAATTAATCCAGTATGACCAACTGCTTGCACAATCTTTGAGTCAATACCAGCATCAACACTCCAAGGTGACCAAACAACTAAACAGTATCTGGCTAGCTGCCAAACCTGATTTTATGCATATAACATATGTCTTATTTTGTGCACTTTCACCTTGCATCACATTTACTAAGCTGAGTTTTCCTGAGCACTGCTTGGCTCAGCTGGACTGGAGTTTTTGGAGTTTTTGCTGCAGGCTGGAGTGTTGTAATGGCCTCCACTGGGTGCTTGGCAGTTAATTTATACCCTTTGCACTGACACTTGGAAGTTGTGCACATACAGTAAATAATTTTGAAAAAATCTCTGGAAACATAAAAAGACTATGTGATTTTTCCAAGCCTTTTTTTGCATCTTTACATTTCTTTTTCAAGACTTTCACTCAATTCCTCAATTCCATGGATAGATCCAGATAACTTTTGAGTTTTCAAAAAGGTTCATGTTTATGTTAAATTTTGTGACAGATCATAATATTAAATGAAAACATTTCTGAAAACAATACAATAAAATTGTTTTGTTTTTTTTGTGCTAGTGTATTGAATGTGACATTGTCTCAGTCAGTGTTCACTTGTTGTTCATTTTTTTGGCTTTCATTTACATACAAAATCAGCTGTTTCAATTGCACTTGTGATTTTTAAAAAAATTATAAAGTAGATTGTATAAAAATATCATTACTTGTTTTGCAGAAATGTTATTGAATTCAGTTTTTTTTTTTGATGTGAAAAAATAAGGGCTTTTTACTGTGATAATGCAATAATTACAGATACACAGATGTAATTTTAAAAAATTATTTAATGTTTTAAGCATAACCACAATTTCTTCATCATCTTTGAACTTCTATTGTGAAACATGGTATCACATGAAAGAGAAAAAAAAACTGGATATATATCTGAGACGGATATCATATACAATGTAAAACTGAATTTTTAAAAATATTTATAGTTAGAAAACAAATTAATTTTTAAAAATATGTATAACAGTGCTAAAAATATACAATACAGTCCCAAAAATCAAGCATAATTTTCTGCATCACATGCCGCTTACAGCTTGTCCTACAAATTCGTACTTATTCAACAAAAAAATATTTTGTCTGCAGCATTTTACCAGAGTTTTCAAATATGTGTTCTTCCGGAGGAAAAATAGAAAAAAAAAACATGGCGGCCATTTGGCTCATTACACAGACTGTTTAAATGAATTTGAAAACAAAATAATGGGTTTTCACAGAGGGAACCTTGAAAACCAGCTTGTGTGGGGCCATTGTGGATGGCATTGCAAAAAAATGACGACAGATTTTATGTTTGAAAAAAATTCGCGTAAATATACTGCGCGCGTGGCTGGAGGAAACTCTACAGCATGAAATCATCGCAAAAAAAAAATTGGTCAAAATAAGAAGAAAACAACGTTTCAGGGACATACATTTTTACATCTTCCTAGGTAAATATCAGAAAAAAATTACTTTCCCTGAGTAAAGATACTGGTATTTATGTTTACCCACCTTTTAAGCAGAGTTGTTAAAATACCGGTATTTTTGGATAGTGTAAGTGTAGTAAGCATAAATACATTTTCCAAATTTTGAGTATGGATACTGTAATCGTAAGGTAGTTTTAAAATACCTAGGAAAGTGTAAAAAAAGTTTAAAATTTTTTTTAAGAGATTGCTCTTGCTGTTGAGGA
Organism: Sphaerolaimus hirsutus; assembly: GCA_964036195.1. Taxonomy (NCBI): domain Eukaryota; kingdom Metazoa; phylum Nematoda; class Chromadorea; order Monhysterida; family Sphaerolaimidae; genus Sphaerolaimus; species Sphaerolaimus hirsutus. The sequence goes on from OZ038456.1 coordinate 23,544,154, forward strand.
TCGGACAACACCCTTACTTTCACTTTTAGATGAATTTACTGATCATTTCCAATCATTTTTCACATTTTTCTCATCAAACACAATCATCACACAATAGCACAACAAATACACACTGTTCAACACTGGGGGTCTAGCAGGTGAATTGGGGGTTGCCCCCCCCCCCAAAATGCTCAAGCTATCTATCTATCCCGGAGGTTGGTCTGCTATCGATCCTGAGCAGGGTTGGTTTTATAAAAATTGTATAAAAATTGTATAAAAATGTATTTTATTTTTATTTTATTCGTGTTTCATTTTATTTCATTTTATTTTATTCCAAAATAATAATAAAATAATAAAATGGACCATTTTACAAAAAATTTACAAAAATTTTACAGAAATTTTACAAAAAAATCATAATCTTGCATGCAAGGTCAGAAAAATGTGATAATTAGACCTTAACATGAAAAACGTTTGACAAATTTTTCCATTACTTTGCAAAAGTTGCATGCAGTCGGTATTGTTAGCTAGTTGCAAGTGTTAAGTTACAATAATCAATAAGAATGGTTTTCATTTTCAGTAGAAGGATTACTGGAGTGTGCTGGGTGCATTTGTAAAACATCATGCAAAGTGTCAGTTGTCATGACAAATGTAGTAAAGAGTCAATTGGCATCTCAAATGTCAAGCAAAGTATAATTGTCATGACAAATGTTGTGCAGAGTGTAAATTGTGTATCTGAATCTATGTTTTGGTATCCAAACCTTATATTTTACAAAATTTTTACAAAAATTCAAATTTTTATACAATTTTTATTTTTATTTTGAAATTTTCCATTTTATTTTATTTTATTCTTCAATTTTCCATTTTATTTTTATTCTTTTCCGAGATTTTGCCAACCCTGATCCTGAGTCTCAGCTATCTATTGATACCCAACCCCCCAGAGAATGTTTCAGCTAAATATGATCATATGCGAGAGATAATATGACACACTCATATTTCAACACCATTTTTATTGATTTTGCTATTTTCAATGAGCTATTGCACACGTGCAGTTATTTTTTGACACACATTCTCATTCAATTTTTTTTTGTAGTTTTATTCTTTTTCAAAAGCGTAAAACTGGCCTGTGTGAAATTCTTTTTACACTTTGATTACCCGGGTAATTTGATTGGGAAAGTGTAAAAAAGTGTATGGGTATTTTATAAAAGTGTAAGCGTAAGTGTAAATATGTCCCATATGTAAAATACCCATTTACCCAGGTATGTCAGGTATTTGTAAATACATTTTCGCAACTCTGTTTTTAGGCAGCATAAAAGTAAAAAAATGTTGCTTTACGTTTTCTGTACTCAGGGTTGAGTAAAAATAAAATACTTGACATTTACGTTTACTTTGTAAAAGTACTTTCAACAATTCTGATTGATATTAACCTGGGAATGGAGCACTGCCATCACTGAGTGTGATGAAACCTTCGCGGGGCCAAACAAGTGCGCACAACTGCTCGGCGGTCATTCCCAGCACAGTAGAGAAACGAGACGATGCGTCCAGCAAAAAACACTTTGATTGGAGCTCGCTGTTTATCACCAACTGCCGCATGATGGCGTTAAAGGCTGAAATAGAGGGCGCCGCTGTGTAGAGTTGGGTCGGAATAAGTTCCAACGCACAAAACAATTGTGTCGCGCAGGTATGGAATGGCGCCGTGGCGCTGGCGCCATTTAAGGGCGCCAGGGTGTTGTGCCATGGCACCACTTGTGCATGACGCACATTTTGTTGCGCAGTTTTTTGCGCAACAAAAGTTTGTTGTGCAGTTGACAACGCTGGTGATGGAACACCGCAATAACCACAAATGGTGCCAGCACTGTGGCGCCATTCCATCACTACCTGCGCGACATAATTGTGTTGTGCGTTGGAAATTCCGGTGAGCCTATAGAGTTGTCTATACACCGTATAATACAAACAATTCAGTTGACAGAACACCGTGTGTTTTAACACGTATTAAAATACGGGGTTCACATTCCCAGGGGAATGCAGCTGGCTGGCAACTCACCAGCTAGATGGCCATGTAGTGAAAATAAGGCCTAGCTGATAGACAATTTTTACTGACTTGCGATCAACTTGCTTACAAAGTTTTAAGAAGCAGCAGGTTACCTACCTATTGAATTTTCAATATTTTTTTCGAAATACCCCCCCCCCCCCCACCCCTCAAAATATCGGCAGGTGTGAGCGAGCTTAGGATAAAATAACGCCCTAATATTATGGCCTATGGGTGGGTCACTTGTAGTGATGTAAAGGCACCGGGGCACCGGTGCCCCGGTGCTGAGCACCGAAGAGCACCAGCACCGGTGCTGGTGCGGTGCCATTGGAATTTTCAGAGGTGCCCTGCCGGTGCCGGTGCCATTTTTTCACAATAGCACCGGTGCCGGTGCGGTGCGGTGCCATTTTTCGAGGGTGCCTTTAGGTGCTGGCACCGGCGAGAAAAAGTGGGGCACCGGGAAAGGCACCAGCAGGATTTCAAGGGTTCGAAATCTGCCGCTTTTCAGAACGTGCGCGTGTACACTTAAAAAGTGACGCAATGTAAGGCACGTTGAAACCAGAGTTGCGAAAGTGTATTTACACTTACCCGAAATACCCGGGTAAATGGGTATTTATATTTACACTTACACTTACACTTTCATAAAATACCCATACACTTTTTTACACTTTCCTGAGCAAAATACCCGGGTACAGAAAGTGTATTTTTTTCTTTCAGATGGCCCTGTTTTATGCTTTTGAGAAAGCATAAAATAGGGTCATGTACAAAAAATAACTGCACAGTGCACACATGCAGTCATGCATTGAATGTAGAAAATTTGGCAAATGTACAAACTAGTCTTTGATCAGTACTCATGGTATTCTACAGTTTCATCATACTTTTGTAAAAAGGACAAGATCAATGGAAATTCACCAGCTGGACACAAAGTCAACTGGCTTTTGCATTGACATTTGCTGCATGTCCATTCTTGCATTTAAACAGTGTGTATCGCATTGCTTAATCAGTAAAATATCAACACTGAAAAGGTGCCATTATTATGGAACTTCATACCACTACAGTATTTGTTACAGTCTGAAATGTTTCATAAAAGGCAGTAAAATGTGAAATAATGCATGAAAATGACAAGTAAATTGATCTAAAGGTAAAAATAGTGGTGTTTTCTAATGCTCAACAGAGAGCTCTTTCTAAAAAAATTTTTACACTTACACTTTTTTTACACTTTCCTAGGTATTTTTAAAATACCTTACACTTTTTGTATCCATACTCAAAATTTGGAAAGTGTATTTACACTTACACTTACACTTTCCAAAAATACCGGTATTTTAACAACTCTGGTTGAAACGTGCTTGAGATAGCTTTTTATTGTTCATTCATTACGAACTTAAATCATGGATTGCGGGTAGAATATGAGGATTCGTAATCCCCCAGTCACGAGTTAAGGTGGGTCTATAAAAGGTCCTCATTTTACATGGCAGATCAGGAGGCTAGAATTTGAAGTTCAAAAACACAGCCATTTCTGGACTGATTGGCCCTACACACACTAGTTTTCACCGTGACGCGTGTGAAAACTGAAATGGCGACATGGCGACATTCAGCCTACTCTTCTTGTATGCTATATGTGTTTTAGTTTTCAAATTTTCTAATTTAACCTTTCATAAATTTAAATTCACATTAAAATAAAATCAAATCATTCAACCATGTTGATTAAATTGCATTTGTAAAAAATTCAGTTTTCCCACGAAGTCACGGTGAAAACTAGTGTGTGTAGGCACATTAGGACCGTTGAACACTTAAAACAATTCAGCACAAAAATAATTTTTTTCCCGAAAATGATATCAACATTTTGTGTTGAAAGACCGTGTAAAATCGGTATGCAGAAATTAGTCATCACTAACGATGGCAAACCTCCCAGAAAAAAGTATTTAAATTTTTAAGTGTTTTTTCTAAAATGAATTTTCGAATTTTCGAATTTTTTCCCAAATTAATTTTCGGATTTCGAATTTAATTTTCGAATTTTCGAATTTTCGAATCTTTTTTGGCAATTTTCGAATTTTTTTAGGAAAACATTGAATTTGAAGCTTAAAACACGGTATTTGGACTGTTTTCATGCTTTGAGCCCCTTTTAACCTTAATTTCACTGTAAGTGAAGCATGACATGACAATTTCACTTCACTTTAACATGACAAATGGTAGAAACATTTACCGTATTACCTCCAATATAAGGCATCCCTCTAATATAAGGTACCCTCTAATATAAGGTATAACTTTTGGCTATTTTGAATGCGACGAAATAAATATAAGGTACCCTCTAATATAAGGCATACCTCTAATATAAGGCACAGCTGGCTGCGTGCCAAAACGCGCAAAATCATAAAAACGGTCACCAAACATGGCGGAAAATGATGAAAATGGTGCCGAAGGGCACTGCGATAACTCTTCGTCGACTTCTGCCATTTTGTAGTGACACTGTACCACCTATTTCGTACATTCCAATCTGAAAAAAAAGAATTGTATTGTTGTTCACTGTTGGTAAAAATTCTTTAACATCTGGTGAAAATAATTGAAGGTACCCTCTAATATAAGGTACCCTCTAATATAAGGCATAACTTTTGGCTCGAAAAATCTGACGAAAACAATATAAGG
>OZ038456.1:23549001-23626408 GCA_964036195.1 Sphaerolaimus hirsutus
ATGTTAATATTACACGCAGTTAGATTGGTGCTTGGCGTACGATGGGCTAGATGAAATTTTGGATGCAAATCACAGGGATGAAACGCGAGATGCCCCGGGAATGAAAGAGAAACTCAAAGACTGGTTTAGATCTGCTCATGGTAAACTTCCATGGATTAATCCAGATAACTTTTGATTTTTCAAAAAAATTCACATTTATGTTACATTTTGTGACACATTTTAGTATGAAATGAAAACATGTTTGAAAACAATACAATATAATGGTTTTTATTTTTTTGTGCTAGTGTATTGAATGTGAAATGGTTGCAGTGAGTGTTCACTTGTTGTTCATTTTTTGCCTTTCATTTACATACAAAATCGGCTGTCTAAATTGCACTTGTGATTTTTAAAAAAATGATAAAGTTGATAGTTTAAAAATATCATTGTTTGTTTTGTGGATGTATTATTGAACTGATTTTTTTTGTTTTTGATGCACAAAAATATGGGCTTTTGTATGTGACAATGCTATAATTACAGATACATGGATGTAATTTAAAAACATTATTTAATGTTTTAAGCATGACCACAATTTCTCCATCATCTTTGAACTTCTATCGAGAAACATAGTATCAAATGAGAGAGAAAAAAATACTGAACATATATCTGAGACAGATATCATCTACAACATAAAACCTAATTTTAAAAAATATTTATAGCTAGAAAACAAATTAATTTTTTTTTTAATGTATCACAGTGCTAAAAATATACAATACAGTCCCAAAAATCAAGCATAATTTTCTGCATCACATGCTGCTTACAGTTTGTCCTACACATTTGTACTTATTCTACAAACAATTATTTTGTCTGCAGCATTTTACCACACTTTTCAAATATGTGTTCTTCCGGAGGAAAAATATAAAAAAAATAAAGATGGTGGCCATTTGGCTGATTACACAGACTGTTTAAATGAATTTGAAAACTAAATAATGGGTTTTCACAGAGGGAACCTTGAAAACCAGCTTGTGTGGTGCCATTGTAGGAAGTAAATATGCTTCAGCCCATGTAGCAAGTAAATATTGCCCAAGTCTTCGATTTGTGATTAGCATTCAAAAAAATCACCAATTGTTTGGAAAATATATATAAATATATCACCCCAAACTTGGAAAAAATATCAATATATATAAATCACTCAAGGCCTTCAGAAAATATAATTAAATCACTGAAAAAATAACTCTAAGCTAAAAAAAATCACAAAAAATCACTTGCAGTTTATTTCAATTACAAGCAAAATTGTGGGCTATTGCGGGCTTAATTTACCATTTGCAAGCAAAAAAATGTACTCTAACATCCTACAATCTATTATTGTTTCACAAGCAGTATTCATTTCATACAGTATTGACAAGTGAAAATATCATGCAAATATCACACCAGAAAAATTCAACCTACAACCTCAATGACAACTTCAAAAACATTTTGCACTGCAAACATGTTGCACTGAACCTATAGCGCCTGGTTGTGGCAGTGATGTTTGACTAAATAGGTGCTTAGTACTTGCAGCAGTGCCAGGTATGCCAAGGAAGTTTAGAGCGAATTCACTTACCATATTTCCTCGAAATACCCCCAGGGGGTTTATTTTTTCAGAGTGAGAATTTTGAGGGGGGTTAAATCAGGGGGGTTATAAATTCATAGTGTCCATTTTGAGGGGGGGGGTATTTAGAGGAAATGCAGTAGTTCATGCAATCATCTAGTGTTTTAAAAAGCTACTTTTTCAACAGTGGTGAGCTGTGAAAACTCAGGGCACACGGCTACATGTTTGGCAAAATTTTGGTGACATTTTGGTGACACCATGGTGTCAGTTTTCCACAGTTGTCCCCCATATTTGATAACTGGCAACATTGGTGGATGTCACCAAGTGTTGAGTGAGTTTTCAATTACTGTAGATCATTTTTGAAGACATCAAGCAGGTATTTTTGATTCAATGTTATGTTTTATTTCAGAAAAGTATGTTATAAGATAGAGAAATGCTTTATACACAAAATGTGACAATACAATTCATAGTAGGATGACATAAAAAGTTACTAAAACAGTTTACATCTTTGTCACACACATAATGAAGACTAAGTGATGGTGATATCACCATTTGTCATCATTTGAGTTTTCACATTAGGTAAACACAGTGGCAAACTAGTGACTTGCCAAAACAACCCCACTGAAATTCACGCTATATGTCACCATTTTTGGCCATTTCAGTTTTCAAAAAAGTCATGGTGAAAACTAGTGTGTGTAGGCACAATATTTACCTGCTTCAAACACTATTTTCACTCAATAATGCTCTACATGAGCAGATGAAGGAATTTCAGGAGAAAAATTCTCCTGCAAAATTCAAAATTCTCTTGCACAAATTACATGTTTTAGTCATGAAGCGCAATACTTGTACCACAATGTATCTAGTATGAGTGATTTTCTCAGTGATTTTTTTTTCAAATTTGAAAAATATATATAAATATATCACTCAGAATTTGAAAAAAATATAAATATATATAAATCACGGGTTATTTATATTTATTGTGATTTTCAAAAATATAAATCACGGGTTATTTTTCGAATGCTATTTGTGATTTGATTTCTTCAATTCCAAACATACATGTCCAGCATAAATGAAGTCCTCCAGCCTGACAGGTTGCAGTTCCACATTGCCAATCCACAAAAGCCGGGGCCCAAACAGCTCCGGTATGTATTTTGACCTGTTTAGATATTTACATACCGTATTTCTTCTAATAGATGGACGGGTCTAGTGATGGAAAAAGCGCCAGGCTTTTAGCGCCAAGCGCCAAAAGCGCCATGGCGCTTTTCAGGACCTGGGCGCCAAGCACCAATAGCGCCAGAGCGTTTTAGCGCCAAGCGCCAAAAGCGCCATGGCGCTTTTCAGGACCTGGGCGCCAAGCGCCAATAGCGCCAGAGCGTTTTAGCGCCAAGCGCCAAAAGCGCCATGGCGCTTTTCAAGACCTGGGCGACAAGCGCCAATGGCGCCAGGAGGCAATGGCGCCAAGCGCCAATGGCGCCAGCGTCAAAGCAATTTCGCTTCCTTATGATGCACACGCAGTTCATAGGGTCGGAAATGTATTCCTTACATTTGCTTTGTGAGCTATCAATATCACTTTCCAAAACATACTACCGTTTTTCTTCTAATAGAAGGGCGCCCTCCTATTTTGTCAACTTTTTACCTACCCTTTTATTGGAGACGCCCTCTATTGGAGACCTGCCCTTCTATTAGAAAAAGTACGATAGCAAGATCCGAATTGCTACCAAAAAAGTGTTAAAGCATTACAATCAATAGGAGGTGATGCGACAAATTCAAAATCACCGCAAATTAAATTATACGAAAACTGTAAGAGATAGGCAATTTGTAGATGGACATATTTGACAGCCGACAAATATCGCCACAAAATTGATTGAATGCTCAATATCTCGACAACCACTATAGATTTTTCAAAAAAATTGAACACAATATAGACGCGAGTGCTTTCTTTTCACATGTCAATTTTGAAAACCGTAGCTCTTACGGTTTTTGTATAATTGAATTTGCGGCGATGTTGAATTTGTCGCATCACCTCCTATTGATCATTATGCTGTAAATCCGGCTTAATGGGGAGGAAAAACGTTGTTCAATGACTTTTTTAGAAAAAAAAAGCTGTGTTAAAAAAATGGTTATGAACTTATGAGCCTCCATACCTCTATGATTGTTTCAGAGTGAGATTATGAGCGGGGTGAAACGAGGGGGTATTTCGAGGGGGGGGGCTAATAAGTTCATAGTGGTCATTTTGAGGGGGAGTATTTTGAGGAAATATGGTAAACTCGGCGGACTTTTTGGGAGTCATTGTTCTACGGGATTTTTGTACAAGTGTGACTAATTAAACTTGGCATATGTCCAAGTTTTCGCGTTTCATGCAAACAAGTTTAAAGATGCACGATTTTTGTTCACGTCGCCAATAATGGTCACGGAATGCAATTAAGCAATTGACTGCAAATGGCAACAAACGTATTAGTTGAAACTTGTGTTTACTTAATCACATTCCGCGGCCATTATTGTGACGCGAACAGAAATCGGGCGTCTTTAATCTTTTTGGTATGAAACGCAAGGAATTTGGACGTGTGCCAAATTTCATATGTACTTTTTGGAGGAATCTATCTGGGCCGCGACGATAAGATCGGGCCTAATGCCTTACAATCCGACTTTCTGTAACGATATGTCTATCAAATTCATATCGTTCTCTTAGAAAAGGTTGGATTGAATAAAATGTATCGTGAACCAAATGGAATCCGTCCATTCAAGTTCGAATTAAAAAAGGTACGTCATTGGGAACCAAGGGCCGAATAGCTGATTCGTTTCATGTCCGCCGAGTTTATGCAGGTATTTTTTTATTTTTTTAACACTCGTACCACGGCTGGCTCTAAATACAAGTCAAGGGCATAATAATAAAAAAATACAGAAAGAAAAAATATAGAACTGAAGTCTAGTCAGACAATAAGAATAATTGAGAACAAATAATAGTAATAAAAATACACTCAAATTGTAAGGCATAACATTGGGTCGAATAATACACGTTTACAGACCTGAGCATTTCACTCGAAATCATAAATCAACAAAAACTAGCAAGCACGCATTTATGGCCAATGTCGCGTTTGTAACACTGTCATTGGGTCTCTTAAGGATGAAATTAGAAACACTGAAAAGTTGGCGCGCGATAAGTCTAACGCGCGGCGTCTCGAGTATGAGCTGAGCACAAATAACGTAAAGACGGACTTATACAGTCTGGCGAAACGTTTTAGAGCACCAGCAATAGAATATCCTGCCTTAAGAAAAATGGGGGGTGGGACAGTTAACAATTCTGGTGAACTGAATGACGTACTAAAGGGGTTCTGGAAAACAGTACAAAGTGCTAACCCAATGGAAAACATAGATGCACACAGGGATACATCCCTATCTGACGTAATTTCAGGTGGGGTTAAGGAGAGCCTAGATAATGCTATATCTGAGCTAGATGTAAAGCGTGCATGCAAATAACTGAAGCTTTCTAAATCACCTGGTACAACAGGTATTTATCATGAAATGCTTAAAGGGGCTGGACCAGAATTAGTGAGGGTTCTCACTATTCTATTCAACTCCTGGTTTGAGGGCGCGGAAATACCCCGGGAAGCGAAAATATGTAAATTACAATTACTGCATAAGAAGGGATCGAGGCATGATGTTAACAATTATAGATCAATAGGGTTGCAGTGCAATCTTTTGAAGCTATACTGCTGCATCTTAAATAAACGCCTCTTGGATACATTCGAGGCCGTACATGGCTTTGGGGATATGCAAGGGGGGTTCCGAAAGAAACGCCGTACAACTGACAATCATGTGGTTATGCAGGGATGTTTAGCATATAATGGAAAACTCTCTGCATGTTTTGTTGATGCTGTGAAAGCATTCGACAGAATTCCACGGGATCTGTTGTGGCGAAAACTTTTAGCATATGGATACAGTCAGAAGTTTGTGACTGCAATGTCAAACACATACACTAATTTAGAGTGCTTTATCCAATATGGTGATTTTGCCTCAGATCTAATGACATATAAGAATGGGGTGCGACAGGGATGCTGTCTCTCGCCTAGCCTATATGTTATATATATGGCAGATCTAAGAACCGACCTAGAAAAATTGGGTGTCAGTGCAGCCTTAGGTAGAAGATATGTACCGGCAATCTTTTTTGTGGATGACATAGTGCTGCTGGCCAACAATGATAAGGTGTTGCAGCAGATTATGGATACATTCACGCAATGGGCATGGAAATGGGGGGTTGCAATAAACCCCTCAAAAAGCAAAGTAATGCATTTCAGACAAGGCGCTGATGAATTTAAAACTTGGAAGTTGGGACTAGATGCACAAAAAAAATTTCAGACTATTTCGGAGGTGGATGATATAAAGTACCTAGGGGTACGACTGTCATCGGGTCCGGATAGCCTGAAATGGCATAGAGAAGGTCTCGTTCAGGGATCGCATGTGGCGGCGATTCTAGTAGGGGAGGTACAGAGGTTCAGTTCAAGGCCCTTATGGGCAACGAACAGACTCTGGAGTCTTTATGCAATGCCGAAAATATTGTATGGAGCGGAAATAAGCGGGCTGTCAAAATCTCATCTGAAGAAACTTGTTAGTCTCCAGATGCAGAGTTTTAGGCTGGCCACGAAGGCACCACATTGGGTAGGCAACAGAATACTTGCCATAGAAGGGGATCTGACTACGGTTAAAGGCGCTTATAATAAGCTCGTCATGAGCCATAGTAGGTACCTCAGGGGGGTTTCTGTAAGCAAAACAACAGCGGAAGCTGCTGTCCATTGGCAAACTTTGCGATCTGGCCAAAGACGCCAGAATAGTCCTGTAGGGCGTGAAGGGAAAATTTATAAAGAATGGGAACTGAACCCTCTACTCAGTAAAAAGGGACTAAAACTTACCTGTAAAGAAAAATCCTGGGATGATCGTACCCTGGGTGATACATATGTAACCCAGGTGCGAAAAGAAAGGTATAACGGCTTGGGGTTGACCCCAATCAACCCGAAACTGTTGTACAGCACCGAATTACCTTGGCTTTGGTTCAGACACGGCCTATTACAAAAAACCGTCCAATACAGTCTGAGGGGGGGGGGCTGGAGGCAGAACGTTTGTGAACTGCATATTCTGTAAAAGAAATGGAGTTTACATGTGGCTCACAGTGCCTCACATCCTGTATGGATGTCCGTCCCTACACTTGAACGGATGGCGTGATAGGATGATTAGAGCACTCCAGGTGGAATGCTGTAATGAAAAATGTGCTGAAAAAATCAATAGTGCCAGTCCTTTAGACAGATCGGATCTCTTTAGGTCATCTGATCTGTGCAAAACTGTCAGAGGCATACTCTCAAAAGAAGTGCATGCTCTAGATATGGGGCTGTGCGATATTTACTCGAACTCTGTATAGAGTAATACTTGCAAATCTAGTTTTACATGTAAGTAAGATGTAAGCTTAGATATATTGTAGGTACTCGCTCTAGAACATTGTAGAATTTATTGTTTTCCAAGAAGCATGAACTGATAGGCGGCTGCAAGAATGTAGTTGGAGCGGCCTATCACAACAGCCATTCAATGTGGACACATTTAATGGCTAGATCTGACTAGTACTGTCGCCATTCTTAGTGTGCGTAACACTAAAATGAGCTGTATTATGACAGGGTGCACCCTGCGTTAAGAATTTATTTTTTAGGTCCGGACTTTAATAGTGTGGTGCTAAATTTATTATACAGTTACGTGTCTTAGTATGCTGTTCTTGTAGTAGTAGTATATTTTGGTGCTTTAATATATTGCATATTACTTGCTCATGTGTTTCCACAATATCTCAATTTATCACTTATCTGTCCAAATATATTCTCTTAAAGCATTCTGCACGGATGATCATATTCCACCGGTTACTGTATTTTACCTCAAGTCACTGTTCCTGCTTCTGTATTTACCAATCTCGATTTTTTTCTTTCTTCTGTTATTTTATGTGGTAATTTTATACCCTTGACGCGCGTCGCCAATTGTGGTACTGAGTTTAAATGAAATGAAATGAGCAGAGATTTCACGGAACAATTGTAAAAAGATTCCTAGAACGATTCACCTAATATGCATAATATGTGTATATGTATTACAGACAACGCGAGATACACAGTTTAATCAGCTATTGAAATATTTTAACTACCTAGAAAACAACCAGGGCCCTGGGTTTATGTAATAAACTACTTGTATTACACATATCAGAGCAGAGCAGGTCAGCAGACTCTTCATGTAAAGCGGGAATTAGAGCTCAGCGTCGATTCGACGTGAAATGATGACGTGAAATGATGTCGTGAAATTGATTACATGAGAACGGACAAAGATACGGTCTTGTAATTTCAGAATAAGATTGTCCAGGTAATTGTGTATAATGTCCCAAAAAAGATTTGAAAAATATTAAGTAATTAATGTGTTATTAATTGTACGTCAAAATTGCATCTTTTCACGTCAACATTTCCCGTCAAACATTTCACGTCAGCAACTTTTCACGTCAGCAACATTTCACGTCACATAAAATGTTGACGTGAAATGTAAGTCGTCAAATCTTTTCACGTCAGAGTGTTGACGTGAAAAGATGTTTACTGATAAACATTTTACGTCAAAAACATTTCACGTCAAGCTGTAATTACAATTTTATGTGTGACATGAAATGAATGTGTAATATATATTTTTAAGTGAAATGAATGGTAAAAGTGATTTTTAAGTGTGTATATTATTTCTTTTGTATTTATTTGTAACTTTTCATGTAACTTTCATGTAAACTAATGTTTTTGTGATTTCATAGAAATGCACATTCCTGCATCCCATTCTGGTGTACATTGGCTGATTTTGATGTCATTCAAGTATGTTGGGGTTTGGGGTCTGGTCTATAACGAATTGTCTTGGTTTGTTCAAATAATCCCCCAGTCCTGAGATAATGGGGGTCTATAAAAGGGTGGTAATTTTGAATAGCCAATCTGCACATTGACTTTGAAGCTGAATAACTCATGCATTTCTAGGCCAATTTGGATCGTTCAACACTTAAAATGATCAGGACAGCCTGCAGATTGTGGTTGTAGTAGTGATGTCTAAATTCCGTATGCTGATTTGACCCGGTTTTTAGACATGAAAAAAATAATTTTTTTGAACATGCTATCATATAGTGATGGAATGGTGCCACGCCGCTGGCACCATTTGAGGGCGCTAAGGGGCGCCACGCCATGGCACCATTGGCCCTTGGCACCTTTTTCCTGTGGCGCCATTGATGCCTGGCGCTCTTCTTTCAGATGGCGCCATGGCGCCCTTGGCGCTTGTGCCATTTTCCCGTGGCGCCTATGGCACCTGGCACGCTGCTTCTGGTGCGCCAACTTTTGACTGGAACACGATATTGTAATAATTTTCTGGCCAGATTACTTCTTTTCATCTATAGTGTATGATAGAATGTTCAAAAAAAATGTCTTGAAAAATTATTATTATGACTATTCTTCATGTTAAAAAGTGGGTCAGATTGGCATACGGAATAAAGACATCACTAATCCGACCACAAAAATTGAATCTTATGGTTGCCCTGATCATTTTAAGTGTTGCACAATTCAAATCGGCCCAGAAAGGACTGATCAAAGTCATCAAACATTTTACATCGAACATTTTACGTCAAGCATTTCACGTCAAACATTTTACGTCACTGAAAAATGTCATTTTTGCATTTGACGTAAAATGTTGACGTGAAATGATTTGACGTAAAAAGATTTTAAAATCTTTTTACGTCGAATCATTTCACGTCGAACTATTGCATGCAATCGTCAACGTGAAAAGATGCAAAGTAATTTTATGAAATAAATAAAATTTTCAGTTATTTTTTGATATAAATTCAATTTTTTATGTACTTTTATGATTCAAATACAATTTATAATGTACTTTTATGACTTTAATACAATTTTTTTAGAAATATAACCTTTTATACTGTTTTTTTATAAGTAAATGTAAATGTAAAGTATTTATTTCACTTTTAAATGTGAGTATATCACTTTTGTCCCAGTAAAATGTAAGAGTAGGTATTTTTGAGAATTTTGCCCCAATTTTTACTCTTTTGTATATCACCCATTTTGCCCCAATTTTCACTCTTGTGTATTTCACCCAAGTTTTACTCTGGTGTATATCACAGGCAGGGACGTACGCAGGGGGGGGGGCGGGGGGGGGGGGGGGGCGGCCGCCCCCCCCCCCCGTTCCCGGGCCGGACAAAAAAAAGTGCCAAAAATGGCACTTTCGTGAAGCGATTTTGTACCTACATAGCAAAAATTTTGCGCGCAAGCGCGCATTTCCGTCCCCCACTCTATATATAATTCATATTTTCGATTCCGGAGTGAAATCACCACTACAAATGCCTTCATCGCAGTGCCGTGTACCTAAATTAAGGCGCAAATAAGTACTTAGAGTACACTTTGGCGTTGGCGCCAACGCCAATAGGGTTATGGCGCTGGCGCCAATGAATGGCGCCAGCGCCATGGCCCCATTCCGTTTACTACAGGAGGAAATTTTAGGGGGGGGGGGGGCGCCGCCCCCCCCGTTCGCCGGGCTCTGTATACAATCCGCCCCCCCGCTCAAAATCCTGCGTACGTCCCTGATCACAGGGTTGTGAAGAGTACTGAACCAGGGGTAGGAAAGTGGGGGTTGGGGTGGATTAACCCCCCCCCCAAACCGCCCAGGTATCTATCTATCCTGGAGGCAAAATTATGGGCTACTATCCCATAAACCACCCCCCCCAAATCGGCCAGCTATCTATCTATCTATCTGGAGTGATTTTTGAGAAACTATACCCCAATTTTCACTCAAAATCGTTATTTTTCATACCTTGATATAGATTTTCACCTCCAAAATCACTAGTTCATGCATCTAACTGCCTATTTTCAGCTATTTTTAGAACTATGTGTCCTTATATACCCATTTTTAGCCATTTTTCACCTACTTTTAGCAATTTTTCTTCTTTTCCTCTCTTCTATGCCTATATATTGCACCCCCGTGAACCCCCCCAAACTCCCCCCTACCCAACCCCCCAGAAAATTTTTCAGCTATCTATCCCTCCAGAGGAGCTATTTATTATTTATTTAAACCCCAGATGGCTGAAATCTAGAATACCCCTGTACTGAACTTTTTTGAAAGTAAACATAAATGTTAAGTATTTATTTTTACTCACAGTTGAGTCTCCAGGTGTTTTCAAGCAGAGGAAAAATACCCTCCCTGATTTACCCCCATCTGGAACATGATGTTTTGATGTACATCACTTAAATATGTAATGAACATGATGAATTGATTTATGTCAATTTGCATCGCAGTAACACAGACAAGTAAACATCTACTTATACATGGATGTCTTAATATATCCTTAGTTTTGGGCATGCAAAACGCCACTCTTTACTATGATCCTTACTGAAAATTTCTGGCAAAATAATAACCCCCCTTGAAATACCCCTGCAAAATTTCCACTCTGAAAAATAAACCTCCTGGGGAAGAGACATATTCAGGATTTTTGAGTGGGGGGGGGGCTGTTTGTTCACAGAGCTCGGCGAGAGTGGGGGGGGGGGGGTCTCAGCCCCCCCTAAAATTTTTCCCTACAGAGTGACATAATGGCGCTGTGGCGCTGGTGCCACTCATAGGCACCATGCCATGGCGCCGTTGGCATTGGCGCCAGGGACCGCTGTATATGTATTTATGTAAATATACGTACATATACAGCGACAGGGACAAAATAGAGTGCTTGCTCGGAGAATTGCATTTATGGGATTGATATTTATGTAGAAAATACTAAGTGTATAGGGTATAATTGCGCGCTTGCGCACACAATTTTCACACACATTACAAGAGTTGTATTTTCCAGGGGTTTTCAGGTCTCACCCCGGGAAGGGGGAGCTGCAGCTCCCCCCTGAATACAGCCCTCCCCTGGGGGTATTTTGAGGAAATACAGGAAGTATGTAGATGGTATAAATACTGTTCTAATGTAATGTACAGTCATTGTAATGTACAGTCATTGTAATGTACAGTCATTGTAATGTATGGATGTTTTATACTAAGAATGTCTTAAAACTAATGAAAATGCACACTCGCATACAAAAAATTACAAAATAACTACCATATTTCCTCAAATACCCCCGGGGGTGATTGTTTCATCGTGGTCCTGAGAGGGGGGGGGGGGTTTAACGAGGGGGGGGGGTATTTTGAGGGGGGGTTATTATTTCACCAGAATTTTTTTCAAATCCTAGTACAAAATCATTGTTTGTGATGTACACTGGGGTAGAAAAATGCATCAATAACTGATATGTATAGACTCTTGTAGACTAATAGTAGTATGTAGATGGTATAAACACTGATCTAACGTGATTACGACATTGTTTTAACATGTGTTCTGCACTACAGTATTTGTCATGTACATTCTCTTTAAACTCAATCTGGGGGGGGTATTTCGAGGGGGGGTGATTGTTTCATAGTGGTCTCGAGAGGGGGGGTATTTCAAGGGGGGTTATTTCGAGGAAATATGGTAGTGTTTAAGTACTAAACATTTTGGCTGAGGTTCTTAAAAAAGTGTTTTTTCAAACCTTCTAACACCTTTTTGAAACATTTTTAAAAAACCCTGCCATCCCTACACTGAAGCCTCCATTACACATAGACCATTGTTTACTGACCAGAGTTGATGTTTTACAGAGAATATAATCATATTTCATCATAGTAAAACATGTAATATGTAAAAAATAACATTTTTTTAAATGGAAGCATTGAAAACCATTTTTTTTAACAGCACTAGAAATTTTGCATTTTTTTGTGTGCAAGCTTGCAATTGAACATACCCATTGCCAGTGGTGGTTGTTTTCATTGCTTTTGAGGCATTTTTAGTGTAAAGCTTCCATTTGTTAATGCTTTTGTGTAATACTAAGCCATGATATATTTATGTAGTATACGATATCCCACCAATGTGCTCCCACATACTTCTACAGTGTGAAACATCACGGTCAATGTATTAGCCCTCCATTTTAACCTTATTAAAGCACTATTCCATGCCAAATTTTACTTGAAGTCAAGAACATTCAACACAATGTGATATCAGTGGTCTCCTAGGGGGGGGGCTGGTGGGGACTGCCCCGCCTGACTTATAACCTGTTTTGAGTGATTTTTCCATTTCTGCCTTCTATGCACTGAAAAAGCCCCCGCAAGCCCCCCCACGGCAAATTTCCAGCCCCCACAAGAGCCAAATCTTGGAGCCCCTGGGAGATATACCATAATTGTTAAAACATAAATTACTCAATAAATACGGATACTCAAGTACTGCATAAATACATTTACATTTCCGCCCCCCCCCCTTGAAAAAATACCAGTACTCACTTACCCACATACTTTTTGAAAGTATTGTTTATAGGGTTTTTCAAAGCGTCAAGGAAAAAAAGAAGAGAAAGGCTAAAAATAGGGGCAAAATAGCATAAAATAGACAACAACACACTCACTAGTGAATTTGATGGTGAAATAGTTTGAAAATTAGTGATTTTGAGTGAAAACATTGGCAAAATTTCTCAAAATGCCCACTTTTACTTTTTCCTGGGACAATAGTGATTTACTCACATTTACTCATGGTCATGGGTAAAAGTAAAAAATAATTACTTTACATTTTTTTAGCCATTTTTCACCTACTTTTAGCGATTTTCCCCATTTTCTTCCTTATACACCTTGACAAAGCCTATATGTTGAACCCCTGCAACTGAAATCACCACTTATAATGCTATCCTGTGGCTCCACGTCGACTCTATGGCTGTATAATAACATAACAAGGTATCGCCACTTGTCAGATATACCTGTATAATCATTCTAATCACTTCATTAAACAGATTGGCACATCATTCTGATCATTTTAAGTGCTCAACCATAAAAATCTGTAGAGATTTCATGTAAATATTGCAGTAAAGAATGTGCAGACACTAAGAAACTACCTGACAATTACTTCTGGACACTGAGGCTGGTGCACTGACTCCTGCTGAACGTCTAGGCTAGTGATGCAAAAAGTGCCTGGACTTTGGTGCCAAGCGCCAAAAGCGCCATGGCACTTTTTCAAACCCCAGCGCCAAGCACCAATGGTGCCAGAGAAATATGGCGCCAAGCGCCAGTGCCACGCGTTTTGTTCCTGGCGCCACACAAAAAAAGTGCCAAGCGCCAAAATGGCCATTGCGCTTATCCTAACCCCGACAAGCACCAATGGCGCCAGAGCAATATAGCGCCAAGCACCAAAAGCGCCATGGCGCTTTTTGCTTTGGCACTAGCACCAGGCGCCAGCGGCATGGCGCTTTTCCATCACTAGTCTGGGCCATAAAATGCTGAACAGTTCGAACTGTTTGAACAGTTTGAAAACCTGTTCGAACTGTTTGAACAGTTTGAAAAACTGTTTGAACAGCAATTTTCCAGTTCAGATTGGGTAGTTGAAAACGTTTAGTGTCGTCGGTTTGTCGGAAATGTTCGGTTTCAGTGTGTGTTCCCATTGTTGAATCTTTTTACGTCAACATATCATCAAATCTTTTCACGTCAAGATGTCGTCGGATCTTTTCACGTCACCATGACGTCGGATCTTTTTACGTCAGATAGCTGTAATTCAAAAATCTTTTTACGTCAAAACTTTTCACGTCAAACATTCCACGTCATCATTTCACGTACATGCTCGAGCTCTAATTCCAGCTTAAGAAATGACTTGCTGCATGTGGAAGTTAAAATCCCATGCCACATCAAGAAGATATATTTCTGCTCTACACTGTCTCTAACTGACTACCAGAACAAGTCCAATCTGATTGATCAATTGTTCATGTCCCATCTTGACTGTGCAATTGGAATTTTAGGTTTTATGTTTTAAGAAATAAAAATACATAAAAGTGCAATTCAATATGTTATCATATATAGGCAAGCTGAACATTGTTCTTACAGCATATTAGAGGCCAGCTATGTAGGTATCTAATGCCTTGATGTGGGTGGAGATTAGTCTTCTCGAATTTGCGCAACTAATCTGCGAAATTTGTGCCAGTCTTATAACCAGGTCCATATCAATTGACAACAATTTTCATATCTGTCAAGTGGGTCAGGTATGTCAGTCAAGTGTAGTGATGGAAAAAGCGCCAGGCTTTTGGCGCCAAGCGCCAAAAGCGCCATGGCGCTTTTCAAACCCCGGCGCCAAGCGCCAATAGCGCCAGAGCAAAATGGCGCCAAGCGCCAAAAGCGCCATGGCGCTTTTTTGAACCTCAGCGCCAAGCGCCAATGGCGCCAGAGGGTAATGGCGCCAAGCGCCAATAGCGCCAGCGCCAAAAATTTTTTCTGCAATTTGATGGTAGAAACGAGTGCATAACTGTGGGTGATGTACCGCTGAAGTTGTAGTATTCCGTTGTAGTGGTTGTTTGTACTGGCAAAAGTTCAATGTGTATCAATTGTTTAAATACCCAGAGACATAATTTTCAGTCAAACATCATGACTGTGAAGCTTTCAATGGTGAGTTCTTTGTTTCTCGCCCAGCTAAAGGGTGGAGTGATTTAAAGGACATATATAGCCAAAAACAGTTGAAAGTGGTTATAATTCACATGAACAATAATGATTTTGAAGTCTGAAAAATCACGACGGTGACTGAGTGATGTGAAAATCACGGGAACGTTTCCCGATAAAGTATGAAAATCAGCATTTTTTGTGTAAATCGAGGCAAAATTTTTGAAAAATCGCTCCTGATAGATAATAGCTGGTCGATTTTGGGACTGGGGGGCTCGAGGGATAGTAGCCTAAAATTTTGCCTCAGGATAGATAGATAGATGGAGTATTTGGGAGTAACACCCCGCTCCCTCCCAACCCCCGCCATACTGAACCCCTGATTTAGACTGCTAGAAGCAATTGGAAGCAAAGCATAAAATGCCATTTTCTTAAAATCAACTTTTTGGAGTTATCAAATTTAATAAGTTCAAGCTAAAAATGAAAAAGGTGGGTACAACACAAGTACGTTTTTTGAGCGAACAAAACATTGTTCCACATTCAAATATGAGGACGTCTAAAGTAAAAGTAAACACATTTTAACGCTATGCGTTTATTCGATGTAAAGTCTACCCTAATATTAATCAATATTTATTAAGTTTTCATCAAAATCGATCAACTGGAGTGTCAATTTCAGTGTATTAACACTATTTTTGATTATCATGGTTGGCGCTTTTTTGGCGCCTTTTTTAATGCTAGCGCCAGGCGCCAATAGCGCCACCAGAAAATGGCGCCAAGCGCCAAAAGCGCCATGGCGCTTTACTCGGACCTCAGCGCCAAGCGCCAATGGCGCCAGAGCGTTTTAGCGCCAAGCGCCAAAAGCGCCATGGCGCTTTTTGCTTTGGCGCTAGCGCCAGGCGCCAGCGCCATGGCGCTTTTCCATCACTAGTCAAGTGGCAGTACGTACCGGGGGGTGATTGTTTCATAGTGGTCCCGAGAGGGGGGGGGGTTAAACGAGGGGGGGGGGGTAGTTTGAGGGGGGGGGGTTATTATTTCGCCAGAAACTTTGTCAAATCCTAGTACAAAATCGTCGTTTGTGATGTACACTGGGGTAGAAAAATGCATCAATAACTGACATGTATAGACTCCTGTAGACTAATAGTAGTACGTAGATGGTATAAACACTGTTCTAACATAATTACGACATTGTTTTAACGTGTGTTCTGACTAGGGTGTCAAATTTCCGTTTCCGTTTTCCGTTTCCGCCTTTCCGCAGGAAAAATTTATACCTTTCCGTTTTCCGTTTTCCGGCAGCCGAAAAATGTTTACCTTTCCGTTTTCCGTTTTCCGGCAGCCGAAAATTTTTTACCTTTCCGTTTTCTGTTTTCCGGCAGCTGAAAATTTTTTACCTTTCCGTTTCCGTTTTTCTGGCCCATTTTTCCGTTTTCCGGCTGAAAATTTTTTACCTTTCCGTTTTACCAGGCCATTTTTCCATTTTCTGGCTTGATTTTCAGTTTTCTGGCATTTTTCCATTGTTTTTCCAAACTGTATTTATCTTAAATTGGCTCATCCCATTGTGTTGTTTTTGTCTCTTGGAGCAGCATTGACAACTGGGATTTCAGGGTCAGTTAAACAGGTGCTGTGAACTCAATTGGGTCATATGCTGACACCAATAATTTATTCAAGTTTCGTCTGGTTGGTGTTGTGATGCTGTCAATTTGCAATTTTGGTGTTGATATTGCCAGCATGTCCGTTTGGTGATTTTATTTCATGCCCATTACTGCGACAATTTTATTCACCTTTGGACTCCTGTTGTTTTCTGCTATTTCATTCATGACTGATCTGGAGTTTGACAGCCATTCCCTCATGTTCATAGAACATTGGTTAAATAAAGCTTTGACTTTGTAATATAGTTCTAAAGCTTCAACTTCATTCGTGACACTCATGATGAAGTTATCGACATAAATGTTGTTTATTATCATTGCCAACTGGTTTCGTTCCCCTTCATTTTCTTCATATTCATTCATGTTGTTTATTGTCACATTTAAATGGTATTTTATGACTGCTCCCAAAATTGCTGGGCTGCAGACAAGTCCAAACAGTATGCTTTTAAAATGAAGTACTAATGAAGTACTATTAAGTTATTTTCAGTTACTGGTTTTGAGGCATCTTTCAGCCAGAAAAATTGTGTGTAGTCTCTAGCTTGGTCATGCAATCCTATGTGCAAAAATGCCTTTTCAATATCAGCAATTAATGCTAGATTGCCTGCCCTGAACCTCAGGAGTAGGCCCAGTGCTAATGGTGTTGTAATTGGTCCTCTAAAATGGCACTTGTTGAAACTGGGCCTACCTGCCAACCCATCGTACATGATTCTGCATGATGTCTATTTGCCCGGCGTGATTACTGGCTGGTGTGGCAGGTAATGAATCCCCTTGTTGTCTGCTTTGTCATCACAGATCTCAATTATTCCCTTTTCTAGTTGGTTGTCCAAAACTTTCCGGTATTGTTTGAATAAGTTTGGATCTTTGTTGAATCTTCTTATCAGTGATTTAAACTGCACCAAGGCTTCTGCTTTTCCCGTGGGCAGGTCACTGATACTCTCTTTATACGGCCAGTCAATATAGTATCGTTTGTTGTTGTCGTTGAATTTTATGCTATTTATTATCATCTCCTCTGCAATGTTGTCATCAATTGCATAGGGGTCATCAGTGATTCCCACTGCTTCTAGACTGTGAAATTGTCATAGTGTTTCCTTTCCTATGGCCACTATGGCTACTTTTTGATGATTTTTTGTTGGTTCAGTTAAGCTTGAACTACAAGTGAAGTTACAGGCATGATCCATAGTTGCAGAATGTACAGCTACCACAATCAAAGCCAAACAGGTAAACCTGCATGCAGGTTTTCCTTCTGCAAATTTGTCTATTACCGTGCTAATTTCACTTTATTTTTTTCTGTTTCCGTGAAAATTTTGCTTTCCGTTTTCCGTTTTCCGGCATTTCATTTTTCCGTTTTCCGTTTTCCGGCCAACAATTTTTTTTTTTACCTTTCCGTTTTCCGTTTTCCGCTGAGTGAAATTTTTTTACCTTTCCGTTTTCCGTTTTCCGGCAGAAATTTTTTTTTTACCTTTCCGTTTTCCGTTTTCCGTAAAGTGAAAAAATTTTACCTTTCCGTTTTCCGTTTTCCGTAAAAAAATTTTTTTGACACCCTAGTTCTGACTACGCAGAACACAAACTGCAGTATTTGTCATGTACATTCCATTTACACTCAATGGGTAGGGTTGGGACGATATATCGTATCAAATATCGAATATCGACTATTTTTTCATATCGAATATCAAATATCGATATCGAAAATTTTGAAAAAATATCAAATATGGAGCATTTTTTCGATATTTTTCGATATTTGTCCCTTCCATGGCCTCACTTAAATAATGCCAGGATTGCACTTTTAGAACGTGATTTTTAAGGCAATTTTCAAAAATTCTGTGCTCATGCGTGCACGTTGTTGCCATAGTGCATTTTCTTTACCACATCCATCAAATTTTAGGTTGTGGGGTGATTTTATGTTAATTTTATGTAAATTTGTAAAATTTTATTTTTATTTTTTTCTGAGATTTTGCCAACCCTGGACGTGAACTATAGGTATGAAGGAAATATACTGTGCAGCGCTGAAATGCGCGCTTGTGCGCAAAATTTTTATTAAACTGCCAACAAAGTCGCTCTACGGAAGTGCCATTTCTTTCATTTCTGGCATATTTTTTTGCCCGACCCGGGAAGGGGGGGGGGGGCGGCGGCCGCCCCCCCCCCCCGCCCCCCCTGGCTACGTCCTTGATCAACTATGTTTGTGACCAAATGGAAATACAATATGCCACTCAAGATATGCCTTGCTTTACGAAAAGCAAAATATCGAAATATCGAAAATATCAAAATATTGATATCGAATATTGAGCATATTTTCATATAGAATATCGATATCGAATATCGAGGGTCCATATCATATCGATATCGAATATCGAGTTTCAGAAAAAAATATCGAATATCGAATATCGATATCGAAAAGTCATATCGTCCCAACCCTATATGGGGGGTATTTCGAGGGGGGTTGGGTGGTTGTTTCATAGTGGTCTCGAGAGGGGGGGGGGTCAAACAAGGGGGGGGGGTGTATTAATATTTATTATGGTTAACAGGGATTGTCTTACGACGCGGACTTTGCCATGGAGGCTCGTCCATCCAGTGTAGATAAAATTTTTTTTTTTAATTCCTATATATCTTTACTGTTCCTGTACTAGTATCTAACATAACATGCAGTGGGTACATCATATCCCATTGATAAATGGTATTCAAATCACACCTTTCTGACACATTACTTCAGAGCTGCAATCTGAGCTTGCAAGTAGACATTGACTGGGGTCATTGACCAGCTGTCATTCTAGTCATAGTGTACAAAAGTTTCATTTTTCAATCATCCCAGAAGATTTATCCCCACTCGTATCATCTCGTCACATGCTTTTCTGTGTGCGTGACACAGGTCTCCTCCTAGAAGCGAATCCCTAAATTTACTGGGTATTGAGCATTTTATTTTTTATATATAGCTTTCTGAGTTCTGATTCATTACCTTTACAGAAATGATTTATATCTGAGGACATGATTTAGATCCCCTCTGAGTTTTACCACTGATGTACTACTTTGTGTACTTATTTTTTGTGACTGTTGTTTAAATACTCTTAAACCATTGTGGCGTGCATGAAACCAATTTAGTTCATTGTATCGTAAACTTTTCACATTCATTTCATTTTCACCTACCTTCCTATACTGTGCTATTTTGTGCTCTTTTGCACAGTTGACATTTTTGTCTTGCCGATATTCCATGAGTTTACATTTTATATCCCTTTTTGTATTAACTGCAATCAACTTGTGATTCCACCCCAAGTGTTTGCATTGTGCTGTATACAGCGATGTCATAGTATTATCTGGTGTTAGTCTACTATTTCCAGCTAGTTTTCCATCAACATCAAGAGCTTGCTTTAGCCATCGTGAGACGGGTAGATTGCTAGCATAATTTGTATATGTTAAAATTAACTGTCTGATTTTGTCTGAGGGAAGCATACTTCCCAGGTCTTCCCCTAGGCTGGCTCCACTTGTTCGTAATGGAAGATGAACAGTTTTTTTCATCGTTTCCAGATAAAGCTTGTCTACAATCACTGTTTGTTTTGGGTCAAGGCTGGTTACTTCCACCCCATACATGCTTCCTGACTCTACGTACACTTTCCATGTTGTTTGTCCATAATATAGTGGTTTGCTAGTTTTTCTAGCGGCTGCTATTGCTAGCGAGCTAAATTATCTCATTTTTGAAACTATCCCCTCTTTATGACATTTAAATGGATCACTATCTGATGTGATCAGAATTCCAAGATATTTTATTTTATTAGTTTCCATTATTGTTTGTTTAATTTTATTCAGATCAAAACCCAAAGACCATTTTTTATGTGTTGGTGGTGTCCCCCACTGTAGTACATGACTTTTTGTTGGATTGATAGTCACATCCCACTTCCAACACCAATCACAAAAAATATCCATCAACTTTTCCAATTCAGATTCTTTATTTGCCATAAGAACAATGTCATCTGCAAAAAATAGTGCTGGTATTTTGTCTTTTTTCCATCCACACTTTGCGCCTAATTTAGTTTCTAGTAATTTTGATGCTAGATCATGCACATATATTGCATACAATGTGGGGCTTAAGGAGCACCCTTGAACCACCCCTATGTCGTAGCACAGTTCCTCTGTTTGTATATTTCCATATGTCATTATTGCTTTTGTGTCTTTAAAAATATTTGCAATTGCTGAAACCAATTGTTTGGGAATCCCCATAGCGTTCATTTTTAGCCATAATTTCTCTCTTTTCACTCTGTCAAATGCTTTGGTAGCATCGACAAAGCATGTGACATATGCATTTCCATTGGCACATGCATAGTTATGACATGTTTTCAGTATTTGAACATTATCTGTGGTTCTCCTATTTGGTCAAAACCCACCCTGGATTTCTGTCAAGGCATTATTCGATTCTAGTGCATTTATCAAGCGCCTGTTTAGTATTGACATATAAATCTTTCTCAAGTCGCATGATATGCCCAAGGTTATGTAGTTTTTTATATCACCTTTGTCACCCTTCTTGTGTAAAAGCACCATTTTGCATATTGTTGCTGCTTTTGGTGAATCCCCTTGTGTAAACCATTCATTGTACATTTTCATCAATGCCATCTTGAAGTTAAATGTTAAACATTTCAATGTCTCATGGTGTATTTCACTTGTCCCTGGTGATTTTGCCAGCTCAATTTCTGCCAATGAAATACTATTCACTAAATTTTGCATAGTAGTGTATCCAAATTCAACAGTGGGAACTCCATGATTCTCCATCATGTTTATTATTGGCTCACCTGGATTAGGCTCTGTCACGATATCCCATGCATTTTTTAATTCAGTTTGCATCTCTTCTTTACTTGTAGCTGGTTCACCATAATGTGTATATATTGTATGAATTACATTTCCAATATCACCCTTTGTTTTGTTCACTTTTTTGTATACATCTAGTAGACCATTTTTGGGATTAGATTTAGCTAGTTTATCTAGTTCTTTGTCCATACTTTCTCTTTCAATTTCATTTCTGATTTTTTTCAGTTGTTTCCTGTCATGCTTAAGTTTCACTGCCAGTCCATCTATGTTACCCATCATTCGCAATTTCCGTCTAATTTTTGCAATAACCTTATATTGCTTTTTTATTCTTTTGTCTACCTTCACCACTGGTGTTTTGGATGTAATCACCGGAACCGCATCATGTATATTGTCAACTATATTCTTATAACCATCAATATGTTCATAGCAGTTTAACTTCTCCCACAGTTTGCATTTTTGTTCCACAGTTTTTGGTTTCAGTAACATAGACATCAGTTTTTGGTTTCAGTATCATAGACATCAAGTTTTTGGTTTCAGTATCATAGACATCAAGACATGTATTTCCAGGGGGGGGGGGTATTTCTAGGAAATACGGTAAGTTGTTATTTATGGCTGTGGAACCATGGGATAGCATTATAAAAGGAGATAGGTAGGTAGGTGCTATGGAGATTTCTGTCATGAATATCAGTTTTGGTTTTGTCTCGTTACGTAAATACCTATATCGTTTCTTGTCAAATATCTGTGACTGCAAGATAGGTTTGGCATGTAATAGTGCTTAAGTAAATCAGACTTTAAGATAGAAGACAGCACATCAAAAACATATAAGTCACACCACATGCGTGACATACCTGATGTGTACCGTGCGCATTTTCCACTGCCTGATGGTGGCGCTTTTTTGGCGCTTTTTTAAATGCTAGCGCCAAGCGCCAATAGCGCCACAGCGTTCTAGCGCCAAGCGCCAAAAGCGCCATGGCGCTTTTGAGACTAGCGGCGCCAAGCGCCAATGGCGCCACAGCAAAATGGCGTCAAGCGCCAAAAGCGCCATGGGGCTTGGCGCCAGCGCCATGGGGCTTTTCCATCACTAGACGGGTCTCTAACAGAAGGGCGTCTCTAATAGAAGGTACAGTTTTTTAACATAATTTGGGCCACGAAATTAATAAACGGGCAGTCTCCTATAGAAGGTACACAATGTGCTGGAATTGTGCCAAATGCATAAAAAATAAAAAATATCAGCGGACGCTGTGATTTTACGGCTTCGGTCCATTGATTTTGTGCTATTTTATCATCAAATGTTGAATGAACGCTATGTATCGTTATTCTATGAACCTTCGAAAAACCTGGCAGAATTTAAAAAAGATTGGCTGAAAAATTGATGAAAATTAGAAGGGCGCTCTCTCCAATAGAAGGGTGTCTCAAATAGAAGGGCAGGTAAAAATTTGAGGAAACAATACAAGGGAGCCCTTCTATTAGAAGAAATACGGTACATATATTTTACCATATTTTTTTCTAATAGAACGGCCTGTCTCCAAAGGAAGGTTCACTCTCTTGACTTTTTTGACTCCTTGACACCAAGTTTTACATACATTTTACATCCAAATTGAATTTCAATCTTTTTTATTTTCTGACAATCAATTATGTGGATGCTAGTTACAGTAGCACAATGTACAGTTGAAAACTGATCAGTAAATAAAAAAGCAGCAAAACTGGAAATATTTCAGCTAATTTTCCATTTCCAGGGAAATTTTACTTTGGAAATTATTATTCACTTTGTTTCGTTTGAATGACCCAATTTTGAATTAATGGCAAGTGGAAATATTTTCACTTTCTGTTTTGCAATTTTTGACAGCTAAAAATTGTTTACCGTATTTCCTCGAATTACCCCCCGGGGGATTTATGTTTTCAGAGTGAATATTTTGAAGGGGGGGGGGGTTACGCGAGGGGGTATTTCGAGGGGGGGGTATTATTTTGACAGAAATTTTTCGAAATCCCAGTACTAAATTGTTGTTTGAAACGTACACAAACGTTGAAAAATGCAACAAAACCGGCATTTATAACACTCAATGCCCTTATATATATATACGTAGATAGTAAATATATATACCGTATTTGCTTGAATAATCCCCCTGGGGGATTATTATTTCGGCAGACTTTTTTGAGGGGGGAACTAATCGAGGGGGGGGGGAATTATTAGAGGGGGAGAATAATTACTTTGTCAACAATTTCAACCATGTTTCTATCAACTCATTTGATTAAATATGCTTTATTCACACAAAAACGTGCCATTTTTGTTCAAATTGGGCACAATAAATTGAGCAAATCTCTTAAGGGGGGGATTATTCGAGGGGAGGAATTATTATTTCCTCACTCGTCTTACAGGGGCGGGGGTTTATTCGAAGGGGGGGGAATTATTCAAGGGGGGAACTATTCAAGCAAATACGGTAACTGGTTCTAACATCACACAGTCATTGTTTTTAGCATTTGTTCTGCGTTTCCCGGATCACAAACCGCATTACGTTCTCTATACAATAAGTTGGGGGGGGGGGGGGGGGTATTTCGAGGGCTGTTTTAAGTTCATAGTGCCCATTTTGAGGGGGGGGGGGTTATTTCGAGACGGGGGTATTTCGAGGGTGGGGGGGCATTTCGAGGAAATACGGTACCTTCCCATTTACAGATTTTTTTACTGTCATGATCATTTTAACCTTAAGTAATTACCTAAACATTGTACAGTTCATAGTTCAATTGACCCCCCCCCCCCTCGAAATACCCCAAAGTCTGAGCAAGCTAGGAAAAATACCCCATGTGGAATAATGTACACCATGTTTGCATGCAATATACACTACAGTATTTATTCTAATGGAAGAGCGCCGTTCTATTTTTTTGTCAACTTTTTTACCTGCCGTTCTATTGGACGTGCCGTTCTATTGGAGGTTGCCATTCTATTTTTTTCACCAATTTTTTCACACATTTCTCCTTTGAACAGTGCCTTATTTTCAATGAATCTTAAGCAATATTTTAATATTAGAGCATCAATTTGAGATTAGATATCTATTTGAATGCTTTGATCGTTCTCGCCATCCATTTTTCAATACATTTTTGTGTTTTGGCACACTCCCAACGTAAATACTTCCTACCTGCCACACAAATGTGCCAAAACCGGCCGTTCTATTGGCTGTGCCGTTCTATTGGAGGTATGCCGTTCTATTAGAAAAAATACGGTATGTAATAATCACTACCAATATCCAAATACCGCATTTCTTCTAATAGAAGAGCGCCGGTCTATTTTTCATCAACTTTTTTACCTGCCATTCTATTGGAGGTGCTGTTCTATTCAAGGCTGCCATTGTATTTTTTTCACCAATTTTTTTCACAGATTACTCATTTCAACATAGCCTTATTTTTAATGAAGCTTGAGCAATAGTTCAATTTTAGAAGAATAATATCAGAGCATCAATTTGATATTTAACACACCTACTTGAATGCTTTGAACATTAGAATACCGTATTACCTCGAAATACCCCCAGGGGGTTTATTATTTCGCCAGCAAAATGTGAGGGGGGATAATTCGAGGGGGGGTTTATTCGAGGGGGGGGGTCTATTATTTCGCCAGAAATTTTCGGAAATTCCCCATACGCAGACGTAGAAAAATCGAACAATCACATAAATTTATAAACCCTTGTTTACCTCGATCCGGATGGTTGCGAATTTTTTAAAAACGTTTCGTTCACGCCCCCCTGTAAAGTTTTCGGGAAAATTGACCCGACTCAAAAAATAGCCCAAACAGTTGTCTACATGATGTGTGGATCACCCCCCAATATAACGCCGCGTGGGCCGTGTAAGCGGGCCACACATTTTTTTATACCAAAATGCAGTGTTTACCTCGGTCCGGATGGTGGCTCCAAATCTTATATAGTCTGTTTTTCAAGGCCAGAATTTGGCCGAAACATAGAACAGTGTCCTGGCTTAGTGCCAAATGCCATTTCAACGGCTTATTTACAGGCAGAAATAAGATTATGATATTTTCAATTTGCACTGTTTTGTACTGCGGATCACGATCAGCTGTGATTCTGATCATTTTATCGCCTCATCTTACATCTATTAACACAGAAAATGCTTCCACCAGAAAGAGAAATCTTTCGCGGTATTTTTAAAACCTACACCACTCAAATTCACCCACCCAAACATGAGAATTTGAGGGGCGAAATTTAAAAAACATTGCTAAATTTTACTTACTACTAATTTCCTTCCCTGGACAAAATGTTCTAACTTTTTAAAATTTCACCCCTCAATATCTCATTTTTGGGAAGGGTGTATTTGAGCGGAGTAGGTTTTTAAGAATACTGCAAAAGATTTCTCTTTCTGATGGAAGCATTTTCTGTGTTAATAGATGTAAGATGAGGCGATAAAATGATCACAATCAAAGCTGATCGTGATCCGCAGTACAAAACAGTGCAAATTGAAAATATCGTAATCTTATTTCTGCCTGTAAATAAGCCGTTGAAATGGCATTTGGCACGAAGCCAGGACACTGTTCTATGTTTCGGCCAAATTCTGGCCTTGAAAAACAGACTATATAAGATTTGGAGCCACCATCCGGACCAAGGTGAACACTGCATTTTGGTATAAAAAAATGCGTGGCCCGCTTACACGGCCCACGCGGCGTTATATTGGGGGGCGATCCGTACATTATGTAGACAACTCTTTGGGCTATTTTTTGAGTCGGGTCAATTTTCCCCAAAACTTTACAGGGGGGCGTGAACAAAACGTTTTTTAAAAATTCATAACCATCCGGATCGAGGTAAACAGGGGTTTATGTGTTCATGGGCATATATAACTGTATATACACAAAAACCCTTCCCTAACGTCACTTAGTCATCAGTTTTGACGTGTGTTCTGCATAGTACAGATCACAAACTGCGGTATTTGTCACGTACGTTCACGTTACACTCAATTTTAGGGGGGGGGGTATTTCGAGGGGGAGTTTATTATTTCCTCAGCCGAAATTTAGGGGGGGGGGTATTTCGAGGGGGGGTTAATTCAAGGGGGGGTAATTCGAGGTAATACGGTAAATATGGTACATCATACAGTCATACTTGGCTGCATTTATTACCAGTTTTCGCTATTTAAATGCCTATTCTGTAATACGATCCTTCACAAAAAGTAAAATAACATATAAAATAACCCTTGAATAAGCGCCCCTTTGAATTACCCCCCCCCCTCCGTCAAAATTTTCTGGTGAAATAATAAACCCCCTAGTGGTATTCTGAGGGAATATGGTATTTACAATAGACAGGTATTGTGAACATACCGAATCTGCTCGTGATAGTAATTTTTATAGTTGAGAAGTTTCCATGATAGCATGATGCCTTGAAAGTTGGCTGGCAAGTGGTTGTAATATAGAACACACTGCATGTCGCCAATCCAGACAGGTTCATACTGAGCGAGAATTTCTTTCATTTGTAAACACCTGAATATGCGTGTATAATCGGCGGCATAGGCGGCGCAAGGTCCCAATTTGCCCTTGTGACATTCACATTAGTCAAAATTCCACCTTGTGACACCTTTTTATCGGAGCGCTTATGTGAAGTTGGCATCCAGCCAAAAATTTCGAAAATTATTATAAAAATAATAAAAATGGGCTACACATAGGTATATAGCCATGTAAATAAATGAAAATAGTTATTATATAGGTGGAAATAAGCAAAATGGAGCAAATCTTAACGATTTTTAGCTAATTTTCAGATTTCACTCTCGTTTGTACAATACACGCTTGTGAATGTCACATTGTGCCTACACACACTAGTTTTCACCGTGACTTCGTGTGAAAACTGAAATTTTTTAAAATGCAATTTTAAAATGCAAATGAACATGGTTGAATGATTTTATTTTAATTAAATTAGAAATTAAATTAATGAAAGTTAAAGTTTGAAAATTTTAAAACTAAAACACATATAGCATACAAAAAGAGTAGGCTGAATGTTGCCATCAAATCAAATCAAATCAAATAAAGTTTACTCGGCTCGGACCTCAAGAGTCCAATGCAAGTAAATAACACAACACATTGTACATCCATCGATTACTCCTACATTGCGGTCTTACACAGGTGAGTTTTAAACGACGTATACGCATATATTTACCAACAGCTGGCGGTATCTAGGTAACTTAATTTGAACCGGAGAATGGTGGTGTTGAGAATTGAAAACTACAAGTGCCTAAAAATGTCCTAAGTACTGAGAACGAACGCGGCAGACAACATTGCCAGTAGCACCGCAATAACACTCTAGAACCCCACGACCCGGGTTTGAACTGCTCATAAAAACGCTGAGCCACATAACTGCTTACAAAAAACGCAAAGAAAAGTAGAATAAAGAAGTACATTCACAAAGATGTATCATACAGAAGATGTGCACATTGTCCGCAAATCCTTAACCATTGTTTCTTTCCGGTTTCCGATAAATTCCCAACTTTTCCAAATTGTTGTTTACTTGGACTGTCCATGAAACACAGTGAGAAAACGTCATCTGTCCACACAAAGTATTGTGAAAGATTGTATTCCTTGATTTTTGTGTATAATTTTGCCAGTTTTGAGTTTTTCCAAATTTTCCAAATATTTGCCAAAAGAAATCCCATTTACACGGTTTTGCAGACTTTATATGTCCTCATTGAACATCATTTACAGGAGATCTCCTAAGTTTACCCGTCATTGTCTGTTTTACACCTCATCATTACATCATTGACCAAATCATAGAAATTGCGTCGCAAAACTCGTATCCACTTGAATGTATCTACAATATTGCTACATCTTTGTACATTGCAATGAACATGGTGGCTGAGATCTGCTGGCTTATCCTCACTGGTGCGGCGTCCTGCTCGCGAACAATAAACCGTCACAGCGTTCTACCTCCCCAGCGAGGACACCAGACAGTATCTCCAGATATTCCGATGCTTGGATACGCATTTTGTGGCACACTGCGGCATCAAACACATTACTAGGAATCTGTCTCTCAATATTATGGGGAATTTGTCGTGAATTCAAAGCCGCCGCTGCCTCGGATGTAGAGAGCATCTCTCCACACCGTCGGCTGCAGCAGTCTTCACTTAGCGACCTCACCCAGGCTCTGCGCCAGAGTGTCACCATAGGATGTTGGCACTGTCCCAAGTAATGGGACAGTGTCATCCAAAATGACCACCCTAGTGCTTCGCATAATGGACAGTTAGTCCATTGCCTAGTGTTGTTATGCCTAAAGCGTAATTGTTGTATTTTTGGAAGCCACCCATGTCCTCCCGCGAACCATGCGTGTTCATTTGTTTGCAGTGTTTCTGGTAACAGTGGTGTTATCTCGTCTAAGACTTGATTTTCTTTTTGCACACTTTGTTGTCCTGTTGTCCTAGATTTCAGTCCCACTTCCCAGCCATAGTGTTTACATGTGGTTAGTATCTCATTTTTGGAACAGTTTTGCAAGTTTTCTAAGCCTACCTCACTCTTTGCTCCCGTTGCCCGGCCCCGTGGTGAATTTTTCCTCATTGAGCCCACGTTCCCCCTCTGACTTTGTGCCCCCCATATTCTTGCTGTTAGTTTGGTTGTTTCCAAGGCTTTGTTAGATTCTAGATAGTCGTTGTATCTAATCACATTGTACTTATACCAACACTCCATGGTTCTGATGTCCCAGTCTATCCCTAACAGCTTGTTTGAAATGTTTCTCCCCACCCCGCCCAGTTGTCGGTACAGCCCTAATTGTAAGGCTGTCATTTGTTTCAACGCCGTTTTTGATATCCCAGTTATTTCACTGCCGTACATTACTGTACTTGCGACATACACCCCCCAGAGCATGTTCAATGCCCATATCTGTCGTCTGCTGTGTTTTCCAACTTCCCTAGCCAAGAATCTGCCCTTTGTAAGCTTGTCCATGTAGCCATTTTTCTGCGCCTGAAAAGGGTCTCGTCCGCTACTCAGCTTGATTCCCAGATATTTTGTTTCATCACATTCTTTGATAACTTGTTTTTTCCCATTGTGACCAATCCCCAGTTCCCAGTTCCTGTTTGGATCTGCTTTTCTTCTGAAATGCATTACCATACTTTTCTGTTCGCTTATCCCAACTCCCCACTCGTAGCTCCAGTCCGTGAACGTGTCCATTACGCACTGTAGATCGTGATCGTTGTTTGCCATCAGTACGACGTCATCTACAAAAAACCCTGCTGGTATTTTTCTACCCCCTAAATTTGCTCCTATCCCTAGTCGTTCCAGTTTTGTCCGCAAGTCTGCCATGTACAGGACATATAGCGTGGGGCTTAGGCAGCAACCCTGTCGTACCCCTAGGGGGTAGTCTAAGTTTTCTGTGCTAACATCGTTGTATTGTAAGTAGCATTGTTGACCTGTGTACGTGCCTTTTATAGCCGTACACAGTTTCTTGCCATACCCATAGTCTCTCAGTTTAACCCACTGCAGTTTAACCCATAGCGATCCCTGTTCACTCTATCGAAAGCTTTGACTGCATCCACGAAGCAGGCTGACAGTTTGTTTGTCTCTGAAAGGCAGCCCTGTAGAATCACGTGGTTGTCGGTTGTTCTTCTGTTCGCTCTGAAGCCGGCCTGCATATCTCCGAAAGTGTTGCTTACTTCGAATGCATTCATTAGCCGCTTATTCAGGATTGAGCAATACAATTTGAGTATATTGCACTGTATTCCCACTGTCCGATAGTTGTTCACATCTGACTTTGATCCCTTTTTATGCAGTAGAACGAGCTTGCATGTTTTTGCTTTGTTCAGAATAGCCTCCTGACCGTCGAACCACCGATTCATTTGGTTTGTTAGGGCTTCTAGTAGGTGTCTTCCCGGCATTCTGATCATCTCATGAGATATCCCCGTTGTGCCTGCCGACTTCCCCAGCTTCATTTTTCTGCATGCCTCCAGTGTCTCTTGCTGTGATATTTCCCTGTCCATTTGTTCGGATAGATTTCTATCTATCACACCCTTCATCCCGTGATCTGTGTCAAAGTCGGTTTTCTCTATATTTGGAGACTGTATTCATTGCCAAAATTCCACAAGCACTTGTTTCAATTCCTCATCGTCCTTGCACACTCGTGACCCATTCTTGAGCATTGGATATTTGACATCCGAGTCGCGTAGCTTCGCTGCCAGCTTATACAGATTTGTGTGTTCAAT
This sequence comes from Sphaerolaimus hirsutus, assembly GCA_964036195.1. Lineage (NCBI taxonomy): Eukaryota > Metazoa > Nematoda > Chromadorea > Monhysterida > Sphaerolaimidae > Sphaerolaimus > Sphaerolaimus hirsutus. The sequence continues at coordinate 23,579,653 of OZ038456.1, forward strand.
TCCGTATTTTAGCTCATTCTCCAATACCCTGTCCTTCTTTTCTTCTCTCGCCGTTCCTTCAATCTGCCTTATATTCTGCAGTCCAGCTTTCCGTGCAGTTCTGTACTCTGTCAGCCCTAGTCTCCCCTCGTGCAGCGCTCTGCGTTTCCTGGTCAAAATCCACTTTGTTTCTCTTATCTGTTTGATGTGCTTTGACTCTTTCATGTTCCCTTGCTTCACTCCGAACCACTGCTCCGCCCATTGCTGCAAAAAATCAAGCAGGGCAGAGTAGTTGTCCGGGGCTGTTTTTTGTTCCAGGATTTTCTCGATTTCTGATAGAAATTTTGTCGATTTGTCTTTCCCTCTGACTGACCACCTCGGTGATTGCCTTTGATTCTCCCTTTGTCCACCTCCGCTCGATTCTATCGTGATGTTGATGTCCAGTGCACTGTGATCCGATATCAAGGGGCTTCCTCCATGCCCAAGATTTTTCATCTCTGCATACACAGTCGTCGCCTGATTATCAATCATACAGTAGTCGATCCTTGTTTTTGTCCTGCCTGACTCAAAGGTCCACCATTGCCCATTTGCATCCTCCAAGACCGACACATCTATTGCATCCAGCCATCCTTTCACTAGTCTCCCCGTGCTGTTAACAGTCTCACTACACCTACCTCTTCCTAATAGATCCGGTCCTAGCGACGCATTGAAATCACCAACCACAATGGTATCTCTACCCGGGCTTCGATTGCCTATTATTTGCTCTGATATTGCCTCCAGAATTTTAGCATTTGATTCCTTCTGCTCTTTGTCTCTTTGCAGCAGTCCTTGATCTAGTAAATACAGTCCTACGATATCCACTTTCCCTGCAAGTGTTGAAATTGTCATTGAGACTGTATTACTCTCTAAGCCCCCCTCCGTGATGGATCCCTGCATGTATGCCGAGATAGATCTCTTTATATATACAAGGAATCCCCCGTTATTATTTTCTGGTTTGGGTATGAGTGTGAGATCATACCCAGGCATCTCCGTCGTCTCTAGCCGTGTTCTTACATTAGCTTCTCCTAAAATGACAACATCATAGCGTTCACTCCTTAACATTTCTTGAATTTGTTTGTGTTTATTGCGCGCCGATCTCACGTTTTGGTAGATCAGTTTCAGTTGATTTCCCCAGGTCACCCCTTTTTTATTTTTCCGTTCTTTGTTGTCGTTACCTATCTTCACCTCCGGTTTTTTCTTTCTTAGGATCCCCGTTATCCTACATAAAGTTTTTTGTTTTTTAGTTCTCGGACCGCGAGCAGAGGTGTCCTCACCTGATTGTATCCCTACCGTGTCTGTGCTATGTGTTATTGGTTGGTGTGACTCATCAATATTGTTGACATTGTTTGTCTTAGGATGTGGTTTTTTCCGGGACCTACCGCTGTGTGTGTAAAGTGCCCTTTTCCATATCACCCATAATATTGAGAGACATACCCCTATCCATTCCATAGTATCACAAATGCCAGATGAGAGTTGCCGCCTCACTTTTGTCAACCGCCTAATCCATGTCGCACGCATTTCCGCACTCCACCCGATAGCCGTTCTGCACAGTAAAATTACATAGTAATTACCCCTTAACAGATATCCTATCCTTGTCCTGCCCCATTCAGATCCCAGCGGTTTGTGAGGTTTTGCAAAGTGTTGTTGTAATACCCAAAATCCCCCTATCGCAAGCAGTCCTAACAACATACCAGTGTTGCTGGCGCGACGAGCTAGCGCCGAGAGTCGCCGTATGGGTGGCTGCACCCGCCGCCCACGCCTCGATATTGGGAAAATTCTCCGCGTCGGTACGCACCTCGACCACCTCCCTGCTGGTACCCGCCGCCGTAACTGCGAATAACGGTCTTTGTTCTCAGAAATCCTACGCAGTATATCTCTTAATGTAGTTTTCACCACTGGTCTCCTGCCCTTTTGCCACGAAAGGGCAAGGGCGGGAAACCAGCTGCGAAGACTAACATCAATTGTCAATGATCCATTTTTCAATTCCCGCAGTAATAGGCACAGTCCTACAGCCACACCTATCATTTTGCAGCATAAGCTTAAAACCCCAGAGCCCTTGCATGTCTTAGTCTCACCGGTCTCGGTAGTTTCGCGTTCCTCCACCGGCCACTTCCGAATGTCGGGTTTCTGACCTGCCACTACGCCAGCTGCCGTTTCTATCGGAGACTTGATCAGCCCCTTCGCGCTGAGAACTCTGATCCTTCCCAGAAGTTTTGCGATCTTTTGATTTCCGTGAATGACTGCGTTCTCGCTCGGCATGCGGCCGCTTAGAGCTTTTCCTGCCGCTGCGTTCTCGGTGTACCTGAGTGATAGCATAGGTTGCATCATTGTATTACTCCTACCTATTACACACCCATCACCATATTTGTACAAAAATTGAAATGTGTAATGAGTGGAATAGGTACTTGTACCGCCAATGCGCTCTCTTTTTACTCTAGTATCTACCCACCAGTTCAGACTCGTTCCCACCAGTTCCGTTTGTTCCAAATTGCCAGCACTATCTCCCGCGTCATCAGCCTAGCAATGTAGCCATTTCCGTACGGGCTCAGGTGTAGGCCGTCCGTGTTCAGCATGCCGTAGTACTGTTCCTCCAGACACTGCACTGGCGGGCGCTGCTGGTGCGCAGCCGGTTCCGCCAAATCCCCCGTCCTGTCCATCATGTACGCAAAGTTGGTTTTCATGTATCTCAGCAGTGACACAATGCTGACGCCGCGGATCCGTTCGCAGGTGATTTTCAGGGCGTCTTCGATCAGTATCCCGATCTCCATGATGGATCTGTGCGCCTCTTTGTCCGTTGCCAGCCTTGGTTGCGCCGGATATAATGGCTGCGTGAAGCACCCCACAATCGGGATGTGCGCGGCATTCTTCTTGTCCAGCCAGTAGCGCAGCCAGGCCAGGGACGTGTAGATGTTGGCCACAAATTCCTTGATCCAGTGCGTTCTCTGGTCGCGCACTACCAAGAACACCGTGTCATAGTAGTCCAGCACGCACTTGATTGCCACTACATTGACCATATCCCACTGCATCACGTCCCATGATCCCATTATGATGTTCAGTCTGCACCCTCTGTACATCGACGCGCACTGGGACACTCTGACCAAATCCGGCCGCCTCTCCGCCTCCGTGTGTTGTACGGTCTTCTGTAGGCGCTGCAGCAGTTGTCCCCTGAAATTGTCACACGCCGTGCTGTCTCCCGTCAGCCATACCGATAGCGGGCAGTGGCTGTAGGGCACTCCGTACATGTGGTACTTGAATGTCATCTGCGGGTCCCTTCCGGTATCTATTTCGTCCCGGCTGAACCTCGAGTCAAACGGACAATAAACCGCCGTTTTCTCAGTCCAGCTGGGACGATACCAGTCCTTTTTGAAGTTCAAATTGTCCTTGCTCAGTTGTTCTTGCCAGTCGCCCTTGTTGTACTTGAGCGTTCTCATGAAGTCCTTCACCATCATCGGATTTTCGCCCGGCACCTCCACCAACACACCCCACTCTGCGTTCCCCCCTCTGCTGTCGTTCCACAGTTGGTATTTGGCTCTCTGCAGTGCTGTAGGTGCGTAGGTTGCCACCGCCGTAGCCACCCTGCTCCCACTCTTGCGCATGGCGTGACCTATCCACTCCTTTAGCCTACTGTTCTCTCCAATTTTGAACCACTCCCTCACCTTTGTCTTCTCCTCCTCCTCTGTCTCCGACTCCGAGCTGGACTCCGATTCGCTCTCCTTGCCCAACGATTTCGCCGCCGCACTTTTGGACTTGCTTCGCCGATCTTTCTTCAGCCTCGTCGTTGCCGAGTGCGCGCGCTTTTGCTCTGCGTGGTAATCACCTACTGTTTTCATGTAAGATGTATCCTTATAGTACACCTCTCCTTGAAATGTCAGTGATGCGATCTCTCCGTCTTCTAATGCATCCCATCCCCCCCAAATTTCAACTCGTTTTGCATAATTGATGGTATCAGTTTCTTTTTTAACCTACCCGCAAGCATTTGCTCCGCCCTGGATCTGTGCTTGTCCGCTGCGCCGATTTCCCACATTTTTTCTACCTGCTCCAGCTCCTTGAATTCAGATTCGTAGGCCTCCAGCTCGCCGTCGACCAGCACCTGAACCAAGTCCGCCGTGTCTCTGACTGTCTGCAGGGCTTCCCCGTAGGCGTTTAGGCATCTTTTGTCCTTCGGCAGGGTCATGCCATCCCAGACTGCCTTATAGAACCCGTTTCCTAGGAACCCGTGGTGCAGGCAAGCGTTGACGATCTGGCGCGTGCCGGTTAGCATCAAGTAGGCGCAGAATCTCTTGTTCTTGCCATAGACCGCCGATAACACCGCAATCAGAGATTCGGTCAGCTTGCTGTTGCGCATAGCATCCGCTTCCGTGTTGGTGTAGTCATACCAAATCTGCATATTGTCGCAGGTATCTTTGTCGGCCGTGAAGTCCCGCCAGAATTGCGTCCTCGTATTGAACCAGATTGCTTTCGCAGCTGGTGACGCATCTGGACTCAGTGGTTTCCAGTCCTTATTCATCTGCACAGCCTTTTCCCTCATCTCTGTATCCATCAGCACCCTGCTTTTTTGCCACAAAAGGGCAAAGGCGGGGCACTTCCAGATAGTGCCATCCGAGGGAAACTCCATAGGCGCAAACATTGAAAATGGGTCGCTACTGTCCCCAGTCGAGATCATGAACAGTGTTGATTTGTCGACCTCCATCTGCCATGTCGCCATTTCAGTTTTCAGATCGGTCACGGTGAAAACTAGTGTGTGTAGGGCCAATGTGACAGTGAAATTTCTGCTTGTGACACCAAAAATTCCGCTTGTGACATTCACAAGCGTACAAGCACTTACGCCGCCTATGCTCGGCGGACATCAAACTTGGTATGAAAACCTACCGTAACGCATCTGAATAATGAACCAAATTATACAGTTTTTCATCATAATATTTCATTTTTACTATGGAATAAATTATTACGAAATTTATCACAAGATTTTATTCATCAAGTTATGTTAGCATTCTGCACATAAATACTTTGCGGTCCGCCGAGTATTTTTCAATCGGATTGAGCTAGTTTCACATTTTTAATGTCTCACATTGGAAGCATGCCAATGATAATAAAAGCATTGTAAATATAGTTGTAAGAAATAATTGTTCTGGAAACGCTTACATAACACGTTACAACAGTAATAATTTTTATCTAAATCGCTTGAATAGGGTTTGTAAGGAACAAATTTACTGGGATATAAGCAAAAATACACTTTTGCAAAACTGCTTCTAAAGTGACGTCCAGATAGATTTTTCCATGTTTTCTACCACATCAAAAAATATATAATTAAATTTCCAAAAAAAATCCCAGAAATGAAATGTATAAGTAAATAAACAACTTCCTGGTCAAGTTAACCACCCATTGTTTTATTGCTCTGTGGAAGCTATATCTCTGGCTAGGGTGGGGTTATAGAGCTGAAACTTTGTGAATATATAGTTATATAACATCCCTCTACTCTGCATAAATGGGGGATGGCGACTTACTACAGGGTGGGATGCCCTATATGCAAAAAAAATTTGTTGGTGTTTTCAGTGTCCCAAACAAGTTCACCACCCACTTGATCAGCTACACTACCCGGGTTGTATCTCCTGTTGTGGGGGTGGTAGAAAGCTAAATTTTTGGGGGTGTCTTGGAAACACCCACCCCTACTTTACACCAGTGGGGCTGTTCCCACAACCCACTACAGTGTGGGTCACTGTGTGTAAGGTTGTTGTTGTTTTAAAATGACCTGAGTGTCCCGAACAGGTTCACCACCAATATGCGTTTTAAAAAAAGTTGTGAGAACATACCTGATATGAAAACTGTCTAAGTTTTCAACCTTAGTTCTGCTGATTGGAATGTTTTCAGTAGTTAAGCAACCCCCACCATAAATGGCAGACAAATAATTTCACCTTAAACCAATTTTTTGTTCCACTTTTTAAAACATGGTTTAGAAAGTTCAGTAGGGGAGAGTCTAATGTTCAAAGTTTTGTAAACAACATGACCTCCAAAATGCTGACACAAGGAAATTTATTTGGGTCGAATGAAAAACTTAAAATTTTGTCAAATTTTGTTCCTGCAATGACATCATTATGACATCATATAGTTCACCCCTAATAAATCGGCTTATTGAGGTATTTTAGAGGTTTTGTTGTTTACATAACTTTGAACCTTGGACCCCCTACTAGTGATGTAAAAAGCGCCAGACTTTTGGCGCCAAGCGCCAAAAGCGCCATGGCGCTTTTGGCATGCGAGCGCCAAGCGCCAATGGCGCCACAGCAAAATAGCGCCAAGCGCCAAAAGCGCCATGGCGCTTTTCTGGACCATGGCGCCAAGCGCCAATGGCGCCAGAGGATGTTGGCGCCAAGCGCCAATAGCGCCAGCGCCAAAAAATTATGCTGCTCATTAAAGTGCAACCATGCTAATGCAGTGCTAGTTACATATTTGTGTGAGAAGCAAGATAAAAATAAGTCAAATCGAGTTTACTTTTCTTTATCTGATGTTATTTTACATATGAGAGTTGGGTATTTCTTCTAATAGAATCGCATACCTCCAATAGAACTACCTACACCTACAATAGAACGGCAGGCTTTAGCACGTTTGCGTGCCCACGAAAACAATAAAATGGCACCCCCCCCAATATAACAACAGGTAGAAATTACATTGAAAGATTCATGGTTGTTTTCACATTTGGTTTTGTTTGAATTGATTCTGTGATATGGAATGTTGTTTATGTTTCATAAAAACACTATGTTCAAATGAAGAATGTGTGAAAAAGATTGGTGAAAAAATAGAACGGCAGCCTCCAATAAAAAGGCACCTCCAATAGAATGCCATGTAAAAAAGTTGATGAAAAAAATAGAATGACGCTTTTCTATTCGAAGAAATACCGTAACAATGGCAAGCCATCTCGAAAAAAGTGCTTAGATTTTTATAGATACGTCGAACGTGCATTTGAACGGCTCGTGAGCAAGCTTTCAATTGGGATGGGAATCATTAGGCCCATTATTCCGGAAGTGTTTTGGATATCCTTGCACGGAAATGGTTTGCAAGATAAGTAGTGATGGAAAAGCGCCAGAAAAAATGGCGCCAGGCGCCAAGGGCGCCATGGCGCCATTCGGAAAGTGGGCGCCAAGCGCCAAGGGCGCCACAGAAAAAGGGCGCCAGGCGCCAAGGGCGCCATGGCGCCATTCAGAAAGTGGGCGCCAGGCGCCAGGGGCGCCACGGAAAAAGGGCGCCAAGCGCCAAGGGCGCCATGGCGCCATTTGGAAAATAGTGCCTACAACACCATGCGTGTGCTAAAAATGTTTCTACAGCACCATTGTACGCGCATTCACTTCTTAATTCGCGTTCTCCAGGATGTAATGAACAGTGCTAGCAACAAAAAATTCTTAAATCAATTCCACTGACGAATTCAAACACAATGGAAATTGTCATTTGACAACAATCCATTCATTACAAATAGACCTTTCCAAACAATGTTTCCTAATTGCAACGATTTAAATCCGTGTATTTATGATTTTGTGAGTTAGACAGTCCATCATTCTTGTCTTCTGATCCATCAGACAGATCTGATGAACCGTTGGACAAAAGATTTCCACCCACTCACACCACTCCGTCCATTTTTCTGGCGAATTTAGATCATCCACGATGCGTTTTTCATTTTTTTTTCGTTTACACAGCACTCACCGTGAAACCCTGCTGGCGCCTTTTTGGCGCCCTTCTAAAGCAGGGCGCCAGGCGCCAAGGGCGCCACGGAAAAAGGGCGCCAAGCGCCAAGGGCGCCATGGCGCCTTTCAGAATGTGGGCGCCAGGCGCCAAGGGCGCCACAGAAAAAGGGCGGCAAGCGCCAATGGCGCCATGGCGCGGCGCCCTTTGGCGCCCTCAAATGGCGCCAGCGCCATGGCGCCATTCCATCACTAAAGATAAGCAAGTACGTAGATTTGTTCTTCCTGGAATACGCTTAAACACATTTACTCATGTAAATTATGCACACAAGGTCTTTTTACATAAAATAATGATATATTTTTTTGAACCACTTGGCGCTTTTTTGGCGCTTTTTAAAACGCTAGCGCCAAGCGCCAATGGCGCCACGGCATCATAGCGCCAAGCGCCAAAAGCGCCATGGCGCTTTTTGCTTTGGCGCTAGCGCCAGGCGCCAGCGCCATGGCGCTTTTACATCACTACCCCCTACTAAACTTTGTAAACCAACTTTTTAAGTGTGGAACAAAAATTGGTTTTAAGTGAAATTATTTGTTTGCCATTTATGGTGGGGGTGGCTGAACTACTGAAAAAATTTCAATTAGCAGAACCAGGGTTGTAAAAGTTTATAGTTTTTATACCAGGTATGTTCTCACAACTTTTTTTAATGCATTTGGGTGGTGAACCTGTTCGGGTCAATTGGGTCATTAAAAAAAACTTAGTACACAGCGACACACAGTGCAGTGGGTTGTCGGGAGCTGCCCCACTGGTGTATATTAGAGGTGGGTGTTGCCAAAACATTTGGTTTTGTTTGAATTGATGCTCTGATAGTAAAATGTTGTACATTTTTCATAAATAACACTGTTTAAATGAAAATTATTTGAAAAATATTTGTGAAAAAAATAGGATGGCAGCCTCCAATAGAACGGCACCTCTAATAGAACGGCAGGTAAAGTTGACGAAAAAATAGAACGGCGCTCTTCTATTAGAATAAATATGGCATTCACAAATTTCAGCTCTATAACCCTACCATAGCCCGAGATATATCTTCCAAAGTAAAAAAAATATGGGTGGCAAACTTGACCGGGAAGGTGTTTATGAATAAATCTTGTGAATCTTATATTTTGTATATTTTCTTATAATTTTAAATTTAAATTTCTCAGAGATTTTCAACCACATGTTCCGCACAGAAGTACACGCTAAGTGTAACCAAAGTTCATGACAAACCTGTTGAAAAAACGTTTGAACGAGTGCACTTTCTGACCATGACCCGACATAGGATAGAAACCAGGTGGCGGTCACTAACCCTGTAAATTTTAAAGCCAAGTGTCAAATATCATCACAAATGTCAATCAAAACGTAAAAAGAAAATATTTTTTACTTAACATTCAACTCTGCATGACTGTAGGCAAATTTGTATGATATTTACTTGTCATGACATTTGGTAAATTCGTGACAAGTGACAAATTGGGTTGACATCTGTAATGACAATTGGCAAATTTGTGTGACATTTGACATGACATTTGACAACTTGATTTTACATTTTACAGGGCTCGGGACGGTCACCAGCCGTCACCACCAACAGCGTGAACCATCGATTCTCGATTATATCTGAATTAGAGTTGCACAGGGTTTTTTAAAACTTTCTTCATCAGCATCAGCAGCACTTTGTTTGAACTGGTGCCAGTTCCGCAAATTGAAAAGTGAGAATTGCAAAAGGGAAGTGAATTGAGAAGTAAAATGGCAAAAGTGACGTGAAATGGCAAATAAATTGGCAAAAGCAAAGTAAAACAATAAAAATAAAGAGTAATTTATTTTTGCTTTTGTCATTTTACTCCGCATTTACTTCGCTTTTGCCATTTCACTTTGCGTTTGCCATTTTGCTTCTCACTTCTCAACATAGGCGGCGCAAGGTCCCAATTTGCGCTTGTGACATTCACAATGGCCAAAATTTCACCTTGTGACACCTTTTATCAGAGCCCAGATGTGTTAATTTGGCAGAAAGCCAAAAACTTTGAACTCTCTAAAAATATATATAAAAGTGGCTAAAAATAGGTATAGAACCATGGGTATATAGATGAAAACAATGATTATAAAGGTAAAATGGAGCAAATTTCAACGATTTTGAGCTAATTTTGGGCATTCGCTCTCATTTGTACAATAAATGCTTGTGAATGTCACATTGTGACAGTGAAATTTCTGCTTGTGACACTAAACATTCTGCTTGTGACATTCACAAGCGCACAAGCACTTACGCCGCCTGTGCTTCTCAATTTGCGGAACTGGCCCCAGAAGTTTCAAAGCATTACTGGAAGCCGCTGGCGTAAATGAGTGTCTGGCAGGCTGGCCGCGGTGAAACGCGATATCTTAAACACGAGGCGTTTCACACGCGTTTCACGGTCAGATCAGATTATGCAACACGTGAATGCGCGTGGTTGGTCTCAATTGGTTTGACGAGCGCCTTGGTGTTATTCAGTACCATGCAGAGTAGTTGGGACTTTCCACACATCGAGAACCAGTAGGTTGGGGGGTCCATGTTGACTATCATATATCTGTTTTGTTCAGAGCTTTGTAGCTTTATTTGTCCCAAACGCTGCTCGCATATGCACTTACTATCACATTTATACCATTCAAAAGGATTCACAGTATCTCTCATTTCACAAGAAATCATTTTATCAGTGCATCACAACACCTTGCCGCTTTTACTTTTTAAAACAAACTTAATTTTCCCTGTGTCCAGAAGCTGGATCAATGGCACCCAGCTTCATTTTCATGTGTTCAAACCTATCTTTCTCGGTTTCGTCTGGGTCGCTGTCTCTGTCTGACTGTTCCATGTGGTCGTTGGTGGCCAGGTGGTTGTTGATGGAGCAAGCCAGAACTGAACTGCTAGAGCAACCACCATCCGCTGCGCCGGCCAAAAAAAAGAAAAATAAGCAAGTTGTGATAAATGTGTGTTGTAAAGCCATAAATAAAAATTGGAAAATCAAGTCTACATTTATTCTTTGAATAATTTATAATTTAAACTGATTTCTTTTATTGATCCAATAAATTGTTTAATAATATCTATTTGAGAGTTTCCTTAGTAAGAATAAAAGAGAAAAGTTAAAAACTTGTTGTTTTTTAACCAATTTTCACCTTTTTTTGTCCTTTTGAAAACAGAAGCATTATTGCCAATGGGATTGGCCATTGGTAATTTGATATTACAATTTCCCTGGTCAGTGGAAGTATAGCTGATGATGCTTAGCTGGTCTTCATCTGGCTGTTTGTTCTGCATGGTCATGCTAAATGAGCTGAACATTTTCTCCATGAATGTTTCCTGGCGTTTTACTTTTCACATGCCAGTCATGGCGCCAATTTCCGCCCAAAACTGACTGCAAATTTGGAGTTTTTTCAGCAATCAAGTTGCGCATTCCTTTGGGTTTGATTTCATTTTCTGGCACTTTGAAATCCTTGAACGATTTGGCAGTTTTTTGTCAGGGCCGTAGTAATTGTTTGCCAATTTTAACGTGACTAATACATCCAAATCCTGGAAAGATGTTTAATTAGTACTTGTCAAAGCAATTTTCATTTCCCAAGTGTAGGTATCTATGTAGTTGTAATGCTAGTTGCTGTGGTTCTGTTAGTGTTTTGTCCTTCAATTGTTTTCGTAAATTGAAAATGAACAGGGAGTCGTACCTTCCCTGTGCCAACGCCCGTAAAAATTGGTTGCACACACAAAAGTTTTTGGTTCCATGACCTTGTAAATTTCGTGTGCCAACTTTGCCAATAGTCATGAGCAAAATTGCATTGCAGTTTCCATCAGCCTTTGTCGACATTTTTGCCAACCTTTGTCAACCTGCTGTCAAAAGGGTTGTATAAACCTTCAAATTCAGTCAAAACATAGGAGTGATCAACTTTCTGATTTTTGGTTAGGGATTTGTAAATCTGTTTTGCTGATTTTTTGAATTTTGCCCTGAAAATCAGCGTCCAAATTGATTGTTTGAAACGCGATGGGAAAATTGTCAAATTGCAGGTTACTTGAGACTTCCACTCTTTAAAATTATTTTTGGGTCCACCCTGAAAGTAAGGGATTTGTGACAGAATCATTTGCAATGCTGAGGTGTGCCAACTCTGCATTTCATCTAGGGGCGTTGAAGTCACTTCCGAGTTATTTTCATCTAAATTTACAGTTGTGTCTTCCGTATTTATGTTTCAGTCCAAATTTTACATTTTGCGTTGTTCATTTTGCGTTGAATTTTTATTTGTGTCCATGGTGGTGCGCAAGTCTTCCAATTCATTATAAATCGGTGTGAGAACAATTTTTAATTTTTTGTCAATTGTTGGCAATATGTCCCCCATGAATTTGTGCATTACTTGACTTTGGCGTTCTGCTAGTGAATCATGAACTTGTACGATTTGTGTTTTTAACTCATCTACATTTGATTCTAAGAATTTTCAATTCTGGTCCAAGCTTGCACGCATTTCTTGTGCAAACGAAGCAAAATTGTCTGGCACAGCAAAATTGTCTTCATTTTCCATGGGCAAGTGGTTTAGTGGCAGTGTAGATGACATTCGAGAAGCGTGACGGCGTACATGTGTGTCACATTTTCTGGTGTATTTGACAAGCTGGGATTCAACAATTTCTTACCACTGGACAACAGCACCAATGTATTTTCCATCTCAGCATCCAGACTGTCAACGTTTGTGTTTGCGTGTGGACTATTTAGTCCCATTTGTTCAATGTTTGTGGTGCCTACAGCGGCATTCATTTGTGGACTATTTAGTCCCATTTGTTCATTGTTTGTGGTGCCTATAGCGGCATTTGGGTCATTGCACATTGGCATTTCACCCAGAACATTCACATTTGCATTCACGGGCAGCGGTTTGGACATTTCAAAGGAGAAATGTGATAGCTGTTTGGGGTCATGGACAGATATTATGCAGACAACAAAAAACAGGGCTCTACACCAGCACCCCGTAATAAACAAAGTTTGAAAGGGGTGTGATGCCTGCTCGTTCACCATGTGTTGACTACTCATATATCTGGTTTGTTCAGAGCTTTGTAGCCAGAACAAGCCAAAACCAGAATAGTCCCAACTATTCTGAAACACAACCAAATGAGTGAATTATGTAATACACTAAGAGTATATGCACATAACAGCTTAAGTAGCAGTCATCCCGGGCACATGTAGCCAACCCCCTGGGGTATATGTTTTGCACATTCATGATTTTGAAATTTCGGCAATGTTAGTGATGCAGTGAAAAAGTCCCAACTATTCTGCATGGTAGTGTATATTGAATTTGGAACTGTGCCAAAAATTTAGATAACATTCTATGAGGTTATATGAGTCAATTTTTATGGGGGATAACCTTCAAATGGTAGACTGGTATTTTAGTAATACTTTATAAATACATGTATATATCCTTGAATGAGATCTCCCCCTTGAATAACCCCCCCCCCCCTTAAATAACACCCCCTGTTGGCCGGGTGCGGAAAGTAACTCCCCCCTGAAAAAGTCACACCTCCTGAATAACTCCCCTGTCTGGGTATGTGATATGTGCATCCACAAAGTGTATTTCAATTATTCGAATGCTAATGAACATGAATTTTAGCACAGATACCTTGTTTTCTATTGTTGAACTCTTACATGAACCTGGATTACATGAGTTTGCGGAACATATTCATACAATAAAAAAGTTGCAACTTGTGAAGAAAAAAAATCCCCCTTGAATAACTCCCCGACTGAACAACTCCCCCAAAACCGTCTGACGGTGTGATAACTCCCCTGGGGTCTTATTCAAGGATATACAGTATGTCTGTGTAAATGTAAATACTGTATTTCTTCTAATAGAACGGCGCCGTTCCATTTTTTCATCAACTTTTTACTTGCCGTTCTATTGGAGGTGCTGTTCTATTGGAGGCTACCGTTCTATTTATTTCATCAAACTTTTCACACAATTTTCTTTTAAACATATTTAGTGAGACATGAGCGACATTTTAAAATCTGATCATCAATTCAAACAAAACCAATTGTGAAAACAACCCCTTAATCATAGTTCTGAACAGTCCGGATGATCTAATCACTAATTTCTCATATATTTTTGTGTCTTGGCACTCATACAACGTAATTTCTACCTGCCGTTCTATTGGAGGTGCCATTAAATTAGAGGCTGTCGTTCTATTCTTTTCGCGGGTGTAAAAAAGTGCCAAAACCTGCCCTTCTATTGGAGGTGCCATTCTATTGGAGGTATGCCGTTCTATTAGAAGAAATACAGTACCCATTATCAACACCGCTATAACATATGAGCAACTCACATGCCCATGCTGGAGCGCTCGTGATACACAGCGATGGCAATCCTGGGACCAGTCCCAGACCCTGTAAAATGCCCTGTAAAATGTAAAATGTCACGCAACGTGTCAAAAGTCATTTCACATTTTACAGGGCATTTTACAGTGTCTGTGATCGTCACCAGAGAGAACGCAATACGAGCGTGGAGTTGCCGCGCATGCCGTGTCTGCTGCCCACAGTCTCCATCCACAGGTCGGCCAGCGTGTAGCACTTCAGACACACGTGCGCCTTGCCGTTCTCGTCCACTGCAACACGTTTGAGCACAGTTTCCATTGAGGATGGCATTGCAAAAAAATGACGACAGATTTTATGTTTGAAAAAAATTTGCGTAATGTTGTAAAGGGCATTGTGCCCTCTACTAGTTGTTTATGGGTTGAGTGTCAAATTGTTTTGACAAGTGGTTTAGTTTTGCTGGACAGGGCTACTGAGCCCAAATTACACAGTCAAGTTCAATTTCCAGACCAAGTAGCAGTTTATTAGTGCAGTGAATAGTTAGAGTAGTTTGACTTAACACAATAGAAAGTGCAAGTGACAAGACAGAACAGAAGGCTTTCTTAAATACCCCTGTGTGGGAACTGATAAAAGTGAGGTTGCACTGCAGAGATGCAAATGCATTCTTGTGCCAAAGTTTGAATTAGACAAAGGGTGCATGTGAGAATAGTAGTGCATTAGGCAAACTGTTTTAATAGATAACACATGCACTATGTAAATGTGTGTGCATAAGATAACTATTGCATGTGTGCTACACAACAGTAAATATACTGCGCGCGTGGCTGGAGGAAACTCTACAGCATGACGTCATTGCAAAAAAAACAAACATTGGTCACAATAAGAAGAGAACAACATTTCAGGGACATACATTTTTACATTATCCTAGGTAAATATCACTTTCTTACTTAAAAAAATTACTTTCCCTGAGTAAAATCCCTGAGTAAAGATACTGGTATTTATGTTTACCCACCGTTTAGGTAGAGTTGTTAAAATACCAGTATTTTTGGAAAGTGTAGGTGTAAGTATAAATACATTTTCCAAATTTTGAGTATGGATAATGTAAGCGTAAGGTATTTTTAAAATACCTAGGAAAGTGTAAAAAAGTGTAAAATTTTTTTTAAAAAGAGTGCTCTTGCTGTTGAGGATCGGACGACACCCTTCCTTTCACTTTTAGATGAATTTACTGATCATTTCTATTCATTTTTCACATTTTTCTCATCAAACACAATCATCACACAATCAACACAACAAATACACACTGTTCAACACCAGGGGTCTAGCAGGTGGATTGGGGGAAATTGCGTGAAACTGGCCTGTGTGAAATTCTATTTACACTTTTATTACATGGGTAATTTGATTGGGAAAGTGTAAAAAAGTGTATGGGTATTTTATAAACATGTACCTAAGTGTAAGTGTAAATATAAATACCCATTTACCCAGGTATGTCAGGTAGGTGTAAATACACTTTCACAACTCTGCTTTTAGGCAGCATAAAAGTAAACAAATGTTGCTTTACGTTTTCTGTACTCAGGGTTGAGTAAAAATAAAATACTTGACATTCACGTTTACTTTGAAAAAGTACTTTCAACAACTCTGATTGATATTAACCTGGGAATGGAGCACTGCCATCACTGAGTGTGATGAAACCTTCGCGGGGCCAAACAAGTGCGCACAACTCCTCGGCGGTCATTCCCAGCACAGTAGCGAAACGAGACGATGCGTCCAGCAAAAAACACTTTGATTGGAGCTCGCTGTTTATCACCAACTGCCGCATGATGGCGTTAAAAGCTGAAATAGAGGGCGCCGCTGTATAGAGTTGGGTCGGAATAAGTTCGAACGCACAACACAATTGTGTCGCGCAGGTAGTGATGGAATGGCGCCGTGGCGCTGGCGCCATTTAAGGGCGCCAGGGTGTTGTGCCATGGCACCACTTGTGCATGACGCACATTTTGTTGCGCAGTTTTTTGCGCAACACAAGTTTGTCGCGCAGGTAGTGATGGAATGGCGTCACAGTGCTGGCACCATTTGAGGTTATTGCGGTGTTCCATCACCAGCGTTGTCAACTGCACAACAAACTTTTGTTGCGCAAAAACTGCGCGACAGAATTGTGTTGTGCGTTGGAAATTCCGGTGAGCCTATAGAGTTGTCTATACACCGTACAAACAATTCAATTAACAGAACACCGTGTGTTTTAACACGTATTAAAATACGGGTTTCACATTCCCAGGGGAATGCAGCTGGCTGGCAACTCACCAGCTAGCTGGCCATGTAGTGAAAATAAGGCCTAGCTGAATGACAATTTTTACTGACTTGCGATCAACTTGCTTACAAAGTTTTAAGAAGCAGCAGGTACCTACCTACTGAATTTTCACTATTTTTTTCGAAATACCCCCCCCCACCCCTCAAAATATCGGCAGGTGTGAGCGAGCTTAGGATAAAATAACGCCCTAATATTATGGCCTATGGGTGGGTCACTTGTAGTGATGTAAAGGCACCGGGGCACCGGTGCCCCGGTGCTGGGCACCGAAGAGCACCAGTACCGGTGCTGGTGCGGTGCCATTGGAATTTTCAGAGGTGCCCTGCCGGTGCCGGTGTAATTTTTTCACAATAGCACCGGTGTCGGTGCGGTGCGGTGCCATTTTTCGAAGGTGCCTTTAGGTGCTGGCACCGGCGAGAAAAAGTGGGGCACCGGGAAAGGCACCAGCAGGATTTCAAGGGTTCGAAATCTGCCGCTTTTCAGAACGTGCGCGTGTACACTTAAAAAGTGACGCAATGTAAGGCACGTTGAAACGTGCTTGAGATAGCTTTTTATTGTTCATTCATTTACGAACTTAAATCATGGATTGCGGGTAGGGTATGAGGATTCGTAATCGCCCAGTCACGAGTTAAGGTGGGTCTATAAAACGTCCTCACTTTACATGGCAGATCAGGAGTAGTGATGTAAAAGCGCCAAAGCAAAAAGCGCCATGGCGCTTTTGGCGCTTGGCGCACAAATGCTCTGGCGCCATTGGCGCTTGGCGCCAGCCTTCCGAAATGCGCCATGGCGCTTTTGGCGCTTGGCGCTATTTCCCGGTGGCGCCATTGGCGCTTGGCGCTAGCATTTTGAGAGGCGCCAAAAAAGCGCCAAAGAATGAAAATTTTACGCTGCGATAACCGACTGCGAATTGCGTAAGCTCGATGGCCAATTCATTTTATGGCTATTTTTATTCTTTTGAATGAAGTGTGCGTCATACTACCGGTCTTAAAAGTCATGTAAAATGCCCTGTAAAATGCCCGGTAATTTGACACTTAACATAGTTTTACAAGGACTGGGAGTGTCCCCAGGTGGAATTTCTACCTTTAGTGTTAAGCAAGAAAGCTTTTTGGCTTTCATTTGGCTATTATTATGTTCTGGGAGACGATAGAAGTCATAAGGTGATGAAACTGATAGGTGAACTGTGCCTGGGTCATAGAAGGAAAATATTTTGGCGCTGGCGCCATTGGCGCTTGGCGCCATAGCCTCCTGGCACCATTGTGGCCACACAAGCTGGTTTTCAATGTTCCTTTTTGAAAACTCTTCTGGGCGACGCGTCGCTGTACTCTTTTCAAAAGTGTGCAATCTGCACTTTTATTTTTCAAAAAAGTGAAAATTGATTGAAAATTGGTTTTGGTAAGTCACAAAGTTCACATTTGGAGAACATTTTTGAAAACCGTACGGCGACGCGTCGCCAACGTCGCTATACGCGTCGCCTAGTTTGTAACATATGCAGACGTAGAAAAATGCAACAGTAGTCAACAAAATAATAAAAATAATAGTTTAGAGACTTATATAAGTATGTAGATGGTGTAAAATGTGTAAAATATTCCAACAAATGTGTAAACATTTTTGAAAAATGAACATGGACGGTGACGTAAAGCGACGTCGCCCTACATCGCTGTACGTGCCAGTTTTCAAAACCATTTACACATTTGAAAGATGCGTCGCTGTACACACATTATGTACAGAAATCGTCGCCGAGCATTGCTAGTTTTCAGAATTTCGCCAAACTACTCCAAAATCCTACAAAAACCACTGGATGGATGGTTTCATGTAAAATTCACACAGTATATGCAGTATTTTATGCTGCATCGAATGGTATGCTCCATGAACACTTGGAATGTCTGTAAAATGAACTAAATTTTTTTTTTTATTATGCCAATTTGGCGACGTTCAGGCGACGTCACTAGTTTCCATAATTTAATACCAATTTTGAAAAGTATGGTTGGGCTGAAAAGTCCCCAGGCAGTGATCGCCATTCGCGCTAGGGGTAAGCTATGGTCATAAAATTTTGACACGTTAACATATCAGGTGTTTTGAGTCTTCACCCAAAATTTCACCCCTCTAGCTTCACCCACTGCATTACTGTGGGGGTTACAAATTCAGTAATTTTGTACTGTACAAATGTACAAATGGTGCTCTAGCTCAACGCTGCTTTAAGTTGTGATCATGAAGCTTTGGCTAGAGTAAGCCAACAGTGTTGGCAATGTGCTGATAGTATTCAAAACTTTCATCAACACCATTGCTAATATGGCAAATTAATATGCAGATCAGGGTCATGTGCAAGAAACATGGTAACTGTGATGGATCTTTTTGGTGATCATCTGAGATCATGTTGTATTGCAGTGATTTTAATGTTGTTTTGAAATGTGCAGTAAATAATTATGTCAATTAAATTTCATTTGTGTTTCATTACTAATCTGTAGTGGACACATTACCTGTGTTCAACAGCAGTGTGCATGCAAAATGCATCCTGTATTAACCTGTATTGACCTACCGTACAGACAAAATGATGAATTTGGGTGTGAGAGTAGTGACAGAATTGGTAATATGGACTAGGTGTATGATATCATAGCTAATGTTGTTTAGTGCTGGCACATTGCCAACACTGGTTGCTTACACTAGCCAAAGTTTCATGATCACAACTTTAATGAGTTTTCAAAAATGTTCACATTTGTGTTAAATTTCATGACAGATTTTAATATGAAATGAAAACATTTCTGAAAACAATACAATAAAATTGTTTTTATTTTTTTGTGCTAGTGTATTGAATGTGAAATCATCGCAGTCAGTGTTCACTTGTAGTTCATTTTTTTGGCTTTCATTTACATACAAAATCAGCTGTTTGAATGGCACTTGTGATTTTTAAAAAAATTATAAAGTTGATTGTATAAAGATATCGTTATTTGTTTTGCGGAAATGTTATTGAATTCAGTTTTTTTTGTTCGAAGTGCAAAAATAAGGGCTTTTTACTGTGACAATGCAATAATTACAGATACTCAGATGTAATTTAAAAACATTATTTAATGTTTTGAGCATCACAACAATTTCTCCACCATCTTTGAACTTCTATCATGAAACATGGTATCAAATGAAAGAGAAAAAAAAACTGGACATAAATATGAGACGGATATCATCCACAATTTAAAACAGAATTTTTAAAAATATTTATAGTTAGAAAACAAATTAATTTTTTTTAAATGTATCACAGCGCTAAAAATATACAATACAGTCCCAAAAATCAAGCATAATTTTCTGCATCACATGCCACTTACAGCTTCTCCTACAAATGCGTACTTATTTCGCAAAAAAAATATTTTGTCTGCAGCATTTTACCATAGTTTTCAAATATGTGTTCTACCGGCGGAAAAAACAAAGATGGCGGCTGTTTTGCTGATTACACAGACTGTTTAAATGAATTTGAAAACAAAATAATGGGTTTTCACAGAGGGAACCTTGAAAACCAGCTTGTGTGGGGCCAATGGCGCTTGGCGCCATGGGCTGGAAAAGCGCCATGGCGCTTTTGGCGCTTGGAGCTATTTTGTCATGGCGCCATTGGCGCTTGGCGCTGGACTTTGAAAAGTGCCATGGCGCTTGTGGCGCTTGGCGCTAAAATCCTGGCACTTTTTACGTCACCAAACAGGAGGTAGAATTTGAAGTTCAAAAACACAGCCATTTATGGATTGATTAGGACCGTTGAACACTTAAAACAATTCAGCACAAAAATAATTTTTTCCCCAAAAATGATATCAAAATTTTGTGTTGAAAGACCGTGTAAAATCGGTATGCGGAAATTAGACATCACTAACCCTGTCTAAAAAATGGAATCAACAAATTGTGACGATCATTTAAGGTGGTCAACTGTCCAAATCGGTGAAGATATGGCTGAGTTAATGAGCTTCAAAATCCATTGGCCACATCAGCCACGTGAAACTACCCCGATTGACCCCAATATCTCGGGACTGGACGATTATTCGAGGAAACAATAAATTGGGTTGTAGCTAGTGATGGAAAAGCGCCATGGCGCTGGCGCCTGACGCTAGCGCCAAAGGAAAAAGCGCCGTGGCACTTTTGTGCCATTTTGCACTGGCACCATTTTGCTCTGACGCCATTGGCGATTGGCGCTGGGGTTTGGAAAAGCGCCATGTTGCTTCTGGCGCTTGGCGTCGAAGTCCTGGCGCTTTTTCCATCAGTAGTTGTAGTCCAACCTCAAACTCAATTAGCATCAAAAGCGGCCAACGTACAACAGAATGGGACGTTTACCTATCTCAGCAGAAGGTCGCTTATCGCCCAGATCTACGTACATTTACCATTCTTTTTTCGTCGAATTTTTTTCGAAAAATTTGACCCGGTGCGGTGCCTTTCGGTGCTAGCACCGGCTACCGGCCGGTGCCCTTCGGTGCCGGTGCCATTTTTTTCAGAATGGCACTGGTGCCGGTGCGGTGCGGTGCCATTTTTCCCGGTGCCTTTAACATCACTAGTCACTTGCGCCCTCTCGTAACAACGAGGGATGGCACTGGAACGTTCACCCGATTAAAGTGTGAAAAAGCTGAGTTTAATTTACAATATCACGTTTAGAAATTCATGCAAGAAACTAGAAATACCTTCATTGTAGATAATTATTGACACATTATCTGGTTTTCCTGCAGAAAGTATAGGTGATGTTTCAATGATTTCTTTCATTTTCATTCCATCTGGGTCATCATTGTGTTTTGCACTGAGCTCGCCCACAATCTGTAAGGTTTTTATAGGAAAAATAATCCAGAGTTGTTAAAATACAGATATTTTTGAAAACGTTAACATAAACTTAAATACAAGGACAACTTTCTTTAGAAGGACAAAGAAATACAGTAGCATGGCAAACCTGAGCGAGCTTGGGCTCATAGGCAAGCAGTTTGGACAGCACGGGCTCTCTGGGCATCTTTTTCTGTCCACTTCTTTCAAACTCTGCCAGTGCATCGACTTCATCCCAGCCAAGCTGCAACGCTTCCTGTGTGATCAACATACTGTATTTCCTTTAAATGCCACCCCTGTGAGTTGTTTTTTCTTTTCAAATTGTGAGGGGGGTTTAACAAGGGATGGGGTACATTGAGGGGGTTCATAATTTTGTCAGAAAATTTCGTGAAATTCATAGTAAAGAATAAATGTGCTTTTAAGTACACAAAACCAGTAATAAATGTGTCTGAATATGATATATCAGGACCTGTCAGCGTACATGGCTACACAGACTAGTATAGGGTGCGGCAATTTAGACCTATGCTCTAGATTTCGAATAACTTGTCACTGGGTGGTCGGATTAACATCAAATTCTAGGTGAATATTAACAACTAGATAGGAAAGGATCCCTGAATTTATGGCTGCGATAGCTCCACTCGTTCTTATGCTATTCATGCATTCGTCACCTAACCAAGACCCCATGATAGATTTCAAACTGGATCCACTTTTTGGAACCCGGATCGTGATTGGGATTGTTTTTATCCTGTCTTTCTCTCTTTATTTTCGCAGCGGCATGCCAAAACGTGTGCGCGCGCGCCACTAATCCGCCTTACCGATAAGGAACTCGACATACGCTTGCGTAATTGGTTGTAAAGCAAGGTGGAAGAAAAGTGACAATTATTGGTGTTTGTATAAAAAACTTGAGAACGAGTGGAGCTATTGCCGCCATATTTTCAGGGATTCTTTCCTATTGTAATGCTAATGTAGACCTAAAATTTGACGTTAATGCGACCACCCGGAGACAAGTTATTTGAAATCTAGAGCGTAGGTCTAAATTGTCGCACCCTGTATGTGTAGCTGTGATCCGGGGTGGCAAAATCTCGGAAAAAATTTAAAAAATTTAGAATAAAATACAATAAAACAGAACATAAAAAAAGAAAAATATGTATAAAAATTAAAATTTTTGTAAAATTGTAAAAAATTCATATTTTGTAACTGCAGCAATAAATACATCACATAAATAGGTACCTTGAATACACGATTCCAGACAGGGGGTTATTCGAGGGGGAGGTATTAACTCATAGTCGAGAGCAGGGTTGGTTTTATAAAAATGATTTGTATACAAATTGTATAAAAATTGTTTTTTTATTATTTTTCATTCATTCTTCTTTCATTTTATCTTATTTTATTCCCAAAAGTCGTTAATAAAATAAAATAGGCTATTTACACAGGTCCCGGTTTTTTTCAAAAGTGAATAAATGGGGTTTTGTGGGTTATTTGCATGTTAATAAGGTGAATTATCACCAAATTAGCATGCACAAAATTTTTGCAAGACGGTTATACCCGCCCAAAGAATATGTATCGGCAGGTGTAACCGTCTTGCAAAAATTTTGTGCATGCTAATTTGGTGATAATTCACCTTATTAACATGCAAATAACCCATAGACGCCAATTATTCACTTTTGACTAAAAATTATTTTTTGCCGGGTCCCGGTCCCCAGCCGGGACCTGTGTAAATAGCCAATAAAATAACACCATTTTACAAAAATTTTACAAAAAATCAGAATCATGCATGCAAGGTCATGAAAAAACGCGCACGCTAGAAGGATGCAGAAAGTTACAAAAAAAATTTTGAATGGAGGATTGAGATCACGTTTGAACAGTTCCCGGAGTTATTCACACCGCTCAAAGTGCGTTCATCGTTGAAAAAGACCGCGCCCTTACTTTACTCGTAACCCAGCCCTTACTTTACTAGCCCAGTTTTACTACTCACTTCCCCAATTGTTTTTTTTACTTCTTTTACTTTCGGAATTGACCCCAGAACGCATTTTTCCGCTGCGCATATGTATTGGGCACAAATAGAAATGCAATGGGCGCTGGGGGCCTTGAGATGGAAGTGATGTTGCGCGCTAATGAAAAATTCCTTGATAAATTGCTGTGAAATTTTTTGTTGCATGTTTAATTATTGTTTCTTGCATTAGAATTTATGATACCTCATCTGAAAAATGAACCAAAGTGATAAACAATAATTATACAACAGCCATGAAAGCAACAACCACGCGACAGTTTCGCACTTGGGCAGGTAGAAGCTCGGGCAACAACCAGAGTTGCGAAAGTGTATTCACACTTACCCGAAATACCCGGGTAAATGGGTATTTATATTTACACTTACACTTACACTTTCATAAAATACCCATACACTTTTTTACACTTTCCTGAGCAAAATACCCTGGTACAGAAAGTGTATTTTTTTCTTTCAGATGGCCCTGTTTTATGCTTTTGAGAAAGTCCATTCTTGCATTATGCGGTATGTCCATTCTTGCATTAAAACAGTGTTTATCGCATTGCTTTATCAGTAAAATATCAACACTGAAAAAGTGCCATTATTAGGGAACTTCATACCACTACAGTATTTGTTACAGTCTGAAATGTTTCATAAAAGGCGGTAAAATGTGAAATAATGCATGAAAATGACAAATAAATTGATCTAAAGGTGATAACAGTGATGTTTTCTAATGCTCAACAGTGAGAGCTCTTTCTAAAAAAATTTTTTACACTTACACTTATTTTTACACTTTCCTAGGTATTTTAAAAATACCTTACACTTTTTGTATCCATACTCAAAATTTGGAAAGTGTATTTACACTTACACTTACACTTTCCAAAAATACCGGTATTTTAACAACTCTGGCAACAACATAATTTTTTAACAAAAAATATGAATTTGTATACAATTTTACAAAAATTCGAATTTGTATACAAATTGTTGGGTTTTTTTTGAAATTCTCTATTTTATTTTATTTTATTTCAGATATTCTGCTAACCCTGGTCGAGAGCGCTATTTCGAGTGGTATATTTCGAGGAAATACAGTACTTTTTTAGAGTACTGTACATATTTACGGTATTTTGCAAAAAGGTATATTGGTCTAGGTGCCAGGTGGGATTAGAACTTCCAACTTTTGGCTCACCATGAAGACATGGTCGACTGCGAAGCTGTACTTTGTGCCGCCAGTGCCGGTGTACTTGTACAGGGCGCAGCTGATATGGTCCCAGGGTTGGTGGAAGTTCTGCTTGCCCTGAAATGGGTTGCGTTTATTCTTGGTAACATGTGCTAACGATGGCAACCCATCTGGAAAAAAAGTAATAAAATTTTTGAGGACCCTTTCACATTGCACTTGTGATGACAATAGATTTTACTCGTCACAGACCGTTTTGTGATGACAAATCTATTTTTTAGCAGTTTTTCATGAGTGTGACGAGTAGTGATGTAAAAGCGCCATGGCGCTGGCGCCTGGCGTTAGCGCCAAAGCAAAAAGCGCTATGGCGCTTTTGGCGCTTGGCGACTTTTTGTTGTGGCGCCATTGGCGCTTGGCGCTGTGCTACGGAAAAGCGCCATGGCGCTTTTGGCGCTTGGCGCTATGATGCCGTGGCGCCATTGGCGCTTGGCGCTGGTGTTTTAAAAAGCGCCAAAAAAGCGCCAAGGAGTTCAATAAATAGATCATTATTTTATGTAAAAATACCTTGTGTACAAAATTTTCACAAAAATATGTGTTACTGTATGTGTATTCCAGGAAGAACAAACCCGCCACTTCTTATTTTGTAAACCATGTCCATGCAATTGCAAGGATATTACAAAAATTCCCAAATAATGGGCCTAATGTTCCCATCTCAATTCAAAGCTTGCTCACAAGCCGACGAGCGACGTTCACATTCATAGTGTCGCATTGTGTTGAAAATGAAGTTTTGTTGTTGTTGAATAAAAAGGTTTCGACCCTTTCGAACAGACAGGGGTTGATTTCGGGGCGGGTGCCAGGGTCTCATCAGTGCTCAGCACCCTTAGGTAGCATACATAATATATACTACAAAACCTAACCGACAGGACCTAACTAGCGGGCATTAGCATGGCTGCACTTTCTGAGCAGCAAAATTTTTTGGCGCTGGCGCTATTGGCGCTTGGCGCCAACATCCTCTGGCGCCATTGGCGCTTGGCGCCGTGTTCTAGAAAAGCGCCATGGCGCTTTTGGCGCTTGGCGCTATTTTGCTGTGGCGCAATTGGCGCTTGGCGCTCGCATGCGAAAAGCGCCATGGCGCTTTTGGCGCTTGGCGCCAAAAGTCAGGCGCTTTTTACATCACTAGTGACGAGACGACTGGTCATTTTGGTGACATAAAATGTTTGACGTGAAATGTTGACGTAGCATGTGTAAATTTTGACGTAAAATTAATAACTTATTAAATAATAATAATTTTCTTAATTTTTTTAGGACATTACACACAATTACTAGAACTATCAAATTCTGAAATTTCAACGCTGTACCTATGTCTATTTTGATGTAATCAATTTTACGACGTCATCATTTCACGTCAAACGCCGCTGAGCTGTAATTCCGGCTTAATGACTAAATCAAATAGTTTACTTGTTGTGTCACTCAGGCAATGTGACAACCATTTTTTTTTTGTCGGCACACCTGTCGGGCTCCAACAGTGGCAATTTTTTTTATAAACATGTATAACTCTTGAGCAACACACATGATTCATCTGAAATTTGACATGCATAGGCGGTATGTATACTTTACCACATTCACTCATGCATATGGAACTTTTCACTCGACTTATGGAACTTTTTTAAGTGTTGTCGGAGTCGTCACAAAAATGCAGTGCGAACGCTGCTTGAGTGTTTTTTTCTCAAATGTCTTTTCAAACTTTGAATTTTTCTACAAATAATTTTTAATCAGTTTTGATTTTTGATTTTTTCGGAATACATTTGAGGCGTCTAATTCTAAACGTCGACAAGTCGACAAAATGCGATTTTGCGTAAAAATGTTCAGCCCCTGCTCTCAACGTATAATGAAAAAATTGGGTGTCTATATAAAATTCTACTCGAACAGAACAAAACCGTTTTGGGGAGGAAAATGCACTTGTCAACTTCTTGCACTCGAGAACATTTTTGTTCCCGCCGGCGTTGCGCATGCCTTATGGGAAATTTATGGACTTGTCGACTTTTAGAATTCGGTGTCCATGATGGACTTATCACATTTCTTGCGTTTTTTTCCCATAAAATACGGCTGCGGAAGGTGGACTTGTCGACTTTTAGCCCAAACCTAAGTCGACTTGTCGACTTCCTGCCCAATTTTTTTGCATTTTTTCTCAAACATGTCAAATTTGGCACTTTGCCATATGGGCATGTGAGGTCAAACAATTTATGGAAAATTATTAAAAATGTGCGGGAGAAGCCCCAGATGACGTTTCCGGGCCTAACTCAAAATTTTCATATTTTGGACTTGTCGACTTTTAAAATTGGACGCCTCATTTCTATTTTTTTATTTTTCCACTGCTGATCAAATTGTTGACGCACTGTCATCAGATTCAGAGTCCTCACGTCGCTGACGGCAAGCAATGACCATATCCATATGGCTGCCAGTGGGGCTACCTGTGAATTGACACAAACATTAAAAAATAGCACTGTTTGAGTTATCTGCAACTTCTGTATGGCTGTATTTGCAGTGTAGGCTACTTTTCATTGTGATGTAGCACCTTTGAGTCATAGTTGTTATAATGTATGAATTTACCATATTTATTCTAATAGAATGGCATATCTCCAATCAAACGGCACCTCCAATAGAATGGCAGGTTTTTGCCCCTTTTGTGCACTCAGGAAAGCAATAGAGTGGCAGCCTCCAATAAAACGGCAGTCTCCAATATAATGGCAAGTAAATATCATGTTGGAACAGTGCCAATACACAAAAATATACTAAATGGATGGCAAGAACATTCGAGGCATTCAATATTGATATCAAATACAAAATTGATGCTCTGGCATTTGAATGTCTCTCAATTTTTATTAAAAATGAGACTGTATTCAAATGAAAAATGTGTGAAAAGTTGGTGAGAAAAATTGAACAGCAGTGTCCAATTCCAATAGAGTGGCAGGGCAGGTAAAAGCGTTGACAAAAAAAAGAATGACATTCTACTATTAAAATAAATATGGTACTTTTACTCGGTAAATATGTAGACTTAAGTACAGACTCTTATCAGAAAATATTAGTTAGGTAGGTAATATGAATGTTTGATGAGATGTTGGAGTGGACTAGATGGGAGGTTGTCAGGGGTGGTCGGTAGGTGGTCCTGCAGTGGTGGTTGCACTGATATCAAAACCCGGTGCGCAGGTAAACCCAGTAACATTGAGACCGGGTGCTCGGGCCTCGGGGGCCAGGTTCATGTATTTTTGAGCGGGGAGCTGTAAACAACTGAGTAAGCAGTAAGTTACAGGGACTGAAGTGGTCTGTAGTGCCCCTTTGTGATCGCACTTCAGAGCCTGATCACGCCTGATCACCAGGCACTTCACCACCCATGATCACACTTCAGAGCCTGATCACGCTGATCACCGATGGAATGCACTTCACCGACACTTCACGAATTGTATTACAAAATTGTTTACAGAAATAAAAAAAGCGTGCAAGCGTGTGTGAAGGCACTTCACCGCAGATCACGGCAGATCACCAGCGCATTTTTTGCTGTGGGATGGGGGCTCATCCCCCCTAAAATTTTACTGAATTTAAATGTTTATTTACATACATATAGAGCGATGGGCTTCAGTGCATTTTGTAGAGAGTTGACAGTATGCGGACTGATTACCTTATAAAATATCAGTGTGATGTTAAAATGCAGGAAATGTGGCCTACATGTGCACCGGGTTTACATGCGCAGCGGCACAGACGTGCACTGACCAGGGCGTAGAGCGCCAGTGCGCCCAGCCGGGACACGGCGTGCGAGCCAGCCGGCAGTTGGCACAGAGCGTCGTACCTTTTCCTGAAACGAGTTCACCACTGCGCCACAGTTGGTAAAAATGTACGTACATTTACTCGAAAAATACGCGTACGCGTACGTACATTTACATATACTTTTTATGTATTTATGTAAAGTACTTACTTTTACGCGTACATTTTAAAAGACACTGAGACAATGTGTTTTTTGTCGCTAAAATAACAAGTTTCTGTTACTAAAACAAGAAAATTTTGAAGAAATCATATCATTTTTCTAAAAAAATACTAAATAATCGCTAAAAAACAACATATATTATGTCTTCCGGTGTAAAACTCGCATGCAAAAAGTAGTAGCTTTTATGTTTTCCAGGGAAGAGTACTCGATTTTACATTTTCCTGAGAAAAAGTGTTTTAATCACATTTACGCATAAGTGTGAGTAAAAAAGTATTTAACATTTTCTATACTTTTTGGTGAGTAAAAAATAAATACTTTCATTTACATATTCAAGTAATTACATGTTCCGTAATTCTAACAACTGTGCACTGTGCACAGCACATCAACGATAGCATTTTGGTTTTACCATATTTCTCCATGTAAACCACCTGGGTCATATACAAAATTGAGGCACATTTTAGAAACTTTTTTAAAACCTTTTTATCCTTTTCGTGAAATGTTAGTTCATAAATTTTCGGCTGGCAAAGGTGCATAAACGAATATGTGCGAGTGCAGAGTACTCTGTCCGCCGAGTATAGCGGCATACCGGTTCAAACAAAAAAACTACCACGTTTCCTCGAATTACCCCCATGGGTTTATTTTTTTGCCAGCAAATTTTGAGTGAGTTAATTCAATTGGGGATTCTTCGAGGAGGTTTTATTATTTTGTCAGAAATTTTCATGAAGGTTCATGGTAAAGTATAGGCATCTATCGTATTACCTCGAATTAACCCCCCCCCCCTCGAATTAACCCCCCCCCCCTCAAAATGGACGGGGGGGGATAATAAACCCTGATGATAATATACCCCTCCCCTTCGGAATGATGTACGTCATGTACGCAATGTATATGATGTATGTTACTGCTAATTTGCATTGCAGTTGCAGCTACACATAGACTAGTTTGTGTAGCTATCTACGTTTTTATGTCCAAACATATCATGTTTGGACACATTTATTACCTGTTTTGGGTACTCAAATGCCTACTTTTTACTACGATCCTTACGAAATAATAACCCCCCTATGAATAACTCCCCCCAAATTAACCCCCCTCAAATTTTGCTGGTGAAATAATAAAGACCCATGGGGGTAATTCGAGGTAATACAGTACATACCCAAAACTTGTAATAAATTTATAAGACTTGTGACTGATTGAGCATATTCAGAAATATTTACCTAGATGTATATCTACACAAACTAGTAAATATTATGTGTAGCTGTGATACATTGCATACAGCGTTGCAGCAGAGTTCACACGTTTTTATGTTCACACATTCACACAAGTCAATAAAAATCAATAGTAATAAAAATCACACACAAAAAATTCACACACTCCCATATTTTGCTTTTTTACGATGAAACAGTTTTTCACACACTATGTAACTGTGTGCTTCAATGTGTTAAATCATATAGATTCACACACAGCAGAAGGTCAATATTTAGGTGACCTCTGCACACTGAAGACTATAGTGCCCACAACATTACAGTGTGGGTCAAATAGCAATGTGAGAGCATGTGTTACATTGTGAGAGCAATGTAATGTAATGAGAGTAAAAAAATTGGTTTTATTTGGAAAGGATATGGTAGATTTCATAGTAAAGTGTGCAGTCAGTTGAGCAAGAATAAAAATTCTGAGTGAAAATTGAATTTTATAGTAAATGCAAAGAAAATAAGGTCACGGACTAAAATACAAAATAATAATAAAAATATAATGGAAAATTAAAGAATAACATAAAAATGAAATATAAAATTGACGAAAAAAAAAGAAAGTAAAATACAATTTTAAATACTGGGACAGGTCCCCAACAAAAAATAAAATTTTTCAAATCACAAATAATTTAAAATAAATTACACTCCCCCAAAGAAGATGCATCAGCGCATGTAACTGTCTTGCAAAAATTTTGTGCATGCTAATTTAATGATAATTCACCTAATTAACATGCAAACAACCCATACACGCCAATTATTCAATTTTGAAACGAAAAATTTTTTGCCGGGGACCGGTCTCTGGCCGGGGCCTGTGTAAATAGCCCACGTTTACTCACAAGTAAGTGTAAAAAAATTACTTTACACTTTCTGTACTCGGAGATGAGTAAAAACAAAATACTTTACACTTATGCATATTTTGAAAAAAGTTTGGTACTTTTAACAACTCTGCTGCACGGTATCAACTTTCCTGAGTATACTAACCATCCTTTGCTGCAATATTCTTCAATCTTCCTGCTCGGCTCATCATAATTCATAATATATGCCAAATGATAGATCCTTTACTAAGATCAATGTAAACACCTTCCCGGTCACGTCCGGCACCCATTTTTCGATTTTACGTCTTAAATCCTATCCCCAGTTCTAGGGCGCCCCAGAGGCTGAAACTTGGGGGAGATATTGGCGCAACCCCCCTCTACTTCGCATGAATTGGGGGGGTCGCTGCGACCCCTCTCAGGGTGGGTTGCCCTAAGTGCAAAATTTTTTTTGGCTTTTTTGGTGTCCCACAGCAGGTCCGGCACCCGCTGATTTCTGAGCTGTGGGAGGAGTATAAATCTAAAATTTTGGGGATGTGTTACCAACACCACTCCCCTACTGTACACTATTCAAAAATGTGAGATTTATGTGAAAAATTTCTCAAAAATTCGCTTATTCTCTATAAAAAAACACCACTCCCTAATAGATGGATGACAAAAAATTCACTTTTTGGAACTTTTTTATTAGACACTTGAAGAGATGGTTTACGATACTTTAAAGGGAAGGGTTTGATGTTTAAAGTTACGTAAAGAACCATACCTCTAAAATGCCTGCATTGCAAAATTTACTTGGGGGGAATTTCAAAGTGTAAATTTTGTAAATTTTTGTTCCTGCAATGATGTCATTATGATGTCATAAAATTCGCCCTAAGTAAATTTTGTAATGCAGGCATTTTAGAGGTATGGTTCTTTACAAAACTTTGAACATCAAACCATTCCCTTTAAAGTATCGTAAACCATCTTTTCAAGTGTCTAATAAAAAAGTTCCAAAAACTGAATTTTTTTTATCCATCTATTGGGGAGTGGTGTTTTTTTAGAGAATAAGCGTATTTTTGAGAAATTTTTCACATTTATTTCACATTATTGAATAGTGTATAGTAGGGGAGTGGTGTAGGTAACACATCTCCAAAATTTTAGATTTATACCGCTCTCACAGCTCAGAAATCAGCGGGTGCCGGACCTGCTGTGGGACACCAAAAAAGCCGAAAAAATGTTTGCACTTAGGGCGACCCACGCTGAGAGGGGTCGCCGCGACCCCCCAAATTTGTGCGAAGTAGAGGGGGGTTGCGCCAATATCTCCCCCAAGTTTCAGCCTCTGGGGTGGCCTGGAACTGGGGATAGGATGTGAGAAGTAAAATCAAAAAATGGGTGCCGGACGTGACCGGGAAGGTGTTTAAGTACATGGTCCGACTGAAAAGTCCCCGGGCAGTGCTCGCCATTCGCGCTAGGGGGAAGCTACGGTCATAAAATTTTGTCAGGTTAAGATATCAGGTGTTTTGAGTTTTTACCTAAAATTTTACCCCTCTAGCTCCACCCACTGCGGCACTGTGGGGGTTACAATTTCGATCATTTTGTACTGCTGTACAAATGGTGTTCTAGCTCAATGCTGCTTTAAATTGTGATCATGAAACTTTGGCTAGTGTAAGCCACCAGTCACCAGGCTAGTGTAAGCCACCAGTCACCAGGCTAGTGTAAGCCACCACCATGTAAGCAATGACCGAAATTGTAACCCCCACAGTTCCACAGTGGGTTGAGCCAGATGGGTGAAATTGTGGGTGGTAACTCAAAACACCTTATACCTTAACCTGACAAAATTTTATAACCGTAGCTTACCCCTGGCGCGAATGGCGAGCACTGCCCGGGGACTTTTCAGCCGGACCATGTAGATACCGATATTTTACCCTCAATTTGGAAGTGAAGACTTAGTGAGTTATGTGAAAGGAAGAAAGGTAAAAATCAAAAATGCCGTAAATACTTCAGGATCCCAGAAAACTTATTTTCTAATAAAAGATACCGTATTTCCTCGAACCCCCCCCCCCCTCGAAATACCCCCCTAACTGTATGTAAAGGGAACATACATGACTAAAGCTGCGGTTTGTGATCCAGGCAATGCAGAACAGACGTTAAAAAGAACCACTGTGTTACGTTAGAACCTTTTTATACCATCTACATACTTGTAAGTGTATAGACTCTTTTACACGGTGTTTATTGGTGAATTTTTCGACGTCTGCGTACGTTACAAATGATAAATTTGTACCGGGATTTCGAAAAATTTATGGCGAGATAATAAGCCCCCCTCGAAATACCTCCCTCGTTTAACCCCCCTCAAAATTCTCACTGAAACAATGACCCCCGGGGGTATTTCGAGGAAATACGGTAGCCATAACATTTGTCTAGAAATTGTCTGGGCCACCCCCTGGTAAACCCCAGAGGGCACTGGTACATGATAAATCCTGAAAAAATTGCACCCAGACTGAGGGGCACCTGCTCTGAGTGCCAGAGGATTACACGGGACCATAGACAAAAATGGTCAAAATTTCTGGCGGTGACACTGAGTGACTGCTATTTTAGAGGCGGTGACACCTTTATGTAATAACTTTACTTCTGCAGGTATTTTGAGTGATTTTTCAACAAGTTTCACTCAAAATTGCTGTTTTTGCCCAATCTTGCCTATTTACACCATCAGAATGACTATTTTTAGCTATACACATGCTTGATTACCTATTTTTTTCTTATTTTAACCTATTTTTGGCTGTTTTCAACTTTTTTAGCAATTTTTTCCGCTTTCTACTTTCAATCAATTTATATGGCAGTGATTGTCACAGCGATGACGCGTCATTTTGTCACGGTGACAGCAGGACAATCACTGCGTCACCGCCACATTTTAGTCACTGCACGGCACTGGATTGGCGTGAAGACAATGTGACAATTAGACGGTTGCTATCGATTTCAGGTGACCTTTTTCACGTAATAAACAAAAAGTCATGTTGCGTGCAGGTTACTGCTACAATTAACAGCGTGTTACGTGGTATAACAAAAACGGCTGAATTTCACGGTTCTTCAGGGTGGAGTCAACCTCTGTCATGGACAGACTAACACAAACCAGAGTTGTTCACAGACTTGTTGGCACAAACTTAACTGGTTCACCTTCCACTTCAAATGCTTTCATCACCTACACTCCTGGAAAAATGTCTTTGTCCTCCTGTTCGGGAACAAAAAAAATATCGAGGTCTCCCCTGATATGGTACATCGGATGAATTCTTGTAGATTTAGGTGCGTTTTTGCCACACGTCGATTTTTAGCTTTCTGGGTGCGTTGCTGCTCATTTGACAGCCATCGAAGTCAAAGTCAAATTTTTGATGGAAAAATGTCTTGTCACTTTTGTGAAAATGTAAAAACAAAGGGAAACACATGTTAAAACAATGAATACAACCAGTACTGCTTAACTTTTTATCACTTATTTACAAATTTGAATACTAAATGGTTCAAAACAGCCGATAACCACGGCGATCTCAAGCACTCACTGTGATGTGATTTTGACGATCATCTGCCAACAGTCGGCAGACAAATATCGGCCGGCGTGGTGTGTATTTTTGAATTAAAGAACCATACAAAATGTTGGCACAGTGCCAGCTCATGGCTGCGCACATTCAGCGAAATGTGAAAAAAGCAAAAAAATGTGGAAGGCACTGCGTTCACGGTTAACAAAACATTGGCATTATACTCAGAACGGAAGCAATTTTTCTAATGTGGGCGGTCGACATAATGACCTCCCCCCCCCCCTATGTATGAGTTCCACCCCTTAGTGACACATATTTAATGTTTGGCACGCCATCGAAACAAAAAAAAACAAATGGACAAAGACATTTTCCCAGGAGTGTATATGTACAGCTAAACTGTCCTGATTACTTCGATTTCCACTTCAATTGCTTCAATAATTTAGGTTTGGACAATCAAATCAGTGTACCCGATGTCCACTTTCCACTTCAGTTGCTTTAATTACCTACATGCTCACTTGTTCTAATTACATAGATGTTATTTAAATTTTGGTATTGTCACTTCCAATTTGTAAGCAGGTGCCAGTTTCAACCAGGGGTGGCTATAGTTTTTGGAGCTCCAGCCAATGTGCTTCCACATACTTCTACAGTGTGAAACATCACTGTCAATGTATTTGCATTGTGTTATCACTTTATAAAAGCAATATTCCATGCCAAACTTCACTCGAAGTCATGAACATTTGACAAAACGCAATAAATGTTACGATGAGTCGACGTAAAAATTGATATTTTTGACAGAAATCACCATACATAATGGTATCCCATGGCCCCACAGCCATTCTATGGCTATATACAACACCACAAAGTACACACCATAAACTTGCCTGCAAAAACTGGACAGACAGATCGCCTTACAATGAATGATACCATGGTTAAATCAATAAGGTTATGTGGAAAACTGCAGCTAAATCACTCAAATTAGACGAATGAAATAAATATGATGACATTTTTAAAAATGTTTTTGCTTTTATTCAGATGGGATATGGTAGATTTCATTGTCAGGTGTAATGTCGCTGGAGTATATTTACATGTATAAAATGTATACATGTATAATGTTAGTTATAACCATGTTTGGAACCTTTTGCAAAAAAATGTTGTTTAAAAAAAATGTTTTTAAAAACGTGGTGTTGAAAAACGTTTTTTCTATTCCTAGTCTCAAACCATGTAAAATGCAGACAAATTAGTTACTTGTCGTGCAAAGTTTCAGGGAAAGCAACTATTGTCATGTCATGTTCTTTAATAAAAAAAATTTTTTTTTTGTTTTGATTGATATTTTACATGACACACCAAATCGGAAAACTGCAACAGAAATGGAAACGTTTTTGCACTTGCCAGAAAATGGAAATTTTGTGTGAATGTGAAAATGGCATCTAAAATTAGCATCCTGAGATTGGATATTTACAGAGGCCACAGTCGGGGACCGGTCCCTGGCAAAAAATAATTTTTTCAAAAGTCAATAATTAGTGTGTATGGGTTGTTTGCATGGTTATTAGGTGAATTATCACCAAATTTGCATGCAGAAAATTTCTGCAAGTTGGTTACATGGGCTGATGCATTTTCATTGGGGGAGTGTATAATTTTTTAAAGATTTGTCTGAATTTTGACATGTGTGTACTCCTTCGATTAGTGAGTATGCATGCCAAATTTCAGCTCAGCGCAGTTACTGGTTCTTATTTGTGTTACATTTTTATTTTTGTTGTTCACTGTATTTTTGTATAGTGAACGAAATCCCACCGGGGACCGGTCCCCGTGGCAATAGAAATGGCCCTGATCGGGGCCAAGCGTCCCCGGTCATTTATTTTTCAGTGAACAAAGAATTTTTGTCCCCGACCCGGGACGTTCGTCTGTATTTAGTCTGTACTCGAGTTACCGTATTTATCGAGTAAAAGTAAATACCGTATTACCTCGAAATACCCCCAGGGGGTTTATTATTTCGCCAGCAAAATTTGAGGGGGGGATAATTCGAGGGGGGGTTTATTCGAGGGGGGGGGTCTATTATTCCGCCAGAAATTTTCGGAAATTCCCCATACGCAGACGTAGAAAAATCGAACAATTACATAGATGTATATGTGTTTATAGGCATCTATAACTGTATATACACAAAAACCCTTCCCTAACGTCACTTAATCATCAGTTTTAACGTGTGTTCTGCATTGTACAGATCACAAACTGCGGTATTTGTCATGTACGTTCACGTTACACTTAATTTTAGGGGGGGTATTTCGAGGGGGGGGTTTATTATTTCCTCAGCCGAAATTTAGGGGGGTATTTCGAGGGGGGGGTTAATTCAAGGGGGGGGGGGTTAATACGAGGTAATACGGTACGTTTGAACAACTATTATTCCAACCCGAATTCACTGTATATACCTAATTCCACATTCTTACTGATGTCCGTTTTGTTATGTTACTGTTACCCTTAGTTACGCGATTTTATGTGTATAATAGTTACTCGGCTGCAAATTTGACAGCAGCTACTACCATATCCCATTGGAATAAAATTACTGGATCATATTTTTAATCGCTCATTTCATTCGCGTCATAATACAGAGATTCATCTGATGCACAATTTTGCTGCATTTTAATTCATGAGAAAACGGCACCAGTCATTCTGTAGTTACGCGATTTTTCATCCCTGCTGATGTGCATTTATGCCATTCGTAATGTGATTCTCTGGTATATCATACGTGCATATTTCTGTGTGTGTGTGTCATTTTAAAAATAAACTTTTGAAAAGCTATTTCAATACTGTATTCAATCACAAAAATGGGTCAAAGATGGAATTGGGAAGAGGAAACTTCACTGCGCGAAGTGATCAGGGAAGCTGATAGGGTGTTTGACATTAAACGACAGCGTGGGGAAAGGTCAATTTTCATTTTGCACAATTCCCTTGAGTAGCAATGTAATAATTTACCGAAATGCCGAAATTTTGACACCAAATTTACCGTGACACTTTACTTTACATTTAATAACTGTCTGACTAAAAGCACCGAGTAAAGATAAAATATGGTGTGTTCAGTCAGCTGTCAAACGGCTGGGAAGTGCCGTTGTGACGACACTAGCACTAGTGATGGAACGGCGCCATGGCGCTGGCGCCATTTAAGGGCGCCATTTTCCGTGGCGCCCCTGGCGCCTGGCGCTCCATCCTCAAAGGGCGCCAAAATGAGGATTTCAAGGCGAGTATTGTGTAAACGAAAAAATATCATGGATACAGATACGAAAACAGATTTTCGCTGATAAAATTGATAAACTGGCGCGAGTAACGATGGCAAACAGTCGAAAAAAAAAGTATTTAAATTTTTAAGTGTTTTTTCTGAAATGAATTTTCGAATTTTCAAATTTTTCTTCAAAATAATTTTCGAATTTCCAATTTAATTTTCGAATTTCGAATTTTCGAATCTTTTTTTGGCAATTTTCGAATTTTTTTGGCTAGTTTTCAAATTTTTTCAAATAATTTTCGAATTTTTTTGGAAAAATATTGAATCTTAAGCTTTAAACACAGAATTTGGACTGTCTTCATGTTCTGCTCAGTTGTTATGACCTTATTTTAACCATAAATAAGCATTAAAAATGGTGGAATGAGTTATGCAAACGCGTGTGCTGCTTCTTCATTTAATTCACACATTGATACATTGAATTCACCAACAGAGTGAAGGCAATAAAAACAACAATTTAAAAATTGGCGTCAAATAAAATATCAGCATAAAATACAAAATTGGCTTTAAATATTATTTTTTCAGAGTGGAAACTTGGGGGGTTAAACGAGGGTGGGTATTTCGAGGGGGATGTATTATTTTGCCAGAATTTTTTCAAAATCCCAGTACCAAATTGTTGTTTGTAGGTAACACAGATGTCAAAAAATGCAACAAAAACTGCCTTTTATAAGACTCTATATACTTGTATTACGTAGATGGTACAAACCCCTGTTCTACACAACACAGTCATTGTTTTTAACGTGTGTTCTGTGTTTCCCAGATCACAAACTGCAATACGTTCTCTATACACCAAATTGGGGGGGGGGTGGTATTTCGAGGGGGGTTTATAAATTAATAGTGTTTATTTTGAGGTGGGTATTTGAGGGGGATATTTCGAGAAAATACAGTATAAAAAACGGATGTGTCGAAGTCCGCCTCTTCCGCCGTGGATGACATTTCAACGTTTTTTTTGTTACGTTTCGCTTTTCCATACGCGCCGCGTATCAATTGTTGATTTATTTAGCACGTTGAACGTAACAGTGTGTTTTGTTGCCTTGAATTCCCTAAAAAATTCGAAAACTATTTTCGAATTTTCGAATTTTCGAATTTTTTTGAAAAATAAATCGATTTTTAAGTGTTTTTTCTAGGGGCGAAATAAATTTTCGAATCTTTTTTTTGCCATCGTTAGGCGCGAGTAGGTGAATTTCACTCTTGTGAAATTGAAATATGAAATTTCAGCTTTCATCAGCTGAATCTGGCAAATCATAGGCTGAAAATGATTAATCATCGACAGTGCAAACTGGTAAATCGATGGATTCAAATCGTTTTAAATTCCATTTTTATTCACTTTTAGAAAACATCCACGGATAGAGGGAAGTGCATGTATTTAATGACGTTAAAATGATATTTGAAGTAAAAAATATGTTTTGTTGAATGGCAACTTTCTTTGCATTTGAATTGGATTTGAATGGCATATGTGAGCGATTTTATCCAGAAAATTTTGTTACCTTTCTTCGTTTCTGTTGAATACCTCTGGGAAAAAGTTCAGTACTTTGAACAACTAATTTGAATTTACCGGAATGATTATTTTCACTCTATGATAATTGATCAATGAAAGTTGATGAACACCAAATCTCATTAAACTCAAATGCCATTCAAAGTTGTTATAAATATGAGTTTAGCTTACTTTTTACTCCTTTTGGCAGGCGTAAGCCAGGATACTTCGCCTATGTACATGAATGCTTCAGCAACATGGGTTATACTAGAACGGAGGGTGCAGTCAAGGCAAAAGTATATGCCCTTGAGAGGTCAAGGTCACAGCCACCACATCCTTACCCTGGACCATTGCCATCTCCAGAGCCTAGTCCTTACCCTGGACCATTGCCATTTCCACAGCCTAGTCCGGACCCTGGACCATTGCCAATTCCAGAGCCTAGTCCTTACCCTGGACCATTGCCATTTCCACAGCCTAGTCCGGACCCTGGACCATTGCCAATTCCAGAGCCTAGTCCTTACCCTGGACCATTGCCATTTCCACAGCCTAGTCCGGACCCTGGACCATTGCCAATTCCAGAGCCTAGTCCTTACCCTGGACCATTGCCATTTCCACAGCCTAGTCCGGACCCTGGACCATTGCCAATTCCAGAGCCTAGTCCTTACCCTGGACCATTGCCATTTCCACAGCCTAGTCCGGACCCTGGACCAAAGCCTAAGCCTAAACTTAACCCTATCACGATTCAACCTGAAGGACAAAGGACAAGGGACAAAGGGAATAGACATAGATCAGTATTTGCCAGGCTTACCACAAGGCATTTCAACAGGCTCACTATTTACTACCAAAATGTGGAGAGATGCAAAGGCAAGGATAAACAAAAAGAGTTGCAAAATTTCATGCAGAGCTATGATGCTGATGTTTTTGCGTTCTGTGAGACATACTGGCCTGATAACTATGTACCCATGGTTCCATCTGGCTTCAATTGTGCTATGGTTGGAAGGTATTCTATTTGTGCAGATTTGTAGAAAGTTTCCCTAGAAATTTTGAACTGAATTGCACCCGCAAAGCTTTCAAATTGTAGATTTCCTTTAGATGCAATTGGTAGGATGTCAACAAATTTTTTTTACAGAAAACGGAAATGGAAAAATTTTTGCACTTGCCGGAAAACGGAAACGGACACAGAAAAATATTTGCACTTGCCGGAAAACGGAATAAATTGCCTGCGGAAAGCGGAAACAGAAAACGGCAAACGGAAATTTAGGGCTTACATACCCTATCCCCCCATGGACTTCTTACCCCCTGGGTTGATATAGCCCTCGAGGACTACTTCACCCAGAGGACTACTTTGACCCGACTTTTATAATGTGGGATGATGTAGTCCTCCATACAAAATATATAATTACACTATTGGGGCATCTGTTGGGCCATGGGAATGTGTTTGATATTTTCATTTATTTATTGCGATGCAAGAACACTGCTTGCATCAGATAAAAAATAATTAATGGACGTGTGGCACGCCAATATTATGCACGCGTCTGTTTGGCCTATTGGCATCAATTATCGATTGCGTGGGTAAATGAAGAACAATGCATGCAACTTCAAAACTCAACTACTCGGCCATTTCTCAGCCGATTTTCACCAATGAACACTCAGAATCACATGGAGATTGCATTTTTATGTTCAGATTATTAAGAATTTGGTAAACTCATGGTAATCATGACAGACAAATCGCCAATATACTACAGACAAAACGCGAATGCAACACAGACAAAACGCAAATGCAACACAGACAAAACACCAATGGATCACAGACAAAATGCTTTGGCATTTTGCTGTGTTGCATTGGTGTTTTGTCTGTGTTGCACTCGCGTTTTGTCTGTGTTGCATTGATGTTTTGTCTGTGATCCATTGGGGTTTTGTCTGCGTTGCATTGACATTTTGTCTGTAGTATATTGGCAATTTGTCTGTCATTATTACCATGAGTTTACCAAATTCTTGATAATCTGAACATAAAAATGCAATCTCCATGTGATTCTGATCATTTTAAGTGTTTATTGGTGAAAATCGGCTGAGAAATGGCCAAGAAATTAAGTTTTGAAGTTGCATGCATTGTTCTTTGTTTACCCACGCAATCGATAATTGATGCAATAGGCCTAACAGACGTGTGCATAATTGTGGCGTGCCACGCGTCAATAAATATTTTTGATCTGATGCAAGCGGGTCGCGGGCAGCGGGTCAATCCGGGAATAAGTCCAGTTATGGGACTTTCGTTATATTGGATTTTCGCAGGGGTCAATGGCGTGTGCGGAAACATAAGTGCCTAAAATGTCTGTTGTCCTGCTGGTTTCAGGTTTCGGAAACATGTGAATTACATAAGTTGGGTGGCAGACGTATTTATCCGCACACGCGGGTCAACGTAATGCACACAGTAAGTAATATATATAAAATGGGTTGATATAGTCCTCATACAAAAAGGGCTGTCAGCCGATATAGTCCTCGAGGACTATATCATCCCCCGGGGTAAGAAGTCCATTGGGGGATAAATCCCGGTAATCGAAATTTGACACCCTAGCAACATTTGTGTGTCAAAAACCACCAAATGTGTAATGGGGATACTAAAATTACAAATAGCACCAAGTGCTGCAATGTGTTCAAATAAACAGTGGTCAGTGTGGGAAATAACCTGTCAAGCCAGAGTTACAGCGCAACGACAAATAGGAGCTGAACTGACAAATTCATTGTCGACAAATTACAAAATAAACTCAAGAACGCTTAGAGATATATATCCCCAAATTGAAATGTTGAAAGCACTAACCGATATGTACATTATATCTACAACCGATATCTACATTATATCTACAACCAATATCTACATTATATCCACAACCGATATCTACATACATAAAAATTATACAAAATGCTATAGTAGTTTTCAAAATATTAATTTTTAATTTTGATTTATATCTTAAGAACCACAGGAGCAGAGTTGCGAAAGTGTATTTACACTTACCCAAAATACCCAGGTAAATGGGTATTTATATTTACACTTACACTTACATAAAATACCCATACACTTTTTTTACACTTTCCTGGGCAAAATACCCGGGTACAGAAAGTGTATTTTTTTCTTTCAGATGGCCCTGTTTTATGCTTTTGAGAAAGCATAAAATAGGGCCATGTACAAAAAATGCATTGAATGTAGAAAATATGGCAAATGTACAGACTAGCCTTTGATCTACAACCTCTGATCAGTACTCATGGTATTCTACAGTTTCATCATACTTTTGTAAAAAGGACAAGATCAATGGAAGTTCACCAACTGGACACAAAGTCGACTTTTGCATTGACATTTGCTGCATGTCCATTCTTGCATTTAAACAGTGTGTATCGCATTGCTTAATCAGTAAAACGTCAACACTGAAAAACTGCCATTATTAGGGAACTTCATACCACTACAGTATTTGTTACAGCCTGAAATGTTTCATAAAAGGCTGTAAAATGTGAAATAATGCATGAAAATGATAAATAAATTGATCTAAAGGAGATAACAGCGGTGTTTTCTAATGCTCAACAGTGAGAGCTCTTTCTAAAACAAATTTTTACACTTACACTTTTTTTACACTTTCCTAGGTATTTTTAAAATACCTTACACTTTTGGTATCCATACTCAAGATTTGGAAAGTGTATTTACACTTACACTTACACTTTCCAAAAATACCGGTATTTTAACAACTCTGCACAGGAGCTTTTTCATAATTTTTTGACAGAAGTGGATATCTGTACTTGCTTTCAACAAAACAATTTGCGCATGTACATCTCTGAGTATTTGTAATTTGTCAACACAGAATTTGTCGCTTCAGCTCCTATTTGTTGTTAGCATAGGGTATCAAGTTTCCATTTACCATTCACACTTTTTACAGGTAATTTTTTTTCTGTATTCGTTTCCATTTTCCAGTTGCCAAAAGTTTTTTTTTGTTTCCATCTCCATTTTTCTGACTTGTTTTCTGGTTCTGGTTTTCTGGGGGTTTTTTCTCTGCTATTTTTCCATTTTCCAGCTCGATTCTCTTTTTTTTCTATTTTCTGGCTCAATTTTCTGTATTTCCACCTCATTTTTTTCCAACTCAAGCTTCTGTTTTCTGTTTCAGCCAAACTTGCAGACAGGTTTTCAATTATGTGAATTTTTTTCTGTTCCACTAAAGTTTCTGCAATTTTTCCCCATTCCCAGCAAAATTACAGCAAATTGTTTCTGTTTCCAGCAAATTTCAACAATTTCTTTTTCCTTTTTCCAGCAAAATTTCAGTAAAATTTTACCATTTACATGCAACTTTCGTTTTTCTGTTATCCATTTTCCATCCTTTCATTTTTATGTTTTCCGTTTTCCGGCAAGAGCACAAAAATTTGCGTTTTCTGACAAGTGCATTTTTTCCGTTTCCGTTATTGTTTTCCGTTTAAAAATTGTGTTGACACCGTAGTCAAGCACCACACAGGAAAACTCATTGTGTGAAACCCACAAAGTCAAAAAATAAAGTAAAGTCAGCAAAACAAGTAAAGGAAATTTAACTAAAAAAGTATAGAAATACATAGATGGCACAAAAAAAGTGAAAATAGGTTACTTGAAGATGGGAATGGAGAAAAAGGTACAAAAATTCGTGTAGATCAAAGCAACATTGCTAAAAGAAATTGTAGCTGTGTGATTTTGGAGGGGTTCAGTTTCAGGTGAAGTGTGATGGCCAAAGTTTTTGTATGGGGCTTAACATATAGGTGAGGTGGTCTGGGATAGATAGATGATTTGCGGGAACCCCACACCGACTACACTACCATGCATAATAATTGAGAATTTTCAGGGAGACATGCAATATAATGTTTAAACACGATTTTTTCAAACTCGAGTTCAAGGCACAGGCCCCAATATTTTCCATTTTTCCATCACAAACCAATAAGAAATGCAGAATGCAGATTTTGAATCACGTGAAGAGAATGCAGTCAAAACTTTCCTACCTTAATTTGCCATTTCGTAACCAAGACATTTTACATCCACTATACTCACAGGCCAACAAAAGGTACAGGTGGACTTGCTATTTTCTCCAAATTGCATTTGAAAGTTGAACAGAAAGAGCTGCCTCACGTTAGGAATATCACAGTGTTAAGGAAGCATATCATTCATGTCTGGCTGAGATTTAAAAACAGGCCTAGACTGTGTTTCTCAGGTTACACTTATTGTAAAACAAAGACTCTTGTCCTTTTGATTAAAAAAATCCATGTTCAGACTAGAGAAGGTTCACAGTAATGTTCTATCCCTGAAGTCTGTTGGGGACATTCAATTCAATACTCTGCCTCTTCAAGGTAGGATTAACAGTAAAAATGTAATTGAGGCGTCTAATTCTAAAATTCGACACGTCCACAAAATGCGATTTTGAGTAAATCGCATTTTAAGTTTCAGACCCAATTCCAGGCCCGTGGTATGTGTCCAATTTGGTTCTCTCATGCTTTCCATTAAGTTCCATATGTTGACAATAAAGTGTCAAGATTCCCTGCTCTCAACCTAATTATATGAGAAAAATGGTGCATCCATAAAATTCAATTTGGTCAGAGCAAAACTGTTTTGGGGAGGGAAATGGACTTGTCTACTTCTTGCACGCGAGAACATTTTTGTTTCCGGCAGCAATGACGCAGCCTCTTAGGAAAATTATGGACTTGTCAACTTTTAGAAATCAGGTTCCCACAGTGGACTTATCACATTTCTTGCTTCTTTTCCCAACAAAAAAGGAGACGAAGGATGGACTTGTCGACTTTTAACCCAAACTACGTGGACTTGTCAACTTCTTGCCCAATGTCTTGCATTATTCCCCCAAAAATGTCAAATTTTGCACTATCCTATATGGGTAGGCATGTGAGGTCAAAAAATTTATTGAACATAATGAAAAATGTGCGGAAGTAGCCACATAAATATGACATCTCCGGGCCTAACTCGAGATTTTCATATTTTGGAAGTGTCGACTTTTAAACTTGGATGCCTCAATTCTATAGGAAGGATGTTCCTCCAATTTTTTTCACAACTGTGGGAAAAATGTTGTATTATAGCCCCAGGAGGTCTATAATTTCAGCAGCAAAATCTTAGGTTGGGCTGTTTTGGCAATGCAGCTTAGGTTGGGCGGGGTAATGCAAGGGGAGGTAGTTTAGGGAAATGTGGTAG
Source organism: Sphaerolaimus hirsutus (assembly GCA_964036195.1). Classification (NCBI taxonomy): domain Eukaryota; kingdom Metazoa; phylum Nematoda; class Chromadorea; order Monhysterida; family Sphaerolaimidae; genus Sphaerolaimus; species Sphaerolaimus hirsutus. Next base: position 23,624,350 of record OZ038456.1, read on the forward strand.
ATCAATAAGATGATCCAAAAGTAAAGGAAGAGATGTTTTGTATCATTGAAACAGTAAATGTCTATAATAATGTAAATGCAGAATTTAATACATTTATTAAAATATTTATCGTCCTGTCTAGATTTCGCAAAAAAATAAGTGTAACCTTTGAAAATGGCTGTCATATGCACATACTGGAATCATGAGGGAAAGGGAAAAACGGGGGGAGAAATGGCCGCAGCAAACAAACATGGAACAAACATGGATCTGGTGGATGTTTTGCAGACAATTATTGAGCAAAATGTGATTCCCACAATAATCGTGGGTGATCTGAACGGATGGACTGGTGAAAATGGACCCGCTGGCATACCAGGTTGTGTTGCCCCCTTTTACCCCAACAACTGTGATTACAGCAAAGCCCTCCACCAGTGATGTGTAATCGACAGGGGAACATTGCATGACCCTGTATCGTTCCACAAAGAGCTGAAAAAGGCACTGCACTGCACTGGCACATGGTACATCCTGAAAAATCGCACCCACACTGAAGGCCACCTGCACTGAGAGAGTTGCCAGAGGATGGCACAGGACTAGTAATGTAAAAAGCGCCAGAACTTTGGCGCCAAGCGCCATAAAGGCCATGGCGCTTGTCCGACACCTAGAGCCAAGCGCCAATGGCGCCACAGCAAAATGGCGCCAAGCGCCAAAAGCGCCATGACACTTTTCATAGGCATGGCGCCAAGCGCCAATGGCGCCACAGCAAAAAAGCGCCAAGTGCCAAAAGCGCCAAACGCCAAAACCGCCATGGCGCTTTTTGCTTTGGCGCTAGCGCCAAGCGCCAGCGCATGGCGCTTTTACATCACTACACAGGACTGGTATGGCAATTGAACTGGACTGAAGAAAATGAGACAATTGAGGCTAAAATTTCATTCCAATTCTAAAAGTCAACAAGTTCAAAATACCATATTTCCACGGGGTTAATTTTTTCAGAGTGAGAATTTTGACGGGGGGTTTAACGAGAGGGTATTTCGATGGGGGGGGGTATCACTTCGGCAGAATTTTTTTTTAAATCTCTGTATGAAATTGTTGTTTGTAATGCACACAGACGTAAAAATGCAACAAAAAGCGCCATGTAGGTATAAGACTCTATAGACTTATAAATACCTATATGTACGTAGGCGGTATAAAACCATGTTCTAACATAACACACTCATTGTTTTTAACGTGTCCCGGATCACAAACCATAGCTTTTGTCATTTATGTTCTCTATAAACTATATTTGGGGGGGGGGAACTTCGTGGGGGGGTTTCGAGGAAATACGGTATGATAGTTTCGAGTTAGACCCAGAAACGTCATCAGTAGTAGCTACTTCCGCGTACTTCTACTCTCCACTAGTTGTCTGATGAAAAAATAAATCCCCCACAAAAAAACCCTCAAAAACTTCTGACGAAAAAAATACTCCCCTGGGGATTTCTTCGAGGATTGAGGGTAAATTACTCATGCATGCATGCATATGCACTCTCACTCGCAGCAATGCACACCCACATGCAGACACACATGCATGTAAACTCGGCAGACATTTTGGAAGTCAATAATCTAGGGAATGTTCATATGAGTTCATGTATCAGAACTTGGCACACGTCCAAGTTACCGTGTGTTTTGTACAAACGAGAGTGAGAGCCACAGGATTTCCATTCCCATCACCGATAACGACCATAGAATGAAATTGGATAGCAAATGTTCACTAATGACAGCCCACACACTAGCTGATACATGATACATGTTGATAGTGTTGACGTTATTGTTGTGTAGTGCAATTATTATCTAATGCACACACAGTTAAATACATAGTGCACTTGTTATCTCTTAGGACATGTTACCTAATGCACTACTGGACTCACACTCACACACACCCTTTTGGTTAATTCAAAATTGGCACCTAAATGCATTTGCATCTCTGCAGTGCCACCTCACATTTTTCACCTAGGAACCTGGAGTATTGACGACTGCAGTAAGATCTTATGGGTAGCTCACTACTAAGTAGCTCAATTTACTAATAATTATTAGGCTGTTACCGTATTTC
>OZ038456.1:23626608-23665485 GCA_964036195.1 Sphaerolaimus hirsutus
ATCCCGTATAATGCATAAATACTGTGTTGCGTTAGTGTCAATCATGGAAATCAATACCACGCAAAAAAATACTATTGCGCGTTAAGCAAAATGCTGTTCGCACGGCCGTATACCACGTATAACATGGGGTATACTTTCGCGGAGAGCCTACCCCAGAGGGCACTGGTACATGATAAATCCTGAAAAAATCGCACCCAGACTAGTGATGGAAAAGCGCCAGAAAAAAGGGCGCCAGGCGCCAATGGCGCCATGGCGCCATTCGGAAAGTGGGCGCCAGGCGCCAAGGGCGCCACGGAAAGAGGGCGCCAAGCGCCAAGGGGCGCCGTGGCGCCATTTGAAAATGTGGGCGCCAGGCGCCAAGGGCGCCAGAATGAATAAGTATGTACTAAAAATGTGTGTGCTAAAAATGTTTATAAATACAATGTGTGTACACAATCACTTCTTTATTCACGTTCTCCAGGATAAAATTAACAAAAACGAGACTGGAAACAAGATTTTTGCACAAAATAATGCTCACATATGATAACTTACATATAAACAAAAATGATAATTGTCATTTGACAAAACAATGCATCGACTTCAAATAGATTTTCCAATAGATTTTTTTGAAGTGGACAAAAAACGAAATTACGACGATTTGCAGCCATTGATTTACAAGGTTGCAAGTTTGATTGTTCATCATTCTAAGCTTCTGATTCTTCAGACGTGTCGGATGAACCGTTGGATAAAAGGTTTCCATCCACTGGCACCACTGGCACCGGCGAATTTCGATATCTACAGACACCTTTTTCTATTTTTTTTCTTCATTTAAGCAGCGTTCACCTTGAAACCCTGCTGGCGCCATTTTGGCGCTCTTTTAGGGCAGGGCGCCAGGCGCCAAGGGCGCCACGGAAAAAGGGCGCCAAGCGCCAATGGCGCTATGGCGCCTTTCAGAAAGTGGGCGCCAGGCGCCAAGGGCGCCACAGGAAAAGGGCGCCAAGCGCCAATGGCGCCATGGCGCGGCGCCCTTTGGCGCCCTCAAATGGCGCCAGCGCCATGGCGCCATTCCATCACTAACCCAGACTGAGGGGCACCTGCTCTGAGAGCCAGAGGATTACACGGGACCATAGACAAAAAATAGTCAAAATTTCTGGCGGTGACAGTGAGTGACTGCTATTTCAGAGGCGGTGACACCTTTATGTAATAACTTTACTTCTGCAGGTATTTTGAGTGATTTTTCAACAAGTTTCACTCAAAATTGCTGTTTTTGCTCAATCTTGCCTATTTACACCATCAGAATGACTATTTTTAGCTATACACATGCTTGATTACCTATTTTTTCTTATTTTAACCTATTTTTGGCTGTTTTCAACTTTTTTAGCAATTTTTTCCGCTTTCTACTTTCAATCAATTTATATGGCAGTGATTGTCACAGCGATGACGCGTCATTTTGTCACGGTGACAGCAGGAATCTAGGCGGTGACAATCGCTGCGTCACCGCCACATTTTAGTCACTGCACGGCACTGGATTGGCGTGAAGACAATGTGACAATTAGACGGTTGCTATCGATTCCAGGTGACCTTTTTCACGTGATAAACAAAAAGTCATGTTGCGTGCAGGTTACTGCTACAATGAGGAGCGTGTTACGTGGTATAACAAAAAAGGCTGAATTTCACGGTTCTTCAGGGTGGAGTCAACCTCTGTCATGGACAGACTAACACAAACCAGAGTTGTTCACAGACTTGTTGGCACAAACTTAACTGGTTCATTTTCCACTTCAAATGTTTTAATCACCTACACTCCTGGAAAAATGTCTTTGTCCTCCTGTCCGGGAACAAAAAAAATCGAGGTCTCCCCTGATATTGTACATCGGATGAATTCTTGTAGATTTAGGTGCGTTTTTGCCACACGTCGATTTTTAGCTTTCTGGGTGCGTTGCTGCTCATTTGACAGCCATCTAAAGTCAAATTTCTGATGGAAAAATGTCTTGTCCCTTTTGTGAAAATGTAAAAACAAAGGGAAAAACATGTTAAAACAATGAATACAACCAGTATACTCGGCGGACATGATACTCTGCCCTCGCACTGATTTATGTCTCGTGTTGGAAGCATGCCAATGATTATTAAATCATGCGATTTCCATAAAAAGGTGAAAAAATTCATCGATGTGAATATGTTAATGAACAACATTATAACAACAATCAATTTTGTCATCTTTTTATGAAACTCGCACGCGTGACCCATTGTTGGCACACTTCCAGCGGGAACCACGCGTGCAAGGTGTAAAGTAACCGGAGTATACTGCTTAAATTTTTATCACTTATTTACAAATTTGAACACTAAATGGTTCCAAACAGCCGATAACCACGGCGATCTCAAGCACTCACTGTGATGTGATTTTGACGATCATCTGCCAACATAGTCGGCAGACAAATATCGGCCGGCGTGGTGTGTATTTTTGAATTGAAGAACCATACAAAATGTTGGCACAGTGCCAGCTCATGGCTGCGCACATTCAGCGAAATGTAAAAAAAGCAAAAAAATGTGGAGGGCACTGCGTTCACGGTTAACAAAACATTGGCTATATACGCAGAACGGAAGCAATTTTTGTAATGTGGGGGGTCGACATAATGACCTCCCCCCCCCCTTTGTATGAGTTCCACCCCTTAGTGACACATATTTAATGTTTGGCTCAAATGGACAAAGACATTTTCCCAGGAGTGTATATGTACAGCTAAACTGTCTTGATTACTTTGATTTCCACTTCAATTGCTTCAATAATTTAGGTTTGGACAATCAAATCAGTGTACCCGATGTCCACTTTCCACTTCACTTGCTTTAATTACCTACATGCTCACTTGTTCTAATTACATAGATGTTATTTAAATTTTGGTATTGTCACTTCCAATTTGTAAGCAGGTGCCAGTTTCAACCAGGGGTGGCTATAGTTTTTGGAGCTCCAGCCAAGGTGCTTCCACAGTATGAAACATCACTGTCAACGCATTTGCATTGAGTTATCACCTTATAAAAGCAATATTCCATGCCAAACTTCACTCGAAGTCATGAACATTTGACAAAAGGCAATAAATGTTACGAGTCGACGTAAAAATTGATATTTTTGACAGAAATCACCATTCATAATGCTATCCCATGGCCCCACAGCCATTCTATAGCTATATACAACACCACACCAAGTACACACCATAAACTTGCCTGCAAAAACTGGACAGACAGATCGCCTTACAATGAATGATACCATGGTTAAATCAATAAGGTTATGTGGAAAACTGCAGCTAAATCACTCAAATTAGACGAATGAGATAAATATGATGACATTTAAAAAAATGTTTTTTCTTTTATTCAGATGGGATATGGTAAATTTCATTGTCAGGTGTAATGTCGCTGGAGTATACATGTATAAAATGTAAGCATGTATACCGTATTTCCTCGAAATACCCCCCCCCCTCGAAATACCCCCCCCCCCTCGTTTGACCCCCCCCCCTCTCGAGACCACTATGAAACAATCACCCCCCCCCTCGAAATACCCCCCCCCCCAAATTGAGTGTAAAGAGAACGTACATGACAAATACTGCAGTTTGTGTTCTGCGTAGTGCAGAACACACGTTAAAACAATGTCGGAATCATGTTAGAACAGTGTTTATACCATCTACGTACTAATATGAGTCTACAGAACCTTATAAATGGCGGTTTTTGTTGCATTTTTCGACGTCTGCGTACGTTTCAGACGACAATTTCGTACTTGGTTTTCAAAAATTTTCTTGTGAAATAATAACCCCCCCCCTCGAAATACCCCACCCTCGTTTAACCCCCCCCCCCCTCTCGGGACCACTATGAAACAATCACCCCCCGGGGGGTATTTCGAGGAAATACGGTATGTTAGTTATAACCATGTTTGGAACCTTTTGCAAAAAAATGTTGTTTAAAAAAAATGTTTTTAAAAACGTGGTGTTGAAAAACGTTTTTTCTATTCCTAGTCTCAAACCATGTAAAATGTCAGACAAATTAGTTACTTGTCATGCAAAGTTTCAGGGAAAGCAACTATTGTCATGTCATGTTCTTTAATAAAAAAATTGTTTTTTTTTGTTTTGATTGATATTTTACATGACACACCAAATCGGAAAACTGCAACAGAAATGGAAACGTTTTTGCACTTGCCAGAAAACGGAAATTTTGTGTGAATGTGAAACTGGCATCTAAAATTAGCATCCTGAGATTGGATATTTACAGAGGCCACAGTCGGGGACCGGTCCCTGGCAAGAAATAATTTTTTCAAAAGTCAATAATTAGTGTGTATGGGTTGTTTGCATGGTTATTAGGTGAATTATCACCAAATTTGCATGCAGAAAATTTCTGCAAGCTGGTTACATGGGCTGATGCATTTTCATTGGGGGAGTGTATAATTTTTTAAAGATTTGTCTGAATTTTGACATGTGTGTACTCCTTCGTTTAGTGAGTATGCATGCCAAATTTCAGCTCAGCGCAGTTACTGGTTCTTATTTGTGTTACATTTTTATTTTTGTTGTTCACTGTATTTTTGTATAGTGAACAAAATCCCACCGGGGACCGGTGCCCGTGGCAATAGAAATGGCCCTGATCGGGGCCAAGCGTCCCCGGTCATTTATTTTTCAGTGAACAAAGAATTTTTGTCCCCGACCCGGGACGTTCGTCTGTATTTAGTCTGTACTCGAGTTACCGTATTTATCGAGTAAAAGTAAATACGTTTGAACAACTATTATTCCAACCCGAATTCACTGTACCTAATTCCATCTTTTAACTGATGTCCGTTTTGTTATGTTACTGTTACCCTTAGTTACGCGATTTTATGTGTATAATAGTTACTCGGCTGCAAATTTGACAGCGGCTACTACCATATCCCATTGGAATAAAATAACTGGATCATATTTTTTATCGCTCATTTCATTCGCGTCATAATAAAAGGGCTCAACTGATCTGGCACAATTTTGCTGCATCTTAATTCATGAGAAAACGGCACCAGTCATTCTGTAGTTACGCGATTTTTCACCCCTGCTGATGTGCATTTATGCCATTCGTAATGTGATTTTTCGGTATATCATACGTGCATATTTCTGTGTGTGTGTGTCATTTTAAAAATAAACTTTTGAAAAGCTATTTCAATACTGTATTCAATCACAAAAATGGGTCAAAGATGGAATTGGGAAGAGGAAACTTCACTGCGCGAAGTGATCAGGGAAGCTGATAGGGTGTTTGACTTTCAACGACAGCGTGGGGAAAGGTCAATTTTCATTTTGCACAATTCCCTTGAGTAGCAATGTAATAATTTACCGAAATGCCGAAATTTTGACACCAAATTTACCGTGACACTTTACTTTACATTTAATAACTGTCTGAGAAAGCACCGAACCGAGTAAAGATAAAATATGGTGTGTTCAGTCAGCAGTCAAACGGCTGGGAAGTGACGTTGTGACGACACTAGCACTAGTGATGGAACGGCGCCATGGCGCTGGCGCCATTTAAGGGCGCCATTTTCCGTGGCGCCCTTGGCGCCTGGCGCTCCATCCTCAAAGGGCGCCAAAATGAGGATTTCAAGGCGAGTATTGTGTAAACGAAAAAATATCATGGATACAGATACGAAAACAGATTTTCGCTGATAAAATTGATAAACTGGCGCGAGTAACGATGGCAAACAGTCGAAAAAAAAGTATTTAAATTTTTAAGTGTTTTTTTCTGAAATGAATTTTCGAATTTTCAAATTTTTCTTCAAAATAATTTTCGAATTTCGAATTTAATTTTCGAATTTCGAATTTAATTTTCGAATTTCGAATTTTCGAATCTTTTTTGGCAATTTTCGAATTTTTTTGGCTAGTTTTCGAATTTTTTCAAATAATTTTCGAATTTTTTTGGAAAAATATTGAATCTTAAGCTTTAAACACAGAATTTGGACTGTCTTCATGTTGTGCTCAGTTGTTATGACCTTATTTTAACCATAAATAAGCATTAAAAATGGTGGAATGAGTTATGCAAACGCGTGTGCTGCTTCTTCATTTAATTCACACATTGATACATTGAATTCACCAACAGAGTGAAGGCAATAAAAACAACAATTTAAAAATTGGCGTCAAATAAAATATCAGCATAAAATACAAAATTGGATTTAAATATTATTTTTTCAGAGTGGAAACTTGGGGGGTTAAACGAGGGTGGGTATTTCGAGGGGGATGTATTATTTTGCCAGAAATTTTTCAAAATCCCAGTACCAAATTGTTGTTTGTAGGTAACACAGATGTCAAAAAATGCAACAAAAACTGCCTTTTATAAGACTCTATATACTTGTATTACGTAGATGGTACAAACCCCTGTTCTACACAACACAGTCATTGTTTTTAACGTGTGTTCTGTGTTTCCCAGATCACAAACTGCATTACGTTCTCTATACACCAAATTGGGGGGGGGGGTGGTATTTCGAGGGGGGTTTATAAATTAATAGTGTTTATTTTGAGGTGGGTATTTGAGGGGGATATTTCGAGAAAATACAGTATAAAAAACGGATGTGTCGAAGTCCGCCTCTTCCGCCGTGGATGACATTTCAACGTTTTTTTTGTTACGTTTCGCTTTTCCATACGCGCCGCGTATCAATTGTTGATTTATTTAGCACGTTGAACGTAACAGTGTGTTTTGTTGCCTTGAATTCCCTAAAAAATTCGAAAACTATTTTCGAATTTTCGAATTTTCGAATTTTTTGAAAAATAAATCGATTTTTAAGTGTTTTTTCTAGGGGCGAAATAAAAATTCAAAAATTCCGAAAAAATTCGAAAATTCGAAAATGTTTTCGAATTTTCGAATCTTTTTTTGCCATCGTTAGGCGCGAGTAGGTGAATTTCACTCTTGTGAAATTGAAATATGAAATTTCAGCTTTCATCAGCTGAATCTGGCAAATCATAGGCTGAAAATGATTAATCATCGACAGTGCAAACTGGTAAATCGATGGATTCAAATCGTTTTAAATTCCATTTTTATTCACTTTTAGAAAACATCCACGGATAGAGGGAAGTGCATGTATTTAATGACGTTAAAATGATATTTGAAGTAAAAAATATGTTTTGTTGAATGGCAACTTTCTTTGCATTTGAATTGGATTTGAATGGCATATGTGAGCGATTTTATCCAGAAAATTTTGTTACCTTTCTTCGTTTCTGTTGAATACCTCTGGGAAAAAGTTCAGTACTTTGAACAACTCTGCAGCTCACTTACCCATGCATCACACAACCATTTTTCACTGTGCAGTGTTTGAAATTTGGTAATTCCATGAATCTTCCTTAAACTACCGTATTTCCTCGAAATACCCGCGGGGGTTTATTTTTACAGAGTGAAAATTTTGAGAGAAATACGTGAAAAATGCAACAATAACCACCATTTATAAGTTTTTACAGCCTTATATAAGGATGTAGATGGTATAAACGATGTTCTAACGTAACACAGTAAGTGTTTTGAACGTCTGTGATGCATTTTCCGGACCACAAATACATAGTGCCCATTTTGAGGGGGGTATTTCGAGGGGGGGGGTATTTCGAGGAAATACGGTAATTTGAATTTACCGGAATGATTATTTTCACTCTATGATAACTGATCAATGAAAGTTGATGAACACCAAATCTCATTAAACTCAAATGCCATTCAAAGTTGTTATAAATATGAGTTTAGCTTACTTTTTACTCCTTTTGGCAGGCGTAAGCCAGGATACTTCGCCTATGTACATGAATGCTTCAGCAACATGGGTTATACTAGAACGGAGGGTGCAGTCAAGGCAAAAGTATATGCCCTTGAGAGGTCAAGGTCACAGCCACCACATCCTTACCCTGGACCATTGCCATCTCCAGAGCCTAGTCCTTACCCTGGACCATTGCCATTTCCACAGCCTAGTCCGGACCCTGGACCATTGCCAATTCCAGAGCCTAGTCCTTACCCTGGACCATTGCCATTTCCACAGCCTAGTCCGGACCCTGGACCATTGCCAATTCCAGAGCCTAGTCCTTACCCTGGACCATTGCCATTTCCACAGCCTAGTCCGGACCCTGGACCAAAGCCTAAGCCTAAACTTAACCCTATCACGATTCAACCTGAAGGACAAAGGACAAGGGACAAAGGGAATAGACATAGATCAGTATTTGCCAGGCTTACCACAAGGCAATTCAACAGGCTCACTATTTACTACCAAAATGTGGAGAGATGCAAAGGCAAGGAGAAACAAAAAGAGTTGCAAAATTTCATGCAGAGCTATGATGCTGATGTTTTTGCGTTCTGTGAGACATACTGGCCTGATAACTATGTACCCATGGTTCCATCTGGCTTCAATTGTGCTATGGTTGGAAGGTATTCTATTTGTGCAGATTTGTAGAAAGTTTCCCTAGAAATTTTGAACTGAATTGCACCCGCAAAGCTTTCAAATTGTAGATTTCCTTTAGATGTAATTGGTAGGGTGTCAACAAATTTTTTTTACGGAAAACAGAAATGGAGAAATTTTTGCACTTGTAGGTGGAAATATGGCTAGCCAACCATGCAAAAAAACGTAATGACATTTTTGTGCAGACACTCCGACAACTCGAAAACGACTGTGCGTGACCGAATGAAGGCACGCGGTGCACAGGGAAGTCACAGTGAACGCGAAGTTCACTGTGCACTGCATTTCTGCCAACAAGGCTGCAGCCCCCAGGACGGTATGCCCGAATGGAAACTGCTGCGGCCATGAAACCTAATTAGCAATTTTCCGTTAATTACGTCATTATCCCCACACATTTTATTTTTTTCATTTTCTGAATCTTTTTGCGTAATAAAATTTGTTTTTACCAGCAATTGATTTAAGTAGATTGAAGTGATTATTTCCGTTTTTGTTGAGTGTACTTTTGGACAAATTATTCTTATTTCCCACTTTGATTAGTTCTGCATTTTGTTGCATTTTGTTCGAAAAGGTGCAGTGTCTGAGAATGGGCTAGAAAGGTTTTGAAAATCCTCGCTAAGTCAAAAGGCGTGCACTTTGTTAAACACTCTTTGGCGCCCCAAGAGATAACATTCGGAAATTTCCCCCAACCAGGTGCATTTTATTTAGGATTTGGTAATGGGCGGGAAAGTGGAAAAAAATCAAACTATTGTCAAAGCGCACCTACAAGACACATGCAGAGCACAGCATGAAGTGAAGAGCACAGCAGTGCCAATTAATCATTCCCATCACCTAGGGTGATTTGGTGAAATCAAAAGTGCTAGTGTCATTGTAGAGTGTGCTCATGCCCGAAGTTCCCACCCCTTACCCGGCAATGAAATAACCTTGAATAAACCCCCACAACAGGCATTTCTTTCAGTGGCCTTGGTCGGGCGCGCTATAAAAATATTTTTACCTAGAACGGCGCAAGGTGATAACATAGTGTCACACCACCTGTTCCGATTGTACCGTAACTGTCGATTTAAAGCCCAGTTTATGACACTTACCGCTGAGATAATTAGCCACATTAATTAATTATATTTATGCTCATTCATTTGTTTATTTTATTTTAGGTTTTATTTTGTCATTCATCAGGCTATTGTCTAATTTTCTTACGCCTTATTTTGTTCATGATGTTCGCTTTCCAGTGATCAAATTTATGCCTTATATTATTTAATTATGGTCATTTTGTTGTGTCTTGAAACTAGTATTCATTTGTAGTATGGTAAAATTTTGGTGATTATAAAACGCGCTGATTTTGCAATTTTTGCACCCACTAGAGGTTTACGACTCACTTGTGCTATTGTGAATTGACTCTGACTATCGCTAAATAAAGTTCCCGTGAAAATCAACTTGGTCCCCCTGAAGCATACTAACTGCTTTGAATTTTAATTTAATTATTTAACAGTTTAATTTCGGTTTAATTAACAACTAACTGAAGTAAAAACGCCAGCTGCAGTTACGAAAAGGATTGGTAACTTGCCATGTCCATCCTCGGGAACTTGCCAGGACCCCAAGGGGTACTGGTGCTGTTCCTGAATTGTGTGTACAATCCCCGTACCATAAAAACAACCATTTATTTTATTAAGCACGCATTTAGCGCAAAGGGACCGGAAACTCCAATTCCCTGCCACAGCGATTCGACGAGTGGCGTATTTTGTGGTAAAAAATGGAAACTAGTAAAATTAGTAAAAACATAAAATATCTGACACACTTGCCGGAAAACGGAAATGGAAACAGAAAAATATTTGCACTTGCCGGAAAACGGAAAAAATTGCCTGCGGAAAGCGGAAACAGAAAACAGAAATTTGACACCCTAGTAATTGGCAGGTGGAATCAACAGATGAATTGGCTTAGCAACATGGGTGTGTCAAAAACCACCAAATGGGTAATGGGGATACTAAAATTACAAATAGCGCTGCAATGTGTTTTAACAAACAGTGGTCAGTGTGGGAAATAACCTGTCAAGCCAGAGTTACAGCACAATGACAAATAGGAGCTGAACCGACAAATTCATTGTCAACAAATTACAAAACAAACTCAAGAATGCTTAGAGATATCTATCCCCAAATTGAAATGTTGAAAGCACTAACCGATATCTACATTATATCTACAACCGATATCTACCGTATTTCCTCGAAATACCTCCCCCCTCAAAATACCCCCCTCAAAATGGGCACTATGAATTTGTGGTCCAAGAAATGCATAACAGATGTTCAAAACACTTACTGTGTTACGTTAGAACATCGTTTATACCATCTACATCATCATATAAGGCTGTCAAAGCTTATAAATGGTGGTTATTGTTCCATTTTTCACGTTTTTCTCTCAAAATTGTCACTATGAAAAAAAAACCCGGGGGGTAATTCGAGGAAATACGGTACATACATAAAAATTATACAAAATGCTATAGTAGGTTTCGAAATATAAATTTTTGATTTTTATTTATATCTTAAGAACCACCGGAGCTTTGTTATAATTTTTGGACACGAAGTAGATATCTGTTAGTGCTTTCAACAAAACAATTTGTGCATGTATATCTCTGAGTATTTGTAATTTGTTGACACAGAATATGTCGCTTCAGCTCCTATTTGTCGTTAGCATAGGGTATCAAGTTTCCATTTACCATTCACACTTTCTACAGGTAATATTTTTTCTGTTTTCGTTTCCATTTTCCAGTTGCCAAAAGTTTTTTTTGTTTCCATCTCCATTTTTCTGACTTGTTTTCTGGTTCTGGTTTTCTGGGGTTTTTTCTCTGATATTTTTCCATTTTCCAGCTCGATTCTCTTTTTTTTCTCTTTTTTTTATTTTCTGGCTCAATTTTCTGTATTTCCACCTAATTTTCTTTTTTTTCCAACTCAAGCTTTTGTTTTCTGTTTCAGCCAAACTTGCAGACAGGTTTTCAATTATGTGAATTTTTTTTGGTGTTCCACCAAAGTTTCTGCCATTTTTCCCCATTCCCAGCAAAATTACAGCAAATTGTTTCTGTTTCCAGCAAATTTCAACAATTTCTTTTTCCTTTTTTCAGCAAAATTTCAGTAAAATTTTTCCATTTCCATGCAACTTTCGTTTTTCTGTTTTCCATTTTCCATCCTTTCATTTTTCTATTTTCCGTTTTCCGGCAAGAGCACAAAAAATTGCGTTTTCTGACAAGTGCATTTTTTCCGTTTCCGTTATTGTTTTCCGTTTAAAAATTGTGTGTTGACTAACGATGGCAAACCTTCCAGAAAAAAGTATTTAAATTTTTAAGTGTTTTTTCTAAAGTGAATTTTCGAATTTTCGAATTTTTTCCCAATTTAATTTTCGAATTTCGAATTTAATTTTCGAATTTTCGAATTTTCGAATCTTTTTTGGGAATTTTCGAATTTTTTTAGAAAAATATTGAATTTGTAGCTTCAAACACAGTATTTGGACTGTCTTCATGTTTGGAGCACCTTTTAACCTTAATTTCACTGTAAGTGAAGCATGACATGACAATTTCACTTCACTTTAACATGACAAATGGTAGAAACACTTATGTGGATCAGTTTTCACTATTTTCGCTGGGGCTGAATGCCTTTCAAAAACGTATTGTGACTGCCCCTCGGAAAACCCGCAAGAGATTTTTTTGATGGACCGGAGTCTGTATCCGCGGAAGTAGAGGGCCGCGGTTCTAATTGTTCTAATTGTACTAAATGGATGTGATTGAGTCCGCCGCTGCTGCCGCGGATGCCATTTCAATGTTTTTCTAATGTTTGTTATTTCATTACATGAGACATTTTCAGACCCACCGCAATTGTCACTTTATTTAGCACTCTGAACTTAAAACTGCGTTTTGTCACCTTGAATTCCCTGAAAAATTCGAAAACTATTTTCGAATTTTTGAATTTTCGAATTTTCGAATTTTTTTAAAAATCAATCGATTTTTAAGTGTTTTTTCCAGGGGTGAAATAAAAATTCGAAAATTATGAAAAAATTCGAAAATTCGAAAATATTTTCGAATTTTCGAATCTTTTTTTGCCATCGTTAGTGTTGACCCCCTAGTCATGCACCACACAGGAAAACTCATTGTGTGAAACCCACAAAGTCAAAAAATAAAGTAAAGTCAGCAAAACAAGTAAAGGAAATTTAACTAAAAAAGGTATAGAAATGCATAGATGGCACAAAAAAAGGAAAATAGGTTACTTGAAGATGGGAATGGAGAAAAAGGTACAAAAATTAGTGTAGATCAAAGCAACACTGTTAAAAGAAATTGCACCTGTGTGATTCAGTGTGAATTGTAGCTGTTGGAGGGGTTCAGTTTCAGGTGAAGTGTGATGGCCAAAGTTTTTGCATGGGGCTTAACATATAGGTGAGGTGGTCTGGGATAGATAGATGATTTGCGGGAACCCCACACCGACTACACTACCATGCATAATAATTGAGAATTTTCAGGGAGACATGCAATATAATGTTAAAACACGATTTTTTCAAACTCGAGTTCAACTCACAGACCCCAATATTTTCCATTTTTCCATCACAAACCAATAAGAAATGCAGAATGCAGATTTTGAATCACGTGAAGAGAATGCAGTCAAAACTTTCCTACCTTAATTTGCCATTTCGTAACCAAGACATTTTACATCCACTATACTCACAGGCCAACAAAAGGTACAGGTGGACTTGCTATTTTCTCCAAATTGCATTTGAAAGTTGAACAGAAAGAGCTGCCTCACGTTAGGAATATCACAGTGTTAAGGAAGCATATCATTCATGTCTGGCTGAGATTTAAAAACAGGCCTAGACTGTGTTTCTCAGGTTACACTTATTGTAAAACAAAGACTCTTGTCATTTTGATTTTAAAAAATCCATGTTCAGACTAGAGAAGGTTCACAGTAATGTTCTATCCCTGAAGTCTGTTGGGGACATTCAATTCAACACTCTGCCTCTTCAAGGTAGGATTAACAGTAAAAATGTAATTGAGGCGTCTAATTCTAAAATTTGACACGTCCACAAAATGCGATTTTGAGTACCGTATTTCCTCGAAATACTCCCCCCCCCTCGAAATACCCCCCCCCCCAAATTTAGTGTATAGAGAACGTAAATGACTCTGCGTCTGCGTACGTTTCACACGACAATTTAGTACTTGGTTGTCAAAAAATTTCTGGCGAAATAATAAACCCCCACTCGAAATACCCCCCCCCCCCTCGTTTAACCCTCCCTCAAAATTCTCACTCTGAAAAAATAAACCCCCCAGGGGTATTTCGAGGAAATACGGTAAATCGCATTTTAAGTTTCAGACCCAATTCCAGTCCCGTGGTGCGTGTCCAATTTGGCTCTCTCATGCTTTCCATTAAGTTCAATATGTTGACAATAAAGTGTCAAGATTCCCTGCTCTCAACCTATATGTGAAAAATGGTGCATCCATGAAGATCAATTTGGTCAGAGCAAAACTGTTTTGGGGATGAAATGGACTTGTCGCCTTCTTGCACGCGAGAACATTTTTTTTCCCGGCGGCAATGACACTGCCTATGGGAAAATTATGGACTTGTCAACATTTAGAAATTGGTTCCCACGGTGGACTTATCACATTTCTTGCTTCTTTTCCCAACAAAAAGGAGACGAAGGATGGAATTGTCGACTTTTAACCCAAAACTAAGTGGACTTGTCAACTTCTTGCCCAATTTCTTGCATTTTTCCCCAAAAATGTCAAATGTTGGACTATCCTATATGGGTAGGCATGTGAGGTCAAAAAATGTATGGAACATAATGAAAAATGTGCGGAAGTAGCCGCAGATGATGTCTCCAGGCCTAACTCGAAATTTTCATTTTTTGGAATTGTCGACTTTTAGACTTGGATGCCTTAATTCTATAGGAAGGATGTTCCTCCAATTTTTTTTACAACTGTGGGAAAAAATGCTGTATTATGGCCCAGGAGGTTTATAATTTCACCAGCAAAATCTTAGGTTGGGCTGTTTTAGCATGGCTTAGTATTTTGTCTGGTTTTTCATGGAAGTCCATGACAACTTTATTGCATTATATACCCAGATGTGAAGAATATCAAAACCATTTCTGCAATAAACATATGCATTGTACAAATAGGTATTTATGTTGTTTTCTGTGAATCAAGCACTCTGAGTGCAACTTGTAATTTTGTATATTTACTCAACAACATAAATAAACATGTCTAATAAATACTGTTTGAGCAGGGTCTTGTTAAACAATTTTGTTTTGAGGGTGGTGCATTTTTCCCAAGCTTACTCAGGCCTGATGCAATTTGGGGGGGGGGGGGGTGAGGGGCTTAGTTTGGGGTAATGTGGTGATCAATATTATAAATATGATCCAAAAGTAAAGGATGGGATGTTTTGTATCCTTGAAACAGTAAATGTCTATAAAAATGTAAATGCAGAATTTTATACATTAGGTACTTAATATTTATATTTATCGTCCTGTCTAGATTTCAATTTGGCTATAAATAAGTGTAACCTTTGAAAATGGCTGTCATATGCACATACTGGAATCATGAGGGAAAGGGAAAAACGAGGGGAGAAAGGGCAAACATGGATTTGGTGGATGTTTTGCAGACAATTATTGAGCAAAATGTGATTCCCACAATAATCGTGGGTGATCTGAATGGGTGGACTGGTGAAAATGGACCCGCTGGCATACCAGGTTGTGTTGCCCCGTTTTTACCCCAACACGTTGTGATTACAAGGCACGATTGCAAAGCACGCATGTGAATCCTCCACCAGTGATGTGTAATCGACAGGGGAACATTGCATGACGCCTGCATCATTCTACAAAGGGGTGAAAAAGGCACTGCACTGCACTGGCACATGGTACATCCTGAAAAAATCGCACCCACACTGAAGGCCACCTGCACTGAGAGAGTTGCCAGAGGATGGCACAGGACTAGTAATGTACAAAGCGCCAGAACGTTGGCGCCAAGCGCCAAAAAGCCATGGCGCTTTTCCGACCCCTAGCACCAAGCGCCAATGGCGCCACAGCAAAATGCCGCCAAGCGCCAAAAGCGCCATGACGCTTTTCATAGGCATGGCGCCAAGCGCCAATGGCGCCACAGCAAAAAAGCGCCAAGTGCCAAAAGCGCCAAACGCCAAAACCGCCATGGCGCTTTTACATCACTACACAGGACTGGTATGGCAATTGAACTGGACTGAAGAAAATTTGACAATTGAGGCTAAAATTCCATTCCAATTCTAAAAGTCAACAAGTTCAAAATACCATATTTCCACGGGGTTTATTTTTTCAGAGTGAGAATTTTGACGGGGGGTTTAACGAGGGGGTATTTCGATGGGGGGGGGGGTATTACTTCGGCAGAAATTTTTTTTAAATCCCAGTATTAAATTGTTGTTTGTAATGCACACAGACGTAAACAATGCAACAAAAAGCGCCATGTATAAGACTCTATAGACTTATAAATATATGTACGTAGGCGGTATAAAACCATGTTATAACATAACACACTCATTGTTTTTAACGTGTCCCGGATCACAAACCATAGCTTTTGTCATTTATGTTCTCTATACACTATATTTGGGGGGGGGGGGTACTTCGTGGGGGGGGGGTTTCGAGGAAATACGGTATGATAGTTTCGAGTTAGACCCAGAAACGTCATCAGTAGTAGCTACTCCCGCGTACTTCTACTCTCCACTAGTTGTCTGATGAAAAAATAAATCCCCCATAAAAAAACCCTCAAAAACTTCTGACGAAAAAAATACTCCCCTGGGGATTTCTTCGAGGATTGAGGGTAAGTTACTAATGCATGCATATGCACTCTCACTCGCAGCAATGCACACCCACATGCAAACACACATGCGTGTAAACTCGGCAGACATTTTGGAAGTCAATAATCTAGGGAATGTTCATATGAGTTCATGTATCAGAACTTGGCACACGTCCAAGTTACCGTGTGTTTTGTACAAACGAGAGTGAGAGCCACAGGATTTCCATTCCCATCACCGATAACGACCATAGAATGAAATTGGATAGCAAATGTTCACTAATGACAGCCCACACACCAGCTGATACATGATACATGTTGATAGTGTTGACGTTATCGTTGTGTAGTGTAATGATTATCTAATGCACACACAGTTAAATACAGAGTGCACTTGTTATCTCTTAGGACATGTTACCTAATGCACTATAGGACTCACACACACCCTTTTGGTTAATTCGAACTTTGGCACCTAAATGCATTTGCATCTCTGCAGTACCACTAGGGTGTCAAAAAATTTTTTTTACGGAAAACGGAAAACGGAAAGGTAAAATTTTTTCACTTTACGGAAAACGGAAAACGGAAAGGTAAAAAAAAAATTTCTGCCGGAAAACGGAAAACGGAAAGGTAAAAAAATTTCACTCAGCGGAAAACGGAAAACGGAAAGGTAAAAAAAAATTGTTGGCCGGAAAACGGAAAACGGAAAAATGAAATGCCGGAAAACGGAAAACGGAAAGCAAAATTTTCACAGAAACGGAAAAAAATAAAGTGAAATTAGCACGGTTATAGACAAATTTGCAGAAGGAAAACCTGCATGCAGGTTTGCCTGTTTGGCTTTGATTGTGGTAGCTGTACATTCTGCAACTATGGATCATGCCTGTAACTTCACTTGTAGTTCAAGCTTAACTGAACCAACAAAAAATCATCAAAAAGTAGCCATAGTGGCCATAGGAAAGGAAACACTATGACAATTTCACAGTCTAGAAGCAGTGGGAATCACTGATGACCCCTATGCAATTGATGACGACATTGCAGAGATGATAATAAATAGCATAAAATTCAACGACAACAACAAACAATACTATATTGACTGGCCGTATAAAGAGAGTATCAGTGACCTGCCCACGGGAAAAGCAGAAGCCTTGGTGCGGTTTAAATCACTGATAAGAAGATTCAACAAACATCCAAACTTATTCGAACAATACCGGAAAGGTTTGGACAACCAACTAGAAAAGGGAATAATTGAGATCTGTGACGACAAAACAGACAACAAGGGGATTCATTACCTGCCACACCAGCCAGTAATCACGCCGGGCAAATTGACATCATGCAGAATCGTGTACGATGGGTCGGCAGGTAAGCCCAGTTTCAACGAGTGCCTTTTTAGAGGACCAATTACAACACCATTAGCACTGGGCCTACTCCTGAGGTTCAGGGCAGGCAATCTAGCATTAATTGCTGATATTGAAAAGGCATTTTTGCAAATAGGATTGCATGACCAAGCTAGAGACTACACACGATTTTTCTGGCTGAAAGATGCCTCAAAACCAGTAACTGAAAATAACTTAATAGTACTTCGTTTTAAATGCATAGAGTTTGGACTTGTCTGCAGCCCAGCAATTTTGGGAGCAGTCATAAAATACCATTTAAATGTGACAATAAACAACATGAATGAATATGAAGAAAATGAAGGGGAACGAAACCAGTTGGTGATGATAATAAACAACATTTACGTTGATAACTTCATCATGAGTGTCACGAATGAAGTTGAAGCTTTAGAACTATATTACAAAGTCAAAGCTTTATTTAACCAATGTTCTATGAACATGAGGGAATGGCTGTCAAACTCCAGATCAGTCATGAATGAAATAGCAGATAACGACTGGAGTCCAAAGGTGAATAAAATTGTTGCAGTAATGGGCATGAAATAAAATCACCGAACGGACATGATGGCAATATCAACACCGAAATTGCAGATTGACAGCATCACAACACCAACCAGACAAAACTTGAATAGATTATTGGTGTCAGCATATGACCCAATTGGGTTCACAGCACCTGTTTCACTGACCCTGAAATCCCAGTTGTCAATGCTGCTCCAAGAGACAAAAACAACACAATGGGATGAGCCAATTGAAGATAAATACAGATTGGAAAAACAATGGAAAAATGCCAGAAAACTGAAAATCGAGCCAGAAAATGGAAAAATGGCCTGGTAAAACGGAAACGGAAAGGTAAAAATTTTTCAGCCGAAAAACGGAAAAAGGGGCCGGAAAAACGGAAACGGAAAGGTAAAAAATTTTCAGCTGCCGGAAAACGGAAAACGGAAAGGTAAAAAATGTTCGGCTGCTGGAAAACGGAAAACGGAAAGGTAAAAATTTTTCGGCTGCCGGAAAACGGAAAACGGAAAGGTAAAAAATTTTCCTGCGGAAAGGCGGAAACGGAAAACGGAAACGGAAATTTGACACCCTAAGTACCACCTCACATTTTTCACCTAGGGACCAGGTGCCGGTTCCGCAAGTGGATAAGTTAAGAGTTAAAAGTTAAGAGTTGAGTAAAAAGACAAATGGCGAGTTAAGAGTAAAGTTAAAGTTTAAGAGAAAAGTTAAAGTTTAAGAGAAAAGTTAAAATTTAAGAGAAAAGTGAAAAGTTGAGTTAAGAATTAAAAATTGAGTTAAGAGTTGAGTTAAGAGTTGAGAGTTAAGAGACAAGTGGAAAATGATGGTGAAAAAATATAAAAAAATAAAAATATGAAATTGGTATCGATACGGCTGTTCGCTGGCATGGTGCCAATGTTGTATGCACGTCATTTGAAAATAACATATCCAAAAAAATTATCGCTAAAAAAAGAAAAAATCGCCGAACGTTGTTTCGAAATGGCCGTGCGGGGAGAAAATATGATTGAAAATCAGCGTATCGCGCTTCTGCAACGAATGACCCATTTGTCTTTTAAATCAACTTTTGACTCCACTTTTAACCTTTAACTCAACTCTTCACATTTAACTCAACTTTTGACTCAACTTTTAACCTTTAACTCAACTCTTCACATTTAACTCAACTTTTGACTCAACTTTTAACCTTTAACTCAACTCTTAACTTTTAACTCAACTTTTGACTCAACTTTTAACCTTTAACTCAACTCTTAACTTTTAACTCAACTTTTGACTCAACTTTTAACCTTGAACTCAACTCTTAACTTTTAACTCAACTTTTGACTCAACTTTTAACCTTTAACTCAACTCTTCACATTTAACTCAACTTTTGACTCAACTTTTAACCTTTAACTCAACTCTTCACATTTAACTCAACTTTTGACTCAACTTTTAACCTTTAACTCAACTCTTAACTTTTAACTCAACTTTTGACTCAACTTTTAACCTTTAACTCAACTCTTAACTTTTAACTCAACTTTTGACTCAACTTTTAACCTTTAACTCAACTCTTAACTTTTAACTCTTAACTTGTCTACTTGCGGAACTGGCCCCAGGAGTATTGAAGACTGCAGTAAGATCTTTCACAGAACACAAACTGAAGGTTTTAATATTTACGTTCCATTTACGTTCAATTTGGGGGGGGAAGCTTTCGACAGGGGGTCAATTATTTAATTCGTAGGGCATTTTGAGGGTTGTATTTCAAAAACGTACCCAGTTCAACATATTCTATGAAGAAAAGTGCTCGCTTTTGAATTTTAATGGAAAAAAAATTTTGTACTCACATTTACGCGTGCGTACAAGTAAAAAATAAGTATTTTACGTTTTCGATACTTTGTGGTGAGTAAAAAATAAATACTTTACGTTTACATATACTTTTAAAAAAGTTCAGTAATTCTAACAACTCTGGTATATAACCCTGTATACAGATGAAAATAGTGTTTTTAGGTGAAAATTGGCAAAACGCAGCAAATTTTAGTGATTTTGAGCTATTTTTGGGCTTTTGTTCTAGTTTGTACAATACATGCTTGTGAATGTCACACCACAATGTGACAGTGAAATTTCTGCTTGTGACACCAAAAATTCCGCTTGTGACATTCACAAGCGCACAAGCACTTACGCCGCCTATGCTCTCGTGTCATCACTTTGACTTTTTCCAGCAAGAGGACTCTTATGGCCAGAGGTAGCATTTGTAACATTATTGCATTCCATGGCCATAATCGGTGACACAGACAGAAATCCTGCGTTTTTCACTTCTGTTCATACAAAACACACGGAAAATCAGACAAAAAGTTCATAAATACCAACTGTTTTTGAGGAATTTGTCCGGGGTGTTATGATAACATATTTACCTTACAATCCAACTTTCTATAACGCTATGTCTATCAAATTCATTTCGGTCTCGCTCGCAGAGAATACACAGCAAAAAATGGATCCGTGATGCGTGTGGAAGCGGGCTGGATGCGCGTGAAGCGGCGCACTTCCACACGCTTCCACACGCTTCCACCAACATCACGAGATTCTGGGTGAAGTGTCTTCCACACGCTTCACCTATCTTCACCACGCGCTTCACGCGCATCCAAACATGTGGAAGACACTTCACGCCGCTGGCGCTTCCACACACTTCCCCCGCGTATACAATGCGTGGGAGCGCCATATTAAGAAGCGTGAAGTGCCTTCACGCAGATTTTCGTGATGTGTGTGGAAGCGCTGGCAGCTTGGTGAAGCGTTCGGGAAGTGTTGGCGTGAAGACACTTCCCGACGCTTCACCGCGCATCCACACACCCATTTTTTGCTGTGATAATGTGTATGGTGAGCCTGACTGGAATCCGTCCATTCAAATTCCTATTTTAAGATATAGTAGTGTACTTAACAACTGAATCACTGAGTCATTTCATGGCTGCCGACATTAGCACACATGCACTCATTCTGTTTTGTCCACTACCTAATCTCTCACTGTGTTTGGTATTTACAATGATGAAATCCCGAGTTGTGGGGTATTAGTGTTTTGTTACTCTGTGTTACTGGCAATGTTGTCTGTTGATCTGCAAAGTTATAGGTCTAAAGTGTTTTTCTTTCTATTAAAAATGTTCTTGGAGATTTTGGATTTTATTATTATAGTCGGCAGACATGATATTACACAGGTTTGGTCCACTTATGTTTCGCTTCGCTGAGCGTCAATGAAATTCAACATCTTACTGAACAGCGAAGTGCGATACATCTTAAATACGGTAGAAAAACGGTGCACAGTGGGTCGTGAATATGTCAATATGTATAGTTGACAGACATCTCATTCTACAAAATTGGAAAGTTATATTTTGTTCTTGTAGAGCGAACGAGAAAGGAATTTAGTAAAAAAGAAAATATAAGATAGTAAGAAGGAAAATAAAAATGTGCTGTTCTTTACGCACTCGTTTACTCCAATTTTTGTGCTGATAGGTGCAGCAAATTTTTGATTATACGTTTACCTAGGTTTAATCTTATTCATATTTAGAAAAGTTACACGCTATCGATTCATTTTGACGAAAACTTGTTACGTTCAAAATTTTGAATTCAGAAAACGTTCCCGCTTTGTATTTATTCAGATCCAGACGACGCTTGGATGGCATCATACCAAAAAACTCAACTACACTTTGACGGGGGTTTGAATTGTGCGGGCACAATTGAATAGTTTCATTCCGTATATGCGTAAGCACGAGTCACCAAAACAGAGTTCTACGGGTTGGATACAGCGTGCATGATATGACATCATGCAACTCATTGTATAGTATCATGTCTTCCGAGTATACATATAGTGTTTTTATGATATGTTCAGTTGTTAAGGATAGCCATATGAGTAGTTGATGGGTGTTGTTGTCAATGTGTTATCTTACTTGCATTTGACCTTGCAAGTAAGCAATATTATTATTATTATTATTATTATGCATACTGTTAAGTGCATTGCCACTGCACCATGTCAGCCCCTAATAGTGAAGAGAACAGCCGCCACTGTAGTCTAGTGGTTAGGGCACTCGTGTTCTATACGAGAGGTGCGGGTTTGATTCCCACCTGAGGCAAGTGCAATTTTGCACTCTTTCTGGTGCCGCGACGGTGTATCATACGATGACGCCTGACCATCACACATGGCTGGCCGAGTGTGGTCCGAACACCGGTCTTTAAACAGCACGGACCGCGATCCACTGCTTACACCTATGTCAGGGATGACATCTCCGCAACACTGCGAGGTGTTAAGGGCATGCCGATGCAGCATGTCAGCCCCTAATAGTGAAGGGCCCAGCCGCCTCTGTAGTCTAGTGGTTAGGGCACTCGTGTTCTATACGAGAGCTGCGGGTTCGATTCCCACCTGAGGCAAGTGCCATTTTGCACTCGTTCTATACACACACAGGTTTTGTTTGCCAATTAATTTGTTTGTTCATTTGCACAATTAGCCACACCAATTTTCATTGTATTTTAACATAAAATCTCCCACTATAATTACAAAATGGATGTTTATGTTTGCTTTGTAAACACCTTCCCGATCAAGTCCGGCCCCCAATTTTTTATTTTACTTCTGCGGTCCTATCTATAGTTCTAGGATGCGCCAGAAGCTAAAACCTGGGGTAGATATTGGCGTAACCCCCCTCTACTTCGCATGAATTGAAGGGGTCGCGGCGACCCCCTACAGGGTGGGTCGCCGAGTGCAAAAAATTTTTGCAGCTTTTTTAGTGTCCCACACAGGTCCGGCCCCCACTGATTTCTTTCACTGCGGGTGCCGTACCTCCACCTGTGGTGAGTTGCTCAAGGCCAGGCGGTCTTTAGCAACTCACCACAGGTGAGCCATTCAAGTGTCTTATAAATCTACAATTTTGGGGATGTGTCGCCAACACCCCTCCCCTACTATACACTGGCCAGGCGGTCTTTAGCAACTCACCACAGTGTGGGGTGCAAAGTTTAAAATTTATTAAAATGTTACTGTCCAACACAAGTCCAGCATCCAATTGAATTTAAAAAAATGAACACTTTTGTGTTGTTTTAACACTAATGTGGTTGACAATGTGAAATAAGCATGAAATATCCTCTAAAAAATATCTTATCCGACCTAAAACTGCCCACCACATGAACCCCTCCCCCAAGTGGGTGACAAAAAAATCACTTTTTACAACTTTTTCATTAGACACTTGAACTGCTGGTTTACAATGATTTATAGAGGAGGGTTAATCATATCAAATTGTGTAAAAAACATTACCTCAAAAATGTCTTCATAAGAAAATTTGCTGGGGGTAAATTTTAAATTGTAAAATTGTTTTAGGTCGGATAAGATATTTTTTAGAGGATATTTCATGCTTTTTTCACATTGTCAACCACATTAGTGTTAAAACAACACAAAAGTGTCCATTTTTTGAAATTCAATTGGATGCTGGACTTGTGTGGGGCAGTAACATTTTAATAAATTTTAAACTTTGCACCCCACACTGTGGTGAGTTGCCAAAAACCGCCTGGCCAGTGTATAGTAGGGGAGGGGTGTTGGCGACACATCCCCAAAAATTTTAGATCTATACCCCTCCCACAGCTGGAGATACGGGACCCGCAGTGTAAGAAATCAACTGGGGGCCGGACCTGTGCGGGACAGTGAAAACGCTGCAAATTTTTTTCACGTATATGGCGACCCCCTCTATAGTGAGTCGCCGCTGCCCCATTTATTCATGAGGGGTAGTGGGGGGTTGCGCCTATATACCACCCAAGTTTTAGTTTTCCACCCCTCCCACAACTGGAGATATGGCCTGCGAAGTGAAAAAAAAAATAGGCGGCCGGACTTGATCGGGAAGGTGTTTATTTATTTTTGAATCTTTTGTTGTCACTGAAACACCACTGAATCTACTTCAATTGCATCAATACTTTATGCACTTTTGATTATAAAAAAAACAGGAACTCAACTGCACAGGCAATCCAAAACAGAAAACCATTAATAAAAATGGTGCTCTTATTCAAAAGTTGATAGAAGGAGGGCCTTTAGCAAACCATCTATCATTTGGCAATGTGCATTGGATGGGAGGCCACCCTTACACTTACAAATCCGGTACATCCCACACAATTGTGGACTATTTGCTATCATATAGATTGGAGAGAACATATTCAGTTGAAAGTATCCTAGTTTTACCTGGAAGTGATACATTTCATGCAAAATGCAAACACTCTGCCATTGTGACTAAATTGATTAGTTATTTTTGATTGTGTAATTGGCAAGTTGAATTGAATTGTACTTTTTTCTAAACTTTGTTATAAGGCAATGACTTCAAGCCTAAAAATTGTTACCTTAATTCCAATAAAAAGTTTGATTGATAAACACTTCAAATTTAACAAACTGAAGTTTCTGTGCCAGTAATGCAAATTGATTTTAAACGGCAAGTTGAAGAGAAATGGAAAAAGCGAAGTGAAATGCCAAAAGCGAAGTGAATTGGCAAGTGAAATGGCAAGTACCGTATTTTCTCGGAACTTCCTCCTCGGGTTTACTTTTTCAGAGTGACAATTTTGAGATTATGATAAGAGGGCTGCCAAACATAATGATGTATTAAAACAGTTTTCCAATTTTTTTAGTTTTTGAGTAAAAATATTGATATATAATTGTTTTTATTCCTGTTTGTGGAATGAAAATACAAAAACGTGTTCCAATTTTTTTATTTTTGTCTGCCATGATTAGCGCCGAGCATCGCAATAAACTAATATTTGTGAGACATATTGTTGTCAGAAAATTAGATTGGAAAAATAATACAAAATATGAGTACACACATAAAATAAAATATTTAAACACCTGTGTGTGATCTGGGGCCAGTTCCGCAATTGAGAAGTGAGAAGTAAAATGGCAATTGCGAAGTGAAATGAGAAGTGAGAAGTGAATTGAGAAGAAAATTGGCAAATGCGAAGTTAAATTACTTTTTATTTTTATATATTTTTTACTTCACTTTTGCCAATTTACTTATCATTTCACTTCACTTTTGCCATATTCATTCTCAATTCACTTCGCATTTGCCATTTTACTTCTCACTTCTCAATTTGAGGAACTACTGGCATCTGGGAAAAAAGATGCACTCGCTATTTTACGGTTTTGTCTTTTATGTAGCAGCATTGTAATTTAGAAAATGCACTACCATTCTCTTGTAAGGGCACCTGAAAGAATATTCATTATGCAATCACCAATGTTAATACGGTGGGTCCGTTTGAATTGAATCAAAATTTTAGCGATTGAGAATGAACGTGCTTTTTCGGCGAATACATTCTTGCCATGACACATTGTGACAACTCAATTTCTGATTGTGGCTTCCTAAATTCCACTTGTGACATTCAAATGTCACAAGCCTTTATGCCGCCTATGTACCACATTCAAATAGCACCAAAACAGCAGCACCAAAAGTGTCTTGATGTTTGTACTTTTGTGTGTGTCAATCGCCAGGTATAGTCGGCAGACACGATACTCTACAAACAGATAAGAGTTATGTCTTCAGCTGGCAGACGGCCAGCCGAAAACTTATGGAAGATGATGATGGCGACGAAAGTGATCACGTCATGATGGAGTGTTTCCTCCGGAAAAATGTACGGCCTTATGTCATCCGAGTATATTTACATTTAGACTGTGTGCCACAGAAAAATTGAACTAATAACAAACCTCAAAGTGTTCTTTTACAGCAATCACTACATTTGTCCTAATAGATTTTCAGTTTGATTATGTAAACACATCCATTTTGGACATATATGTTGTTTACCAATATAAACAATGAATTTCAAACTGTTTTTTACACATGTAGATATGCACTTCTCACAAAATTTGCATGATCCAGGTGATAATAATAACACTCCATAGATTTCATACACAGTTAACAACTGAGCAAACACACATTGACAAAATTTTTCCATTTTTGTTTATTTACCATTGGTGTTTTCACTATATGTGTTTGTCCTTCATTCCGCCCACCATTCTGAACAATACAAAAACATCCTGCGACCCCTAAATAGATCACTTCAATAGAACAACAATTATTACATATGCATGATAATACAATTTAAAATGTTATACAAAATATTATGTCTGTTTTATGTTGCTTATTTGGTGGCATCAGATGAATGTTGGTCAAATAGAGTGGAATGGTCTAGTAAAAATGGCTTTATCACTGTTAATGGTGAGTATTTTACAATGTGAAACTGAAGTTTAAGTCAATTTCCCATGGTAGGCTTTGAATTTTGGATTGTTTATTAGTAAAACCTGTGTGAAGCTGAAAACTAGTTCAACAACAAATTTTTCAATTTGCTGTATTCTTTACCAATTCAATTGAATGCAACAAGGATCAAGTTTTGACTTGTTCAAATCATGAGATAATATATAAATATACGAGGAACACCCTGCTATAGAAGAGCATACAGAAGTTTTGATGGAGTTGCACAGAATGAGAAAAGTGTGTCGTCTGAAACCTTTAAGAGGAGCTTGCAAAATGATAACATACTGTAAGGTCTCAAAATAATGTGCTCCCACATATTTACTTGCCACCATGTAAATTAGGTGCACATATACAATGTCATGTCATACACTAAATTTTCCCCAAAAAAATCATTCACAGGAAAACCATTTTTCCTTAAAGGAATTTCATGGTTTGGCTTTGAAACTGATACGCATGCACCACATGGTTTATGGAGTCATTCCATGGCTAACATTTTAAATTTTGTCAGGATGAATAATTTCAATGCTATCAGACTGCCATTCAGTGTTGAATTGGTTGGTAACTTTTTCTTTGAAATTTTAATGTGTAAAAGTTTATCTAAAAGCACCCGGGTGGTATTTAACATTAAATACATAAAAAGAAACCACAGTAAAGTTTGGTGATTTTGTTCCATTTTGTTGTGATACTACCGTATTTCCTCGAAATACCCCCCGGGGGGTGATTGTTTCATAGTGGTCCCGAGAGGGGGGGGGTTAAACGAGGGGGGGGGTATTTCGAGGGGGGGGGGTTATTGTTTCACAAGAAAATTTTTGAAAACCAAGTACGAAATTGTCGTCTGAAACGTACGCAGACGTCGAAAAATGCAACAAAAACCGCCATTTATAAGGTTCTGTAGACTAATATTAGTATGTAGATGGTATGTACACTGTTCTAACGTGACACCGACATTGTTTTAACGTGTGTTCTGCAGTACACTGAACACAAACTACAGTTATTGTCATGTACGTTCCCTTTACACTCAATTTGGGGGGGGGGGTATTTCGAGGGGGGGGTGATTGTTTCATAGTGGTCTCGAGAGGGGGGGGGGGTCAAACGAGGGGGGGGGGGTATTTCAAGGGGGGGGGGGGTATTTCGAGGAAATACGGTATTTGTTTTGCACCTTCTGTCATATCTATGAGAAACACTGTGGATGTTAGTATACAGAATTTTCTAGTAGAAAGTACCAATTAACAAGCACCATGATAACATTTGGCATCTGATGTCATTTTAACTGTTGCCATGCTGCTTTTTGGTGCTTTGTGCGACCAAAGCTATCGTGCTTTCTAGTTTTCAGCACAAATATCCATGGCTGGTCACTGCTTGAACATATCATTATCTTTGCCTTAAGCCCAAATTGAATAAGTAATCCAGCCAGTAACCCAGCTGTTTACTTTTATGTTAATACTTGTGGGGGATGGTTGATTAGTGTGTTAGCTACCATCATATTTTAACAAAATAAATTTTCAAAAGTTCTCAAACCATCTCACCATCAATTCAGGTGCTGAATAACCCACAAGACACAAATGTAGACTGTGACAAAAATGGTCAGGCAGTTTGCCACTTAGACTATCTACATCTGATGGATTATTTCACTGATGAATGTGCTAAGAGGGGCATTTTGGTCATGTTGGACCAGCATAGAATTCACCAATTCACACCTGAAAACCAAATTGAGGAATTGTGGTAGATTTTATTTGATTTTAGACATTTTAGGCCTGCTGTTCTGCATTTATTTTACACCTATGAATATCCTCTCATGAAAATTGTCATGAAAAAATTACTCATGTTGTAGTCTACAACATCACACATCAATAACATGAATAACCAGTAGCATTCTTAAGAACGACACATTAAACCGCACATAAACAGGTTCACTGATAGTCATCACCCATTTGTTACAGATACAGATAAGCTGTAACCCCAACCATGTACAGATGAACTGTTTATAGCAGAGTTATTGTCTATATACCGTATATCCTTGAATAAGACCCCAGGGGCGTTATTATTTCGTCAGAGGTTTTGGAGGGGGGAGTTATTCAAGGGGGGGGTACTATTCAAGGGGGGGAGTTATTTTTTCCTCAGAACTTCCAGGAAAACTTTCACTTTATTCATTGTTTGTATGCACTCCGTCAACACATCTAATGCAGAAAATGACCAGTTCAACAAGAACTAAACAACGTATCCATCCTAAAATTCGTGTTCATCGGCGTCTGAATCATTCAAATACACATTGTCGTTTTACCCAGAGGGGGGACTTATTCAAGAGGGGGGAGTTATTCAAGGGGGGGCGTTATTTTTTCCTCACCTGGCCAACAGGGGGGTGTTATTCAAGGGGGGTATTATTCAAGGGGGGGGGTCTTATTCAAGGATATACGGTATACCTATCTTCAGATATTACCTATCTTCAGATACTTTGATAAATGATAAATACTTGTCACCGACGTGGCGGGACTCCCTGGGTCACTATTCAAGAGTTTGTGATAGGTATATAATGAAAATTTCTAAAGCACACTTAATTTCCACACAGGTATACAAGTAAATATCCTGAAGAAAAAATACTAAAAAGTTGGGACATCTTGCTTGAAATGTTTTCTACAAAATGGAATGTATTTGCACTTGATTTGAAGAATGAACCACATGGAGAAGCCTCCTGGGGCTTTGAGCATGTATCTACTGATATGAATAAAGCATTTGAAAGAATTATTCAGCATATCATCACAGAGCATCCTGAATATAAGGGGCTGTTCTTTGTTGAAGGTATGATTGTATTATAAAGCTTTGTTTTCCAATATTCATATATCTGAAAATTGACAGGATTAAATCAGTCTGCAAAGTTTTAAATAAGATACACTACTGCCTGTTTAGTTATTCTTTTGATCTAAATATTTGTAACTGCAATGAGCATAAAAACTATAACTTATGAGTGTACAATTCTCAAAAAAATTCTTAGCTGTTTTATTCATTTGGAGTCTGGGATTAGATTCCATTGTAAAGTGTAAAGTCAGTGGGCTTCATCTATAGCTACCAACACAAATGTTGCATACACAGGTGTGGAAAATAGAGCTAACACTACTACTCCAAATCAGTGGACACATTTTTGGGGAGGAAATTTAGAAGGGGTTCACATGTATCCAATTACACTTACAAATGGACACATAATGAAGCGAGTTATCTATTCACCGCATGTTTATGGTCCTGACGTTGCCATGCAGCCATATTTTCAGGTAATGTTACTTGCGAACAGCTCAAATTTTCATTTGTAAATTTACTTTTGTTACATGTTTTTGTGACATTTGTGGCATCACATTGCCTCTACTTTTACTGAGCATTGAAATGTTTGGCTTAAAAATGCAGGTATCACATTTCCCACAAAACATGCCAGAAATTTGGGATACCCACTTTGGGTTTGTTGAAAAAATACAGTCTGAGAAGATTGGACCAATTGTCATTGGAGAATGGGGTGGACATTATGGTTCTGACTCATTGGACAGAGTTTGGCAGGTATGAATATATTATTTATGATTAATTTATACAGTTATTAATTTTCATGTTTGCTTTTACCAGGATAAAATTGCAGACTGGATGTTAACGAACTGCATGAATGACCAATTCTACTGGTATGTATTTTCCACAGCGATTGCATTCCATCAGTGTTGGTATCGCATTTTTTGCATACAGTCAAAATGATTTAGTGGCAATGTTTGGAAATAGTTGCCAATAATCTTTTGATAAACTTCAATGGCTTTAGTTTACACCATCTTCTTTTATTTATCATCCATGTCATGTCGCAGACACATGAATTCCTTACATAGGGATGGGCACAATGCCAAAAGCAGTTAGTTATTGTTGTTCATTTCTCGTGCAAAACAAACTAATGAAGAATGTTAGTTTTGAAATAACTTAAATTTGACCAATGAAATTTGGGTAAACATGTTTCCTATGATTAAAACTTTTAAATGATGATGAAACTATGATTTAATTAACAACTTCTCCATTGTGGGAAATTATAGCCCACTCAAGTTCACACTGTACTTTTATCTTCCAACAGGTGCCTCAATCCCAATTCTGGAGACACTGGGGGCATTCTTTTAGATGACTGGGTCACACCGAACAGAGACAAACTGAACTTGTTGCACAGAGTTCAACCATTTCCGTCTAGATTGCACAAAAATGATGTAACAGGGGAATTTTGTTTGGAACCTGGCCAAAATTCTTGTGAATCATTATCTGGAACCACTATTGGTTAGAGAAATTGGAAAGGATTTGTAAGAATCGGACAAAAGTGTGGGACAACTTTATTAAGAATAAGTTTGGGCCATTCCTAAATGTTAAAGGTATGCAAAATGCATGCAATGCATGAAAAATTTGAAAATTGTTAAGTACCTTAAAAACGAAGTGTGTTAGAAGAACATAGTTAAAAAAAATTCCTCCATAAATTGTACATTTCATCGAAGTTTACACATGCCAAATTTAGGTAAATTACAAATCTTTCTCTTTCATAAAGAATTACACATTCCAAGTGTGATGTTACCACAATACTACATCAAGCCACCTCAAGCCACTGTGACTCACAGTGAGTTTTATCTATTATCTAAATACCTAGTCATCTCTAATCTGAAAAATATACCATTCCCTACATTCTTTCAAGATGACAATGAGTTTCTAGTCATCACCAGTGTTGTTGAAGCAACATGGGAGGAGGCCGGAGAAACCAGAAATCGCATCTCATTATTAATGCGTGACACTTCTTCCACACAACGGTGAATATTTTTCAGAATGTTTTGTGAGCTAGCTAATATTTACATAATTTTAGAGCAAAAGTATGATGCTGCTAAACACAGATATTGTATACATAGTAAACTTTTTGAGTTATTTACTGGTATACAAATAAAAACATGCAAAAAGTTCACTTGAAAGTTTCATTGGATAGGTTCCATAGTTAATTTACATCATTATGGCCATTTGAGGTGAACTGCAATTTCACATTAAACTTTTTGGATAGCTGCCAAATTTCTATTGTGAAGTGATATGCCGGATGTTAATGAGTGCATGCATTCTTTATTGAACTGTTTCACTCCAGAGTTCAGAGAATTGCACAGCAATTAATCACTTCACTCCCATTGATCCACAAACTTCACACCACATTTACCAGACTCTGCTCAAGTGCCAGAATAGAGATGACACCCAAGACTTTGCCAGTGCATCAACAATGGAACATGCAGCCAATTGGCAATGGAATTTACCAGTTGCCAGATTGGTTGACAATTCAGCCTGGTGGAGTGTATGGTGATGTGGGTCTGGTGTATGTTGGGACAAAGGAGAATACACCCCAGTTTAAACTGGTTGAGAATGTTTGCCAGTGAATTGTTAGATCTATCTGTCTATGGAGATTACAGTGAAATCTGTTACCGCTGAGTTGAAAAGCTGAATACATTTTTTAAGTAGCTGCATTATATTAGCCATTTACATTCCTTCCACCACTGTGATTTTTAACTATTTTTCAATTTAAAGTGTGAGTGTGACTGCATTAGAACATATATATTTCTGAGTGAACTGCATGCAAAGTATGCCCAATGCAAAAGATAGGAGGCACAATCACAGCCTCATTTTTGCCCGATTCGTGTGTGTTTTTGCACACAATGCAGTCACTATTTATTAGTACAAAATGCCCTTTACAAACACGCTACAATCTTGATAAACAGGGTTAGTAGATGGCAAAGTTGCTTCCCAAGAATGCAATTGCACATGTGTAGGGGGTTGACTTGAGTTTTTAGGGGCTGAGTTTACAATTCAGGGTTGAGTTGATGGGTGTTTATAAATTAGGGTTGAGTTGACAGAAGTTTAAAAATAAGGGGCTGTTGACACAAGTTTACAAATAAGAGGCTGAGTTTATGGGAGTTGAGTTGATGGGTGTTTGCCAAATTAGGGGCTGAGTTTATGGGAGTTAACAATAACATTACCATAATCCTAAAGTGAGGCCCCCGGGGCTAAAAAATATAAATTGTGATATGATGCATTTGTGGGTTACTGATTACAATGATTTGAAATATGCACTCCATTCTGACAGTACATTACCATAACCCTGAAATTGAACCCCTGGGGCCAAAACTTTCAAATTGTGAAATGATGCATTGTGGGTTTCTAATTGCACTGATTTGATATATAATGCACTCCATTTTGACACTACATTACCATAACTCTGAAAATGAACCATTGGGGCCAAATACTTTCAACTTGAGAAAGTATGCATTTTCGGGTTTCTTATAGCACTCATTTGAAATATGCACTTCATTTTGACACTACATTACCATAACCCTAAAAATGAACCCCCTGGGCCAAAAACTTTCAAATCATAAAATGATGGATTTGTGGGTTTCTGAGTGTAGCGATTTCAAATATGCCCAGGGCTTAAAAAATTAGAAATTGTGAAATGATTCAATGTGGGTTTCTAATTGCACTGATTTGAAATATGCACTCCATTTTGACACTACATAACCCTGAAAACTACATAACCATAACCCTGAAAATGAACCTCTGGAGCCAAAAACTTTCAATTTGTGAAATCGTTCATTTTCGGGTTACTGATTGCACTCATTTGAAATATGCAAGTCATTTTGACACTACATTACCATAGCCCTAAAAATGAACCCCCTGGGCCAAAAACTTTCAAATCATAAAATGATGCATTTGTGGGTTTCTGATTGTAGTGATTTCAAATATGCACTCCATTTTGACACTACATTACTAAAACCCTGAAATTGAACCCCTAGAGACCCAAAAATGTAAAATTGCGAAATGATGCATTTTGCAGGTTTCTAATTGCACTGATTTGAAATGACTCAATTTCAACTCTACATTACTGTAAGCCTTAAATTGAACCCCTGGGGCTAATAAATTAGAAATTGTGAAATGATGCATTTGTGGCTTTTTGATTGCCTTGATTTGAAATATGCACTTCATTTTGACACTACATTACCATAACCCTGAAAATGAACCCCCAGGGCCAAAAAATTTTCAAATCATAAAATGATGTGTTTGTGGGTTTCTGATTGTAGCGATTTCATATATTTATACACTCTATTTTTACACCACATTACTAAAACCCTGATAATGAACCCCTGGGCCCAAAAACTTTCAATTTGTGAAATGATGCATTTGTGGGTTTTTTATTGCAGTGATTTGAGATGTGCACTCCATTTCTACTCTACATTACCATAACCTTAAAGTCTAACCCCTGGGGCTAAAAAATTGCAAATTGTGAATTGATGCATTTGTGGATTGATGATAGCAATTATTTGAAATATTCATTCCATTTTGACACTACATTACCATAAAACTGAAAATGAGTTTACGGGAGTTTCCAAATTAGGGACTGAGTTTATGGGAGTTTCCAAATTAGGGGCTGAGTTTATGGGAGTTTCCAAATTAGGGGCTGAGTTGAAGGGAGTTTCCAAATTAGGGGCTGAGTTTATGGCAGTTTCTATATTAGGGGCTGAGTTCATGGGAGTTTCCAAATTAGGGGCTGAGTTTAAGGGAGTTTCCAAATTAGGGGCTGAGTTTATGGGAGTTTCTATATTAGGGGCTGAGTTTATGGGAGTTTCCAAATTAGGGCTGAGTTTACAGCAGTTTCCAAATTATGGGTTGAGTTTACGGAAGTTTCCTTATTAGGGGCTGAGTTTATGGGAGTTTGCAAGTTAGGGGCTGAATTTACGGGAGTTTGCAAGTTAGGGGCTGAGTTTATAGGAGTTTCCAAATTAGGGGCTGAGTTTACAGGAGTGTCCAAACTAGGGGCTGTGTTTACAGGATTTAGAGGGGGTACCCCATGGGGTGCCATTTTTGGGGGGTCTCCAGGGGGTGCCATTTTTTGGAGGTACATATGGGGGTGCCATTTCAAGGGGGTCCCCATGGGATGCCATTTTTTGGGTGGTCCCCAGGGGTGCCATTTTTTGGTGGTCTTCAGGGGGGTGCTATATTTTTTTGGGTGGGGGTCCATAGGGGGTGTCATTTTTGGGGGGGGGGTCCCCAGGGGGGTGCCATTTTTGGAGAGTCCCTAGGGGGAGCCAACTTTGGGTGGGTCCCCAGGGGGTGCCATTTTTGTGGGGGTTCCTAGGGGGTGCCATGTTTGGGGGGTCCCCAGGGGGTGCCATTTTTGGGGGGTCCCTAGGGGGTGCCATTTTTGGGGGGTCTCTAAGGGGTGCCATTTTTTGGTGGTCCTCAGGGGGTGCCATATTTGTGGGGCCCTAGGGGGTCCCATTTTTGGGCAGTTCCCAGGGGGTGCCACTTTTGGGGGGTTCCCCGGGGGATGCCATTTGGAGGGGGGTGTCAGTTTTGGCAAGCCTCTGAGTAGTGGGTACCTATAGCAGGATTCTCTCCAACCTTCAGTTGGGTTTTGTGGTTCTCTACAATTAATACCACAAGGATTTACAAACACAAAAAGAACAGCAAAGCACAAATGTAACCAATTTAAGATAACAACAAAGTTTGACACCTTGCAAAAACCACACTATCATATCACAAAACCTATACCACACAGAATGCACACTGCACACCATCATACCAAATCGCAAACTGTCCACATTTTACTACCGAGTTTCATGCCCAACCATTTTACGGAAGTTTACAAAAATCCATTCCAAAACATTGCATCTTTGGTAAATATTGGTCTTGTTATTGTTGGTACATTACATACCACATTTCAAAACACGTGCCTAGCATGTGGGCAAACTTAACTAAACTATCATATTTCCTCCAATGGTATTAATTGTAGAGAACTACAAAACCCGACCGAAGGTCGGAGAGAATCCTGCTAGTTGATCAATATATGGCACAATTCTTTGATGGAATTCAGTCCAATCAGTATACAGTATTCCTTTGAATCCCCCCTTAAAATACTGCTATAAAGGCTCGGCCTTTAAAGTAAGCCTTGGAAAAAGAACCCCATAAAAATGTTCCCTTGCACTGAAAGTTTGTTACATTGAAGTGTGCTTATAATTTTATGCAATATTTTAGTTATGAATTTTAATAAAAATACTATCAATAAATAATCCCACCTCAATTACATAGTCCACCCCCCCCCCCCAATGTAAACCTGCCTGAAATAATAAACCCCTGCCTGGCCCTGGGAATATTTTGTAGAAATATGGTATTTATGCAATTTTGTATTGGTTGTTTGTAATATAGCGGTTCACAGATGTTTTTACAATTCCTTTCCTTTATAGCCATAATAATAAAACCATATCATAAAATTAACAAATTGTTGCATTATGCATATTTTTGTATCTAGTTTTATACTTATGTCTCGAATCTCCTTAAATCACAATTTGGTCAGATTTGTGATGTTGCCTTGACCAGATTTTTGTACAATCATTATTCTTGCCACCACATTCCTGCTATGCTGCGAAATCTGAAGTTTATAAAATTATAAGACATTGGAGCAATTTTGAAAGTCACTTTCAAAGCAAAACAGAAAAAAATGTCAATTCGGATGCTCTGTGTTGTTTTTGTGGTCAATGTGCCTGGAGCTATGCTGCTTTCTCCATACTTCAGAAGTGAACTTTGCACTTGAATTCAACAAAATTTACTTTTTAAATATTAACATATTTGACTATTCAGCATCGCATTTCCGAGAAAATGTAGAGAAATACATGTTTGAGGATTTCATGAGGCAGCACCCACCATGTCACAATGAGTTCAAGTCACTGAGTCTGTTGACACATGCATTTGAATTGCGCTTACATGTACCAAACTTTATCCAAAGTATACATAAACAAAAAAAAATTCTGAATTTACACACTACCCTAAAGTAAAAATGTTAACAAAACGTCAAAATGATTTTTTTGACTTAAACACAATTGTATTTTTCGCAATTTTCTTCAGAAAATGTCAAAGTAACCCAGAGCCAGAAGGTATTAAAAAAAGTAGAAGAATATTAGACTCATGAAAATGTGGGAATTGCATTACTCAATGCAAAAATACAGTCAAAAGTATTTTGCATCTCTTATAAAATGAGTAAAAGTTTTGTATTGATATTTTCAGGTCTTTGTAGGAGTAAATTCAGAATATCTACATATAGATACTTTCCAAAAAGTTCTGTACATGCCGAATCATTTCACCAACTACCGTATTACCCCGAAATACCCCCAAGGGGTTTATTATTTCGCCAGCAAAATTTGAGGGGGGATAATTCGAGGGGGGGGGGGGGGTTATTCGAGGGGGGGGTCTATTATTTCGCCAGAAATTTTCAGAAATTCCGCATACTCAGACGTAGAAAAATCAAGCAATTACATAGATGTATATGTGTTTTTAGTATAACTGTATTTACACAATCCTTCCCTAACATCGCTCAATCATCAGTTTTAACGTGTGTTCTGCATTGTACAGATCACAAACTGCAGTATTTGTCATGTAAATAGGTTCTCATTACACTCAATTTTAGGGGGGGGGTTATTATTTTTTCAGCCGAATTTTAGGGGGGGGGGGCTAATTCAAGGCGGGGGATAATTCGAGGTAATACGGTAACCATGTGTGTGCTAAATGTGTATAACTCTGTCATACTCTTAACCTATTCATTTAACACAGCTCACCCATCAGAACATGGGAAGGTGCAGTTGTAGAAGAGACAGAAGAGGAAATGGGGAGGCCGCCCGTGCTGTTGCAATGGTGGTGTGCACAGTCTGTTCTAAGTAGTGATTACTTTGCATACTGTACATCCTCGATTCGCCCCCCCCCCCCACACCCGGGCCCCGATTCCAAACAGCTGTCAGTCTCAAATAGCCCCCCCCCCCCCTGTCAACACAATGATGAGAAAATAGTTGCACATATGAATATTTTTTACCCCCACCATACACCTGAAGGCTTAAACACTAAAAAAACTATATTCAAAAATGTCAGCACTTTTTTGAACAGTTTGCTATTGTTGTTACACAGACTATATTGAGAACATACAATATTTTTGACTGGTAGCAAATAACAACAATTTATTATTCATTTTATATTGTTAA
The DNA here is from genome assembly GCA_964036195.1 of Sphaerolaimus hirsutus. NCBI lineage: Eukaryota > Metazoa > Nematoda > Chromadorea > Monhysterida > Sphaerolaimidae > Sphaerolaimus > Sphaerolaimus hirsutus. Next base: position 23,663,913 of record OZ038456.1, read on the forward strand.
TACAATAAATTTTTATACTTAGATGTGGCTGAGAACTCCAATGCAGAATTCATCCTAATCCCCCCCCCCCCCGAGAGAAATACTCGAGGATTTACAGTACCTTTTGTCAGCTGTGCTGAAGAAAACAGATAAATGCATGCAACCTTCAAAATGCAGATATTGTAATGACCAGTGCCCTGCGTGGGAGGGAACTAGCGCGAATTTGACTGATACGAGTGTCCCACCCGGTGCCAATCCCAGACCCTGTAAAAAGCCCTGTCAAATGTCAAATGTCATGCAAAGTGTCAAAAGTCATGGAAATGCCCTGCGAAATGGTAACTCGGTTGCCATTTTGCAGGGCATTTTCCATGACTTTTGACACTTTACAGGGCACATTTAACATTTGACAGGGCTTTTCACAGGGTCTGGGAGTGCCCCCAGAACATGTAAATGATAATGTTTCCTTCCGCTGCACATGCTCGCCAATAAATCTGTATGCATTTTTTTATCCATTTTATTAGTTCTTGACCATTCCATTATCTACATTCTAAAATATCCAGCTGTGAAACTCAAAAGAAATTAGAGGCTATCATAGAATATTACAAGATGCATTGTTTGAAAGTGCACGGGCAGCATGAAGTAACAGAAACTTCTGTGAAGATTGTTGATAAAAATGAAGACAAAAATGAACCTGGTTTGTTTTGGATTTGATTATTGTTTACAACGAGTGTTGATGTTTTTCTGAGTGTTCGCAGTATTTTGTTTTTTTATTGAGATCTGAAAACGTGCAGAATTTTATATATTGATGAATGGTGTGACTTTGAAGACATGGATTATGTGAGAAAAGAAAACTTATACCATATTTCCTCGAAATACTCTCCCCTCGAAGTACCCCCTCAAAATTGGCACTATGAATTGTTAACCCCCCCCCCCCCCTCGAAATACCTCCCCAACTAAGTGTATAGAGTACGTAAATGACAAAGGCTGTGATTTGTGATCTGGGCAATGCAGAACCAAACTACATACTACATAAACAATGACAGTGTTGTATTAGAATTGTGTTTATACCATCTACCGTATTTCCTCGAAATACCCCCCTGGGGTGATTGTTTCATAGTGGTCCCGAGAGGGGGGGGGTCAAACGAGGGGGGGGGTATTTCGAGGGGGGGGTTATTATTTCACAAGAAAATTTTTGAAAACCAGTACGGACAATTGTCGTCTGAAACGTACGCAGACGTCGAAAAATGCAACAAAAACTGCCATTTATAAGGTTCTGTAGACTAATATTAGTACGTAGATGGTATAAACACTGTTCTAACGTGATTCCGACATTGTTTTAACGTGTGTGTTCTGCACTACGCAGAACATAAACTGCCGTATTTGTCATGTACGTTCTCTTTGGCGCTGCGCTCGCTAGTTTACCGCCAGATTTTTGGTAAACTCATAAATCGGCTGTGAACGCATTCGAGTTTACCAGAATGACCTATCTGGCAACTGCAGTTGATGGGGCTGCCAATAACTCATTCCAGTAAACTCAAAAGCTTGTAAGCCGATTTATGAGTTTACCAAAATCTGGCGGTAAACTAGTGTGCGC